>OV121116.1:9496816-10176816 GCA_921293315.2 Nemurella pictetii | reverse complement strand
CGACTTGACCGCAGCGCCTGCTCTGCCTGCTCGGCCGTGAAGCCGTAGTCGACTATCTGCTGCACGTTGTGGTCCAGCAGCTGGAAGGCAATCGATGCAGCGTGTTATGTGGCTGCCGGTTCAGTGCCACGTCTCTTCTAACTTAATAATCTCTACGGTGATGTTTAAATTAAAAACATGAAAGAGTTGAACAATTCTACAACCTGCATGCAATGATGAACTTGATGGTGATATTTTTATAGGAGTTATTAACTAATAATGGCAATACTAAAGGTATGTAGGCTGCTGGAAATTTCATGACCATTACTCCAAAAATTTCTACATCTTCAAACAAGATGTTGGCTTTGTAATAACAAAATTTTTAGTTTCCACAAATTTAAGAAATAGGTGGAATTTTTGTGTTGAAAGATCTACGCAGAGCTCTTGTCTGATTTCAATAATAATTGGTAAAGTGGCCGAATATGGGATTTGGTTGAAAGAAGGCTTACGGTGCAATTCTAGGGATTTGAGACAAAATATCAGTGTGATGTACAAAAAACAAAAAATAAACACTAACAAACAAAGTTTGACTTACTACTTTGCTCCCACCCCCAAATACTTTCTTAGCACCACTTCCTCTTGCAGCTTCTGCAATGGCATCCTTTCTCTGTGCATCAAATTCAGCATTCTCCCTGTTCTCTTTATCTTTACTAGATTCCAGGCTCTGTAATAAAGAGAAAATTTTAGTAAAAACAATTTCCGAAGCATGCAATAGAGCAAAGCCATATAAGTATCGGAGCATTTTCAAGTGTATCACTTGCCTTGAAATTGCGATCTTGCGCATTCCCTCTCAATATTTTCTGGCCAAATGGTATCCATGGTGGGGGTCCTCCTTCCTCCCCAATCCGCCCTCGGCTGTGTTTTGCAAGCGTCTACAAAATAATCAACTTTAGCTACAAACCCAGTTTACAAGACAAAAACAATTAATACATAGTACAGGTTTGCTAAAAAGTTTACAGACAAATATTTACTTACTCGGCCAAGTTCCCATTTTTCAACCATCGAAGGTACTTTTCCTCCCAAGACTTCTACTTGAGATGGCTTCAACAAAATAATTCCATGCACCATTGGTAGAAGTGCTCCTTTTAGGTAAAGTTTGGTACCAGGCGCTGTATTTATACTGTAACATACATTACAAAAAGATTTACCTATTTATATTGTGGATTTGGAGCAAGGAATTTTCAGGTCAACTATCTCCAAAATAGAGAAACAAACAAATAAACTAATTATTACCTTAATGACGGAATGCTTTCAATTTCAATAGCCTGGCAAACAGAAATTCCATCAGTTATCGATAGTTTTAACATACGAGGTGCCCCCTTAGATTCTTCGTTTGCTTTCGGAGCAGAAACATTTCGAACTTTCTGTACCTGCACCACAATTTTCCCAGGAATCTGCAAGTAATTACATGGTTAAAATTTTAGAGCAGCTAAATCCTCTAAGAGTTGGGTCAAACCTTCTGTAAGCATGTGTCATAAAATCAAATTAAAATATTGTTTCACAGTACTTACACTATCTAATTTTCCCTTGCCAATGTCTTCAGGAAACGATCCTTCGCTTATATCCCTCAGGTCCAGCTAAGGAAAAATATACCATAAGAACGTACTCAAGAAAAAAAATAATTCATTCAAAAATTAGGATCAAACTTACATCAAGAGCATTTCGTTCTAAACTCTTCAAATCCGTCACGGAGCTGTTAACGGTCACTTGCTGCACACCCATCGCAGACAGGTTCCTGCAAGATTGATACTCTTAAGAAGACAAGAAAATTTCCAAAACTAGACCATATCATTTGTGAATCAAAAAAAAAGGTTCCAGATTACTTGCAGACCTTATTCAAAGCCCCCTGGGTGTAATCATATGAAATAACCTAGAGGTGAGTATGGTCGTGATTAAGCCTAAACTAAACACTACTTTATATTCAAATAAAAACACACTACAGATCAGAAAACGAGATGAAAAGAATCTATTCTACTGTTTGATTTTATAAAAATAAAAAGATTTCTTCCGAAAAGCTTAAAACAGAGAGATTTATTTAAAATGTATATACCAGCCCATCTCACGTATCCCCATTATTGATGCCATCTTGGGTGCTCCGTAGAGTCAGCATAGCCAACCCACGGACAGCCTCATTACATTTTCAGTAACATTTCGCCGAAATTTCCCTAGAATTATACAATCGGGGATCTTTTCATTGGTTGGCAAAAACGACTAAATTAAGGTGGGAAACACAAAGTGTATTGTGCTGTGACCAATGTTTCTTTTCGGTTTATATGAATAATGCATTTTGAATAATAATATGAGGCCTACCTACGTAGCATGTATTCGGAACCAAATAATAATGAGCATGAAGTCTAGAACCTGATTTACGTAATTTGACCAGTTCCATAACAAAATTATGCTGGTCTAGTGGCGGTTTGAACTATAGTCAAGCTGTCAGGCTTGCATGGATGTTTATTGCAAAATATTGGAGAATTTAGGGTCAAAATTTTCGTACATATTTATTCTTGAGAAATTGCTAGGTATGTATTTTGCTGAAATAGTATGGGATCTTAGTTAAATTTTCGAGATCTGGAAATTTTCATAAAAACGTATAATGCTTTTGGCCTGCAGAGTGCAAGCAAACATAACGATAGAAAAAAACTCACATACCTACTCAAATACACAAGACTTTAAGGCAGCCAAAATGTAACTGAAGATATGCTTCACTTGCTTCGCTTGATACGCTCATGAACTATTACCAGGGCAAGTTTTTTAGACTTTGATGACTACCACCAATTAACACTATTGCTGGCTCCTGACCAAGTTGGTAGTAAACTCTATGTGGTGTCAACTAGCAGCAAAAGAGATTCCACTTTGGGACCCAGTTCCTAATCCTAGGTTCCTTGGATCTCCTAGAGACCAACAAAAAAGTGGAACTAAAGGCCACTGACAGTCATGAAAACTTCTAGGGAAGCTGCAAAAAAAAAGTAGGTACCTATGTCAGAATAATACTGAATAATACTACCGACATATTAAAGGCTATTAGTACTTCTTTTTATTAAAAATGCATTGATATGTAACTAAACAAACAGAAACAATGGTAATACAATTGTTAATTACTGATGCAACTATTAAAACATGTACCAAATTTAAATTCTGTTACAAAAGCACTTATAACTAGCCCAAAGGCCTTAACTTAGCTTTCGATCATCTTAAAAAACCACAAATCAGCGCAATAATGGAATTAGAATAATTTCACTCCCAGAATAAAATCTAATAAATTTAGCGCAAATAATAAAAAAGCCTATGCGAGACAAATGAACACTTGGTAGGAATTTGGAAGCTGAAAGGAGGAAGGAGAATGTGCAACTTAACACAGAAATGGTAAAAAGTTGCAACAGACGAGGAAGCAAAAATAAAACAAATAAGGGTGGGGGTAACAAAGTAAAAAATAGATAATAACTAACTAATAACATAAGTTAATCTCCTTGTAAATAACTACTCAACACACTCATAAACTCATTTATAGTTAAAAAAAATCCTTGCTGGAATTAATAGAGTAGGGACACAAACTGCTACGAATTTAAAGAAATGTAATTGGAAACAATCTGATTTGCGGCATTATGATTAGTAGGAAAGGGTTTCACTTTTACCTCTATTTTGGCAGCAAGGACTTCTCGAATGACAAGGTTTTTGGCTGACAAGTGGAGAAACTAAAAAGGCAAGATTGAGTACACTTGGAAGCTGCAAGATATCACTGCTATTTCCTATGCCACTTGCTCAGCTAGGACATTGGAGCAAACTATGGTCATATCAGTGATAGACATCGGCATTGTTCTTAGGGCTGCTGCAACAACCGACTCTATTTAGTGGCTATCAGTCTTACCAATCAATTTTTGACAAGCATATTGAAAGTGGAATCTACATGCAAATTAGATCATTTTTCTGATTTTCCTCAAACTCGCTTAGTTCTAAGGAAATGCATAGTTTTTCAAATAATTCCCAACAACTTAATTTCAGCTAACCTAATGTATCTTGCTTTGATGTAAGCCATGCACAAAAAAAATTGTTTTTTTTAAAAGCTTCTTCTGCCACCTCCCTTCAAAAAAGGAATTTAAGAAATGTCAGCTTTCAAAAGGTGTGAAGTCGGTAAGAAGTCGGTTAGTAGCCGAGGTCTTTTCAGGAGATGCCAAGACAGCCAAAACGCTAACTCGCCGTTTAACGGCAAAAATCAATCAATAAATAGAGATGCTAGTGTTGTGAAACGACACAAACCAATCAAGTAATCGGAAAGGTTGCATCCCTTGTAATCGTGAACGAACAATCGCTGTTTCACCGTCATTTGCAAAATTGCATTATCTCTAAAGAAGCTCGATTAGGGACGTATAATATGCTGTTCAAATGCCAAATTGCCTTGCAAAACACCACAATTCACGGTTCTTTGGCCACAATTACAAAGGATGCAATCCTTTTGATAGGACCGCTGACCAATCAAAATGCGGTCTGCAAATTTAGAAAAGTGTGTGTCTTGTGCATAAATATTATGGACCCCTCAGTAAGGTTTATTTTAAGTAAAAGATACTGGTAGCCTAGTGGTCGAAGGGTGACCATACCACGAGAGAAGGGTGTACAAGGAATCAGGGTGATAGACCCGTGTATCTAGGACTCGATCTATTTTGTATGTCGGTGCCACTGACAACTTGAATATTGGAAAGGCGGAGTGGTTCAGAGCCGTGGTTGGTAAAGTTGCGAGTGTTCGGTTTTTGCTCTGATTAAACGTATCTGCGGTCCTAAAAAGGACCTTGTTGAGTGTCGACGTTTCGTCCACATTGGCGTGGACATTTTCAGGACTGAGGACACCCGTCAGGGTCCTTTTTAGGACCGCAGAGCAGAGCAAAACCTAACACTCGCAACTTTAACTTGAATATTGTTTGGGTGAACCCATAGCTGCCAAATAGGAGCGACTGGTCTTCAGCCAATTCCGTGTGCTGCGGCTGCCATGTGGAATAAGAATTTCAGTGCCGAGTGCAGAAAACAATTCTGACCATGCAGAGGGAGACTGGGAGGATGAATCAGATCGGAAAGCAGGACAAAAATCTGATGCCACAGAGGATGTCATACTTTGGATGGCCAATCAATCGAACTAATAAGTAATTACTATTTTGAGCGCAAACGTTGTGCGCTGATCGGAACCGAGCCAGACAACAATATTTATGCCGAAACGCTAGTCAAACAAAGCAACACCACGATGGCCGATGAAAAATTGGTCCCCACACTTAATTAATCAATTTCCATTATTAAACAACATTTCTCTTAAAAAAGGCACTCTATGCTACTTGCCAAAAAACAGAAAAAGGGTAGATGTATAAATCTACGCACTCTATGCCTAAGCTATTTATTGCACCTGGATAACATGAAGCCTGATGATATGATCGGCTATAAAATACAAAAATATTGCTACATGAACCAGAGCTGGGTGCACAGTTGAGTCACATCGGTCATGTTTCAAGAGCAAAGACCGTCCTGGCATGGACACAGTCTTTTCAGCCAGTCTCTCTCTCTGTATCATCAGTATACTGATACCAAATCAAAATTCAGAATTACAGTCCGACGTTGCCTCAGCAGTGAACCCATCGGTACTATGTGCGTAAAATCCCAGAGTTTAAGAACTAGCCGTGTTCAAGACAGCTTCATCTGATCATATTCCTGCCGCAAAAGTCGGGTTTCATACATTCTACACTCACGTGATCTGATCTAACAGTAGTAAGAAGTTCTCCACGTAACAAAAGAAACAAAAAAATATATACTGACACGACAACAACTGGTCAATATCTTATCACAATACGGTTATCCAGCACAGGCAATCTTATATAGCACCTCTACCTATATAAAGTAGTGCTTTGAGGCACAGCCTGGCACACACATCAAAGAGGAGAGAAGAGACATGATATTTTCATCAACCCCTATCGTATTTTGTTGCTGGCACTTGCAAATATGGTAGTCAAACAATTGACTGAATTTTGACCCGCTGTGCATGACACGCTGGGGTGCTGAGCTAAACATACATGATATCGTTGAAGGTAAATTTTATGCAGATAAAATGTAATGTCAATTAGCCGCCATTTGCAGTTAAGAAGACGAGTTTTTTGTCAACTTGACAGGCACCACAGATTCTTGGGGCATTGAAAATAATTACCTTTATATATTTATTCCATTTCATCTCTACCTACTCTGTAGCGTAGATATGAATGATTTGTTTGATTATGTGTCGTTAGGTGGGATTGTATAAAAAATAGCTATAGACATCTTTTGTTGTCACTGGTTTTCTCTGAAACTACCCATGCGCTATAAATTGCATTGGGCAGTTACGTAAAAAAAAAGGTGATATTGATATCTTGATTATTTAGACAGCCCCCTCCATACCATACTACCACACTCTACCAAAGTATGTAGAACATTTATCCGTATTCTGCAAGTGCATCACAAATACAAGACCCTGAAATGACTGAATGATTGCCCAATAAACACTATCTGCCACCTCCCCCCCCCCACACATTCTGAAAAAATTAAGGAAAAGTATTTCAAAGAAAGAAGTTTGCTCAATCTTTTGCTTTGCAAGCATTCTTTTAACAGCATTTTCCTAGTACTACATTATATATATTATTATATCTGCTCATATTTTACCACCTCGTAGATTGATAACACATCAGTGGGTACAAGCTTTCATTTTATCAGATATAACCCAAGTCCAAATCCCTATTTTTGATTTTTGAGCAATATTTACTAATTTATGGAAACAGTTGCTAATGATATTGATTATCGATTCGATACCCTTCTCAACAAATAATATAAATACTTATGTGTTAAACCTGATAGTGGCTAACGATTTTAGAGTTGATATCTGATCAGTGATCAGCGATTCATCGATCAATATGACCATTGCATGGTCGTAAGTAACAACATTGGAATGCACCATCTTAAAATTGTCCCCATTGGCACTACATGCCAAATTGATATTGGAATGATAGCAAAGTTTTTTAAAAATATTGATTTCTCTTTATCACCATTTCGGATGCACTTCGTGGAACGTCCACTGCTGATATGTATTGATCGGGTCGCAGGGCATCAACGAGAGATGCAGAGTCTGAGGGTGCAGGGCAACGCACTTCTTCTGTACATTGTGGAGCAGCGTGTTTGTCGACTGAAAACATAAAACACACAACATACAGCTCTCTGTTGATGGAACAGAACTTTTCAGAGCCCATGGTGTCAGCGGGGGTTGGCTTAGCAGTGGTCCCATTTCCTTTGGCTCCGAAAAAGGAGCGGGTTTATCGACGTTATGCCGAAACACCCGGAAATTCAGGGTCACCCGCAAATGGCGGTAAACTCAAAGAATCTTTAAAATCAGGGCAAAACACTACTCTAACCCAACGGCTAAAATTCTCCTAAACTTCTACTGAACTGCAGATCTCGGGGTTGGATTCCCGATGATCTGGATAAAAAATTTCGGGTGAAAATCTTATTTTTAATCAGACACCATCATTACACAAAAATAAAAGCAAGATATGAACGTGTTTGTATATTTGTTGGTGGACGGATTAAAAAATTGTGACTGATTATTTGAAGTTTAATCTCCTATTTTCTTTAGGTTCTGGATGCTAGGACAATATCATTTCCTCCATTGGCTGTACGATATGCCCTACTCTTTTTTGCCAGTAAGTATGTGTGTAAGACGTCTATGGCATTTGTCCATGAAATCGAATTGATAAGGAACTATGCTCCTTGGATTTATATTGCCTTTGTAAATTATATTGATGTGATAATGAATTACGCTAATTAAGCTCTTAGTAAAGATATTGAAATATTGAGGAATAGGAAGATTGTCCTCTAGTTAATTTATTACCTCGTCATACTCCCAAGGCCCATCGACTGTTCCAAGTCGGCAAAACACGAGCTTAACACCTTGACTGTCTGCATCGATGCAACGTTCTCCAACGCCGATCTGTCCTTTTGCATTCAACCGCATCAACTGGGGAACAAAACAATTGCATTAATCAACTGCAACAAAAATAATAGATATGTTATCTGATATGTATCTTCAAACAGCAAACAGTAAACCCACTAAAGAATAAAACAATGTCAAATCACATGACATACAGGCTGTAGCTACAAAAAAAAATTGTAATACAATGGGACCCATTGGATGGGTGCCGTGGTTGTAGTTTTTATCATCAAACATATAAAATCTAGGATGAAATTGCATGTCTCTTAGTAAAAAATATAACTCAATACATAGGATACATGCAGCTTACAAAAATCAGCTTATATTTTACAGAAAAATTCACCGATAAATCACTAGCAAAACTATCAAGCTTTCACTTGAAACCTTTAGAGTACAAATGAGACTGTTAATTTAAATGTTACTATAAATAAGCATTCGGTATTTTGCAGTGCTTGGTCATGCTCAAAATTGTAGCCAGTGCAAATATTGCAAGCAATTTGAGTTAGTAAATCAAATGGCATACCTGATTATTCCCAAATCCATGACAGTGTGATATTCCTATTAAGCTGGGTGGGCCATGCCCCATAGTATCCATACAATTGGAAGTGGCAGCATTTCTCAACTGTCGATAGAAAGAAAGAAGCCTGTTAGACCGATCAAATGTATGGTAAATTGTACCTGCGTCTCGACTGGGTTCTCCGAGTCGCCACAATCAATCGTGTTCATTATCGTCGGTGCATCAACACCCTCTGCATCCCAGCAAAGATTCACTGCTTTACTTCGAAGCTAAAAGCAATTTGTTATTAATCGTTTCAAAAGACTTGGCAATGAAAACAGCGAGGATGATGTCAGAAATTACCTCGCCCCAATGGAGATTCGGTGGTAGCTCTGGGAATTTTTCCAGGACGTCATAAGCTACATTATCCATGAACCACTGGAAACTTTTACATTTCAAACGCTTCTTCATCGCCAGCTGCTCGCTAATGTCACCCATGTCCAGGAAACGGGCCACAGGCTCTCGAGTATAGAAATATTCCTTATGTTTTTCATCAAACCATGTTTCGATCACCCGCTTGTAGTTCTACAAGAAAAATGAAAGCGAGTTAGTGAGGTTCACCACGTAATGCTACAAGCTTATTGTTGGAACTAATGCTGATAAAAAATGTTGCTTCTCACAATGGTAATCAAAGGACCCTTCTTCTTTTGCGCAAGCTTGCCAAAGTTGTATGGCATGAAACCTCGATAAACGTGGCCGACGCGCGAGCAAGGAACCCATTCAATGCTTCCACCGCATTGCCAGATCTTGAATGATAGCTCAAAGTTTTCTCCGCCCCAAATAAGCAAGCCAGGATCGTACGCTCCCAATTCCAAGAAATACTCTCGGTTAATAGCAAACAAACCACCGGCATGGGTAGGAGCTCTGAAAAAAATCAAGACGGTTGTTTCAAATATTAGTTTTCAAACTTAGATTAATGATGTCTCTGAGGTTTGACCATGAATAAAATTAATTGGAATCCTCAACAATCAGAACTACTTACTTGTATGGTTCACAATTATGTGCTCGTTTGGATGCTTCCTTGGGTGGTAATTCATTCTCCTTATACAGCATCCCCCATTCGAATATTCCTCGGTAGTGATGGCCATCTTGGTAAACAGGTTTATATTCAAAGTTGTTGTGGTTTATTCCATCAATCACAGGAACAGTCATCACCGTCCTTAGGAAATAAAGGAATCAAGTCAAGTTAGTTTCCAACAAAGGGAATTAATGCCTATCGAGCAGCAAGAGGCGAGATGGAAAATTTTCCTAATCTTACCGATCCACGTGTATAGGAGCTAGAAGAGGCGGCAACCAGTTAGTATTTACTTCACAGTGGGCATCCAGAAACAGGATCACCTCTCCCTTGGCTTCAAAAGCTCCTTTCGCTCGAGTTCGAATCAATCCCTCACGCTCTTTGTTTCGAATTAGCCGGACTTTTCCATCAAATTGGAGAATATAATTATCCAAATCATCCTTCAAGTTTTCTAAAAAATAAAAATAGGAAAATTATGTGGATTCGTGGAATTAGTGGACCGACCAAGTATTTCTAAAATATTAACAAGTGCTTAATCATTTCTATGTTTGCTTACCTTTATCACTGAAATCATCCACCAATAACACCTCTTCAAGGAATTGTGGCGGAGTACGGTTGATTACACTATGGACAGTCCGCATCAAAGTTGACCAGCCTTCATTGTGGAAGACAACAATAACGCTCGTCTTTGGAAGATCTTCGGCATAATCCCAGTTTTTACACCTGGAAATGATAGGATGTTTCAAACATGTTCACCACCTGACAGAGAGCAAACTAGCACAGGAAACATGTATTTATAAACTCACTCTGATAATCTCGTATCGGGAATTGATCTGTCCATAGCTATCTCATTGGAACAAACCATATTCATGCCATATTCTGAGGCAGACTGAGTGGCATCATTCTGTTGATTTGTTCTTAAATTATGCGCTTTTCCACCTTCCCCAGGACCAGTAACCGTTTTTACATCTTTTGGCTCAAAATTACCCAACGCAGATGTAAAAATTGGCTGTGGATTCAAACATATGATTTTGATTAATGCCTGCTCGAAGAATGGTCCTTTACTACACGGTGCCATCATGGTCGTGATCATTAACGCAGGTCTACGCAGAACCAACATGAACACATATTACTTACTTTTTGTGCATTTTTTTTCTTGAGGCTCTCAAACTTTGCAGTGAAACTCTCATTGCCCGAGTGGGTGAACAAAATGTATAGCAATGGCACAATTATCAAAGCTGCAATGCACGCTTTGAAGAGCCGACTTCGGCGAATTTGTAGAATCCTCATTCTAAGTGGTGATAAATGAAACAATATTCTAATTAGCTATTAACTCATTATATATACGCCATAACTTCACAATTTAACGATATACTCCTCGCTACTACTAAGTTTTAGGAACTTTGATGCTAACAACAATACCTAGAGTTAACCTTACTTTGGAGACAACTTAAACTATTACGAAAATATAACTGAGAATATCGAGTATATTGTGGTCAACATTTTATTTACCTTCTTCTTTGCCCAACCTTTAAAAGAGTGAATTACTTTTAGAGCCGAAAATTTGAAGATCTTTGTGTGATTATCTAAAGTTCTGACAGCTCTGGCACCGACGTGTCACCTGCCAAACTGATACTGGGGACGTGGGTGCAGCCAAATGTTTCTGTTGATCCAGCAGTAAAGTTCAACAGCATAGGCAGCAGCAGCGCCAGCCGGCAGAGTAGTCACTTACCTCAGTACTGATACCTGTTTGCACCGCTTACAAGTTAAAGCTGAGTAGCCAGTTCAACAGTTCATTCCTTCAGTATTCATTCACTAACAATATCTCCTTGGGGAAAAAGTACATCACTGCTTATTTACGACTTAAAATTGACTATACCTTAACAATTACATATGAACTTAATGTTCTTGGGTTTTCTGCATAACTTCGCCTTAATTAGATTGAAGATTCAAACTCATATTCTTTGTTTGGTCGGTGATTGCATAGTTATATTTTTGGTTCTTCTAGTCATTAGTTTGAAATCGTTTTATAGCTCGATTTTTAAATCTCAATTATTTTGTGATTTCTACTGTGTTTGGAAAGGAGGATTTAGGAGGAAAATCCATTTTAAGACCTTATCATTTAGGAAACACCTATTTTTATTTGATAAACATACATTTACACATGACAATCAGATCAGATGTGAAGGTTCAGGTTCATTGACTAAATAGCACACTAACCAATGCAGAAATATGGTTGAAAAACATTGATGAATTTTGTTTTTAGCCAAGACAGTCTCAGGGGCATCAAAATCTTTTAGACCTTCTTTAAAAGTCAATTAATTTAGCTGCCAGAAATTGTGATGTGAAGCAGATAACTAACTAACAGACTAAATACTAAAATACTACATAGCAGGTAAAACATGAAGCAGAAGCTATGATATTCAAATAAAAACGGTGTAGGTAAATCATATAATAATATCGATATATAAGAATAGAATGAGAAAATGAGTTTGCTATATAATGTTTTGACCTGCAATAAATGCTTATGCCGGAAGGGACCAGGCCCTCAGGATTAAGTGTTCAAACAGTAAACTATACCTAACAAAGTGGAAACTCATTCAACAGTAAAAATGTTTAAATATGGTAATATACATACAAAAGAATCTTAAAAAAATAGTTCCGGAAACTGCCATCATTACTATTATCCTGATGTTATTTTCAATATCAAACATTTCGATGCATCCATAGCCAAATTTCCATAAACTTTTATAGAAAACCCGTTCCCCATAATTTCTTGATCCTACTATGTTAAGCAATTACGTTTCATTGAAACCTTCATATTTTACAAATGGTATACAAATCTGCTTACAAAAGGTTACCAGATTTCAGTAGGTAACTACTCAAAAGTTCATTATAATCTTATATTCTTTAACTTAACTAAGCTAATGTCAAGTGGTAACCCTTTGCTATGGTTGAGCATTTTTGAAACCCCTCTCGAGTATTAATTTTTCTCTAGATATAAGGTACTTTCTTCATAATTTCTCCCTTATTACGAAAAAATTTGACAAAAGACTACATTCCATCGATAAAAAGTTGGCAATTAGGCTGGATCAGGGAAGCCTTGGTCCAATATGAGATATATGTCGAGCGTATAATAATACACTCCCAAACTACTCTTGCACAAAAGGCACGAGCGTTTACAATTTTGCCAAATTAAAACATCATTATAAACATCCATACACTCAAATAATTTAGCTTTCATCTTGAGGAATGGTCCGAAACGCTTTAACTTGGATGCACAATTGATCAAACTTTACTGTTCCATGCTAGCTTGTTCCGTCTCGGCAGGTGTTTCGTTGTCGGCCTGGAAGGAACGACTCGTTGGTAAGAACCGGCAAAGGTCAAATCAAGCGAGCCCTAAGCCACGTTAACAACTTGAACATTATCAAGATTGCCGAGCTTGCTTACTTGGATCTCGGCCAGGCTATCGGCAATGTCGATGATCGGCGACTTTTCCTCTACCGATTCCACGCACTGAGTGGTCAGAGATTCCAGTTGGGCAGACACTTCCTCGACCTTCTCTTCGACCTGATCGACGACCGCATCCCCCGATGCAAGGACGTCATCCACCACCTTTGTGACCTGAAAGCAAAGAGAAACAAGCGTCATCATCTTGCTCCGACAAGGGCCGTTGGCCGTGAACGGAGAAAAAACCAGTAGTACTAGTAGAAGCATAAGAAGCACAACACACGAGAAGCATGACTCGCACAACATAAGACACACTGAGTGTGGGGAGACAACGTGGACAGGCGGGACATACGGGAAGCGAACGGCACAGAAAGCGCGAGACACACACCTCATCGAGAACGGCTGCGGCTGGAACGGGCGATGCCGGCTGCACGTTGATGCACGGCACAGCGATGGCGTCCTTCTCGGCGACCCCGGCGATCCCGCTCTCTTCCGCAGCCTGAGAGACCATCGACGCGATGATGTCGTTCGGCGGCGGGTTGGCAGGCAGCGGCGGCGGGACCTCCTCCACCTTCTTCACCAGCTCTTCCGCCTTGGCAGCCACCTCGGACTTCACTTCGGCAACCTTCTCGGAGACCTTCTCAGCAGCCTGTTCTACGGCGGCCGTGCAATCGGCCACCAACTCCGCCTTCACCGCGCTGGCCTCGGCCTTCGCCTGCTCGACCTTGTCTTCGACGGCCTTCACCTCTTCCTTGGCGGCTTCGACGGTGGCTTTGGCAGCCTCGGTGCCAGCGGCAACCTCTTCCTTGGCTCCAGAGATTTTCTCAGCGACTGCGGCAGCGACATCTTCCACCTTTTCCTTTATTGCCGAGATGACGGCGTCGGCCTTTTCCGTGACGGTTTCCACCACTTCCTCAGCCTTGGCCTGGGCAACTTCGACGCGCTCTTCGGCTTCCTTGGTGACGGTCTCGACGGCATCGCTCACCGCTTCGGTGACGGCGCCCGTCACCGACGCCAGGAGTCCAGCGGCGCCCTCCGGCTTCTCCTCGATCAACTGCAACACACAGGGCGGGCGATCCACGTCAGACCACAAGCCGGACAGTTACTAGCCGAGTCGGATGCCGATTGGCAATCCCCTAACTGTCGGATGCAATGCCACAGCACAGAACTGCATCTCAAACTTTGCATTCATCAACTATGATTGAAAGAGAAAGGTCCTTATTAATCCATTATCCCTCAAAGAAGTTTCTGGTCATGATTACAATGAGCCAGTCTCTATTTGAAATGTATCAAGTGACATTCATTATCTAATCAAATAAAAAATAGGCATAGATTATGTGCTATAAAGGCATTCATGCTCAAGAGAAGGGCACTTTTTAGAAGACCACCAGGCCTTTTCACAGGGGATTCATGTCACTATGGTTTGAGCAAAGGTCATAATAATTAAATTGATCAGGACCAGAAGAGAAATATTTAGACAAATAACACATAACATGTCCAAGGCAGAGATTGGGGCAGTGGTACCCCTATACATCTACTAGACTAGAGTGCCGTGGACAAAATAGAAAAAAGATAGAACATAAAATTGACCCCAGTCTATAGATGACGTCTTCATTGATCTCATATGAATTTATTTATTACATTAATTGTAGAGTGAATAATGAAATCAAATTATAGTTAAGCCCGGCTTAAACTTGAACTAGTATCGAGGAACCATTGCAATCAAATCGACGATCTCATGAAGCCCGCATAATGAAAATTATGAGCAATCTAGTGACTTGAGGCAGCCATAAGCCTAGTAATGTTTCGACAGCCCAGCACAAATCATATCCAACATTCCAGTAAATTCCCAGACAATCAGCAAGCCTGCTAACATAGCTAACGCAATGAAGGAGAGACAACAGGAAGAAAAGAACCTAAGTAGCAAACGCATGTCCAAACAAATCTTACTGCGTGTGCAATGTGCGTACCGCTGCTACAACGGTAGAGACGCATGCCTCTACAACTCTACAATACCTCAGATTCCATTGTGCAAACGACTTAGTATTCCAATCAGACCAAACGCGAAGTCCAATAAAGGCCGAAATATCCACACTCCGGAAGTTCTAGATATGTTGTCACAGCTCTGAAGACGATATAAATCTGCGGTTCTCACCATCTACTCATGATATTTATAAGAGCAGGTCATCTAGAAGTGAGCCTACAACTCTCCCACCAGCGCTGTGATTGGTAGAAGCTAAGTTGCCAAACGGCAAAGCAGCATGATCGAGTTACATCCCTTAACCAACACCGCATTCCTCGCAGACTTTTGCAGCTTTTCCCAGACTCCTAGCATTGCCTCTCCAGTCCCCACCCACTCCGCAAGCTATTCCTGAGATCCAAATACGCAATATCTTGTTTTCATTCGAATTTCTGTAGTACCAAGGTTATAATATTTTACGCAAGCCTTCACGACATCGTTGGCACCTTCATTGACTCTACGCGTTCCGCCTTCTGGTTTCTTATTTTAGGGTAAGCACCGTAAAGAGTTACGAGGAATAGCGATGCCACAACATTGTCTTACGTTTATTGGTGCAATGCATCATCTGCATTGAACACTCGACACAGAGATAAGCTCGTTGGCTTTAGCGACGCAAACCAAGGCAACGCTCAAACGCGAGTGTGAAAGAGCAAACACAGTCACTATACTAGTTTTTTTTTCTCTGCCCGACGTCGTCGTCGTCGTCGTCACCGCATATCGCTGCAATGGTTGCGTTGAAACTGTACTCCTAAAGCCGTCTATGTTCGTTCTCGCTGCGCATCGCATTCGCATCGCAATCCAATCTCATTAATTACTCGCCGGACTCGCGGCCAAAGTTAATTAATTAGAATGTTAATCCATTAGCTTCCGCGACTCGCGAGATGATACACGATCTAGCAGCACCCTATAGCACGTATTAAAAATTCAGGCCGCAGCCGACGGGCTATAAAGTGAAAAGAACCGAGGTACCTACCCTACCGCATCTCACCCAACCCTACCTACCGTAATACCTCGGCAATTAGAGTAAAAGGGTGGCCCACTGCTCGCCCACTATAAAGCCAATCGATCGACATAAAAAAAAAACGGGCCTACCCATCCGGGTAAATAAGTGCGCGTAAACCTAATGACCCCAGCTGACGGCATCCAAAGTGCGTCAGGCAGCGGACATCGTGCAAATACATGGCGGTGCGATGACAGACTGCGAGCGCACGGGCGACCACTTGCCAAGTCGGCGTGCACCCGCCCACGCACCCACCGCACCGACCCACCCGATCTCAATCTGGGATCGGGGAAGAGACTTCCTTGGAGAGGCGACACCCGGAAACGACGAGCCGATCAACGCGACGCGACAGACGCAACAGCTGATAGCACGCGGCGGCCTCCGACCAAGCGACAAATCAAGTGCTGCTGGGATTTGTGACAAGCGTGGATCTTGCCAGCAACCTTCGCTGGAACAGCAACAGCCGCGGCCGGGACGTTCCTATCCCTACATCGCCCGAGTCCGTACGTTCCTATCCCTACATCGCCCGAGTCCGTACGTTCCTATCCCTACATCGCGCGAGTCCGGACGTTCCTAGCCCTACATCGCCGGAGTCCGTACGTTCCTATCCATACATCGCCGGAGTCCGTACGTTCCTATCCCTACATCGCCCGAGTCCGTACGTTCCTAACCCTACATCGCCGGAGTCCGTACGTTCCCATCCCTACATCGCCGGAGTCCGTACGTTCCTATCCCTACATCGCCGGAGTCCGTACGTTCCTATTCCTACATCGCCGGAGTCCGTACGTTCCTATCCCTACATCGCCGGAGTCCGTACGTTCCTAACCCTACATCGCCGGAGTCCGTACGTTCCTATCCCTACATCGCCGGAGTCCGTACGTTCCTAACCCTACATCGCCGGAGTCCGTACGTTCCTATTCCTACATCGCCGGAGTCCGTACGTTCCTATCCCTACATCGCCCGAGTCCGTACGTTCCTATCCCTACATCGCCGGAGTCCGTACGTTCCTATCCCTACATCGCCCGAGTCCGTACGTTCCTAACCCTACATCGCCGGAGTCCGTACGTTCCTATCCCTACATCGCCGGAGTCCGTACGTTCCTAACCCTACATCGCCGGAGTCCGTACGTTCCTATTCCTACATCGCCGGAGTCCGTACGTTCCTATTCCTACATCGCCGGAGTCCGTACGTTCCTATCCCTACATCGCCCGAGTCCGTGCGTTCCTATTCCTACATCGCCGGAGTCCGTACGTTCCTATCCCTACATCGCCGGAGTCCGTACGTTCCTATTCCTTCAACACCGGAGGCCGTACGTTCCTATTCCGTCAACGAAGGAGCCTACTGCACGCCTTTGGTCCCCCCTTTCTGATCCCGACTGTTTTGGCCCCGATAGTTTGCCTCGCCCACCCGTCCACAAAGTTTTCGCGCGAACCGTTGTACAGTTCTACGACCATGCTGGATGGAACACGGCGAAAGCGAGTAGTCGAGTGCCTGCAACCCCCCCGACTCAGCTGCCACCTTCGCGAGTCACATATCCCACCCCAGGGAGCCATTGAAGATGTCTCGCCGGGACCAGCAACTTGTCGAGCAAGCTATACGGACGCCGCGTGCTGCCGGTCGGTGCCGGGTGCCGGGTTCGTAGCCCGGCGGTTCGTGCGGCGTCCTCGCACACACGCACCGGGAGAGCGCACGCACGCTCGCACGCACGCACGCACGAACGCCGGCAACTCCAGCTAATCGCTCGCTGCCCACGCGTCGCCGTCGGTCGATCAACCGTCCAGCCAGCCCGTCGCCTGTACCGACGCCCGGCGTAGCACGCTGTGGCACGCCGAGGCACGCTGTCGCCCGACGCACCAGCAAGCAGCACGCCAGTCGCTAATCAATCCCAGTGATTCATTGCGCGATGATTCATTCGACGGCGAGGCGAGCGCGTGGCCGGCGCGAGTCACACTCGGGTGACAGCGTCGGGACGGCCGGTACGCGCTATCAGTGCCACCGGCGCCCCGATGACGAGGCGCGCGGAGAGGAAGAGGAATAGGATACGCGATAGCCAGCCAGTAAAATTAGAAACCCGATCGGCGCGGAATGCCGACGGCGAGTCCGACTCCGAGCAGCACTGTGTTTTTAAAGGGAAACAATGGCGCTGGCAATTAGCGACGGCTCCAGTGGCTAATTAACATCGTTAACGCATTAGATAGCCGAGCCGCAGGTTGTTGTGGCTGGCATTTCGTCAACGCTAATGCAGGCGACAGCGACGGCGAGACGTTAGCCGAGACGCGATTGCGACACACGCGATTGCGACACACGCGGTCGCGAAACCGCACGTGCACATGCATTGTTGACAGTTGACGGCGTCCCCAGCGCGCGTCACCTGCCGACGACTCGACAACGCTCTTGTGTCGCACAGACGCAAGCCAGACCGGCTGAAGGGAGCGCGAGACCGCGGCAAAGAGCGCCAAGTGAAATAACTTTGAAATATGAACAATCGCAATGTCACAAATTGACACGCCGGCGGTGGGCTTACCTCGGACACGGCCTCGGTGCCGTCTTTGGTAGCAGCTCCATCCTCTTTGCTCGGCTTCTTCTTGTCCTTCTTCGAGAAACTGATCGACCTGAACGACCACTTCTTCTTCACTTTCTTTTCCTTCTTCGACTTGTTGTTGGCATCCGCCTCGGGGGTCTCGTTCTCGGGGGAGGCGGGCTCGATGTCGGGGGAGGTGGGCGATTGCGGCTCGACCTGGTCGCCGGCTATCGCCTCCTTGACCTCCGCGCCGTTGGCGACGACAACGGCGACGATTTCCTCAACCTGCGGGAGACAAAAAGCACACGTCCTGGGTGAGCGACCGGCGATTTGCGACAGCAGCAGCAGCAGCAGCACTAAAACCACCATCAGCAGCAGCAGCAAATGCAGCAGCAAATGCAGCAGCAGCAACAGCAGCACTAAAACCACCATCAGCAGCAGATGCAGCAGCAAATGCAGCAGCAGCAGCACTAAAACCACCATCAGCAGCAGCAGCAAATGCAGCAGCAAATGCAACAACAACAGCAGCAACAGTAACACCATCATCATCATCAGCAGCAGCACTCAGCAAATGCAGCAGCAAATGCAACAGCAAATGCAACAGCAACAGCAGTAACACCATCATCATCAGCAACAACACAACCATTCAGCAACAGCATCTGCATCAACACGCGAAACGATTGCGACCGCCGGCGACGTCGGTCGCCCGATATGAGTAATGGCCGGGTCAAATCTGTGTCATCATTATGCAGTTAGCGGCGGTGGCATCTCCGGTCACGAATGAAACGGCAGATAATTTACTGCGTCTGGCGTCTGGTCGCTGTCCAGCCGGCAGCTTCCAGCATCCTTCAGCAGCGAGAAGCTGCTCACCGCGACAATCTGCCAGAGTGTGCCACGTGCGGACAGATGCACTGGAGCAGCCAGCAACGCGATTCAAGTCCGTCGCGATCACACCCGCGGCACGGCAGACGAGCTGCCGGTTGCGAGTGCGCAACGAAGGATAGATTGAGTCGTCGAGAGACACACAGGCAGCGACAAAGCGAGCCGTCTGCAGCGTCCGCGATGCTGGCCTCGTGCGACGCTAATACCTGGAGGAATTATAAACGTCTCCGAGAAACGCACAATCGCAATTCCAGACGAGAGCTACTCATGCAATCTTGCCACGGGCACATAGCTGGCGGCCGCGAGGCGTACGGAGACGGCCCAGCATCGAGCTAGAATGGAGCAGCGTGCGAGCTGGGGCAACGAGCAAGCTGGGGCAACGCAACGAGCAAGCTGGGGCAATGAGCAAGCTGGGGCAACGAGCAAGCTGGGGCAACGAGCAAGCTGGGGCAACGAGAAAGTTGGGGCAACGAGAAAGCTGGGGCAACGAGCAAGCTGGGGCAACGAGAAAGTTGGGGCAATGAGCAAGCTGGGGCAACGAGCAAGCTGGGGCAACGAGCAAGCTGGGGCAACGAGAAAGTTGGGGCAACGAGAAAGCTGGGGCAACGAGCAAGCTGGAGCAGCGTGCGAGCTGGGGCAACGAACAAGCTGGGGCAGCGAGCAAGCTGGGGCAGCGAGCAAGCTGGGGCAACGAGCAAGCTGGGGCAACGAGCAAGCTGGGGCAACGAGCAAGCTGGAGCAACGAGCAAGCTGGAGCAACGAGCAAACCCAGCAGCGAGGGGCAGCAAGAGCGGCAGATCACGCGTGTCACGTGACGCAAGGTGATTTGGCTTCGAAGCAGGTGCCCAGCTTCCTGCGCATCGGCCGGCCTGTCGGAGCGGCGTCGCATCGTAATTCTTGGCCGCGCGTTGTGCAAGAAGATCGGGCGATCCAGCGGCGTGCGCTCGACGGACGCGACAACACACTTGCTCTTGAGAGACGCAGAGACGCAGAGAGGCAGAGAGCTGCTGCACTTAGGCCGCCGCGCGGGCGACCTTGTTCACTGGCCTTGTCCGGGACAAAGGTAAAAATAACCCGGTGGAAACTCATTCAGATTTCAAGACGTGACCTTCTCACACTTTCGACCATGCTGCTGCTGCTGCTGCTGCTGCTGCTGCTGCTGCTGCTGCTGCTGCTGCAAGTCCTAAACGCGGAGCGAATCAGCCTCGATTGGAGAAGCCGTGCGGGCGCTGGCGCGCGCGGTTCCCATCGATGCAGCGGCCGGCGGACGTGCAGCGAAACGCTAGACACGAGATCACGTGAGAGATGCACGGTCCACGGATGCTGCGCCGGCTGCGAGCCGCGAGCACGTTACCTTGGTCTCCGGGTCCGCGTGCGACGAGCCGTTGGTCGCCGGCTTGACCACATCCTCGATCTTCTCCTGCACCAGCAGCTTGCCGTCGACGGCGATCTGCTCGTCGCCGGCCACCTCCTTGACGCCGTCCTTGGGGGGCGCGGTAATGTCGACCGACCGCTTGCTCTGTCCGCCGCCCATTTCGTTAGATGCTGATCACGGCTCGGATCTCGGTAGAAGGTGACGGATTCGCGACCTGCAATCACGCGGCCCGTTCGAGCACACAATTAGACAGTTGGACGATTAGCCGGAGACGTCGTCGTCGCTGTCGTTGTCGTTGTCGTTGTCGTCGCTTGACTTGACAGCTGTCTCGCTGCTGCAGGACAAGCAACGACGCCCGAACGCTGCTCGGTTATCAAATCCCCTCCCCCTCCCTCCCTTTGGTCCCCGGAGCCGGCGTGTCAAGACAGTTAAGATATGCATCACGGTTTAATAATGCCAGCTGGAATGACGTAATACTGAGCAGCGAGTACTGACACATTGTCACTGGATCGCGCAAACCGGTGGTGTTGATTCAAACGATTGAAACACAAGTCCGATTGTAAAACGGCTTCCAAGAATGGTGGCTAATTATGACAATCGGGTGACAAACCACCTGAACGCACCGCACCTATATTATTTATACTTTATGTGCGATTTGATTGCACTGTGGATTGTGAGGACTGTGTCATGTTTATATCACGCTAGACACTGCAATCGCTGAAGCGGTTTACGCTCTGAGGAACAATCGCACGAGCACAGGTAGAGCCGGCAGAGGCGAGGACTGGTCAAGTTTTTACTGGCCACTAGTCAAGGGTAAGAAGAATCGGCTAGGTATGCATGCTGCATTCGCGGAAATAGTGGGCTAGAATCCGAGATTTACAACTCGTTGTTGACAGTTAGCCGAAGTGAGTGCTAAATGCCCGGTGGCACAAACAAGAATGCCATTTTTTGCGAACGCGAATTGCGTTTACAATGGACAATAACACATGGACAACAATTTCAAATGAAAACAACAGGAGCCAAGAGAACTATCTCGGCGATCTACAGTTCCTTCGGGGCATTATTGTTAATATTCGTCGCATACGAATTTACATTTTAGCATAGTGGAGTGAAAAATTAGTTTGATTACTTTGGACCATGATCCGTGACACTCCAGTATAAATGCAAATTAAACCGTCAGATTTGTCTGTAGCCAAGGGGAAAACAATGTACGTATCGAGCTGCGAGTTCCTTTGGGTCCTCGTCGTAAAGATTCGGTTGACGAAACAAATTTACAATCTAGAACAATTAACATTTTCGCCACGTTCGGGTTCGGGGAAAAAGCAAAGAGCGGGCAAAGACAGAGCGAGGTGTGAAACTCAAAAAACTGAAAGTGAAGGCGACTATAAATAGGCTAGTGGACGCCGCCACGCGCTAGCAGCGTGCGAACACAGATTCAAACACAAAAGCCCCGAAAAAAACCACCGGCGAAACGAGTGTGAAATACCTGCAGGCGACCTTCCAACCAACAGACTCGACGGACAACGGCGAACCAGCGCGGAGCACACACAGTTCGATTCGAATCAGTCCAGACACAAGCAAAACCGAGAATGCAAGCGGTCGCTTGATTGACGTGCAGCCAGGTCAAAACCCTTTCAAGCACTGGACAGCGGAGAAGCAAGTCTGGAAGTGGACGTTAAAGTTCGCTACGGATGGCACTACTGACAACACGTTGCCCATTGCCCCTGCTCCCTGTCCCCGCCCTCCCCGCTCGAACGTGCTGTGAGTCAGATAAATTCCTGCTCCTCCTCGCTGATTCGCCTCTCGTCGCCTCTCCTCCACCTAACCGAACAAGCAATGACGCGGCGGCGGCTGCCTGCCTTGCTTGCTTCTTGGCGCCAATATCCAACTCCACGGTGGAGAACGGTAGATCCACCTAGATTATCAGCCGCGTATTGTCTGCCCGATGCGCAGCCAACAAGCGCAGCGGACGGGACAACAAGTTGGCCAAGACCAAGACCCAAAACCCAAAGACTAACATGCCGGTCCGGGCTCCGGCCCTAGGCGACACGGCCCATTAGCACTACCAAGTGGCGACCAGAAATGCCATTTTATGCGTTTACTTATTTACGCTTGTAAAATCCTATCGCCTTGAGTAGTAATTTTTTTGGCTAAGTTAATATAGATGTCATTCATGAAATACCTAGTCCGAAGTAGGCGAGACAAGAATTCCTCAGTCGAACAAACATGACAGCTTTACTTCTTAATTCAATAATTGCTTATCTTAAACAGGACATGGGCTGGGCGCAGGGCAAGGCGAGCTTTAAACTTTCTTTCCGATTGAAAACAGGAACATGTTCAGTGCTCGAGCAAAATATGCCATTGAACCGAGGGGAGCCCCACAAAAAGAAACATTGTCTTACATGGTCTTGCTAAATCTAGGTAATACGACCTACTGCTATCTTAGGAATGTGACATGGTCAGGCGAAGAGTGCTTTTGAATCAATTGTATACTCTTCGCTGCCAACTGTCCAGGAATTTGATAGTCGAGTAGTGAAGTGTGGCTTACTAGTATTGATCATCATACTAATTAACATGCATACAGCCGCTGTACAAAGGATGAAATCCAACGCGAAGAAAAAATTCCACACTACTTATATATCTCGAACAATAACGCGCATATCAGCATAAATTAACACACCATTACGAGATAGGAATTTGTCTTATTTCATATGACAGCAATTGAGTCATAAGACACGTCCCAGACCGAGTTTAGCAGAAGCCGAGAGCATGGAGCAGTTAGTAACATCAACACAAGAACAGACGAGAAACAGGCAGGCTCGAGAAGAATCGAGCGAGACACGTGTTCGTAACCGGGTGCACGAGTCTTAATGCGTTCGAAGACAAAACATGGTGTTGAACTGGTAAGCAGCAGCGAGTACCGTGTGACGAGCTACGCTACGAGCTACGCTACGAGCTACGCCACGAGCTACGCCACGAGCTGCGAGCATTAGCGGTCGCCAATGGATCAGAGGTTGCATTGCAACGTCGCGTTTGATAGGGATATTATGAGGGTGTCCACGGGCAGTGGTGCTCCTCAGTCCTCACTAAATCTACTCCACCCGCTTGGGGGAGCCGGCAGCGGAGACCGGGGCGCGGAGACCGGGGCACGGAGACCAAGGAGACCACGGAGATACGAGGAGCAGCTGTCTAGTACAACAGGCCGCTCCGCCTTCTACCGCCTCGCTCTCATGCCCTCGTCGCTATCACTATCACTCTCTGCCACACTCACTCTCACACATCTTTACGCCGCCGCCACCGCCGCCGCCCGCTTTATACGCTTTATATTACAGCAGATTATAATAATGCTAGACACCACACACACCACATTTACAATCTTGCATTCCAGCGTGGTGATCAAGCTCAGTAACTAAATGTGTCTCGGAAGCTGGCCTCCAAAAGAGCTTACGCAGAATATATCACACAGCATTCGTAGCTTGCATATTATTTAATTGTGTAGCTACATTGTCGTGAGAAATAGTTAAATCGGCGTGGCGAAATATGCGGGCGATTAATTTCTATTTATGATCGGAGGAAACGACGTGGATCTTAGCTGAAAGTCCATCAATGGACTATATCGGTCCTCTGCTCGCGATATGAATCATTTTATTTGTAACCGGCAAGCAAATTCCGTGGGGAGGAATTCAGCGTGCACTGATCGCTCCGATCGCTGTGATGTAGGCGTTCGCTTCCGAGAGCCAGCCGAGCTCTTCTCTCAATAACGTCAATTGATGACCCCACAGTTCGGCGAATTCATTATGACCCATCATAGGCCATAAGCGAGGGCGCGAGACAAATGTGATACAAGCCAACTAATTGGGATTCGTCAAAGAGTGAAAGTGATTAATAGGTGTCTGCGGCCTATGACATAAAAAATAAATTCTGTCAGCAGATTTTTAAGCATCCGCTAGGATTTCTCAATGATAAGCCGAAAGAGCCGATTCATAACGAGTAGCGAGCGAGTTGAAATTAGATCATCAATGCATGGGGAATCAAAGAGCAGAAATAAAACGGAATAAAAATGTGCCCCGTGCTGACCTCCCGAGGAATTCCTTCACGAGATCGGAGTTAAATGGAGTTATTAGATGGCCTTTGAGTTAAAAGCTTGAGCGAACCCGAGTAACGAAAGTGAGTAGTGGACTAGTAGTGGACTAGTAGTGGAATAATAGTGGCGAGCGCGTACTATGATCGGTAGTCAGCAATCTTCAAATACCCACGTGGTCGAGACGACCAACAGCAAGTACATGGACCTACTCCGAACTCCTAAGGGGTGGCCAAAACCCAGTTGAATTTTGTTGGAAAATTAAGAATAGCGCCAACCACGAACAGAATGATACTATCATACTGCAACCTTGAACATTTGAGAGACAAAGAAACAAATTTGTTTATTACCGCCAGCAATGAACACGAGCGCGATGGGTCTAGCTGGTTGCCAGCAGCGAGAGGCTAATCACTAATCAGTTGGACCCGAAGAAGCAAGGGATTGCTGGGGATGTGTACGCACGAAGGACATACTATGAGTCATCCTGAACTTCCGGCCCCAAACTTACCGGCACATACAGTCCCCCAAATAGTTGATGTTGATATCTATCTTAAAACAACATTCATGGTTCGAAGATCTGTTGATCGACACAAATCAAAGGTTGATGTTAAGAGGGTAAACAGACTAGCACGGTTAATTTTAAAGATTATTATTGAAGTCTGGCATTATTCATTTACAAATGAATGGAATGTTTTAGCTCGGACGGGTACACTTCGTAATTCAAATGCGGCATGCATCATGCAAGGAATACTTTGTACATATTACGACTGTCACATTCAAGAATTAACGTGCAGTAAACATGGCCGATTATACGGAGGGTTTACAGAAAATTTCATTTTGAATTGACGTTTAAGCCCACACCAATTCTCCGCGACCGGCGGATCAGACTTGAGAATACCAAATACAACAATGTTTGAGCCTTTGAGCTGTATCAATTGTTAGGTTTCAGTTACCTTCCAAGAGAATCTCCATCAAATTATAACAGCCTTGGATTTTAGTGGTAAGCAACGAGGTCCCGGCAACAATGAGTCACTCCTACCTCGCGTGCAGTGCAGTCATATTTTACAATTCCCTTACTTCAATCGAAACTACTTTCATCTGCAAAAGATTCTCCCAAGCACTGCTCACTTCTGATGAAATAAACTCGATGCGTTCAGTATTATCACACCTATTCAAAGAACTTGAAGAGGTTATACTTGATTCTAGTAGCTTGCAGAAAGGCATCGAAAATCGTGCCGCCACCTGCTCAGCCGGAACAAAAATGCGGAGACCCATGTTAGCGCTTGTTTTCTCGATTTTCACGTTAATACTTACAAGAAATATATCAAATGTTAGCGAGACACTGATCATGCAATCGGTTAACAGTGCATGATGTTTACAAACAAATATTTCCGATCAGAACGGGTATTAAAAATTTGTGCCGACATGCCCCTGATGCGATATTTGACAATAGGTGAGGGAACACATACCACTTTTCCTATTCCAATGTATGAACACCAAACTTATTGTATGCGGAATAGATTAATAAGCATTCAAACAACACATTAAAACTATAATTGCGCTGATCTAAAGAGTAGAGGACACAAATTTTTAATTAATATTTGAGCTCCGTCCTACCTTGGCACAGCACTCTCTAACTACACAGTACACACACAGACACAGACCGTCGCTCGCTATTCGTAGTCGGTAGTCGCTTTGCTAGTTTGCCCGTGCCGGTGAAGCCCAAAGCCGTTTCTCGTAGGTTCTCCCACCCTTTGATTCTGTCCATTTCAACCAATCACAGAGCTCGATGCAAACGGACGCTCTGTGCTGTCAGTCACACCAACATTCAAAACTGAAATACCATTAGAGATATAAGGGTGTGGTATTTTGTTTAAACTTCCTATAAACGAGTTCTTAAACAAATAACTTGGATTGAGTATAACATTTTAACTAATATATATATAAATTTGAAATTAAAAAAAATATTTGTGACTTAATGTGTCCAGGATGATGTTTTACAGGTGATACGATGGGACAGATCATTTTTCCAATGTTGGTGACAGTCCAAGCTAGGTGGTTGCCATATTATCTGAAATTGACCCGGGCAGGACAAAATCACGAAAAACTGAACAAAACTGGGGACCACGGCCGGAGCTCCCTGTGATGGATACTCATTTGTCAGAGGCATTTACTAAGAGAAATTGGAATTTGAAAGCATAGTTATCACAAATGGCACCAAAATATGAGGTATGGAACAGAATTTTTTGAATTAAATACATGTTTAAATAAAAATTATTGATTTGAGATAACATTTTCTGAATTTCTAATGGTCCATTTGAACACAGCTGCCAGAGGAACTCTACTGAACTAACCAAAGAGTTCGAGGTACGTCCAAAGAGTACGAAATGCTCCAGTCCGACAGTAAATGAGAGAATAATTTGACCAATTCTGTGGTCCTGCTGCCATGAGCAAACATCAGCCATGGAATGATAATGCAGCATGAGGAAGCTAAGCATATTTGCTTCCGACATTACCTACCAAAACCTACATTACCACTAATATTGTTCAATCAAAGTAACGCATTTAATACAAAATATAATATAATAATATATGTATATAAAATATGCTGGCATTTTAAAATCCATAAAACTCTTTTTAGCATTTTTATTTTTAATAATTTGTAACAGTTAAAGGCATTTCTTTATATTTTAAATAAGAAGTTAAACAACTGAGAAAATATAGAAGGGAAAAAAGAAAGCAGAACAGTACGTAAAGCCATTTGAAGTGATCTTCGGTAAATTGAAATCTACCCAGACACTGAATTCTGTGTCTGGCACACTTCCAAACTGCAAGCTGTCGGGTTGCTTTGCTTTCCTCCGCCCTTCCATAGATTCATCTGCCATTTGGCAAATCCAATCACATAACTGGAAAAAAGAAACCAAAAAGAAACTTTCAATATCAATTTGCAATGAATGCAACTTAGCAAGTACCTATCACAATAATTTTACTAGCTAGTTCTGAAATCAACGAATGTCTGCGAGGATGGCAGCACGCCTCTCAGTGTTTTGGAACAGTGCTCTGATTAACTGTCTTAGCTGGTCAGCCGTGAAGTGGGCGGCGGCTGGCCCCTGGCCATTTGCCCACCGCCCGGCAATGAACTTCATATTAGCACCGAGTATCAGTACCAGCTCTTGGAACATCTCCCACTTGTCAAACTCTCGCATCATTTGCGCATCCTGAAATGCGAAGAGTTAACGGATCACACTAAGAAATAAAAATTATAAATGTAGGTGTCAAATGTACCTAGTGTAAAGGTGAATTTCCACTCTATTTTTATACCACATTTCAGTGGCATAGCTAGGTGTGGCAGGGCACTGGTGCAAGATTTAAGATTGGGCCCCCCCCCCCCCCCCCCCCCCTTCTTTTCAAATTGGTTTCAGGCTAGACGTGCCGATTTTCCAATTGACAATTTTTCACCCCACTAAACTACCCCAAAACAAACCCATACTCATATATCCCTAAATATTAGCAAAGACATTCCGACGGGGTTCATGCCAGTACTTGAGGCCGCATAGTTACCTACTATATCCCGGGTCCCGAGTATTAGTGACTAGTGTGTATTCGGGTAAGATACTACCGAACTAGAATGAGACAACAATACTGTCGGCAGAACACAAAGGGTTGCAGTTGACGGCAAATTAAACCACACTAATAGAATTACTAGAAAGAGCCAAAATTCATACACACATATGAACACTATATTATAAAGTTTGCATTAAACTTGTCATAATATTACAATTGTAAGTTTAAGCCACTCGGCACATTATGGAATTTTTTCCTAGCTTTCGGTTTACAGTTTTCCCAACTCAATTTTCAGGCCCCTGGCCGGGAAAACCTCCTGGGCCCTGGTGCGATCGAACCAGCTGAACCAGTGGTAGCTACGCCACTGCCACATTTGCATTAAAAGGAGAAAATTTTCATTTTCATCGTGATTTTTTGCGTATGTGATATTCTTACGAGACTTCCCTAGGTACGATTCCTCACAAATAGAAATTCAATTAAATAAATAGAGAAGAAATAAATACAAAGCAAATGGATTAACAGTTATTTCACTGTTCCCACTCAATTTTGTGAAAGAACTACCAACAATGGTGCCATTCTGGGCAGTATATTATTATTCCAGGCACGGTGTTGACTAGGCTTCTTATAACTACCATTAAACTTACAGGAAATATAGCATTGACTCTTGTAATGACCACACCGAACATGTTGACAAGCTGGGATGCTGTGTCGGCTGGTATATCTTGCACCGTTATTACTCTAGTGATGAGGTCGTCCAGGAACGAATCGGTCAGGCAGGCTGAAATCATAGTTGGCACAAGAAACAATCACCTATCGCCGTCGTAACTTCACCAGATACCCGTTGTCAATTGAATTTTGACAGAAATAAAGATGCTTATTTGCTGCATCAAATTGGTAAGTAAAAGAAACGTGTAAAAGAAAGAGTGTTGAAATACTCACCCATGACATGTACGTAGACGTTTATAGGTAGGACTGGCTGCCAAACGGATTTCAGCAACTCTAGCTGTCTCAAGCATTGGCGCAGAGTTTTTTCACTATCGGGAGTTAGAGTAGAGCACTCCCGTAGCGTGGCAAAGCCTGCCAGTGTGATAAAAAATTGTAAGACTTGAGAAAGATCTCTGTACAGAAAATATAAATAGTAAACACTCTAGTTACTGCCGGTTACAGTGAGAAACCTACATGGTTGCATTAGAAAATACATTAAGTGGGTTTGCGACTTTACTGTCCGGTAATTCTAGTTGTAGTTTATCGCAATTCTCTCTAGCACTTAAAAACATGCGGTTCTTGGCTTTGCGCCGACTGGTAACGAAAAGGAACAGAGACCATTGTGCTTACCACTGTTGCGAATGATACCGAGCATTTGATCGCGCTGGATGTGCATGTGCGCAAGGAAAACCGAGGCTCCTTCATTGCGCAGGACGGAAACCTGATCGGCAAATGATCCGATTGTTTCTGTGCCGTTAGGCAGCAGCATTCGTTGTACGGTCCCCAACGTCAGCAGGCTATGAGCCATGTACATGCAATTGTTGTGGTACAATGCTGAAACACACACAATTCGCAGTTTATTAAGCGAAATCAATCAGTAGTTGGCTCGCATAGTGTTAAACTAGTGAAATCCAATAGTCATCAGCCACATAAGCTGTTTTTTGTTCCCGCACATCATCTTGACTCAATACTGGACGGAAATTGTGTACAAATGATAAAACTGAAGCCACTCCTTTTAGAAATCAATTTCAGAAAAAAGGGGTGATATCTACAAAAAAATAGTGGTTTCAAAAGGGAAGATTGCCCTCCTGGGTATGTGCCTGGGCATGTTCACCATGTGTTTGGTTGTGATCTGACCTGGATTCTAGGGGTTGTTCAATTTTTACGAAGCCGATAATTTAGTGCCGCACATGATGGACTTGGATGTTGAGGATAGTTTTTGCCTGCACTTTTGAACTTCAGTGGCAAGAGGTGTTGGAATTCCCCATCCCCAAATCAAGCACACCGTGTAAAGATGGTTTTGTGGCGTCAAGCATTGAAATTAAACTTACCAGCTTGTTGGGGAATCGTCTCCAGATACTTCTTGTGGTAGATTGGCGCAATGGCGCAATAGAGTTCAACAATCAGTCGCGCTGTCTTAAACAGGTTTCTTGCACATTTACATGAGCTGCCAACGCAGTCGTTCAGCACCTCATTAAGAAGGCATATTAGTTCATTAGCTGACTTGCTGATCTGACATTTTGGAAAGGCATAAATTGCACCCATCAAATTTAAATTGGTTTCATCTTCTGTAGGAGCAGTTTTAGAACTGGTATTTTCAGGGGTTAGCTCGGAAAGTATTTCTTCGTCTGTAGATTCATCGACAGTACTCTCGCGAGTTGGCAATTTTTTAGGGGTGGCTGGCAAAGACCCCTCTCCTGCAGATAATTCTTCCTCTTGAGAAATGCTGAGCCGAGAAGAATTCCAATCTCGGATCAGGCCACGTTTGGTGGATTCATTCTTAATTTTCTGATCATTTATTTCCACCCGCGTAGTCTGACCCTCAGGGCCAACCTTTAACGAAGAGTCTTCCTGATCATTAAAATTCTTCAAAGTAACACTTATTTTCCTAGAATCTTTAATTATTGGACTATGCACCTGGTCAGGATTGTTCTTAAAACGAATTTCATTTAGTTCCAAATCCTCTGAGGAACTTTTATTTTTTTCATAATTTTCTGATGTGGCATTTCTAGGAAGACAAATTTGTTGCAGGCTGTCATCTTTGTCTAAGAACTTGATGAAATCCACCCTCATTTGTTTCATTTCTGCAAGCATTTTCTTATCCTTTTTGGGAGACTCCTTACAGGGGGTTTCTGCTGGATCAGGTATGTCTTCTTCTGGAAGTTCCTCCTTTTTTACTGGCACCTGTAATATTTTTACAGTGGATTTTAAGTTTTAACACGAGTAAATCAAATTTATACTATCTTTAGACGTATTTGGACCGGAGTTGCAAGTGAAACTCTTTAGTCATCATAGTCTCTTTTACTCATATACCATGTCTTTACAAGTTTATGTAGGGAAGCCTGATCTCCCTCATTTGCTTTTGAAACTCAACATTTTTCAATAATTTACTCATGCAGCAAATGCCACTCAAAACCATTAAATTAACCAGGAGCTTCTTCAAAAAGATGTGCCCACAATTTGCATACTAATTGCATGCCCATTTGACATGACTCACTGTCACAAGAAACAAGTCACAAATTAAACTAATTTATTCTTACCATCTTTGGTGCTTCTGAAATAATCTCAACCTCCATTGCATCGTACAAATCTTTCTTGATAATTTCTCTGGCTCTGATCAACAGGAGCTTAGATGTCTTCTTGGCACACAACTTCTCCGAGTTAGTTGTGTAGTCGACTAGCTTGGAGTTATTTTCACCCAAGAACCCTGTAAGTATAACACAGTAAGCAAATAATGTTAACCTACCTAGAAACGGACTTTATCTCCATGTCAAGTCTGGAAAACTTGTTAAAACAAATAATCTGTGAATCATGATGCAGAATTACAGAAACCATGCAATGGCAATTTCATACACATCTTCTTCAAGTAAAAGGGATATGAAATAGCTTGAGCATATCTAGCTTTTACTCAATAGTACTAGCAATTTTTTAAGATAGCTGCATCAAGTACCTACATTTTTCTTAAATTGCAATAAAGAAAACAAAACAACAAATTACTCACCAATCGATTTTAAACTGTTGTGGAACTGTTCCGTGGCAGAAATTACGGACTTGTATTCATCCAACTGATTGCTGTGACTCGGAATTGTGTCCTCCAGACAGTTATTGATCAAGGTAGAAATGAAGTCATCCAATGTCAATTTACCCAATTCATTCATTAACGTATAGTTCTCATCTATCGAGACACTTAGATAGCTCTTGAGGAATGAGAGAGTACTTAAGATATTTTCAAACACCTTTTGAAAGTCACATTTTGGCAATGTTAAGTCGATTTCTACCTTCAAAACATTATATTTGCCATCTTCATTTTCATTTGTAACAATGCAATGGTGAAGAATAATTGGCAATATCATGTTCTTAGACAGCCAGTTGGCAAATGCCGTAAAGAACACACTGAGTTGTCCGAGGTAATGCAGAGCTTTAAAGCTTTCCTCTATGGCATCATCACGATTTATGTCAACTTTCAGAGCATAGTACTTCATCTTTGAAGCATCAATGCCAGTTTTTACTTCATACTTAAAGCATTCGTCGAGTGTAGTGGTCATGAGTTCCATCAAATTTACTCTCGATTGGGTAGTCTCATTCACCAGCAGTTGGTAAACATTTAATCCTTTAACATCATAACTAGCATTTTCAAGGTTTATAAGGAGAGCTTGAAATGATTTGACTGCATCAAAGTACTTTTTTTCCTTCTGAAATTCTTGAGCCACAATGTATCCATGATTTAATTTAATCAACTCGTCAACAATTTTCCTCGTCAACGAAATCTCCGAAAAGCGTGTAGAAAGTTCATTCAAAACGCTCGTTGAGTTTTTCAACTTTGGTATCGCCATCAACTTGATTTTTTCTTCGAGGGATGCTACATGTTCAGTGATAACTCTTGATGAAGCAATCATCAATCTGGCTTCGCGGGGTACTTGAATAAATTCGCCGTATGTTGCTACTATCATCTCCTGGACTTGGTGCATCAGTCTAGATGCTCGATCCTCGACATCATCCATCATACTCATTAGGAAGTCTACATTTTCATCCTCTAAAATCAAACAATATACATATGAAGGGTAAAACGAAAAACTAGAAATATCAATACTATTCATATGACCAAGTTTGCAAGTAAAACAGTGCTTACCATGTGAAGCAATAACGTCTCCTAAATATTCTTTGGAAGCCATGACAATGGCTTTTTGACTTCTTTTTGGTTAGAATGATTCGACCACAAACTACCCAGTTGTTCTACTGAATAATCTACTAGTCACAGTCTCAAACCTTGTAACAAATGAGCAAGTTTGGTATCACAACCACTATTTCCATAAAGGCACCTTTAACAACACCAGAAAGGTGTTGTCCTGGGATTTTGACACACTACATGGATTAGGTGTATCGGAAAAACGACGTACGCCACCCATCAGCTAAGTGGCGGTAAACAAAAGCACACGCGTGCACACGAGTCACTTGAAACAGCTGACACTGACATCTTCACGTGTCGCATTATGAATTTACGGAGTAATCCGAACTCACCGATGTTGCACGAAGTCGGATCATAAGCAGATATTTTCTTTACCGACATCGAGATTTGAGAGACCCTCCCCTACTCTAGAGAGCTCTACAGCGTTGTCGGGTCTGTACTAAAGGCAGTGTCAGATCCAGCTTAGTTACCAACGATCTGTCAAACTGGATGGTCGGCCAATCTCGGGTGGGCTAATCACATCCAGTTCACTATGAGGCGCAACGTGAAAATTCTCTTGCTATTTTCTATGGCATGGATGTTTGCAATCGTCTATTACCTGCAGGCATCGAGAGAAGATAAGGTGAGTTTTATTCCTTCTGTTTGACTCACCTCGTGCCATACCAGAGTAATTTCTTTCGAGACTTACTAAAATGTATTGATTTCGTTGCTTGTTGGAACATTTTGGGTTCTTGGTTTTCACAAATTTTATTTGAAAATTGTAAACTTAAACCTCGAAAGCTTGAATTTGTGTTAAATCTGTAAACGGTTGACTGCTCTGGTAAACCACATTACTTGTGATGCTTAGGTGTCATCTGCTCAAAATCATCCACAAATAAACAACCACCCTATTTGGTAAAAAAACATGCATATTTTGAGTACCGGTTCGGACCCATCTGATCTTACCTACCAAATTTATTGAATGGCGTAAAAATTTTCAGACCCGCTTAAAGAAATCGGCCGGCAAAAATATTACCATACCGCTGTTAAGAGCACATGTGAACTGATATTTTTTTTAACAGACTACACGCCTGATTTATCAATTCGTTTTTTCCCGCGTTGGTAATTTTATGCTGATAAGAGTTGGGGAAACGCTCCCATGTTCCATAATGTACTCTTTATTTCTATATTCTATCTCGCTAGAGGGAGGGAAAGAGGTGACATGATGATATTAATTACTAGTTACTTGATTAATATGTATACTTCGCAAACTATCAATATAGAGCAGTTCAGTAGATAGAGGCAGTACATCACATTTACACAACACAATTTAGCCAGCTTTACTGTTGGTGTTAGTTATTGTAGATTACTGATTAGGTTATCACATTTGATGATTTATTTCATGTTGCTGTTTTTGCTTCGATCCCATATCAGTTCTATCTTCGATTACCCATGACGATGAATGAACTTTCCACAAACTCGAAATTATTTCCAAAATTGGAAGATTTTTTTTTTCCTGATTCGTTAGTGGAAAAAACACATTCGCAACCATTTAATAAGTGCAGCAAGCATATATGATTTAGTAGCTTCCCAATAGCATTGAATTCGTCAGTGGTCAAATAATATGAAAATGTTAATTTAATTAGAAACAAAAAATGCATGTATGCTACAGTATATTATTAATTGATCAATTAATTAAATTAATTAAAAACAATGCTTCTACTCGATTCAGCATTGTTCCCTGCCTTGCAAATTAAAACCCCATCAATTAATTCACATCCTAATTCAAGACCAGACAACTATTCTTCAATTCACAGGTTGTGAAAATAACACATTATTTCCCATCCGGGACAAATGTAGTATCTAATACCTAATACATGTACCTATATTCACTTATAGCGAGTGTCGTGCAAAACTGCAAAGGTGACGAATGAACAGAGAATAACTGATAGAGATCAACAATTTTTATGAATCTAGGGCAAGCCTTGTCAATGAAAGTAAATCTGCAAGCAGAACCCTCATTAAAAGCAAGACACCAAGACACTATACAGTGTAAATACAAACACTAACACTCCCATTCCATTTATTTCGCAAATGTGCGAATTGCGAATCCCCGCAAAGTTTCGGACCCCATGCACGCCAAGGGGCGGGTATCCACCATCCGGTCATCAAAATGATGAAACCATGAAACTGTACCCAGAAACGAATCTATAAATCAAGATCATGAACAGCTAGAAAGTTATACGATATCTATGCCTCGAATCTTCCCATTATAACTAGTAACTATACTAGAACATAGGGTATCCGTATTCCGTATTCCTTACTCTGTCTATCACACGTATCTCTATACCTACTAGTTTAGGCAAAGTAGTAAATTGGTTGTAGTACTGTGTTGAGCAGGATGATACCAATGGTCAGGCGAAGATATACCGGTTCTTCTAACCTATACTCGCAATCTAATGTTCTACATTTTATTTACGCTCAGATCCTCCACAGATCATTATTAATTCGCATTCCGTACACCTTCAATTCCGGTAGTGTATCTTGTGCTGGCTTGTGCTAGCTTGTGCTACGATACGGAGTATGGATGTGTGTGCTAGTCACAAGGTGTAAAACTTGCGTGCTTTACTGGCGGGTGATGATAATTTACAAGCCTAACAGCAGCACAAGAGCCTACCGCAACATTGAATGTTGATATTGCTAGTCGCTACAAACAGCTGTCACTCTCTCACTTTATTGCTAACAACAGTCATAAGTAATCTGTAATAAAAACACTAACACTGTCTATTTTTACGCATAATTTCTCTATCAGTATGAATGACGGCTGAAATGAACTCGGCGAAAAATCCGTTTCTATTTTACGTGAATAAAGGTAATAGCCATCGCAAATATTTCTAGTGATTTATTATTTAGGTCATAAATTTGTGAATTTGACCGGTCAGCTAAGTAAGGAACCAATCGGCAATGTGAATACTTGTGATGGATAGTTGGGGGTATGATTCGAACTGATGCACCAATTATACATCGTATATCTCGTGGGCTGCTGCTTTCTAGTTTCTACTATGCGCCAGAAAAGTGTAAGTGTGTCCGGCGCCGGCTCCGGATGGATGCTGCATCGCTGACCACTGGTCAGTCGAATGGACCTGGACCAGCTTTCTGACCGCGCGTCAGACTGCTGCATCTCATTCGGCGATTATTATTCGCCCGAGAAATTGCACCTCTGGCTATGGCCGTGGTATAGATTGCGAGCGGATATCAATATCATCACGTATCGGTATACGTGATGTACCAAATATAGCTGTCGCGGTCAGTTAGTCTATTGTCACCGAAAATCCTCGCTGTCACTTTCATCTGCTTTCATCTGCCAACAATTATGCACTCTCCAGTCTCCATTATCAGTGATTTTTAGCTGATTTCGTATCGCGCCTGTGTCCAAATGGCGTGTGCGGAACATTATACAACGCAGCGCATTTATTTGCGGAAATATAGCACATTTTGAGATAAAATTGAGTGTGACGGAGTTTCCACAATTCGTCATGTCCTGCATCCTGACAGGAGCATGTGCCCACCGGAAACACCCTGACGCCGACGGCTTGAAATGGATGTCCTGATTGCCCGAAATCAACAATGAAAATTCGTCGTTGTCGCCAGGCCTTGCCGTGCAGTCACTTTTTATACATACCCATAAAAACTGCAGCCAAATTATACAATGGAGCCGAGCCATCAAGTTCACAATAAATCAAACCAGCTCACCTGACGTGAGCTTTTCAGTTTGAGTGGATAGCGCAGCGCTAAATCAATTACCTGTTACTAATTGGTACCTGAAATATCAATTACCTCAGTGCATGCACCTGAAATCTACTTTTTTCACTGCAGTAAAATGACCACAAACAATTGCGGTTGTACTATACACCTTCTGACCGGTTGAACTCAATCCCAGATGATTGCCGAGGCAACTGACGCCTCCAAAAAGAGCCCAGTTTTCGATTCGATTCGATTCGCGGCTGCATTCCCTACGATATGCATCAATGATTAGCCATCCTAGAACGGTTTCCAAGTTCCAACCAATGGCCTCTATATTGTCAATCGAATTTGAAGCCTCTCCATTTTCTCACGTATTGCGGCTACAAGCACACTGAATTTATAGTTACTTTATACGACACATAAACATGCATAGAACGTACATAATTCAATTGCGGTGTGATGATATCTAGTTTGATTAAGTCTGTTAATTTAATCATCCCCTTGCCTGAGGCATGCTTCTGCAAAGTTAATATAATGTGCATATAATGTACATAGCACGCCATAACATATGAAGACATATTTAAATTTCTATAGAACACGTGTACTACCGTGTAGGCTAATACTGATCCCCCTATATTCGTGACATATATCTTTGCTTTTATATCCGGTTTTAAAAGTGATTGATTTATCACACTTCATTCTCTAATATTCTATCAAATGTGCTATTATTAGCATTCTTGCTCATTAAATAAATGGGAAGACCCTGGCCTGGCATTTGAGTAAAATGCATTTCAAGTATATAAAGTTCCAAATGCAGTTAGCGTTGCATTGTGAAAGGAAATTCGTGTTCATGGAGATGATAGTGTCCGATCCCCTGGTCTCGAGTCTCGAGTGAAAGGTTCAAGTGAATACCTGATATGATTGCATCATGTGCAATAGCGATAGTCAAAGTGTAGCATGGAGATTTCAGACGAGTAGCGAGCAGCAAGCTGTGGCTAGCGAACGTCGTCTTCTATACGAAAGAGGTTATTAGAAAGCAAGAATGTTGATGGGTTTCAGATGAGCTGACTGGTCTGCATTTCATAATTAGAACATCATTTCAAGCTGCAAAATGCTCCGCAATGAAACACTTTCTCTCTCTCTAGATGACTCAGTCATCGTTCATTTAGTCACTGGATTTGTAATTAATTTAATAACAGATAATAGGTAATAACCATAATAATATTTGTGATGACAATAATGAAGATGTGACGGTAACTTCGTAATATTCTTGCAAGTTATAACAACGTAAATGCACGATATAGTACCAATCGTCTGTGGCCTGTGCCGATCGGGTCTGGAACTGGCAGTAGCAAGTAGTAAAGTTGAGTCGCTAACGAATGCCGAAGATTTAGCAGCCTGCTGACACCATTGTAGTACTCAAATGGCTTGCAAATTGCAGCGACTTGTGTGAACGCCACATTACATACGGATGTTGCTTACTTCATGTTTACTTACAGCATTGAATGGTGATTGCTTGTTAATGACACTGATTGCACTGCCTTTTCAAGCCAATTTCGCATTTTACTGCGATATTAATTCATATTAATTTTTTCCCATAACGGTGTCTATGCGTTCGCCATGTTGCAGAGATTTTAACTACAAATACTCGATACTCTTCATCCTTCCGCCTTTTATAATTGTTCCAACTTCTCAGCAAAAAACAGATGTGTTGTTTGTGAAGGGACCCTGCATGGCCAGTCAAGGGATAACAGATCTATATAGTTAATATATAAACTATAAGATAAAGTTCGTTCTGTGCAGTAAACGAGGTCTAAGCAATAAGCATTGTCTTATAGCTTCAGGATAGCGAATAGCGATGTTCGCCTTGCAGACTCGCAGCGTACTACCACATGCGACATCTTTACGAGTGACTTACAGAGCTACGAGATGCATGATCGTGGAACTCAGATGCACAACACAAGACAGCAGGCATTGCCCCGTCATCGTTGAACGTTGAGCACTGAACATTGAAGTAGCTTGCATGGACATACGGATATGGCATGCGACGAAGGTGTCCCATTCTTTTTGTTCCTGTTTCCTGTCAGTTAATACTCACCGAACACTCCAGCCCCTGGCTGCTCTCGCTGCTTGCTCTGCCTCGTAAGTCGTAAAAGCAAATAATGGTAAAAACCAACCAACTTTATCTTCACGGGTAATGAGGATGATGTCAAGGTATAAAGTAGAGATCAACGCGCTGAATTCGATCAAGCTAACATTTAGTAAAACATAAAACCTTCGTCTCGTTTTAACGAACTTCTGTTTTATGTGCCTAGTATACCTTAGACGTACCAGTAACAGATTCCTCCAGGCATGAAACTCGTATATGTCTTCAACGTTTTTACACTTTAATGTATGTTCATGGAGCATAGTATTTTCATCAAAGTGACATGATATTTATACGGATATATTATTGTGTGATCAAGTATAGTACCTGGGTGCCTGTGTATGAGGTGGGAAATTGCGGAATGTGTGGGAGAACTGAGGATAAGTAAATACCTTATACTTTACAATGTGTTGAAAATCGAAGACACAAACGTATAGTACTGCTTGGTACTGCCTTAGAGTACGAAACGGAGTGTAATAAAATTACGACTCGCTTTTTAAATGTCAGAGAGAAAGGGTGGTTTTTCATTACTGCTGTACTGCTCACAAAAAGAGTGTCTTGCTCACGAAACCGAGCGCCGAATTATAACTGTAAACTGGTGTGGACTATTCAGAGCATAAACGCGGGAAGATATCGCTACTTGGCAACTGGAGGAACGGCCAAAATATGTTCGCTTTATTGGAATCTGGAACATGATTGATATTCCAATTAAACAATGCCGAATAGAAATTTTATTGGCGGTTAAGAAGGATGACGTCGACACGCACAACTGAATTCTGATAATTAATTGCTGTTCCAAATCATTTTTATGCTTCATAGTTTATATAAACGATACCACCTAAAGCTAGCTATATATAGATATAGCTCAGTATGGTATTTGTTTGCTATTGATCAGAAAGTGTCGGGACTGGTTCGATCTCTTAGCAGATGCAATCTGCTCCTATTTGATTATAATGCGAAACTGCGGAGCCATGTGCAAGGTGCTCGTCTCACTGGCTAGATGAGTGATTGATAATTTAATGGCACCTGCTTAAAGTTGCTAAATTAATGCGTATTCAGAAGCGCGAGATCGGCGAGGAGTCGTTGTGAATTATTGCCAGCTGAACTCCACCGCCTTCAAATTGAAGCAATCGCCTGAATGATTAATCGAGCTCGCTGGGATTTTCATATTGGAATCAATTAAAATGTGTGTGTAGGTGGGGATGTAATAGAGACTGAGTTAAGACAACTTGAGACAGCAATCTGTTAGCATGTGGGTGACGCATTATTAGTTTATTGTAATACAATTCATGTCCATGATATCTGTAATAGGAGTTAGGATAAAGTAACAGAGCAGACCGTTGTGTTTGGTACTCAGTCGACAGTAGACAGTAGACAGTATGACACAGAATAATGCTTGTTTCGCCTGTGTGCTTGAATCTACTATAACCTTTACATCGTATAACTTCCACTTGTAATCATCGTGCCACCAAATGATGCTATGATACCACTTGCTCATTGTCTCACCGTCTCGCTGTGTTTTATATTAATTGAAGGTGTATCTCTCTTAATTGGAACATTAATATTTTACCTGAATAAAGTTAATTAATATTGCTTTCCCATTGCAATGCTGGTGCGAAAAGTATACATGTCTAAACGGATAAAGTATTCATGTCTATGAAGTTACGAACTAATTTGTGACATTAGTTTAATTAATGATAATCTCGTGCAATTTGGAACGGGTGGGCGTGTGTACCTGGACACGATATCACGATATCACGGGCCACAGACCACAGAGTCTACGGTCTCTCCGCAAGTTCTAGTCCTAGACGAAGTCACACCGTCACGTGTGCTCTAGGATTTCTACTCCAAGGAGCTTGACAACAATCAAGTATGTCTTCTAGAGAAACTAATTGTAGTGCTACATGCGCGTAATCTCCAGCTTTATCTGTGTGCTTTATTTCTCTCTCGTAATGTGCTATATCGCATTAAATTTCAAGCAAAAACTTGCACTTGTCGTGGGTAAAAGTGCAATTACTTGCACTCTTTGCTAATTCTCCAAAGCCTTCTATAATAATGGAACTGCATCTGCTGACCTATGGTTTCAATAGTTGCACCCTGCATCCAGAATAAAAAATAAAAATCAGTTATTTAGTAGAATTAACGAGCTCTTACTGGAATTCGCCGGAAAATAAATCCCAAAACTGCGCGCAAGGGCCCGTCCGCTGTTAGAAATCATACGAATTCGTGAGGCCATCAGTGCAAATCTAGCTCGGCTTCATGGCGAGATGCGATGCAAATTTCACCAGCATCCTGCATCCAGCATTCAGCTCTCGGCATTCCTTGCAGCAGCCATTTGGTCTATCGATACGGTTAGATCATAGTAACATTTTTGATACGCTTCGTCCTCTTTTTTATTAAAAACTTCGATGTTCGGATTTTTATCAAAAATGTTCTGTATTGAATATTTCCAAGCGCGCAGGTTTTTCCCTTCAATACGTTTATTGTTGGAAAACAATGCACATAAAATATGAATGCTGGGCTGGTTATTGCTATTTCTTTTGTCCATCCGCTCGTGATCTAGGAATCTCTATTTTTAGTATTCGTGATCAATTCTCCAAGATAAAATGCAACGTAGCCATGGCTGAACCCTTTCCCCTGCTTAAAAATTCGTTTCAAATTCACAAATTCTTTCTGCCAAATCATTTTAGATGAAAGTTTCAGGATCTACAGCTTTTATGACGACATTATTCAGCTCTATTGTAGGCGAAGACGATTGTCTTTTAAGATGCTCTAACTTTTAGGCTTGCCATCTTTGTCGTTGGAGTATGGTTCGAATCCTGACGAAGCATTTTCGTGTCATAGTGACCAGTGGAGTCAACGCCTTAGCCAAATACCGAATACCGCTTCAGTTTACATCAAAACGCCAAGAAAACCTATTTGTACTCCAATTCACTTACCCATCCATCCAGTTATCCGTTAAAATCAGTACCTATATACTATACCTATACATACATCCGTTGCCTAAAAATCTATTTGAATGAAAACCTCTCGTCGATTGACGATTTATGATTGAATCCAGGACCGTGAACTAATCTTCGTCTATAGAAGAAGCAATCCCGAAGGCAGCAAATCGATCTTGCTCAACTTTCATTGCAGATAAAGTACGTGGCCGCGCGATGCTGTCCGAAAATACGCTCGCGTTATCTCACGAACTGTGTGACCCACAAACGTGTTGCCAGCAATAAATTCGAGTACGCGTAATGGATATTGTTTGCTTGCAATCACTGAGCGATATTTTAGCCGCTTACTTACGCTTACACTCCTATGCCGACGCCGACGCCGACGCTGATGCTGAAAGCGGCGCGTGCAGATTTGTAAGGAGGAAACTTCGGAAAAGTTTCTTGTTGCTGGGTGTATGGAAGGAGGGAAGGAAGGACGGAAGGAAGGAAGGAAGGAAGGGAGGAGGAAGGAGGAAGCAACGGCAGATGAAACGAGAACTTCATTACCTCTATTTTGCTTTTAATTCGAATGGCGCTGGTGCATATCAACGCTGTCACGGCAATGATCAATTTCGAGTTCAGATCCTCTGCATTTCCCCAGAACCAATTATACTTCGTTTTCCGCACCCAAGCAAGCAATGCATCCTCCTCGAGTCGTTGCCGCATTTTTATTTCCCATTCGAACTATTCTGCGCCTTCAACGCATAGACAGCGACGAAAATTACCCTGGGAAAACTATACAGAGCGAAAAGTTCCCTGAGCTGGCCGAATTATTTTCTTTATTTTCTCTACCCCACACAATGTAAATTAGTCAATCCGATGTAATTTTGTCAGATACACGATTTGTATTTTCTTTCTTTTACACACCCATACCATCCTATGTCGGTTAAAACTTGGCGTAGAATTTCGCGTTATAGCCCAAGTTCTATAACTCTTCGTACTCATTCGGTTTATTTCTCGTAAGCAGCATACGATTTAGTTCATTAGCAGTTAATCACTTTCCTGTAATTAACCAATGCTATGTTCTATGTTCTACAAACTTTATACACATTTTTATTTGCTGCCAACCACGAAATAGTTGCAAATATACATTGTTTGTAATATTAAATTAGAGCAGATTCTCATTGCAATTAAAGTCTTCACACCAAGATGCTATCTTTATACTTGAAAATGTTTGTGGAAGCTTGTGCTGGAACTAGAAGTTATTATCGCGGTGGAACCCTTGAAAGTCTTATATTTCACACACTTATATACTGTTGCTACATACATATATACATTGCATTTATACTATACATATATTTACATGTAATCGCTTATTACTTTCGAACTGCCCTACGGAAACCGTTAAAAACTTTTCTCTGATTTTCTTAAAAGATTTTCCCATCTCGTCTAGATGTTTTCAGAGATGGCGCTTGGGTATTTTGTTGAGGGGGGGAGGGGAGGTGATTCTTTTTGGAACGGGGGACTTTCAATATCATTAATTTTGCAACATTCATGCGTGAGCGAGAACTTGGAAGCCCCGCCAGTGCAAAAGCAAATTGCAAAGATATCTGTTTGATGGTACCCCAGATCCACAACCAACACATCTTTCTTGATTCAGTGGAAAATCGCTGCAGCGCTTTATCATTGTGGTTGGTTTCATTTGAAACTGTATGCTTTTTGCTCGACTGTTTGTGATGAGCGTTTCGATGCTGCATTTATTTCCCTGGCCTCGCTTCGGCGAGTAATTAGTTAATACAGGGGGGGGGGGGGGGATTATGGGGCGAGGAAATTGTGGGGGGGGGGGGTCCACCCTTAGAGTCTACCCGTGTTGCTAGCTATACGCCACGTAGATATTACGATATAAATCAAAATTATTACAGAATATTTTCCTTATATACATCTATATTTATATTTTTTTCATTTAATAACCACACTACGCGTTTCTCATGTGTCATGTTTCTTGTTTTCTTGCAGATACCAGAAGAGAATCGAGCCCTTAGATTGAAAGAATCCATCACCATCGTGTCACAACAGCCCCTGGACCACCGAGAAGAGAGAATCTCTGGCGTGGCATCCGGCTTGTCAGCCTCCCTAGTGCAACAGCAACAGCAATTGCAGCAAATACAGCAGCAACAGCAGCAACAGCAGCAACAGCAGCAGCAGCAAGATGACAATGCTGCGGGTGATTCCGGCAAAGACTCTAGGCTCGCATGGAACTACTTCGACGAGAAGGGTTATGTGGAGAGAGGTGGGTTGCGAAGAGGAGAAGATCCTTACATCCGCAACAGATTCAACCAGCAAGCTAGCGACCGTCTCGCCAGCAACAGAGAAATACCCGACGAGAGGAATCCGGCGTGAGTGAATATTTATTTGATTGATGTTTTGAAGCTTGTCGCAGCAGTGATTTTGTCTTTTATTAAGGCGCGATACTATTTGATGGCGGAGTAGATATTATAATAGAATTCGAGTCTCGACTCTGTTTGGTTTGCCTGGCTTTTAGGAGAGCTTATACAGGAGTATTAGTAGCGAAGGATTTTTCATCAATCAAATTCTACGCGAATCTAGAAAAATAACATTTTGCCAACTAAATGACAAATCCTACTCTTTCTCGATTTGCGTGTTTTAATTGAAAGTATTGGTTTGGAAAATACGACCACGAACCCTCCGAACTAATCTTATTTATCCCTCTAAAATAAAAAATAAAATTTTATCGTATAGAGGAAAAGACCTTTCAGATCGGACAAATTGTTTCATTGCAATTAGTTTCTATTTTTAGGGGTACTTAACATTATACAACTTTACGACCTTGTGACTGAACTATTTGTACTGTTTAATTAAGAGATATTACGAGCAACACACACTTAATATTTCACGTAGTTTCGAATCATTTTATGGGAAAAAGAGCCTAATTCAGAAGGTGTGAAATCAGCCAAATAACTCCGGTGTTGCTTAGGGAAACAACCATCTCCAAGCCCTTTCCGGAAATTCTTACACATTTCTTGGTCTTTCTTGGTGAAAAACATATTTGAAGATATCGTGACCCACCTAGTACACGGGGCTGCTAATCCATCCCCAACCAATCTCCCGAAACATTTTGATTTGGACATGAACCACTCATCATGGCCGAACATGATTTTCGCTAAATGGGTTTCCCAGGATTTTCTCGACATTTTAATTAAGTGGAGAGAAGCAACAACAAGCAATTGGTGTTCTCGTCATGTCTCACCTCGACTTTTTCTAATCAGGTTTTGGCAGCTCCCTGAGCTACGATCAAATCCCTTGACCTCCTTGGACAACTCGAATCGTGCTTTTTATTTCATAGCAAGCGCACGATCCGATTATGCTGATCTAATAAACTTTTAGTAGCTTCGTATGAAGGAGAAAATCTTCAATAAATATTGCAATCAATTTCGCCAATTCCAAGATCGTGAAATTAGATCTTGTTGGCTGAGTAGCTCTCATCATATCTGTCTCCCCGTGTTTGGTTCGCTGCCCGTTAGGTAATACTAAGAAGCGTAATAATAAAAGGAGATTTCAGGAAATCATTCCAAGCTTATATAATGTTATAAATGGCATATTCGCGTTTTTTGTGGTCACTTCGAGTTGACTAAAGTGAACAGAGAGGCACAGAGCCATATTAAATCTAAACGTCCGCAATCAAGATTCGAAAGGTCGCCGGGGTTGCATGAAATTGAATCTATACTAGATGTAATTACATTTATCCGCGGTGTTAATGCATTCCTAAGATTGCAATGGTGCAATGGGAAAATTGGCAAATGGGCAAATGGGATGGTGGGGAAATGGACGAGGGGCATAAGGGGTATATTCTGGACAATGGACACTCTAAGCGTGGCATCGTTAAGTCCAGTTGACTTGTTTGATTTCTCTAATCAAGTACCTAAGCAATGATTCTACAGTCTCCGACTCCGAGCGTCTGAACTATCTGCCCAGATTACACCACGGAAGCGAATAAATTATACATCTCGCAAGTCGAGATGAAGGTACGCGCACTGCAAAACTTACCAACGATTTTCTTGGATTCGAGAAAGTAATCGTATGAGATATTGTGTGTTCACTTGGCTGTAGGTAGAGGTATAGAGGTAGATAATGGTAACGTCGTGATGTGCTGGATGGTATAGTAGCGTAGGTCTTCCTCTGCCAAGGAATGCTAATCTACGAGGGTCAAAACGAACACAGTGTCTACTTTTTGCAAATAGCTCCATTTCCAGACTTTCATATCCTCTCGTTCATGTAAAATCTGCGCTGGTATTAGTTATAGCAAATTATCGCTGACGGTATTTCCTTTCAATTAAATTCATTCATTGTTTTCCCCACGTTTTTTTTTATTCTTAACAGTGCGCCACTATTCAATGCGAAATAAAAGTAAGATCTCATTTCCACCTGGCTTACCATATTCTCATTTAATTACCGACCGATAATGGATCGCCTTGTCACTCAATTTCACCACTAAGCAGAACTGTTTAAAAATTCGACGATTATTTATACCGTGAATCACAGTATTAAGTCGAGTCAGTCTTATTTTATATTAGCTCAATTTGATTTCCCATTATGGTTTTCTGTATCGTTTCTTACTCATTATGAATCGCTCGCTCCTATTTTCGGCAATGAATATTATTCAACGCACAATGGCTTACAAATTCAACTTGGTTCTATAGACTTCTTCACTTTCGTATACTCTCTTATTCTCACTCATCCCATTGTTCACGATATACTACTTCCGTTCTGTTTCTTTCTTCATTTAATTTCAGATCCTTGTACTCGTTTACTTGGTTGGGTAAGAACGAAGCAGTTCTCGTTTTTAAGTTTAACGTTCAATTTCCAGTTGTCCGGTTGCGTTTCGTAAATTCTTAGACCTACTAGGTTCTAGGTACTAGGTACTGGTAAATGATAAATCCTTGTAGCACACTAGCTTACGGGAGACAAGGGGAGATGGCTCAGGAAGAGGTTCTGCTTGTCTTGCATTTTATTATACCAGTACCTTCCATAATAGATCCAACTAATTACTAATTACTACTGTTGTGGGCATAAATTCTCATTCTAATTAGTAATTATAACCTTACTATCACTCTTGCTGATCTCCGCTGGTCTAGTTCTCCTGTTAATTCGGTCTCTATTTAACACAATTCTAATAACTTTTCAGACTAGTTGCTCTAGCTGGCTATAGTTTCTTCGAGTGCTTCAAGTGCTAAGTAAGAAGTTTACGCGTGAGATTCCATCTTCCGTAGACCGTACCGATAGCATCTTCCGAAAATCCCACCAATTTCAATTAGTTTATTGCGGGATTTATCGATGATTAGCAATCTAGTATTTTCGTCATATGTTAACTTAGTACACACGATCTCAGTTTGCCTAACCGACAACCTCGCAACATATTTGAAGAAAAAAATCGTCGAAATCGAAGATTTACCAACACTCCAACAGGCTTGAACGCAATTTCACGAATTGTGACGTAGGTGTAGTTATACCTGAATCTGTAAGGCTGATTTTAACTTTGACCTAAATAAGAGGCCTTCATTGGCTTGCACTTCGATGACAATAATTGCTTCTTCATATGATCGGTCAAGCGACCTTTGACCGCTCGAAGGAATTGAAGCTCCTTTCTAAATCGTTGACCATTACTTACGTACCTTAGCATTCCTACGAAGCCTATCAGCCTATCAGGCTATCAAGCCGCCGCTGCCGCCGCCGCCGCCGCCGCCGCCGCTTTGCGTAGCGCTAAGCGAAGAGGAGCGATTATGGAATATTAATGAGAGTACAAAGAAGAGCGGATAGTTTTTCACTTCTGGAACGTGTCCAATTAGATGTATACTCACTCCTCACCAGAATTTCAAAAGTAACCTGGTTTTGATTTTTTGTTTCTTTTTTAGAAATTTGCGTTAATGGAATGGTTATTTTTGTTTCAAGCTGGCTCATTGATGAGTGCGTTTACTTAAATGTTTTGACATTTACGACGGTTTCTTGGTAGTAGCTTTCGGTGCATCTTTATTCGGTTTTCCACATTCTTCGATATCGTTGATCGGGTTATGATATTTGCGAGAGTATGTTTGGCCTGTTCAATTTTCGAGGCAGCATATTGTGTGGGCGAAAACTTTGCGGGGGCTAGAATATTTCTAGGGTTGGATAGACATACTTCAAGCAGCACCACGTATAACACTCAGTCCCAATAGCATAAAATAAACGTAGCAAGGGGAATAATTTCAGTTACAAGACTCCACGTCAAAGTGATATTTTTTATTGCGAGCATTTCTTTTCCTACTTTTCTCCCGAGCGAGCACTATCATTCATAGAGAAGATCTGACAAGATGAATATTTTTTTACTGTTCAACGATTTGAAAGCAATAAATCATACTTATAATAGATCGGACGTACCACGTGGTATCACATTTGATTTGCACACAGGCGAGGTGGATCGATAATTTTATTCCTGCTGCGAAGGGAGCAATTGCAACCCCTTCTTTCTTCCCCCCCCCCTTTTTACAGCATCCGCGAAATGCTTTTTCCATGTTTTATATATAAGACTAGTGGCTCCGCCCCTTCAAGTCCCCCGTGGGAGCGTTTGGGGGGGGGGGGGGGGGGGGGGGGGGCTACGCCCACCTAACCCTGCCCTCCCGTACTTGGGGGGCTCCGCCCCTTGAACACCTACCCCTAACCGGAGCAACGTGCAGGGGCTTCGCCCCCTGTAGTTTTTATTTGTGTTATTGTATTCACATTCTCTTAACGTACCCCTACTCTTCTCCTATCCTGCCTTTCCCTACTCCTACCCTACCCTTTCCCTAATACTACCCTTCTACCACACTATACTCCTCTACACTACCCATAAATAACCACTTCTGCCCTATTCCTAACTTACTCCTAAACTACCACAACCCTGCACATATCCTATTACTCCTACTTCTAAACTACCCCTAACTTACCCCTTCACCACCAATACCCTACTCATGCCCTACGCCTACATTACCCTTAATCTACTAGTAAACTACCCCTACGCTTCCCTTTAACTACTCATAAACTACTCCCTAACTACTCATATCCAACTTCTACACTACCGTTATCCTACACCTAAATTTCCCCCACCTTACCGTACCCTACTTTAAACCCTAACATACTTTTTACCATTTCCTACACTACCCTAACCTACACCTACATCATCCCTACACTACTCCTTCTACTATTCCCTTAAATTTCCCCAAACCTTCCCCTTCACTACTCGTACTGTAGCCCTACCCCTGCCCTACACGTACCTCTAACCTGTCTACCTGTTTGGACGTGTGGACCTTGTCCTCTGGGCGCAGGACAGCCCTCCATTTGGAACTCAACCCCGTGGATTCGAGCTGCGGGAACTCCCGGAGTGTTTCGCGTGGTGACTGCATTGATACTTTACCTCGGCCCCGGGCCTTGTTGGCCCGCAACATGCTGTTCATAGTATACGATGCGGGTGTGGATTCTGTTATCTTTGCCAGGTGGTGGCATTCCGCTGTTCTCGCCCTCGTAGATCACAGCTACGTCGTCGATCAGCTGGGCATTTACATGACTATGATTATGGAAATATCGTGTCATTATGATATTATTCATTGCGATGAGTGCACATTGCACTTGGAGATGCAGTTTCGGCTAGACGCCAAGAAAGTTCGCTATTAAAAATTAAGTAAAAAGACGCATAAGACGGTATCAGTTTACAAAAGAAACACGTATACGTACCTTTAAGTGTGTGTGTATGTGTATCAATCAATATTGGCTGTAAAATGCCACGTCGATGAGTTAAATGGAAACTCAATTTTTTTTTTGCAAAATGATGTCAATGCTGGTATTGAGAGTTTTCGCAATTCAAATTGCAATACAAAGACGCAATTCGAATAAAAAAGCAAGTAAATGCACGTATACGATAGTACCTTTACCATCTTTAATCCATAAAAAGCAGCCGTAAATTGCCATAATGCGATAAGCACTCGGCGTGGCTGAACGTGGCCAAAGTTTGGTTTGGAAATGAGATTCTGTAGCAAAATTTTAAACCTCGTACCGTATCACCGTTTTTAATTGCCTTCTGTCGTAGAATGCAGTGCTGTAGAGTGCATTGTGCACTCGGAGTAGAGTTTCGATTGGCATTTTCTTGTGCAATTTTTCCACTTGTGTAGTCGAAATTGGCATCATGTCATGGCAAATTTGATTTAGCAAATGTTAAAAAAACCCGCATACGCGAGAGGATAGTAAATTTTCCGCTTTTCGCACATCAAAATATCCATTTTGTCCGACTAAATACAAAGATACATTACAACAACTTCATCCCGAAGTCAAAAGAAATTCACACAGAAATCATGGTTGCTAGCACATAAGTAGGTAAGCGCACACCGACAATATATTATTAAAGCGTTAAAAATAACCAATGATGCGTGCTGTGGGTGCTAGTTACATTCTAATTTCTAAGTGAAGAGAGGTGAGAGCAAGTACATCAGAGTTAGGTCATCGTCGGTGCTTGTGCTTGTGCACAAGCTATGGGATTTGACTGCATTATATTTGGTGCCAGTGGTGGTGGCGGTGGTCACATATATAGATACGAACACGACGGGTCACATCTGGCTTGCACATGCACATGCAACTATGCATTGCTCCACTGCTCAATGATGCTGCTTCTGCTTCTGCTTCTGCAGTTATACAGAGTGATGCGGTTTCCAGCTTCCAGCTAGAACAGCTCCAGCTGGCCGACTCAAAACCAAATGAAATTTCGAACAGCTCATAACAGCAATAACAGTATACTACTTTGAATAGAAATTGAATTCACGCACCATATAGCAATGATATTCGTTCAATATGACATTGCCAGCTTTGCCGTACACACACTATATATATAGCAGGCAAAATTATTCCCACCAGAGTGCTTTTCAGTTTGCGGGACCATTCTGCGACAACTTAAAGAAGCTTCTCAAAATCTCACATGTGCAAACGATTTTTTTTGTTCAAAGAGAAGAGAACTGACAGCCGATGATCCCAAAATTTAAGACCATGCAGGAGACACGTGGTGTTCGTTATTTGCTATTATTTGTTTCGTTATTCATGACCAGAAGGCTAATATGTATATTTATTATTCATACGGAGAAATCAAAATCGCATCATGACTTGACCACACATTGATTAATAAGGTCACGAACCACAGAACGTGTTACAAGTAAATTGCCATCTTAATTCTAAACAAGGAAGACACTTTCTGCGGTATTTGGGGTGCCACGACGAGATCTCTAATCGATTTTGAATTCTGATATCAACTGGGTGGGGGTGTTTGAAGCGACTAGCGGCTAGCAAGGTCACCGATGCCCGAAGTTAAGCAACGTTGCATGGGATTGTCTTTTGGATGGGTGACCACGATCGAAAAACTCGTGATAGTGTGGCCCGATTCACAAAGCCAAGTCAACGAAGGCCAGGCGTGTCTTAATGCCTCCCCCCTCATACAAAACTGTCCACAATCGCTATGTTGAATAAAATGCCATTTCTTATGTCGATATATTCGTGTTTGAGGTGGCAATTCAGTTCAACGATAGTGAGTTCGGAATCAATTTTGATTTCAGATATAAGAGAACGAATTTTTGAACGCCTGCAGTCATTTAGCGCCGCAAGAAAACAAATTCACGCGCTTTTGGGCTCTTGTAATGAAATAAATTTCCAATCTAGACAGTCGGAAAGTAATTGGGTGGATTACATGCAATGCAATGCTGTGCTATCATATTATTTAAAATACATTTTGGGAGTGGTCATAAATCTTCGGTGGTCACTGGGTCCTGCCGCTCTCTAAACTAAACAATTTCAACATAGCTCAACAGTTTGGACGCCAAATGCCATTCCCACATTTGAAGAAAATCGCAAATTTTTAAATTAATCGCCATTAATTTTATTACCTTCACAAAATTAATTAAATTTTCGTACGTCTCTTCACAGCATCCCAAAGCCTAAGCCTTTAAAACGGTCCTAACGAATAGAGGGTGCATTACTAGTCCGCCGGGCCCGACCCCCCATCCCCGGCCACCGACCCCCGACCCCCGACCAAGACCCAGGGACCTCTTGCTTTCCAGTCCACTTTTCCAAGTGCTCATACACCGTAACAAACTGAACCATCCAATCCACTATCCACTACCAAGTATCCACTACCCACTATCCACTACCCAGTATCCACAACTCAGTATCCACTACCCAGTATCCACAACTCAGTATCCACTACCAAGTATCCACAACTCAGTATCCACTACCCAGTATCCACTATACCCAGTATCCACTACCCAGTATCCACTACCCAGTATCCACAACTCACTATCCACTACCCACTATCCACAACTCAGTATCCACTACCCAGTATCCACTATACCCAGTATCCACTACCCAGTATCCACTACCCAGTATCCACTATACCCAGTATCCACTATACCCAGTATCCACTACCCAGTATCCACTACCCAGTATCCACTACCCAGTATCCACTCTCTACAATCCTATCGATGCCACATGCTTTCCACGCTTCCTAGCGAGGAAAGAGCATTCCCAAGGTCGCGAGTCTAGTTACGAGCAACTCGAGTACTGCTCTACCGCATCATTACCAAATACCACGTATCACATTATTTACCCGAGCACTTTTCTTCGACGCTTTCCCCTCCTGTTGATAAAACCTAGCTACGCTTTTATGCGGAAATTTACGCACACCACAAGGATCCCATTATATTCCACGGATTATTTTCGTGATGAAAATACCAGGATGAGGTGTCGTGTTGTGGGGTGGGTAGGGTGTAGCGGCTAGGGGTGAGAATGAAAGTAACGAGCCGGGTGAAGCCTGAGATTGAGGCACGAGCTGTTTTGTTTGCTTCTTCTTTGTTTTTGCATGCATGCATGTTTGTTTGTTTGTTTGTTTGTTTGCAAGATTACTATCAGGTGAAAACACTGATCGAGATTACATTTCCAGGGCTACACTTAAACCCTACTTCCTTTGACCTGGCACGTTTGTGAGACGAATCGGACGAATGTTCTGATTTTAAAAATAAAGAAGTTTGCAAAAATCTGTTTAAATTAGTATAGACGAAGTTTTCGAAGGGTACAATTACGGTGTGTATTTTGCCTAGCAACAACCAAGCTACGAAACATTTTAACAGCTACCAGCTTCAATTGAAAATGTAAGAAAATTTTAGAGAAACTTGAAAACTTGACCTGAAAGTTATAATTTAAAAGCTGGGAATTGCCGCAAAAAACGCTCATCCAACAACGCCTTTCTATAAGGCGTTCGCGAAGTTCTAGAAGTAATTGCTGTCAATGGTTGCATTCGCCTTGCATATCAATTTCTTGGCAGCAACAGCAAGGATTGTTGACTCCCGCGGAATCCTGCTGTTTCAGTATCAAGTCAGTTCTTTGGGCACCGACATCCTTGCCAGTGCCGGGAGCCTCTCCTCCCTTATTAGGGTCACAGGGGACAAGGATAGGGGACATTATCCCTGTATTTGCTGATCACGAAACATGACATGTCATCAAATTACCAGTGCCATTACAGGGCCTATTGTCAAAACTGTGTGGAGCTGATGATACCAGAAGCACCGATCCAAGAAGAATTGTTGATTTTCAAATTGAATAGAGGTTTAGCCGTGCAAATTTGGCAAGGCATTAGATAATATTGTTTGCTAGTAAAATTTACAGTTTTTTTTTTGGCAAGGTTGCACTAGCATGTCAAAATACAGATGATGCCTTTGTCTGGTGCTTGAAACGGGATGCTGAAACTGCACTTCACTTGTCAGTAAAATGTTCTGAATTTACCGAAACTATAAATAAGCAAGTGGAAGAACATTGCTTTTATTGTCAAGAAAATTAATTCGGTGAAAATTTCCGGTTGTTCTAGTGGTTTTGAAATCAGCTTTATGGACATCCTAATTGCCTCGAAAGCAAAAGTCAGAACTAACATACCTCATGTTACAATTGTGATATCACAATAACTAATTATTAACTAATTATCGTCAGGTAAGGTACAGAACAGATTTAAAGCCATTGCTCAGGGTTTACTATCAACGCAGTAAAATGGCAGAGTATGAGAATATTTTGTAATGTGACCCTCAAAATTTGCCATACGCAACTCTAATACGAAAGTACGAAAGTAGGTAACGAGATATAAATGTATTTTTTTTCCGCGCAATATAAATTTAATTGAACTTTTTAAATTAGGTAATTTTAGTTTGTATAACTGAGCATAACACCTATCTAGTGTCATATTTTAGGTATACACATTTATTTAGACAGTTCACAATTTCATCACAACCTTGCGCTTAATTACTTCAGGGATGACAGTGACACTCCTTGGGGATGTTTGGGGAGCTATAGAGGGGGGAAAATCGTATATATGTGATGGGGGGGGGGGGGGGGAGGGTCTTGTAACACAACTTATTTCGCAACTGGGTCCAGTTGTTTGTTTCGCTTTTATAATTGTTCAAAACTTTAAACCAACAACTTTTCCAAATAATATTAAATAAATATTGACATTTCACAACTGAATGCCACACACCTTTGATTTAAGTCGCTCAAACGCACCTTTGGTTGCGCCTTCGTTCCAGTTCCTCGTATGCACCAATTCCCCGGTGATACCCGATTTGATTGCATCATCACTGGAAAACACTCAATGGGACTTCAGTGAGATTGAACCAAACTGCAAATTGTAGTTATTTAATATTATAGTAATCGAAATATCCGTTTGAAAATAAAATAGTATTCATATAACGGGAGACGAAAATGTAATTGTACCCCGGTAGCTACATTTCTTAGCCTTAGCTGCTGCAATCCTTTCGCCCGATTTGTAAAAAGCCATTGGCTGAAATTATGTTGGAGGAAAATAAAATTCCAACTGCTATAGACAAAGTTTCATGTTTTTACGTGAGGTACCAAATTTCAATTTGCTGGCTCCACCTGAACTCAGTAGTTAGATTTATAATCGCGAAACAAATAGAAATACGAGAATGTTGAAATGATATGTGTTAAGTTACAGCATACCAGCCGTTACAGCATACACAGCATGTCAACTAGAGTGCCAAAATTGAAGCAGAGATATTTATTATAAAACTTTGACGGTTACTTTTGACATGGCTGCGGACATCACATTATATTCCATTTTTATGCGCAAATTCCTACGCCAAGTTGCAGCAGGTCAGGGCAATTAACGATACATCTCGGTATGGAAACAATTTTCGAATGGACATTAAGATTTGAACAATAAACTCAATGGGACTGATCCTCAAACTTATAATAACTTATCTCCATCCAACCCAGACGACTTGTGAAAATAACGTTTTACGTATCACCGTCACCTTCAGCTGTGTCGATTGCGGATTGTTGATTGTAAATTGTTGATTGTTGATTGTTGACACACATTATTTGTCGTGTTTCAGGTGCAAGAATCTTCGTTACCAGATGAGCCTGCCCCCTACCAGTGTGATAATCACTTACCATAATGAAGCTCGAAGCACGCTATTACGCACCGTTGTCAGGTATGATGCCACCATCCTCTTCTTCTGTTTGTTGCCTATTTGTCAACTGAATCGACGCCGCATTCTTTCGGAATATTTATGTGCTGCAGTAATTAAATTTACACTTGCCAGAGATCTTTAACACCTAGTGACTTTCCCGTTTGAAATCAGTGCTAAATGTTAGGATGCGTTCTTTTTATTTGTGGTCTCGTCTCGTATCATCGGAGTGTGATGTACTACTACAGAGGATTTTATAATGACGTTCATTTTTACCCTATAGTGTGCTGAATAGAAGCCCCGAGCATCTCATCAAAGAAATTATCTTGGTTGATGACTTCAGTGACAGTGGTAAGGATCCTTTGACACAATCCTTTGAATCTGAAGTCTGCATGGACTCATAGTCAATACCTACGTACTGTAGAGAAAAGAGATAGCTTTTTACAGAGCTTCACATCTTACTGGCATTGTAATTTCTGTGGCAATGCCTGACGAGTGATCCTAATTAGATGAGGTGCTGTAGTTACGAGATATATGTTTATACATTTAAATTATTGATCACTTTTAAAGAGAAAGATGGCAAATGTGGTTTTTTTTTAAAGCCAGCTTTTACAAAATCTTGCTGTCCATGGAAACCTGTTTTACACATCTTAAAGCTATCACTCACTTAACAGAGAGCTGCAATATCTGCTGTATAGTAAATTACCCATCTGATGCCAAATTGACAAACATGCTTGCTAATTTCTTTCAAGTGAAATCTCGCCATCTCAAGGTTTCTTCCATTGTTTTCTTGGGCAGCTTCGGATGGTGAAGAGTTAGCGAAGATCCAGAAGGTCCGGGTCCTTCGCAATGAGAAACGGGAAGGTCTGATGCGATCGAGGGTGCGCGGTGCCGACACGGCCACTGCCCCCGTCCTCACGTTCCTCGACAGCCACTGCGAGTGCAACGTCGGCTGGCTCGAGCCGTTGCTCATGCGCGTCGCAGAAGTACGTTTGCTCACGTCACGTCACGTCAAGTCACGTCAGCACTAGCACCGCGTTTGTTGCTGCATGGCTCCAGACGTTTTCGTTACTTGCCTGCATGTGGACCTGTTTTAGTTCTGTCGAAGGTTTATGTTTCTTGACGTTTTGATAAAATATCTGGATTGGTACAATGTTCCATACTAGACTTTTATCATTCAATTTATTTATTCTGGGGCTGGTATTAAAATTGCCAAAAAATTTGTTTTCTAAAATATCTCTAACTTAACAAGGAATTTAATTATTGAAATATTAGAGAATTAGATTGAAATTAGCGGCCCCTAACAAGTAAGAAAAGCCAAAATTTTAACTGTCTTTGCTGGTTGTCATTAAAAGTTCAATGAGTCAGATTTTTAATTCAGAAAAAAAAAATGAAAGAAAAAAAAATTTAATTTAATGTTTGCTGATTTTGCTGAATCATTTTATTGATTAGTGGCAGAATTGGTTACCCGGAAAAATTTTAGGAAGAGGCCTCGATATTTTAAAAATCGACCCTATATAAGGAACAACAAACTTGATTATTATTTATTATCATAATAATTTTCTGATTTCATGTTGTCTGTTCCAGGACAAGACGAGAGTGGTGTGTCCGGTGATCGATGTCATCTCGATGGACACTTTCGAGTACATCGGTGCGTCTGCAGATCTCCGCGGAGGCTTCGACTGGAACCTCGTGTTCAAGTGGGAGTACTTGAACAAGGAGGAGCGTGACGAGCGGAAGCGAGACCCGGCGAGGGCGATCCGAACGCCCATGATTGCCGGCGGGTTGTTCGTCATCGATAAAGCCTACTTCGACAGGCTCGGCAAATACGACATGATGATGGATGTGTGGGGTGGTGAAAACCTAGGTCAGTTGAGGTCAACAGTCAATAGCAGTCACTCAATCAACCAAGCTGAAACAAGCTGTTTTTGAAGCTGACAAATGCTTCTTTCACACACCATATTGCTGCTCTAAAGTCTGAATAATTAAAAAATGTTAATAATTGTTAATATATTCAGAATTGATGGCATATGATAGTGTCATGTGTAGACATCCTACCAGTTGGTTAAGATATTTTTCATTTTTATCAAGCTCTTATTATGAATAAATGAGGATTTATTTTCTTTTTACATTGACTGTTTATTGAGTCTTGTAAGTACTTATTGTTTTCTGTTGAGCGTCAGTTCTTCAAAATCTAAACAACATTCTGCACTCGTAAGATCTTCAGGGTTGATGTGTGGAGAAAAGTGTTTTTTGCTTTATTTGCATATTCATGCTTTTTCATCAATCATTAGTCAACGCATTCAAAATTCAATTGTTTTTGGATCCTGTTTAAAACAATTTTTTCCAGATTTTAAGCCTTGTTGAGTTGTAAAAAGTACCAACCGAATGTTTGTTTGCAGAGATTTCGTTCCGGGTGTGGCAATGCGGCGGCTCCCTCGAGATAATTCCGTGCTCGCGAGTCGGCCATGTGTTCCGGAAACGCCACCCGTACACATTCCCGGGAGGCAGCGGAAACGTGTTCGCGCGGAACACGCGGCGGGCCGCCGAAGTTTGGATGGACGAGTTCAAGGAGTTCTACTACGCAGCTGTGCCACTAGCCAAAAACGTTCCTTTCGGAAAGTAAGATTTTGCAACCTGCAGATTCAATAAGCTTGTGTTGGCGGTCTGGGCTTGACTCTGTCATGAAACGCTTATATTGAATAGAAAAATAAGCCAAAAAGATATTTATACCCAATCTTTTGATAATATAGGTTTTATCTTTTAAATTAAAAATTTTCTCAAATATTTAAGCGACTGCAAAAATTGACTTGACAGAGTATACAGTTTTTGTTTTGAATTTTGTTTGGCGATATTATATGTTAATTAAGAACACATAAATATAATGGTTACGAAATCTCATAAAAAGCCGACACAATTTTGATCCTGGTTTCATAGAACTTTGTAACATTCACATTTGTGAGTAAACACAGCCAGTATTGATTGCGATCCGTACTGTTCCAGCATTGCTGACCGACTCGCTCTGAAGAAAGATCTGAAATGCAAGAGTTTCAAGTGGTTCCTAGAGAACATCTACCCCGAGCTGAAAGTTCCGAGCCTTGTGCCGGTTGTTATGGGTCAGCTGCAGCAGGGGCCGATGTGCGTCGACACTTTGGGCCGAGGACCCGACGAAACCATCGGCCTATTCAACTGTCACAACACCGGTGGCAACCAGGCAAGTCCGGCGGGGTTTGGCTCTCAAAATGTTCGTTAAAGCTGCATTCACACTGAAGTGGTCGAGGGTTATCTTTCCGTCGCGGCAAGTCACGTGATACAATTGGAGACTTACCGTAGCAGACCATACGGCATTGTCGTTGGAGTTGATTCAACTTAAACTTTTGCCGTTAAGGCTATTATATGCCATTTTTGCTGTTGACAGACTTCACCATCTCTATAGGAGTGGCTGGCTCTGGTGCCAGATGATGTTTACTTGATCTTTTAAAGTTTTTTTTTTTTTTTTACTTTTTTCAAGAACTTAAATATGAATGATTCTTTACCAGTTTAATTGTATTTCTGTCTTATTTTCTAGGAGTTTAATCTCACACACGATGGTCACATACGGCATTATTCTGTGTGTCTGACTTTGCCTGACTACCGAAAAGGCATTCCGTTGGTCACGAAACTGTGCGGAAATTCAGACGACCAGGTAAAATATCACAACATTGTGCCAAGAAACTTTGCACTTTGTTAGGAATACTTACTTTCTAGTTTCAAATCTATAGTAAAAGAGGGATATTCTAGTAAAATATCAGGGTATTTTTTTTGCTGGCACAGAAGTCTGTAGAAAAAAAACATTTCTTGTGTAATTGAATAATGATAAAATAATAGTTGTGGACATGATAGATGTCACCTTAAAGTGATATCACCACTATTATTCATTGGAAATGTAGACTAGTACTCTCCCAATATTCATCCAGTATTGAGTCGGTTGTGAATGCATTACAGAAATGGCACCAAGTGGAAGTCGGCGGCCTGATCAAACACAGCCGACTCAGTTTGTGCGTCGACTCGCGGTTTCACAAGAACAAAGGTCTGACGGCTGAGAAGTGTGACTCGAGGGTTGCTACTCAGCAATGGCAATTCAACCTGAAACACACGATATCATAACCAAAAGTGCAAAGGGTACGTGGCCAACGCCTGCTACTGCGATGACTCATCTCGTTGCAGTCCGATTAACACCCTCTACAGGTGGCGGCCAGGCTGAGTAGCTAGGTTTAAAACAAACACTTATTTTCCTAATTAAATTAATAAAAAACAAACAAGAAACAGGGATTATGGACAGTCTTCCCTATTTTATCATAAAAAAGTGCCAATATTTTAAACCTAATTATTCTGACAATAGTACCTTGCAAAATGAAAGCAATATGGCAGTGAAATGTAAGCTTGAAATGCTATAAAATAATATTATGTAATAACGATATTGTTGACAAGGATGAAGAATGAGTCTGGTTATTGAAGATTGCCTGCTCAGGGGAAATGAACAATCACAATGGCTCTTCCAACTAATAAAATTGACAAGCGTTTGACTTCTAAGGTCCAGTTATATTTAATAATAATTATATAATTATAATACTATATTATAGTAATAAACTCATTAACACCATATTTAAAATTGAAGTGTAGCCCAAAATTTTACTGCTGTTAATGAATAACGATTAATTTTAAAAATTTCTTTCCTTGTTCTATCTCTTTGAATGAAAGAGGGTATACCTGCAAATTGCGATGGCAACGTTGAGTTGTGTGCATCAGTGCGCATGTGTGTATGTAAATAGTGCTCTTCCAATCTAGATGAAATGTTCTTCTGTATATTAATTGTTACTATTATATTATTGAATGTTTATAAGACAAGCTGTGCAATAAATTTTTAATTAAAGAATGAACTATGATGAAAATTTTACTCGGGATAACCTTGGGATAGCCATCCATAGGAAGAAAGACAATTACAAGAACAATAAGGCAATAAAATGTCAACAGGCAAAATTCCCAAAATATATTTCCATGAACATATTCATTAAATCAAATATTTTGTTGGAAGCTGCTTGAATTTTGGATCTCTCTAAGTTTTCACCAAAACATCATTCCAAATTTTAACGGCATATCATATACATGTCATCATGGTTAGGTTACTAGAAGCAGCATTATCTGGCTGTAAGCTCTAAACAATGTCTTTTAGTCTAGCCATAATTTTCGAGGAGCTAGGTTTTATTGACATTTGAATAATATTACCATATATTTTATTATTATCTAGTATTATCACCACAGCCTAAATCAGACTCGAACTAGTCAGACGATAACTATACCATATCATTATTAATACATATAAAAGTTCCTTTATAGATTAAGGCTCATACAACTACTCTGTAATTTTTCGCAGCAAACAATAAATAAATAAATTACTTTACCAGGGAAGGAGAAAAGCAATCGTCGAAAATGTGATGGACGAGATAGACTTTAAAGTAGTATTGATACACGTTCGGCGGAAGCTTTCGGTGCTGAAAAGTGAAAATATATTAATCAAAATATGTTTCAAAATTAAAGTCATTACTTGTAGCGAATGTGTCTTCAAAATCCGTAGGCATAACTTCGAAAATTATTCTGTTCGTTACGTTTTTTTTTGAAATTTTAGTGCGCGTTACCCACCCAGCTGCCGAGCGTGTCACTTAGGTCCCCTGACCGCAACTAGGTGGCAGCACCTTGGGCACAAGTGGTCGATAGGAGCAAGTGGGAGCAACTGCTGTGGCTGTGCTGTGCTGGTGTGACTCAGGCTCAGTTGTCGGTATGCTGTGTGTCTAACACTGTGCACGCCGTGTGTTTTCCTGTCGCGAAGTGAGCGTTTTTCTCTGTAATTTGCTCTGCTACCAACCATCCTGCTGTGGATTACATCTCTACTACACGTGTGGTTTGCCTCTCGAGGCGTATTTATTCTGTGAAGTGATACCTGTGTCTGAATTCATTGAAATTATTGTGAATCTCGTGTCAAATTTTGTTTGTGTGCTCGGGTGGAGGAGCCTATTTTAGTGTCAAAATATCTAATACCCTAGGTCCTAGAGGATACAACTAGGATTTAGTGAAGGAGGATAAGATATTTGTGCATCAAGATTTAGTGTTCATGAAGTGTTTCGCCCAAAGTGTTTAAAGTTATCTGTCCACAATGGTGTGTTTACTTCCTGGATGGCGTTGTGCAGTTCTTCTGCTATTCGCGTCAAATTTTGGTGAGTGACCCTAACCTGACAATACCCTGCCCATTGGCAAGATGAGTTTTATGCGTGCCAACTTTCGGGCATCCAACGTCTCTGTGGCCCACGAGGATTAGCCCAAGGATTTACTCCTGTCAGTGTTTGGTAATGGAACAGCGGCGTGTTCTTACCCTCTGTCTCGACCGTATACTCTGGAATCTCCTGTCACTTTTATTCAAAAACACTCTTGTAATCAATGAACATGCCCCCAAATTGTCGATATCAACCAGACGAACATAGTTTTGTGTGCGATTTGGCATTAGCCCTACCCCGTCACGCTCCCCTAATCGTACGAGCAAGTCACACTCATAGGCACATGTCGCTGAGGGCATTTAAACTTCCTGCAATAGCAAGGCATAGGTACTGTAAAAAACATGTAGATCGGTATACCTACACCTAGTTCTTACCTACCATCACCTGTCCGGTGTGTACATGCGTTTAAAAGCCATGCCCGTAGTATCACAACCGTGCTTTTATTTTGTAGGTGTTACCCGAGTATGATGAGTAGAAATGATGAATCAGCTCAGCTGGGATCTCCAATCGATCTAGTTGTGTAGACCCACTGGTTACGTTCTATTGTCTGTTTTCTTTTCTCATCTTATCGGCGTTACACATATTTATATGTTATATGTATTAAAGCAAGCAGAGGCTTTGTTTTGTTTTGTTTTATATTTGCGATCTATATCCGCAAGTCGTATACCTGTGAGTAAAGTGCTTACCGGCTTACTTACTCAATAGACATTACTCTGGGACCTTTCTAGCTAAATACCATATTATACTCTAGTTGATAACTTCAAATCCAAAAACGTTTCGTCGTATTTTTTTTTTTGATATTCCTCTGATCTGCTATTTTGAAATATTGGCTGGTAGTTGGTTATACCATCGATGGGACATTGGGGCCAAGGTGCCCCTTCGTTAAAACCTGAAACACACGAACTCTTGTCGTGTGCACACCTGCTTTACCTGCACATCCACTCAATCTGGATCGTTTGCAGGTTCATTTATGATCCAGCCTTGTTACGAGTGTGCTGTCCATACGGCATGGGATCGCTCACACGTGTGATCGTGAAATATTTTAACGCATCTTTTTCATTTCTTCTAAAAAACGCTCTAAATATTTTCATCTTTGCATTTTAAGAAAATGTTGTCAGACAACTACTAATCTTTGTCCTGAAATTTTATTCCGAAATGGGCACGCCCGTATAATGAACCCTAACAATATTAATTACATATAAATGTTGTCTCGATGGATGTAGTAGATGGTTTAATATACCAAATGTTGGATCATGTTGATTATGATTAATTATGTGTTAAGAGTATGACATATGCCAAATATTACTTTACGTGTTTTGCATCGTCTATGAAAAAAGTCTGCCATCATCGTTCGTCAATAACAGACAATTTTTGAATATAACATGTACCTATTGGTAATTAGTGATACAATGCGAGGAGATACCAGTGCTTAGTTCTTGCTTTGTACTAGATCACGCAACCTATTTTCGATGAAAACTATCTGCTGCGCTGCGAATTCCCGTTCAATAATAAAATATGCATAATTAATTGGCTTTGAGCGAAATCTGTATAGTGGCAGTGATCGAGATTCGAGGTCCTCCGCTCCTCTATTCGAATTATTTGCCGCTAGGGTGAGATCCATGAGGATATTCGTAATTAGTATGTCATAATGCGAGGCTTGCTATTATCATACCAATTTACCATCGCTCGCGTTTCTAATTCGTTGAAAGACAGCGTCGAGACAATGAAATTGAAACCAGACACGACAGCGATTCGTTCAAGCCACTAATTCACTGGACTCGAATATAGTTGTTTTCAACAATATAATTGTTCGACCAGCTTCGACTGATTGATAAAGGTGGGCAAACAAGCAGCGAACTCCTCGAACAATAAGAGCATCAGGGTGGACCAGAACCCGAGGCCTTTGGAGGTGGGGGGATGCTTGTACCACGATGCGCACGTGAAAGTTTGTGGGAGATGTGATCATGATGTGATGGAGTAGAGTAGCAGAGCGTTAGGGATGAGGGATGCTGCTGAGTGGACCTAGAGCGACACTGCGGTCTGTGCCCAGCCACTGTTCGGTATCCAGCATGAGAGCGAGAGCGATCTGATGAACAACGCTTCACCAATGGCTCCACCAAGGTAGACCAGCTGCCAGGTGAAGCTTTGCTTTAAAAAGCCGTAGGTACACCTGGAGCCAAGAAAGGCAGCTGCCATCCAGTATCCACTTCTGTAGCACATGCTATCTCTTTTCGTCTCCACTCTTGTTGTCTCGAGATTCTACTTCCACCTACTACGAAGAGTGCTGCTTCCTCAGCCAAACTAGATTCATTTTTTTTTATCCTGTGTATCTGTTTATTCTCGTAATATTTACGATCCACTCCTTGGCATCTTATCACTTATCTAAATATTTTGCAATGTTTTTTTTATTTAAAGGCGCAAGCATGCACAGTTCAAACAACGATAACCACGCTGTATCGCATGGCTTTAATTGGATTCTATTTCTCTTCACATCCTCTACCCATTTTAGCCCATTGCCTTACAAACGTGTAATGTCACAATGCACTTCACAGGAATGAACTTGCCACTCTTTTTTTCCAACACTCGAGTGTGTTTCTCGAACTTGAAGCATTGTGCAGGGAGCGTTACAATTTATAGTGTCTCAAGTTTGCCTAAGTGTTTTTTTTTGTTTGGCAAATTAGAAGTTTATGTATAGGGTACATTACATATTGGATGTTATCTTCACCTGCCATTGTCCCAGCACATCCTCTAATGATGTCAGTTGCAATCAAATATTCATACTGGTACACCTACCTGCCACCTACCTGGCAGAATCTTTCGACGTGTTCCTTGCCCGCATATACTGTTCTGGTTTGCGCTGGAGAGTTTCAATGCAGAAGCTGCTGTTGAGTTCAGCGAAGCAAAAGGAGCTCTCTTGAACGATGCCGAGAAGACCTACGCGCTCTTAAGCCGTATTATCTAATTTGATTTTGTTTCTAGGTCGAAGACCGACCGATATGTGGGCAAAGGTGTTGGTAACTTTAACACAGTCTTTATCGGCCTAACACTCTTTTATAGGCAATCACAGCAAACACAGGACACGATTTAAACGGTTGTGAGTCTAGTGACAGTTTCTAAGATCTCTAAGATCATCCCGACTCGTGACGACAGATTCTTGTTCATTTATGCCACCCTCTGAATGAGTGACAAAACTGACATCACTCCTTACCGTAAGCATCATTGTTCTCCGAAGAATCATTACAGTTCGTTGAATCTTTGAAACATATTTCAGGTGTTAGTCACCCATCCTCTCCCATGTTGACAGATCCGCTTCACGAAAATTCTTCCGTTGTTAATTTCGGCTTTGACAATATCTAGACCCGTACAGAGTGAGATCTCTTCAATTACCATGCAAGATAACGCCCCAAGTAGACAATAAATTGATAGTTTGCGTTGGAAGCAGATGTAGCACGAATCACAATTCATAGGACGTACACGTCCCTTCGCATTGATTTCACAGAAAGCTTTCTGATCTAACCGGGCGGAAGTGGTGAAGGTTGTAGTGTAGCTAGATGGTTGTAGTGTACTCCTAAAGACAAAACGTGCGCGAGGTGCGAGAAGGTGCGAGATGCGAGCTCCAGACGCTGCAATTTCCTTCCTGTTGATGAATACCAGTGCCACGGTGTAACGATGTTATCATGCAGATCGGTGATCGTTTACACTTGTCGCCGAACGGTATAGAAGGGCATAGAGATTTTCTGGGCACGTCAAACTGATGCTTTTCGTAGAGAAACCTGAAACTGTAACTCTCTGATGTCTGAACAAATTTATGACATATAAGCTAATTGTGGGGAACGTGCTAGAAAATAACGATGTGTATTATATTTCAATTTTCAAAGTGACTTTTTGCCTCGTTACTAGGGTTTCATTATGATTTGTATATACTTATTTATTTTATTGCCGGTGGTTAATTTATTATATTTCGTATTATTTGTTCGGTATTGGCAAGACGAGACGAGACAAGTCGAGACAAGTGAAGCCAAGAAAGAGTTCGCGTCAGGTATTGGTTGCCGTTGGTCACCGGCATACGTGACCACCGACGAATGATGGTGGGAATAATATGTCCATCTGAAAGTGTACACGACTGAGTACTGACAGCATTTCAAAGGCTGACACGCATCGTAATATTAGTAATACTATGCTATGGTATAATATACCATTGATGTGTCCTTTCAAAATTCGAGAGCTGTGTTGTGTTCGTCTATCAGTCAGTAATTGTCCCGAGAAACGTACAGGCAGAACTTAGATGCGTAGATTTCTTTTGTCTTTGGTCTGCACATGACATGATATGACGCGATAGAAAATTTCTCCCTGCACGGGGTTTCCTTTTAGCTGTTTTTACTCCCACACTTCTTACTCTGCGTCAGACATTCGATTTTGATTAAATTTTTAAATTTATTTATTTTCCATTAAATAATACAGTATAGATACATTCAGAATCGGACAGGATGTAATTGTCAAGCTGCAGGGCCCGAACCTGGGGCAAGAACATGGGAAACCATTATTTTTTATTTTTCCAAAGACCGGAACCAGAACCAAAATCAGATTTTCAAGAACTGGAGGGCGATTCTGTAAAAATTTCGAAAAAGAAACCACGGCTTTTCCTATCTCTGCCCATTGTTAAAATTTTATGAGTTAGATCTACGCAATTCCACAGAAAGTGAAGTGATATCTTCAGAAAGGTAAACATTGAAGACGCCAATTTTTTAACATCTTTGTCATCGAATATCTGACCTAGTGGTTGATACAAAATCCATGTTTATTTGCCACAGTGACACATTATAGGTGTGTAAACTGCTTTGCGATAAGCGTCTCTCAACTATAAGATTATAGTTGATTATACTAAGATGAGAACTATAAAGAGAAGTCACTGAATCTATGGGTAGCGCCCACACTCAAAACCCTCACCATCTCAGAATTCGACAAAAATTGTATGAGTGATAGATCATGGCATGTATAAAAATCTCGTATTAGCGTTTTTCCGTACTAGGTCCAACAGTTTGCCCGTGGCGGGGCACGGAAAAACCCAGATTTTAACTTTTTGCGGAGCACGGCGTACCACTATTTGCTATCTGGTTCTTGTTCTCACTTGGCGAAATTAATTTGAGAAATACGATAAAAATTTAAAAAATGTCTTTATAAAATGTAAGGGTGGGAGACATCCACTTCTTAACTTCAACCCTTAATAACTTGTAAAGTGATTTTTTAAAAAATTTCATATTTTTTTACAGCAACTTATATCAATTATCTAATTGTAAAAAAAAAATTAAGTTGGGCCGAGACTGGATTCTGAAGTTATGATTTTTTACTATCTAGAGTGTATTATTTTAGTGTATTCCAGCATGTGAGCAAGCATAATTACAGCATCAACCATGAAAAATGGTATGTTTTGAAGATGAGTCCACTCACTCATTGTTTCGTGCGACTTTGAGCTATTTTTTAATTTATATTTTTACATTTTTACGTTCACATTTTTACATTTACTTTTACATTTACATTTTTACATTTACATTTTACATTCAGGAAATATCAGCAATAAATGTAAAAAATAGTTCGAAGTTGAACGAAACAATGTGTGAGTAGGACTCATCTTCAAAACATACCGTCGATGCTATAATTCCTCTCATGTAATTTTTACAAATTCTGAGATGGCTAGCGAATTCTGTTGTTGGAAAACACCAAACCTCACTGCTCGTTGTCTACCAAACCTCACTGCTCGTTGTCTACCAAACCTCACTGCTCGTTGTCTACCATTCCTCACTGCTCGTTGTCTACTAAACCTCACTGCTCGTTGTCTACTAAACCTCACTGCTCGTTGTCTACCAAACCTCACTGCTCGTTGTCTACCAAACCTCACTGCTCGTTGTCTACTAAACCTCACTGCTCGTTGTCTACCAAACCTCACTGCTCGTTGTCTACCAAACCTCACTGCTCGTTGTCTACTAAACCTCACTGCTCGTTGTCTACCAAACCTCACTGCTCGTTGTCTACCAAACCTCACTGCTCGTTGTCTACCAAACCTCACTGCTCGTTGTCTACCAAACCTCACTGCTCGTTGTCTACCAAACCTCACTGGTCGTTGTCTACCAAACCTCACTGCTCGTTGTCTACCAAACCTCACTGCTCGTTGTCTACCAAACCTCACTGGTCGTTGTCTACCAAACCTCACTGCTCGTTGTCTACCAAACCTCACTGCTCGTTGTCTACCAAACCTCACTGCTCGTTGTCTACTAAACCTCACTGCTCGTTGTCTACCAAACCTCACTGCTCGTTGTCTACCAAACCTCACTGCTCGTTGTCTACTAAACCTCACTGCTCGTTGTCTACCAAACCTCACTGCTCGTTGTCTACCAAACCTCACTGCTCGTTGTCTACCAAACCTCACTGCTCGTTGTCTACCAAACCTCACTGCTCGTTGTCTACCAAACCTCACTGCTCGTTGTCTACCAAACCTCACTGCTCGTTGCCTACCAAACCTCACTGCTCGTTGTCTACCAAACCTCACTGCTCGTTGTCTACCAAACCTCACTGCTCGTTGTCTACCAAACCTCACTGCTCGTTGTCTACTAAACCTCACTGCTCGTTGTCTACCAAACCTCACTGCTCGTTGTCTACCAAACCTCACTGCTCGTTGTCTACCAAACCTCACTGCTCGTTGTCTACCAAACCTCACTGCTCGTTGTCTACCAAACCTCACTGCTCGTTGTCTACCAAACCTCACTGCTCGTTGCCTACCAACCCTCACTGCTCGTTGTCTACCAAACCTCACTGCTCGTTGTCTACCAAACCTCACTGCTCGTTGTCTACCAAACCTCACTGCTCGTTGTCTACCAAACCTCACTGCTCGTTGTCTACTAAACCTCACTGCTCGTTGTCTACCAAACCTCACTGGTCGTTGTCTACCAAACCTCACTGCTCGTTGTCTACCAAACCTCACTGCTCGTTGTCTACCAAACCTCACTGGTCGTTGTCTACCAAACCTCACTGCTCGTTGTCTACCAAACCTCACTGCTCGTTGTCTACCAAACCTCACTGCTCGTTGTCTACCAAACCTCACTGCTCGTTGTCTACCAAACCTCACTGCTCGTTGTCTACCAAAACTCACTGCTCGTTGTCTACTAAACCTTCGTTTTGTCCATATAACAGGTGGAAATAATTTTTCTCTATTGTCCACACAATATACTATGTCGTTTATTTGTTATTTGGATATTATTTAGACGTGTTTAAATAAATAAAACTCATTTTCAGAGCAATAAAAGGACAGTGGTCAAAATCATGGTGTTTCTTTCTGACAGCGTGACGTTTCTTATTTATTCTTGGGCCAAGACCTCCGACCCCGTCTTTGGGGGTGGAGTGTAAATTACATGTATTAAATTTTACGTTTTCTCATCCTATTACGTATCTCGACCAATATTAACACCGAGTTGTTGAAGTGTAGGCTCACCGCAGCTGCCGATGTTTAAAAGTTAAGCAAGGTTTTGCTATTTCAGCCGGTAAAAATTTTGCAAAGAAAAATATATTTCAAGATTTTGCGAACAAATTGAGAAGGTATGAGTAATGACTTGACAAAATAAATAATGTCAAGTTTTCGTTTGATTGGCTGCTATCAGAATGTAAACATCGCCGATAAATGAGTGCTGAATCAGAAACGTAAAAAATTACTTTTATTGGTGAGCGGAACGAGCAGAGCGAGTGAATCGAATCTGCTAAATAAATCTGGTGTGTTGGCTTTTTATGTCTGTTTCTTAGCTCTCTATAAACCAAACGACCGATTTTGACAAAATTTCCCGAAAACATTCGAATTCTCTTAACTTAGATCCCATACTACTTTCAGCGCATTCCGCTGACAACTTTTCTCAGAAAACTGTTTGAAAATTTTCGTTTTTTCACATCGTGTTTCTCACTCTGGAATCTAGAGGCCATTTTTTTAAAACAATATTTGTCCAAACTTTCCAGTTATGTTTGCCGCTATAAAATTAAGATTCTACAAATTTAAGTGATTTGAGTGTTTTTTAAGTAAAATTTTAATTAATTTTAAGTGAAGTGACAGTCCAAAATAAAAATGATGAGACACTTTTATGTTTCTTTTTAGCGTTTTTCTTTTTTAGTATTCATTCATTCATTCATTTATTTATTTTAGAATCAGCATCATTCAAATCACGCGCATCCACAACGCGTTTCCACAAAGCGCTCGCGAAGCCCCTGAACACGTAACATTTTTAGTGTCCAACGGCGGTCATCCCTTATTTTCCTGGTTCATTGCTGTTAAACAGGGCGTGCTGTTAAGTAGATAGCAACTAACTCTTTGATGATACCACCAAGAGCCTGTATTACTATAGCAAGCCTAGGCGTTGCCCCCAAATTTACACAGAATGTTAATACATTAAAAAAACCAGCGGCGTAGATATGTTACCGCAGATCATGTGGGTCTGTTGACTTACCCCATAATGCCTATCGCCTGTAATAGCCGTGTAATAGCCATGTAATGTAATAGAGACTCGCCGTTTGTGTTTACAATTTACACTTGAAGTTCTAGCACTTGTGTATTTTATTGGCTAGTTGGTACTTAGTGGCTGCTAACTCAATATAAACGAGGAAGACAGATGAGAGATCATTGCTCTGTGAAATCATTTCACGGGGATCGGTGCTAAGCTGGAATATGCATTGCAACAAAACTGCAAGCAGCATGCCATGAAGTAACATCCAAGTTTCGTTTACTTGAAGTCATAACTAATTGTTTTCTTTGAAAGAAAGTCCGTCGTCGGCAGTCTGCAAACATTAGCAGTATGCAATATATTCTTAGATTATTCGCTGTTGCCTGCCTGATACACGAACACATACTATGTTCAGTGGGCGTGTATGTGAGAGCTTAGACTTGTATTAGTCGGTATCGTTATCGGCTATTATTGTGCAATTGACTGACAGCTTGCTTTACTGGGCAAGGGAAATTACATACATTATCTACTTACGCTGGTAAAGACAGCGAAATCACGGCATTATCGTAGTTACCGTCTTTAACTGTGATTCGCATACATAACCTCCCTCCCCCCAACCTCCCCACATCACCAGAAAATTAGTTAAACGTTCGTCTTAAAAGCACGGCTAGATTTTCAATTCCAATGATTTAGTCATTTGGCTAGCATTCAAATAGTCAATTTGAACCTCAGTTTGTACGTGACAATAGTCGTAGAAGAGGAGAGGAGATATTAGTTTACCATGAACTTTAAAATACAAATTTGACTTTTGCAAGATGTTAAAGTAGATGTTCCATACTTTAGTACTTGGGTATATTTTAGCAGGTTACCTATATCTAGTCGAGGTACCAAGTTTAGATTAACTGGCTATAGATAGATGCTACAATGATAGTTGGCTCTATAAAACTAGCAACATGTTGCACCCACTCTTTAACACGCATGCTCTCTCTTTGAAATTGATGTAGATGAGTATAGCCTAGGGGAGGGAATTAGGGGTAGTTCTGTAGACATGGGTTATACAGTCATAAGAGGGCGTTGGTCCCATATCGACCTCAAAAATGTGCACAAGCCTCGCCAGTTCCAATGTCATCGACTGATCATGATCGAGCAGTAACTCAAGCGAGCGGACATCACCCACCCACGACCCTCAGCTTCCCTTGGCCGTATGCTCGTGACTTTTGAGAAGCGAAGATGAGTGGAAATCATACAACACCGACAACATTCTTCACGGAATAGATCATCTTGATGGTAGCGGGAATAATGACAGCATCGCTACCACGTGCCTGACACGACCTACCTATATCCAGTGTCCAGTTCCAGTAAGTTAATAGCTAATTGAAGTTGACACGAATGTCTAGTGATGATGTTGTTCAATAGCGTTCGGAACCAAGACGTAAGACACTCGGATGAGTGTAGCACCCTTTTTATGTACCAGTCTTGCGCTATGAATTCGAATTAATTGAGTAAAGCGTACGTTACAATTTTTTATTGGTATTTCCTGCCATTTCTTGAATTGTTACCGTTTACCAACGATCACGGGCTTGCGAGTTGGAGGCTGCCGCACAGCACAGATGTCCTTCTTTTTTACCCGCTGTAAAATTAAGAAATATCACATGCACATGGCTTACTTGTTCGAAATGAGCCAAGTGAACATTTCGGTAACTATTTGCATGCATGATCATGTTGCTAACAGTAAACGCTGTTTCAACTTTCAAATAAAACAAGAACTCGCTTTTTTGTGCGCTGTGAAGTGAAGGAGCTTAAAAGGGCTGAGATCTGGAGAGGAGAGGACTGGTGAGAGAGAGGTTGTTTGAGAGAGAGGAGTGAAGGTTGGCCATATGCTCAACAGATGTGTTTTAAACTCGGCTAGGGTAGTAACCGAACGGAGTCTTCAATCTCACCAGTTCACCATCTCACAACCAACAGTTGACTCTGAAACAACAAAGCGTTGATGGCTTCTTAGAGACAAAGTAAGAGCGGTAAGAGTGTTAAAAGTCACCACTCGTGGAATAGTAACAAACCGAAACTGCACGCATTGTGTGAGTCAGAGCCCTGATGTAAGGGGCGGATTTTAAGGTCAATAAGCTCGCCAGTCAGCGGACCTAATTTATTGGCTGACTGTCGGCTGGGACTAGCACATAGCTTGGGTGCCATCGTGGCATTGGTAGCGGTGGTAGCTTCGTGCACATGCAACATCGCGATTTGAGCGCAAATTTAATGCGTCCCCCTACCCCGGCCGCCCCCCCCCCACCCCCCAACGGTCCCCTCCCACGCTACAGAGCTGTCGCACGTGACAAGCACGTGGATTCACCGGACTCAGGCTGCATTCAACTTGAGGCGATCCGTACAGAACTGGTTGGTGATTACATCAATCCCATTAGTCATCAACAGTTTTGTCTTTCAAGTATCTCACCCAAGCAAATCTACTGATTAACACATCCGCATTTCTTTTTTATCTAAACAATTTTTCAATCCGAGATGTGTTTCTGTGCAATTTTCTGCGAAAAATTGTTATTCGGCTACTTTTTCTTTGATACATGATTGTGTACATTGACTTTTGAAATGCTGAGACAAGCGGCGACTAATCAACTCTTAATTCCCTCGAACACGAAAGGGGACACACAACTGTTTCAAAGTCATATTTAGTTGATAATTACTTCTGTTCTGCTGAGCTGTTGTATCAATTTGTACCCTGTGGGCGGAGGGGTCTGGCCATGGACGACCCAACAATGCATTTTGTCGTTATCCTCATCTCATGGAGAGGAAATCTGCCAACGGTTTTTTTTTAACGCATGACGACTGAAATGTGGCTCTCAACAACTGACGTGACATGTGACATTGCTGTCCAATCATATTTGTTTATCAGAGCAGTGTAGCATTGAGTTTGAACTCAGTGGTCTGGTCCATATTAGGCAACGGCCAATGAAATGAAACCATTTAGAGTGCAAAATTCAAAATTCAAACGCTTGGAAATATACGCTACCTACTCCCGACTACCGAGCACGTTTCTGAACGGGAACCTGCAAATTTCACTGCCTATCTTTTTAGTTTTTATGCGCAAACACTCAGAAAAATGCGGTGGCACTCATGGTGTAAAACTCAGAAACTGCTAAAGATTAAGTAAAGAATTGAAAATAATCAGCAGGTAGTTTGATTTTTTTAGATTTCGACTCGGCTGACTACTTTTATAATTCGAAATTGACCGATTTAGGCAAGGTCCTTGCCGAAATCGACATTGCCACTGGCAAAACAAGTAGAATACTGGGAATCTAATGGGACTGTAATTAAAGGTTATTAAAAGTAATGCCGATGGTAATGCCTGGTAATGCCTTGCACAAAAAAATCTACAGATTTTAAAGAAAAAGGTTCCAAATAATTCCAAATAACAGTGGGCACAACATCCAAAATGAATGTCTTCTAAACCTATATCAAGTAAAGCACTTCATCTTATGGATCCCTCTCTTCAACATTGCCATAGCCCAAAATACACTAAGAAAAGGAAAAAAACTGTTATCACTTCATTCAGTTTACAGTCTTGTTATCTAGAAGTTATTTTGGCTTATGACTGTATATCCACAAAAACCCATTCACTTTCACTAGGGATAAAAATATTAACAATTTTTATCTCTTAATTTTAAAATAAGTTATGTTTAGATTAGCTGCATTTTTTGCATAATATGTAGGATACTGGAAAAATACCTATAATGCTTAAAGACACATTACTATAAAGAAAAGTGGCAGAAAATCATGCTTTTGGGAGTCATAAACCTCTATATGCCTACCTAATAATTTAAGATCCTTGAAAATGATTTTGACAATGATTTATTCTTGAAACAATTTTAGTTGCCTATTGCTAGTTCCTAGATGTTATTTGCCTTGCTAGATCCAAGGTTACAACTCATTTCATTGGTTGCCCCACAGTACGCAGCGAGGATGACAGCATGGGCCCAATCTTCATCCGCGAGCCCCCAAACCGAGTGGACTTCTCGAACACTACGGGAGCTGTGGTGGAATGCGGAGCCAGGGGCTCTCCGGCTCCGGAGATCATTTGGATACGAGCTGACGGGACAGCCGTGGGAGACGTTCCCGGTCTCAGACAGGTATGACACTGTTTGCGGAATTCAACACAATGCCCGTCGATGTCGTCACAATGCTACTATTCGGTAAACAGTGGCTCTCATTTTGTTCTCGTTGTAAACATGTTACCGATGATGCCTAGCTGTGCCATCTATGTTTACTTGCCTGTTGGATGTTGATATTAGGTATTTGATTGATTAGTGCACCTAATATTGCTATGCATATAATTTTTTTTTGTAAATTTATAATTTTGTTTACTTGATATGTGGTGATTGGTTTAACGGTTCCTGCATACATAACACATGGTGTATGCACCTTCTTTCTTTATTGTAATCACAAAATGATTTGAGTGATCTACGATTGTATTTTTGCATTAAAAAGAGTTTCTTGGTCTAGCAAGAAGATACAAAGGAGAAAATTGCGCTGGCCATGTTTAAAGTTAATGGAAAACATTTTGGCAAGTGCTTTCTTCTGTTCATGGGTTGGTAGGTTTATAATGCCAAGGGATTTTGATTTCCCAAGATTTTCCAAAGGAATTTCTGCCAAGGGATTTTAGGCATAGATTTAGAAATGAAAATCACAGATACAGCACAAACCATAAAAACTCTTTTTAATGGGCTGTCATATATTTGATAATACATTTTTTTTATCGACCTCGGAAGTCATTTTAAAATATATTTCAAATGACTTTCTTTGAACTTAAACCCAAAAAGTATGAAAATGTTGTATGCTGCAACTTACATAATAAATTACATTGCAAACCCATAAAGAAATCTAAAGAAATTAGTAGAAATCACCTACATGGGGATGATCATGAAATGGATAAAAAGAGCAAATGAAAATATTAAATCCCCAGGAAAAACTAAAGATCTGTGTTCAAGTGCCAGTTGAGGAGACTATCGTTCTTCATTTGCTCGTAATATTTCAGATAACTAACTGAATCTGTCTGTTCTAGGTCCTTCCAAATGGCAACTTGGTGTTTCCGCCGTTCAGGGCCGAGGATTATCGACAAGAGGTTCACGCACACATTTATGTCTGCCTCGCTAAGAACGCCGTCGGATCAATTCACTCGAAAGATGTTAATGTTCGAGCAGGTATATTGACATAAACACACCTTCATTTCGTACCTGCAATAATCATTGGAATCGGTCGTACTATGCTTTGATCGATGGATTTACTTACGAAAGCACAAGCGATTTCCATTTTGGACTATGTTGATAGCTATTTCAGCTTTAATATGCTAACTATTTGTAGGCTTGGTAGCTTTATCTATCGATCTCAGTTCGTTTAACTGAATTCCCTTGGTTTTTTTTTCTAATGAATTCAAGTTCCTAGTACATACCGAGACCACTAAATTTTGTACTACTTATCAACATCAAATCTTTTTGTAATATCTTCTTTAATGCTTTACTTTGGACATTCACTTCCAAAATTTTAATGATTTAAAACTTGGTCAGACCAGCCAGATTAAGTTCTTTGATGCAAGATGACTTAACCTTATGTAAACCTCCTGAGAATGTGGAGTGTAATGTTTGTTATAAATCTCAGTAAAATAATCTTTTAACAATCTCAGTATGTGCTTTTGACTTGTATTGTAATTACTTTCAACTGCTCTATAAAAGAATGAGTATGTTACCCAACTATGTTGTGAGCCAAGTAAATGTGCATTAGGAGAATGATATTTTTATTCTATGTTTCATCCTCCTGGATATAAATGCTTATTAAATAAACAAATGTGGTAGGTATATTGGTACCTATTGACATGAAAGCTAAAAGTTGCTTTAGTCAAAATCAGTCGATTGGTGTTGTCAATGATAAAGATATCACTATCAAAATGCTAATTATGGCAAAAATTCACCCCAGTTAAAATTCCAAGAGAATTTAATCTACACTTGATAAATATTTCATTTTGTATCTTTGTATTTTATTGTCACCTGTTTTTCGATATTGTATGTAATGTTCATAGGCTACAAAAGATTGTACAGGTGTTTAAATCAGGGAATTTGTTGCCTGATTAATTAGTAATATATTTTACATTTAAATTAGAAGACAATTTCCTGGCACAAATAGCATTATTAAACCAATGCATTGGTGTGCTTGCCTAAATCATCTGTACAAGCTTTCTGTAACTGCATTTCAGTTGTGCAGCAGCACTATGATACTGATGTTAACAAGGAGTATGCGATCCGAGGGAATGCCGCTGTTCTCAAATGTCAAGTGCCTTCGTTCGTAGCTGACTTTGTTAGCGTTGTTTCTTGGCAAACCGATCAGGGTGATGAATTTTTCCCCACCGCCACAGACTACGGTAATTGAATTAGTCCGAAATCCTGATTAATTGCGACTTTTGTTCGGTCAATGACCTTTGCTAGTCTCGAATTTGGTATCTTAAAGTTATTTATGTAAGGCTGCATAGCCTCCACCCAGGTGAATTTAAATTTTTGGTGTAAAAAAGGATATATAATATATATGTATATTCATTTTTGAAAAATTATGAAAGTTATATTTTTTAATGTTGGTATTACAACCTAACTAACTTAATTTTTTTTTCAAATTATGTTTGTTGGAATCAGTTCTCTTCACTATAATGGAACTCAAATACCAGATTTTGGAAGTCTCTCAAAGGTCATTGATTTTGAACAAAGTTTTTCCCAAAACTTCCTTCACCTTCCTTTCAAACCACATCCTTGTACATTCAGGTCCGTGTTATCTTTCAGCTGGACATTTCCCATGGCTTCGGGTGCTTCTATATTAAAGGATGTGATGAATTTCCAACATGTTAGATCCGTGCTAATGAGTAATGTTCTTCATGCAGTTGTTCAACAGTTTTACCAGTCGGAAGTGAACAACGAGTATGTAATACGCGGTAATGCAGCCGTTCTCAAGTGCAGCATACCGTCTTTTGTGGCTGATTTCGTGTCGGTTGTTTCTTGGCTCGACGAGGCAGGAAATTCGTTCACGCCAAACTCCCTTCATGGTAATCATTACCCCAGTGAATTAACCCAAAACTCCCAGACGAATCCACTGCCGCTCCCTTTTTCTTTCGCTGCATTCTAATTGAACTCTTTATTACGTGTAGGCTGCATACTTCTGCAAAAATTTTTCGGTTTCATATAATAAATTTTATGAGAAGCTTTATTGGCTTAAATGATAAATAAAGTTATGCAGCCTACATTTCTCTCTAGGTCGCTGGCAACTGCCGCTGTACTGACAATTTTTTGATTCAATGCACTTGTTGTTAATATGATAAGGTATGTGAATTAAAGTTTGGAGTTGTTTAGTTGTGAACCAGTACTACGAAGCTGAAGTGGTCTCCGAGTATGTCATCCGTGGCAATACCGCTGTTCTCAAATGTAACATTCCGTCTTTCGTGGCCGATTTTGTTCACGTTGATGCTTGGGTGGGCAGCGAGGGATCCATCTTTCTCCCAAGTTCTGACTATGGTAAAACTTCTCACGGTTACCTCTCCTTTGTCTCCGTTTTCCTCCCTCTGCTCTCTGTCCTGGTCGGCTCCATCTCCTGCTCAGGTCACAAATCCCGATCGCAGTTTCTAACGCACGAGATGTTGCCTTTCAGTGGTGAACCAGTTTTACGAAGCCGAGATTTTGGCCGAGTACATAATTCGAGGGAACACGGCGGCGTTGAAATGTTCTATCCCGTCGTTCGTCGCAGATTTTGTTCATGTTGATTCTTGGATTGACAATAACGGAGACACCTATCGCCCGGCAGAGAACGATTATGGTAAAAAAAGTCTACTTTAGTTGCCTGTTTTCGAAATAATTTCCCTTATTTTTGCTGGAGTCTGTTTCAGCAGGCATCAAAGAAGAAAACTTCCGCTGATTTCCGTGATCTTTTCTCGATTAATAACTAACGATTTCTTCCAGACATTGGAACTGTCGTACTTTGGTACTTTTCACAACACTAATCGCAAGTTTGACGTGTGTCCGTGTATCTCTAGTTGTTACGCAACATTACGTGGCAGAGGGAGAGAACGAATATGTAATTCGCGGCAATAGCGCCGTTCTGAAATGCAAGATCCCGAGCTTCGTCGCCGATTATGTTTCTGTCCATTCGTGGGTCAGAGACGACGGACAGATCTTCTCTTACACCTCGACCAATAGCAACGATGGTAATAAAAAGAATTGCGGATTGTACGATGTAATACTAATCAGCTTCACGTTCCTTCCTTTTCACGAGCGCTCTCTTCCAGGCAACCGCCGCCGACTGTTCGGACCGAGATTAAGTTCTGCGTGGCGCGTGCGAGATGAGACTTGTTAAACTCATTTGCTTTTCGACAGTTGTTTCTCAAAGCTACGAGGCGGAAGCGGACAACGAGTATGTGATTCGTGGCAACTCGGCTGTGATGAAGTGCGAGGTACCCAGTTTCGTATCAGACTTCGTGTCTGTGGAATTGTGGACGGACTCCACGGGCAACACTTTCTTGCCTGGCTCTGACTATGGTAATTGACACTAGCCCAACCACGACATTAACTGTATTTTTGTTTTCCTACATCCATTAGTGGTTCATCAATTCTACCAAAGCCGGGTTATTGACGAGTTTGTATTGCGTGGCAACACTGCGGTCTTGAAATGTCTCCTACCGAGTTTCGTTGCTGATTTCGTTCAAGTAGTTGAGTGGGTTACCGAGGACGAATCTTTTTCTCCAACGTCGCAAGCTAACAACAACTATGGTAGGCTAATTGCCATAATAGGTGATACTAATTAATACCTACCAGCCCTTCCCATAGATCATATTTAATATCCGTCACATTCCTAATACTTATTGTTCCAATTCCGACATTCCTACTCGTAATTTCCCTATGGATATTATTTATTACTTTCAAATTTCTAGGACATTAATATCTTTTTCTCTTTCTAGGTATTGGTGCAAATTAACAGATTATCTTTTCCAGAATATTTGTCTTTTTGTTGTAAGGATTTATAACATTATTTTTGATAAACTTTGTGCGATTTGAATTTTCGCGTTACTAACATTTTGAGTTGCATTTACTGTTCCAGTGGTAAACCAGTATTATGAGGCACAAGTGTACGACATATTTGTAATAAAGGGTAATTCAGCGATATTCAAATGCAACATCCCGTCGTTTGTGTCGGATAACGTTGAGATAGTTTGGTGGGAAGACACACAAGGATCCAAATATCTTCCGCCTGAGCATGACTACGGTAATAAACCCTTCCCATTTCTCATCGTCAAAACCTCCGAACCACGCACGTTCAATCTCCCGCCAGCGTCTAACGAATATCCGTCTCTTAGAGTTGCTGCCATTGCCGTTCCATTGGGTCCTCGCTGGGAGTTTGACATCATTGTGTTATTAATAAGAACTTTCTGTCTAGGTCACTCAAGGACATCAAAGTTGACGGCGACTTTAGTTTCTTGAAAGTGTCCAGGTTTATCCAACATGCATACTCAAATATTTAAATAAGCTATATACAGCTATATAGTTTAATACTATTTGAAGAAGATTTAGTCAATACTGATAGGTACTGATACACAAGCATAAGATGTGTTTGTTTTTTGTAATGAGTTGCATGTTTGATAAGCCTTGCTACCAAATCATAAAAAGTCTCGACTCTGAATCTTGACACGGTGCACGTTATTTCCAGTTGTGACCCAACGTTACGAAGTGAACGTCATGGATGAGCACGTACTTAAAGGCAACACTGCGATTATAAAATGTCATATACCAAGTTTTGTAGCCGATTATGTGATGGTTTCCACATGGCTCGAGAATGAACATAACGAGATCACCTTCCAAGACAATTCTTATGGTACTAATGATTTCAGTTCTTATGTTCTTGCAGGCTTGGCTGTTGCATTCGTTGATTTTTTATTACCTACTGCTTAAATGTATTCAGATTCACCCCATCACTTATGTGTTCCTATCCACCAACCCCTATTATTCCATAGAAAAATTCTATTAGATTCTAGTTTTTGTTACGAAATGCATTCTCTGTTTGCTGCAGAGCTAGACAATGATTGATTACGCATACATAGGATTTTAAAATTAAATTAATTTATGGTCCCTTGTTTCTTAACAACTCCTAATTGATTTGCATTCTGTAGATTGTTTATTTTGTATAGTATTCTGTAGCCAAACTAGAATGCATTTCGTTGTTATATTTCATGCCCAATACCTACTTTTAATTATTTGATTTCTTCTGATCTCAATAACTTTCTTGATGTTGAAATTTTGCAAGAACATTGCTGAATTTGAAAAATATCAAAATCAAATGTAAATTAGAAATTTTGTAAAGGCAATGATTTCAATTTCCGATGCATGGATTCTTGATGATTTATCACTTCAAAGTAAATGTAAATTCAAAAGATGAATCAATGTAATGCATGACAAATTGACAAGATTTAAAATCAATAGTGCAGGGCTGAAATTAAGTATGCAATTATTTCAAAGACTGCAAAGTAGTAATATGTTTTCCTGCCATTGCAATATCCCATTGTATGATTAAATATAATATATTTCTTTAATATTTTACTTGCTTAAAAAATGTTCTAAAATATAATTTTTTATATCGAAATCCTCATTCGATGATAACTTTCAATCTGTTGAGTAGCGTAAAAAGAATTGAATTACACAAAGATTTCCACACCTTGCAATGTACAGGAACACATATTATACTAGATTATGAAGATGCAATACTTATCGATGTTTGTTGTTCAACAGATGGCAAATACCTTGTGTTACCATCGGGAGAGTTGCATATTCGAGATGTTGGACCAGAAGACGGTTATAAATCTTACCAATGTCGGACTAAGCACCGACTGACTGGAGAAACGAGACTAAGTGCAACGAAAGGACGATTAGTCATTACAGGTAAGACCACAAATTTTTTCCCCTTTTAGGCAAGGACTGTCTTTACTTGTTGAATTTTGCAAAACAATGTTCAGAAGTTATTGTGCTAAAGCTTGATTGAGCAAAATAATGAAAATGAGCACAAAATATAGGATTGTATCATAGGAAACATGCCTAAAGTAGTAAGTAGGCTTGATATTAACTATATAAGTTCATGTCTTTTGCTAACACAACGGTATCAAAGTTGTATGCAAAGCGTAGGGAAGATATTATTTAACAATAATATTGAAACACTAGCAAAAGCCAATATTCTTCTTTCAGTAACTTCTTTTTAACAATAGCCACTGTTAACTACCGTTACCAACTACCAACTTTCTCGACCTAAAATTTGTATTTATCATTGCTTGGCATTTGTTAGATGGTCTAGCAAAACAGCATAAAACTTGCATCTAAAATCAGCATGGATAACTTCCTCGAGATATATAGCTACCTCAAATACAAGTTAACTACTTTAATATTGGTTCCAAATGAAAAATTGTTAAGTTTTAACCAGCACTCGTCACAAATGATTGAATATTACGATTTCATATCATTTCAATTGAATTGCAACAATTTTGTTGCTGCGTAGCGTAACTAAATCTTCCAAGTGATTATTTGCATTCTGAACATTGTTTTGTGAACTTCGCTTGCCACTCCTTTAAGCCAACCATACAATTGAATTTTTTTGCATTTTGCTTCAATGCTCACTACATTAATTTCATGTTAGTGAATTTTTTAAATTTTTTACATGAACCCATGAAATTTTGGCAAGTCTACCTAAAATATAAGATGGCAAGCTCCCCTGTACTTATACCAGCGCTCATATCAAAATCACATGGCAATTATTTTAAATAACTCAAACTTGTGGCATCTTATGTTGACTGTTAGCCATTTTTTTCTGGAAAGTGGATATTTAATAGTAATGCATTTAATGTGTTGTTAAGTGTGATATTGATAAGTGCAGTTGAATAATGTAATGAGTCAAGTGGATAAATTTCTTACCCCAATGGAAAATGAAATCTTTAGTGTAACAGATATTTAGTAGATTTCATTTTGTGGATTTAAAATTCAGCTCATACCAATTGATTTTCTCGATCTAATTTGAAATTGCTTTACCTTTCATTTTAAGCTTAATGTTGCATGACGTCACAAAAATGTTACATCATTATATTTTGGAAATCCTTGCATTAATGTTCATCCTCAATTGAAATGAATTGCTTGCCAGTTACTCAATTTTAAAACTAATTTTTTTTGGACACAAATTTCAATTTGAAAGGCAATGCAAGGGTTTCCTTTTGGGTAGCAATCTTTGATCAGAGTGCGTGTGTATGTGCACTGTTCAGAGACTGTTACCCTTCATGTCTGAATATGTTTGAAAAACTGTTGCCTGAATGTTGGGATAGGGTACCCCTGCTGTACAAATTGGGCAGTTTCAAAATTTATCTTTATGACAATTTTGCTTTCCTTTGCAAGTTTCATTTTAATGGCTGAGATTAGAAACAAATCGTAGTTGAATCCTTGGCTCCTTCCCTTCCTTGTCGAGTTGTCATGCTTGTTGTTTATTGACGTAGACTACCTAAAGGTAAGTCGATCAATTAATCGGACGGAATGAAAACTGAGCTGACACCAATCAGAGATTGACAATGAAGGTAAATGGCTTGAAACCTGAGCTCGATTTTAACGCCAACAGTCCAAACGAATGAGTGGAGCAGTTTCGCTTTAACGAAGGTACCATCAGTAATCCAGGACCGGGTTTCACTGCTCTCTAATTCCCAGGGTGTTGCTAATCCTCACAATTAACGCTCAGGATTGTTTGTTTTATCAGAGCCGGTAGGCAGTGCTGTCCCCAAATTCCCTTACATGGACACGAGTAGAAGTTTTGCTGCTCAAATCAATCAGAGTTTCACACTTCTGTGTCCGGCTCAAGGGTTCCCCGTCCCAGCTTTTCGGTAAGGACAACGCCGGATGCTCACATCTTTGTCTGTCTTGTATTTGTAGAGCCTGTAGGCAGCGCCGTTCCCAAGTTCCCAAACATGGACACAGTTAGAGGGTTTTCTGCCAAAGTGCTAAACAGTTTCACTCTGCTCTGTCCGGCCCAGGGGTTTCCTGTGCCAGCCTTTCGGTAAGACCAACCAGCACGTAACGCATAAACGTTGTAATTTATAGAACCCGTAGGCAGTGCCGGCCCTAAGTTTCCCAACACGGACACGAGTAGGGGTTTTGCGGCAAAGATTGGCGAGAGTTTCACTCTGCTCTGTCCGGCCCAGGGGTTTCCTGTCCCATCGTTTCGGTAAGGACACAGACTAACGCTAGTCTGTATTTATAGAACCTGTAGGCAGTGCCGGCCCTAAGTTTCCCAACACGGACACGAGTAGGGGTTTTGCGGCAAAGATTGGCGAGAGTTTCACTCTGCTCTGTCCGGCCCAGGGGTTTCCTGTCCCATCGTTTCGGTAAGGACACAGACTAACGCTAGTCTGTATTTATAGAACCTGTAGGCAGTGCCGGCCCAAAGTTTCCCAACACGGACACCAGTAGAAGTTTTGCGGCAAAGATTGGAGAGAGTTTTACGCTTCTCTGTCCGGCCCAGGGGTTTCCTGTCCCATCGTTTCGGTAAGGTTATTTCCGGAACTTGAATCACCTTGTAAAGCGTTGGCGTTGCGTTGGATTAGAACCGGTAGGAAGCGCGGCTCCGAAATTCCCGACCCAGGATAAGGTTAGATGGTTCACGTCAGTGGTAACGCAGAGCTCTACGTTGCTCTGTCCCGTCCAAGGATACCCGGTGCCGATATCTCGGTAAGTGCCGCTTTTTCGTAGTCATAGTGCACTGGTTACCGATTTCGAGAGGATCGATTCTTGCTAGGCGATTTCTCTAAGGTAAGGCTCACGATTTAATTTCGTTCCTTTCCATCCAACATTTTTGGTGACGTTATAAAACCGTTTTATCGACTACGAATCTCACAATCACGAGCTTTTTATTCATTCTCGTCCAGCTTGGGGTTCTCGATCTCATTGAAAATACCAGATTCGTCGTTTATTTGTTTATTAACTAGAACCCGTCGGCAGTTCGGCTCCCAATATTCCAATCACCGAGAGAATACGTGGAAATTTGGCACAGATTTCTCAGAGTATAACACTATTATGTCCAGCACAAGGGTTTCCTGTCCCGTCATATAGGTGCGTAACTTGATCATTGCCATCTTCTAGTGATTAGCGTTTCGTATTGCACACTTTAGAACCCGTTGGCGGTGCTAGTCCTCAAGTGCCATCGGCCGATAAGTTACGTCGATATTTAACCGGAGAAAAGCAAGGTCTCGCTTTGTTGTGCCCAGCGCAAGGGTTCCCACTCCCTTTGTTTAGGTAAGCCATTTGCTTGTTATTTTCGTTCCGTTTTCACTGTATGTTAGATGCTTGGGCTTGGGATTTGATTCCTCTTTTATGATCATGGCTTTAGCTGCATCTGAATTGTAAATAATTGTCTAATTATAGAAATAGTTTATTTGTTTTTACTACCATCCTTCACCCTTATCTCTAACAACTTGGTTGGTGGGCACTGGAATTAGACTTAAATGGTCCTATCATATTTCTTCCATGGTTTCTTTTGATCAGAGCCTGTGGGAAGTTCTATACCAAAATTCTCGACAGTAGAAACAAGTCGCGGCTACGTTGCAATTGTTGGCCGTAGTTTCACACTGATTTGCCCAGCGCAAGGGTTCCCAGTTCCATCGTTTAGGTAAGATTAAAAGCACGGCACTCATTGCAAGTGTTTCCTTTGTAACGCTTCCATGAACGTCAGAGCCAGTCAGTAGCACAGCTCCAAGGATACCGTCGACTGCCAAATTTGACTTTATTCTCCGAGAAAGTGGAAAGGAATTGTGGCTGCTTTGCCAAGCGCAAGGATATCCTGTTCCAAGCTTTCGGTTAGTTTTTTCTTCCTCGTTATTATTTAGTCGTATTGCTAGTTGATATTCGAAGCAGGCAAACTGTGCATCTGAGACAGAATACGATCCGAGGTTTCTAAAGAGCTCGATGAAAGCGTTGGTTAGGGCACTTGCCGAAATAGAAATAGGTCTCTGGTTCGGATCTTGGCTTAGGTGCCACTTTGCTTCATTTCGATAGCCTTTTCGTTAGGGTTGAAGGACAGCAGAGGAATCCTACCACCCAACATTTTTGGTAAGCAGTTGATTTAATCTTGTCTACCCAATCCCATTTTACCTATACCAGGGACAACCTGAAAACATCACCTTCCCCACATTTCTAAAAATCCCAGATTTACTGTGACCTGTGTTTGCAACGAGATTTGATTTACAATTGAAGTTATTGTCGCTCAGAACCCGTCGGTATGAAAAGGCCAACATTCTCCAGCGATGTGAAAGGAAGTTGGATTTCCCGAACTGAAGGCCAAAGTTTTTCTCTTCTTTGCCAAGCCCAAAGCTTCCCTGTTCCATCATTTCGGTAAGGCCGCGATTAAATACCCGGGTTAATTATTACACCTTATTCTCTTGAATCTGTCCAGAACCTGTGGGAACAAAAGCACCCTCCTTCTCAACAGAATCAAAAACTAGTTCGTATTTCAAAACGATTGGGAAGAGTATAGTTCTTCTATGTCCTGCGCAAGGATATCCTGTCCCTTCATTTAGGTAAGTTGTCACGGCACGCTTAAATTTAATTCAACAATCAGCCTTTCAAACTTAGAAACTTTCCTGTCCCAGCATTCCGGTAAGAACACGACTTTCATTTACTTTAATTTTTATTTCTCCCGAATGTTCAGAACCTGTGGGAACGAAAGCTCCTTCCTTCTCAACCGAATCAAAGATCAGTTCGTATTACAAAACGATTGGGAAGAGTATTGTTCTACTCTGTCCTGCACAAGGGTACCCTGTCCCTATGTTTAGGTAAGTTGTCTTACAAAAACACTAAGCACTCATCTCTAATGTGATGCAGAGCCAGTCGGTGGGAAAGCACCCAAGTTCTCGGTGGAGGCCAAAAGTAGCTCATTTGTTAAGTACTCGGGTCAAGGGTTTGCTGTGCTCTGTCCTGCCCAAGGCTACCCGGTTCCGTCGTTCAGGTGAATGCATGGCTTCCTTGCTTGTTCTCGCGATGCGCTTCCATGCACTGCATGTTTGTCTAGCTCTTTGATTGGAAACGTAAATACCAACCAACATTCGGGCAATCAGTCTTCACACGCGACTCGTGAGTAATGAGTTTTATCGACGTTCGCTTGAATTAACAATAGCGTATTCTATCCAGATCCGGTTGGCACTCGAGCACCCAAATTCTCCATTTACGATAAGAGTAACTCGTTTGTAGTTGATTTCGGTAGTGGATTCGGTCTACTTTGTCCGGCTCAGGGGTACCCTATTCCATCATTCAGGTATGTGTCGTTGAGAACCGGCTAGAACATCTTTAATCTTTTAGAGCCAGTCGGATCGAAAGCACCAAAGTTTCCTACGGATAATGAAGTATACTCGTTTAAGAGACAATCAACGCAAGGATTTGGTCTTCTTTGTCAGGCGCAAGGGTACCCAGTTCCAGCATTCCGGTAATTCACATCTAGCATGTCTGAGTTGTTTCTCTTCTTCTGCTTTAGAACCTGTTGGTACGAAAGCTCCCAAGTTTTCTTCCGATATACAGAGTTTATCTTTTAAGAGGCACCTTGGTCAAGGCTTTGGTCTTCTATGTCAAGCCCAGGGGTATCCTGTACCATCAATTAGGTGAGAAACAGATTTCATTAAATCTCAACTATGATGTCAGCCAGTTTCCCAGCAATGTCTCGGTAAGGGTGTTGATGGCCTTGTAACTCTTACAAGTCCCAAATATGTGCGTATTGTCATTGCCAGAGCCAGTCAGTAGCACTGCTCCACGAGTTTCTCCTACTTCAAAAGTCACCATTCTGGAGAAGCCCATTAAGAAACCCATCGCATTGCTGTGCTTGGCGCAAGCTCATCCAATCCCCAGCTCACGGTTAGTTTGAATCAGCCTTCAGGTGCTAAGCAGTAAGCAGTAAGCACCAACGTATCATTTTACCAGCTACCTTTCTTTCGCTCCCTCCCCTGTAGAACCGGCAATCAGTGTGAGTAGAACTGGAATGTACACGTTGTTTGTGCTTGGGTGGCAATTGGCAACAAGTTTTCCTGCATCGAGAGGAATTGAGAGCATCAATGGTTTGTCTTGGTTTTAGAACCAATCGGCAGCACCCCTCCTCGTCTACCCCCCAAGTCTAAATTCGACAATGTAGTTGGGCTGGTGACCCGACCCGTTGTGCTGCCCTGCGATGCCCAGGCTAACCCTGTGCCGCTCTACAGGTTAATATACAATGTCAACAACATTCCATCAATATTCAATTTTGTCAGCTCAGTAGCTTAGGCCAGAAAGTGAGCAGCTCGCCTTACAGATTGGTAGGTAAGACAACACGGATTCACAAATATCCTTCGCTCCCTCCGTCTAGACGTTCCCTCTTCATCCCTCGCAACAGAAGACAAACAAATTCTGCTCAATTTAATTGTGCTTGGGTACCTTAGTCAAACAGACATCATTGCCAAGGTCTTAATGCAAAACATTGTTTTGCTTGCAGAGCCCCAAACCAGTCTATCGCCACAGGTTAAAGATAAAGAAGTAGGAAGTGTTAAGAAAAGTTTAGCGCAAGGAAGTACGATAGCCCTACTTTGCGCTGCCCAGGGTTACCCCGCCCCACTGTTCAGGTAACACACTAGACTTAAGTCAGCACTGGAGGTGAGGGTGGAACTATTTTGTGGTTTCAGAACCTACAACAAGTGTGGCACCCAAACTGAAAGATGGGCAGTATACGGGGGTTAGAGCTATGTCGTCTATTAACGGGATGACCATAATGACATGCATGGTGCAAGGGTTTCCCATCCCTGCATTCAGGTACAGTTCAAAATGTTGGGTAAAAGTATATTTATGTTAAAATGTAGTCAAAATTTGGACAGCTTGGCAATTGTTAGTCGGTACATATCGAACGCTGATCGGGTAGGTAATTATTTGCGCTTTGCTTGGCGATCTTATCACCACTGCCTGATGTTTGATGGATGCTCAGTCGAACTCGGGGCTAAGTGCTAATTTCATGTGGTACCGATTTAGAGCCTCAGACCAGCGTTGCCCCAAGGTTACAAGATGTTAAAATCGGATCGAAGAAGGAGATTGTGGGGGAAGGACTTCCAATATCTTTGGTCTGTCTTGCTCAAGCATCTCCAGTGCCAGTGTTCAGGTAGATATCATAGCAATGATGGAGGATGCTTTTATTGAACAGAACATTTTGTTATTGTTCTCTTATATTTGCTAATACGTGGCTTGATAGTTGTTTCCTCTCATCCCCTATCGGACTGTGACGCTTCCATCCCAGAACCACCATCAACAAAGCGATTTATTATTTTGTTTTTTAGTAGCCAGAGATATATATTTTTCACAAGGCAGCGATAGTTTGGAGAGGTACCCTATCACAATTTCGAGCTAATATTTCATCGTAACATCCATTTAATTCGTGGATTATTTCGAAATATTCCAGAACCTACCAATAACATTGGCCCAAAATGGCCGGGAAAGAAAAATTTAGGAGAAATAGTACAGTCTCCATCTGGTCAAACACTCACTTTGATTTGCCAAGTAATGGGTTACCCTGTCCCAATATTCCGGTAAGTGCTGTACTGTGCTAAGCCATTGTGTCGACCTACCTATTCCAACTTTCAGAACCCACAAGTAATATTCCTCCAAAATTGCCCGGGAAAAAGTATGACGGGGGTGAAATATTAGCTACGCCTTTTGGCCAGCCTATTTTCTTGACTTGTCAAGTAGCTGGGTACCCTGTGCCAATATTCCGGTAAGTAGAACTAAGGTGACGCCAGTTTCCTCTTGTAGAGCCAACAAACAATGTTGCACCAAAGCTCTCTGGTCCTAGAATGGAAGGCAATTTGGTAGCAGATATTCCTGAGAAGCACACGGCATTCATTGTTTGTGAAGTACCAGGCTACCCAATCCCATTGACTAGGTAATTATTTATGTTGTTACTCGCACATCGAATGAACCACCGAGAAAGAAGGTAATGTCAGTAAACTTGAATGCAAAATCATAAAGGGCACACTTTGGAAAAAAAAGCATGTAATTTAATATGCACTTATTATGCCTTTGCAAGTATTTAGCATGCATTTTCTTCTATTTTCCTTGTTTTATTTGACACTGTGATAGGAGATAATGATATCTCCACTGTCATTTGGAATGCTAAATCTAGGATGGATATGTACAGAATCCATGGGACTGACTGCTCCTAGAATCACTGGGGACGGTCTCAATAAGCAAGCTGGTCGATTAGGAGGGAGCATCAGTATGGTTTGCGATGCTCAAGGTTTCCCGATGCCCTCCACAAGGTACTCGATCCCAAGAGTAGAAATAATCTTAGCCTCTTAAAATGCATGCTTCCTGTGATAAATGGTAAGCTAATGCAAGATTTGCAATACTGTGTCTTGTGGGATTAGAACTTGATAGAACTGCTTCCACAGCACATCAATACCGACTCTTTTATAATCTGTCCAACTTTCACCTTGTTCAGGTTTTGTCGCTGAACGTCATTAGTATTTTTTTTAAACAACTTCAGGATGAAGATATTTACGCTGCATTGTTCTGAATAAGGAATAATAATACATAATTTATCATAATAATATAATCTGTCTTTGGGCTGTCTCTTCGGCACTCAAGTAATATTTGTACAAATCCTATTGGAAAAGCTTTTGAATGGGCTGCTTGCAACGATCCCGTATCGTTGCTTGTAGAATTGATCTCTTGTCACCACTCGACTATTCTGGCTTAATTAATTAACTTTAAGATGCAATCATGAAAATGCTATTTAACCACAAGTAGGGCATCTATTTTTATTTTGCATTTTCCAGAGCCGTTGTGAGTGTGTGTGTGTGGGCTAAGCTAAGTGAAATGCAATAAATAACCTTGGTACTACCTACGTACTAGGTACGCCCAGGACGGACCCCGGCAATTTGCTACCCTGCTCGATCGAGTTATCCTAGATCAACTCTTTAGTTGCAGGTAGTGCCAGGGTAAGTCCGTACCGTCTTTTATCTCCTCCGCACTTTCCATTCTCCGCCTTTCGCTGCCTCTTTGTGCAATGTCGCTGCTGTTGTCGCTTCCCCCGCCGCTGTCCCAATAGAATTGATAGGTCGATTTCTGCTACCCTTTCTTGAGTTGCATACCGCAGTCAAATAGGTAGTACCTTAGTAGACTAGCATCATATTTTTTCATGCCCATTTCATCTGGGTACATGAGATTTTGGTAACCAACGTACCTACTACTATCACATAGGATGGCTTAACTTTCGGATTCACTGGTGATTACTTTTGGCAATGTCTTGAAGCAAATTGCAGCATGCGGTTTTATTAAATGGCAAAGCATGAACATTAAATACCTTGTACCTAAATTATTAGACTTTGCTAACTGGGTGACTGAAACCGATCGGTCGGCAATCGTTCTTGATTTTGTTGTTCAAAAGTGGTTGGCTGGTTTATTGTAAGTATTTGCATGTATGCACATATCTTTGAGTTGTCATTGTAGAGAAAGCTAAGCTGGTCATGTTTCAATTATTTACACAACTGGTATGTATGATCATACATTATTTAACAAATTTGAGGCAATACATGTTATACCTAGCCTCTAGTGCTTACATTATAAGCACTACTTTCATAAATTCGTGTAACAGCATAAAAGACATTGCTAAAACTTAATTTGGAAAAATTAATAACTATAACAAAGATACAGTCGACTACACGTGGCTATTTACAATGTTGGGACCTGTAACATTAGATCGAAGCTTCACTTCTTTGTCGCTTGAATTCCCCCTGGTCGCTTATCAATACCATCGTCCATCATTATCATTGTCATCAGCATCACCTTCATTGACATCAGCTGATAACTTCACCTGCTATTTCATTTAAGAACACCTATAACAGTAGGTTTAGGTTGGCATTAATAAAAGAATTGTATTTCAATTCCACAAAGCTTGAGCCAGACCTTTTCAAATACACTCAAACTTTGCTTCTCTGGTTTTATACTTACCCTTGCCTATTTCTGCAGATGGTATAAGTTTATTGACGGAACAACGAGAAAGCAAGCGGTCACTCTGAACGAAAGAGTGAAGCAAGTGAGCGGCACTTTGATAATCAAGGAAGCGCGAGTCGAGGACTCTGGCAAATACTTGTGCGTTGTGAATAACTCCGTGGGAGGAGAGAGCGTAGAGACTGTACTCACAGTCACAGGTACCTACTGCCATATTTACTTTGTCAAATATTCACTTTGATAAGATAAAATTAATTTAAAGTTACCCTTTCTTGTATGAAATGTTTCATATTTTTCTTTCAGCTCCTTTGGCTGCAGGCATCGAACCCCAAACACAGACTGTTGATTTCGGCAGACCTGCCGTATTCACCTGCAACTTCGAAGGTATTTCTTATGAATTCTACATTTTGATATGGACCAGCATTGAAATAGATCCAACATTTGGTTGTCAACTTTGAATGAAACAATATCCTATTTGTTTCAGGGAATCCAATCAAGACTATTAGCTGGTTGAAAGACGGAAAAGCACTGAACCACGAAGAGTCCGTTTTGAGGATAGATTCGGTGAAGAAAGAGGACAAAGGAATGTACCAATGCTTTATTCGTAATGACCAAGAGAGTGCTGAAGCTAGCGCAGAACTGAAATTGGGTGGACGATGTAAGTTTCTGCTAATCGACGCTATCGACGCTATCGACGGAGCTCCGGTGCTCCCAGCGTGAAGCCGGTAACGATGCTAACGTTGGTTTCGCTTGGTTTAGTCGAACCTCCACAACTGCGACACACTTTCGGGGAGGAAACTCTGCAGCCCGGACCGTCGGTGTTCCTCAAATGTGTTGCGTCGGGCAACCCGACACCGGAAATCACCTGGGAATTGGACGGAAAGAAACTTTCCAACAGCGACCGGTAAACACACTGTCATTTAAAATAATTAAATTAGTTACAGAGTGAAGTAAGTGGTAGCATTCACAAAGTAAAAAATTATTTAACAAGATTACATCAGAGGGCTCGACAATTTACTTTCAAGCCATTATTACCATTAGTTATTTTTTTATAACTAATATCCTTGCCACAGCAACGGCCTTCTAAATTATATAGGTACATAATAACATTTCATTTTATGACCAAATGTTTTAGAAAGCTGTAGAAAACATCTGGCTATTCTAAGGGTATTTATTTTTATATCAATTGACCCCAGAAGTTCAAATGTTTTAAATTTCTCACCAAAATACCCGCAAAATTGATGGTGAGTGGCGCTAACTTGGTCGACGTGTTTGATCCGAAGGCTGCAAGTCGGGCAGTACGTGACGGTGAACGGAGATGTCGTCTCCCACCTGAACATCTCATCGATCCACACGAACGATGGCGGCCTCTACAAGTGCATTGCGACGTCCAAGGTCGGCTCGGCGGTCCACGCGAACAAGCTCAACGTCTACGGCCTGCCGTTTGTTCGACCGATGGAGAAGAAGGCGATCGTCGCCGGAGAGCTGATGATCGTCACCTGCCCGGTGGCTGGGTACCCGATCGAAACCATCATCTGGGAGAGAGGTGGGTCAACGTCCACACCGTCACTTGCTAGCAGATTATCGCCAACGTGAATGTCGCGACACGCAGCTGATTCCTTGGGCTATTTCTCTATGCGAGAGATTGGATGGTGTTGCACAGTCGTTTTGTATTAACTCGTATTCTTATTGCTTGGATGTAATTATTTCTTTTACAATCTAATTTCAATAGATTAGTGGTTTTATCATATTTTAAAACTACTAGTGGCGTGGAGTCAGTGTCAAACGAATATGCTGGAATGCGGCGCTGAGGCTTATGCAACAGACATATCCTTATTTCTGAGTACCTATTCAATTTTATTATTTATGTTAGGGACAACACATGAGGCAGAGAATGTGCTGCTTATTCGAGTCAGTACGTGCTTGCAAGTGGCAGCAAAATACCACCTAAAAATCGCTCTTCTGAGCTTGGCTAAGCGTCGGATGGCGTCGGGAAAGAGTGTGATCACCGTATTTTTTAACGAGATACCTACAAGGCAATCTGCATGCCAACTTGAATTTGATGCCAAACTTGACAGGATCTTTTTCAGGCCCCCCCCCCATCCCCCAGTTTTGCCGTATCTAACAATTTACCGTACGCACGCTTATGATGGGGTTGTTTGTTACGCAACACGTGGCGAGTGTTAACGTGGTTGTCTGTTGTGCAGACGGCCGAGTGCTTCCCATCAACCGCAAGCAGAAGGTGTTCACCAACGGCACGCTGATCATCGAGAACGTAGAGCGGTTGTCCGACCAAGCCACCTACACCTGTGTCGCACGCAACGCTCAGGGCTACTCGGCACGAGGGACGCTGGAAATTCAAGTCATGGGTGAGTTCCTCTTACTTACTTGTTACCTGATCACTTGTCACTTGTCACTTGTCTTTGTCACACAGTTTGGACTTGAGTATTCGCGCTGAATTATTATAGGCAAGTCAGTTATGTGCTCGATGAGATATTTATTGACGTCTTTTATTTTTCAAATTTATGGTTACTTCAAAACTCTGTTTTTGTATGGGCACTTATTAAATATTAAATATTATATTAAAATATAAATTATATTAAAATAGATTTCTTAGTTGATAGAGCATAGGTAGGAAGGAAAAGGTGAAAAACTTTGTTGTAAGCATTGTTAATCTACTAGAGCTATGTGGTTTAAAATAGATTTCCATAAATATCTTGTCAGAGCAAGCACAATTGTTAGGTCTTGGATTAACTTATTAGAGTATCTTGAGAATACATTCAGTGTTGAATGAGTTATTTCAAAACAATAACAAAAATCATTTATCAAAAAATGTAAATTTCTAGATTTTTTTTGCTAAAATCTATAATCATAGATATTTCAACTAGGAGATCCCAAATTTGGAGTCATTATTTATGATAAAAAATGTTAGACCACCTTCCAAGCATTGGACAAAATTTAACATTAGACAAAATGACAAAATTTTTCTGTGCTAATTTTTCAATTTCAGGAAATATTTTTTATATTTGCCAATATGTTCTCAAATGTCTTTGATGTATTTTTTTTTATGCTAATACAAACTAGCTATAGGCACATTATATTTCAGGAGCAGACATTTGAATGTGCACTTAAGTTGAAACCGTTTGCCAAGTGGTAAGTAGTTGTCAAATGTAAATTTCAGTTCGATGCTTTTTGTCACTTGAATTGTTTTTCAGTTTTCACATATCAGCAACGATTTTGTTTCGTGTCTGTGCTGTGGTTGCCTCTGTGATTTGCCACACGTTTTATAGGTGCCGATTTTTTTTCAGTGTTCATAGCAGACTACGATTATCTAGCGATGCCAGGCTTTATTCATTGCAGGCTTCGTGTTGATAGTTTCCAAACCGCCTGAATTTGCCGCTAACCTCGTTTTAATGCACCACAGATCCCTCAATGTGGGCTTGACTCGAGATGGTTGCATTAAAACACGTCAAACTTTTATCTTTCAGTGGTACCCTATATAAAACCGTTCCAATTTGATGGGCCAACCAATGCTGGCGACAGCATCCAATTGAGCTGTTACGTATCGAAAGGCGATAAGCCGTTGCACATTCAATGGCAGTACACTGAAGACCTCCACGGCATAAAAACCGCCATGTTTGGCGACACCGCCAACATCTTGACGATCCATTCCGTAGCGCCGTATCACAGAGGAGCTTATACTTGTATAGCCACCAATGATGCAGGCTCTGCCAATTATTCAGCAAATTTAGACGTCAACGGTACTCGATTACCTGTGATTTTCTTTCAAGAATCTCATTACTTTTATTACAATTGATATTTTTTAAATATTGAACCAGGTTATTTGATTTTTCTCCACCTTTTCCTATTTTTTTTTTATTGTTAGATTGCCGATGGCGATTGCTAAAATCACTCCAGCTGGTTTTATTAGGTCGGCTTTTTTATTTCACGGCCAGTGAGTTAAACTCGTTGAATACTTGCTCTGCCTTCAGTTCCTCCCACGATATCTCCGTTCTCGTTCGGGACTCTTCCGATGAGCGCTGGAGTCTTTGCAAACTTGCAGTGCATCGTGACGTCTGGAGATACGCCTGTAGTTATCTCTTGGTCCTACCCCGACGAACAAGTGCTCGACTCGGGCATCACCACAATGAAAGTAGCAGAGAGAGTCAGCTTGTTGACAATCGCAGTTCTAAAAGCTCAGCATTTCGGCAATTACTCGTGCTCTGCCGAAAACGCAGCAGGCAAAGTAACGTTCACGACACCCCTCACTATTAATGGTACACCTACCAATTACAATTTCGTTACTTTTGCTATATTTATATCTTGTTTTCACCTTATTCCTGACATAGACCTCGTTTACCATATCCTAACAGTACTCTTATCCTTTGTTGGGCTGCAGAATATTTAAATTATGAAGGTACCACGGATGTGCCATCAGTTATGTTCTCTCTCTTTTAATTTGCCAACCTCCCCATGACTATCAGATCATTGACTCGGCTAAAATTAATTTCTGTCAATACTTGCTCTGCCTTCAGTTCCTCCCACGATATCTCCGTTCTCGTTCGGGACTCTTCCGATGAGCGCTGGAGTCTTTGCAAACTTGCAGTGCATCGTGACGTCTGGAGACACGCCTGTAGTTATCTCTTGGTCGTACCCCGACGAATTAGTTCTGGATTCGGGCGTAACAACGATGAAAGTAGCTGAAAGAGTCAGTATGCTAACGATTCCGGTCATCAAAGCCCAACATTTCGGCAATTACTCGTGCTCTGCTGAAAACGCAGCTGGGAAAGTAACGTTCACGACACCCCTCACTATTAATGGTATTTTGAAAATGGTGTTTTAAAATCACCTAACATTTATATAAGCAAAGGAATTTTTCTGTATTCTCAATTATCCAAACCTAACCTTCCCCCTCATTTCCTTGGACAGGCATTGTAATTAGTCATCTTGTTTCCCGTCAGTCACACAGGTATTCTCTAATTTCAGTTCCTCCTCAAATACTGCCGTTCTCATTCGGAGACGACTCAGCGAATGCTGGCGAAATGTCTGCAATTCAGTGTGTCGTAGTCAAGGGAGATTCTCCCATCAGCATATCGTGGTATTTTAATAACGAGGAGTTGAGTCCTGCTCATAGAGGGGTGACCATCACGCGTACTAACAAAAGAATCAGTACCATTACCATAGAAGCGGTTCAAGCGTTGCACATCGGGAGATACATGTGCAACGCTAGGAACAAGGCTGGCCAAGCCAACTACACTGCCGAGCTAAATGTTAATGGTATTATTGACTGCATAGAGACTTTCATACTGTTGTACTTGGTTGTACGCTGAATGGGTAGATGTAGCAACATTTTCCTATGTATTTCTGTTGCCATTTCAGTTTCAGATCCAGAGTCCTTGTTATTTGATTGTTTGGTGCTAAATTTTCCACAACTCTTTTTTGTTCATAGTTCCACCCCAAATTTTACCGTTTACATTTGGTGATGAGCCTGCAAAGTCTGGGGAGATGTCAGTGGTGCAATGTGCAGTGGTGAAGGGAGACTCCCCAATCACAATATCGTGGTACTTCGATGGCCAGCCGATAACGGCAAGCTTCCAAGGAATCACGATCGGGAAAATGAGCCAACGAATTAGCGTTCTAAACATGGAATCAGTCAACGCGAGACACATTGGGGAATATACATGCAATGCTATGAACAAGGCAGGGAGTTCCAACTTTACGGCAACTTTGCTCGTAAATGGTAAAAACAGCTCAATCGATTCCTTCATAAGTTAAATTCTTTGGTTTTATAAATTCTAAATGTTTTAAATTTGTTTTTCCAATTGCCCACTGTGAATAATTTCATCCAGATCCTCGATTTCCAGTTTTCAATCGTGACAGGAGCTGAAATCGACTTGAACTGCACTCACTAATATTTCGGCTTCGACTTCTCTCCTTGATGAATCGATCGTGCTTGTTGATTGATATTGTCTGGTTATGTTTTACTATATATATTTGGTATATTTCTTACCATTATGCCCACCAATACAATAATCTCCGAACTGTGCCTGAAACGTCCCAATGAATTGGTGATCTGATGCTAAATTTTCCACAATTCTTTTTGTTCATAGTTCCACCCCAAATTTTACCGTTTGCATTTGGTGACGAGCCTGCAAAGTCTGGTGAGATGTCAGTGGTGCAATGTGCAGTAGCCAAGGGAGACTCCCCAATCACAATATCGTGGTACTTCGATGGCCAGCCGATAACGGCAAGCTTCCAAGGAATCACGATCGGGAAAGTGAGCCAGCGAATTAGCGTTCTAAACATGGAATCAGTCAACGCGAGACACATTGGGGAATATACATGCAATGCTATGAACAAGGCAGGGAGTTCCAACTTTACGGCAACTTTGCTCGTAAATGGTAAAGACAACTTGATCGACTCCGTAATATGTTTAATTATTCGGTTTTTTTAAGTTCTAAATGTTTTTAATTTTGTTTGTCCAATTATCCAATTACGAATAATTTCATCCAGATCCTCGATTTCCAGTTTTCAACTGTGACAGGAGCTGAAATCAACTTGATGTGAGCTCATTATTTCGGCAGCGATGTCTCTACCTGTTGGAACGATCATACTTGCTGATTGATATCGTCTGACTATGTTTTACCAGTGGCACCTCATATCACACCGTTTGCTTTCGACGGCGATGCAAATTCCGGGGACAGCGTTCAGTTGGGATGCTATGTAGCCAAAGGAGACATGCCGTTAAGAATCAAGTGGAGCTTTCAAGGGCAACAACTTTCTTCTAACAATGAGATTCTCGTGACAAAGATCGGTGAAAGAACGAGTCTTCTGACCGTCACTTCCGTATTGGCTCGCCACGGCGGCGAATATTTGTGCCATGCTGAGAATGCAGGCGGGGTCGCTAATTACTCGGCCGTTTTATCGGTCAACGGTATGAACTGTACACCCGCACAGACCAACTCCTGTGCTATTTCTGTGACGTGGACTTTTTTTCAGCTACATGGTTTCTTTGTTCATTTTCATTGCTCATTTATTTGCCTTTCGCTTATTTTTGGTATGTTTTCTTTTTCTCCAGTCCTTCCGCATATTATCCCTTTCTCATTAGAAGAGGAAGCAAATAACGGGGATAGTGTTCAACTTACTTGCCATGTGTCAAAAGGCGACAAACCCATAGAGATATCGTGGAATTTCCACGGCAAGGAACTTTCGTCCCATCCCGGTATTACAACGAACAAGATGGGAGACAGAACGAGCTTTCTCATGATATCTGCGGTAATGGCGGCTCATAGTGGGAACTATACGTGCACCGCTAAGAATCCAGCAGGAATAGTGAGCTATACGGCTGCGATCCACGTTAACGGTACACAATTCAGAGAGCCGAGTTGGGATACACCGATGCATGCGCCATTCTTTCACTTCTCCATAAATCCTAACCCAAGAGTTTCACCAGATTTCGATCGTATGATTGGGAATCAAGCAGATATGAATGGATATCTTAACCCGGGATATTCACGGTGGCTTGTACCAGCTAGCGAACGCCAGGTGTTACACTGTACACATATTATCGTTTCATTTGATAAGATGAACCTTTTTTTTTTGCGTAGTGCTCCCACATATTAGTCCGTTTTCGTTGGACGAAGATGCCAACAATGGCGACAGCATCCAGCTTAACTGCCACGTATCGAAAGGCGACAAGCCGATAAAGATCTCTTGGAGCTTCAACGGGAGAGAGCTGCCCGCCAACATGGGAGTTACCACGAATCTAGTTGGAGAGCGAACGAGCCTGCTGACAATCGCTGCGGTTTCGGCCAGTCACAGCGGGAATTACACATGCACCGCCCGGAACACGGCAGGCTTTGTCAGCTACACAGCTACCATACATGTCGATGGTACAACTCAGATTACCCCTGGCATGACCTAGAATGTTTCTCCCACAAGCCACACTTCTTGTTCTTCTTGTTTCTTCCGATTTGAGTTTCCCGATTCACGCTTACCTGTTCATCCTTGCCCTTTTTTCGACTGGTCTAGAACTTCTGCTGCTTTGAGAGATGAAGCTCCCATAATCCCAACAGAGCTGCTCTCAGCTTGCAGTAACATTGAAATGGGTATTTATTGTTCAGTTTTACCAGAAATAGTCCCGTTCTCATTTGGGGAGAGACCCAGGAGCTTAGGACAGTCAACGACGGTGACTTGCATGGTGGACGGCGATCGACCGGTGAGCATTCGTTGGACACTCAACGACGTCGAGATAACAGCTCAGATGAACATCACGATAATCCCTCTGGGTGACTCGGGCTCCATCATATCGATCGCGTCGGTGTCGGCAAAACATGCCGGCTCGTATGCTTGCATCGCTGTCAACCCCGCGGGCATGACCAAACACCAAGCGAATCTCACCGTTACTGGTACTTGCTTGGCGAATCAACACATCCGTGAAACCGTTTCTTTCATTTCAGCACTTTCAGTTTCTTCAATCTCTTATTTGCTTATTGACTAAATCACCAGTTCCTTCCACTGTTCCTGTTCTGCCTCTCGAGTCTCGTTGTGATTAACTAGGCCCACGTCTGCGTTCAATTCCGAGATTCGCGTGTTTATTTCTATTTTGGGAGAGCTATTAAAGATTTTTTTTTTTCGAGAACTACTCTGGTTTTTTGACAATTGGTGTTTGTCTAGTTTTGCCACACATCACCCAATTTGCGCTGGAGGAGGAAGCAAATACTGGCGACAGCGTACAGTTGAATTGTCACGTCTCCAAAGGAGACACTCCGATAAAAATCATGTGGAAATTCGACGGAGATGAGTTGCCATCTCATTTGAGTGTCACCACGACTAAAGTTGGGGGCAGGTCCAGCATTCTGTCAATATCTTCCGTGATGGCAGCACACAGCGGAAACTACACTTGCCTCGCTGAGAACAGAGCTGGATCTGCCAGTTTCACGGCTACGATTCATGTCAATGGTAGATTTAGAAAGATTTCTGTTTGAAATGCATTGTGATTGAAACTTCTTCTTTCTTATTGTTTCTACTGCCTTTCTCCACAACCATTGACCATCAATTAGGGGATATGATTCGTCGAAGATAGTGTTACTCTTAACAAACAAAATGGCACACGAAATGCATGCAAAATTACTGGAATTCACATAAGCTCTGTTGCGATTCTGTTTAGTGGCACCTACCATAACCCCGTTCTCGTTCGGAGAAGCGCCAATAAATGCAGGCCAAATGGTGCAGCAGTACTGCGCAATTACCGAAGGCGACCTTCCGCTCACTTTGTCTTGGCTACTGAACAACCAGGATGCTGCCACTTCTGCAGGAGTGAATGTTTTTAAGATCGGTGCAAGAACAAGTATTCTTACAATCGAATCGGTGAAATCGTATCACGGAGGCAATTACACGTGCACAGCTCATAATGCGGCCGGGAGTAATAGTTACACTGCAACTCTTGCCATCAAGGGTATTTAAATATGTCTTTAGATGTTTCGGACTTTTATTTTATTTTATTTGCACATATTTTCATATTTAGCTTCTTTCAGTTAAATTTCTTGTCCCACATACCTCTTTAGGGCCGATATTCCGACATTGGCGAAAATTTACTACCCTGGATGTAATTTCCATTTTCTTCTAGCTTTGGGTTCATCGTATCGTATCGGATCATGAAAGCTGACAGATGTGACTGACAGAAGATCTTATTGCCTTACAGTGCCTCCGCTGATTACTCCCTTCTCCTTTGGCGATTCTGCAGCCAACTCTGGCCAATTCATTCAGCAATCTTGCGCAATATCCGAAGGCGACTTACCCGTCACACTATCTTGGTTTTTCAACGAGCTGGATGCTTCGAAAGCGGCGGGTGTTAATGTATTTAAGATGGGAAGTCGTACAAGCATTTTGTCTATCGAGTCAGTGAAAGCTTATCACATGGGAAATTATACTTGTATGGCATATAACTCGGCAGGGCATGACAGCTTTACAGCCGTTCTCATTGTTAAGGGTAACTGTTTACAAAACTATCCAGATATAGTACTGTACTTTTATTTTACTGTGCATTAAGTTAGGTGCACAAAATTTTGTTCGGTTCTTTGTGTTGGCCAATCCTTCCTGAAACTACCTTCTGAAAGAGCATCGTGACATCCTTTCAAGAGTTGTGGTTATCTCTTGTGTTTTTTGGTCTAACATATTTGATCGCTTTTAGTTCGTCCATTCATCAACCCGTTCATATTTGAGGCGGAAGCGTTTTCGGGCGATAGCCTTCAACTCTATTGCTACGTAAGCAAAGGCGATTTACCACTAAAGATTCTCTGGAAGTTCAACGGAGAAGATCTTTCGGCGCATATGGGAATAACGACATCGAAGATGGGAGAGCGAACTAGTTTGCTGATCATTGGTTCCGTCATGGCTAGCCATTCTGGCAATTATTCTTGCACCGCAGAGAATAAAGCTGCCTTGGCCACGTACAGTGCAGATTTAGTCGTCAATGGTATAGACCTAAACACTGAAATCGATAGGCATGATATGCCAATTTGCATGCGATATTTTTTAACGTAACTAAATCGACTGTATTATGTAGGGGCTTAATCCCTGAATAGTAGCTGTTATCTAATCAGGTTTTCATCCCAATACCCATAGCCTCCCACGACCTCCCACCTAATCAGTACCTACGTCCATTTGAAGGAATTCACTGATGATTTAGGGCTTATTTCCAGTTCCACCCAAGCTTCTTCCTTTCACATTCGGGGAAGGCTCATCGAGTGCAGGCCAACCTATCACAGTGGCTTGTGCGGTCATCGGAGGGGATAAACCAATGACCGTCTGGTGGACTCTAAACCAGAAGAACATTTCTCGGGAAATGGAAGGAATCACATTGGTGCCGCTTGGCGATGCTGGCTCGTTACTCACCATTAGCTCTGTTAGATTCGATCATGCAGGAAATTACACTTGCTCGATTAGTAACAACGCAGGGATCACCACTCAGATGGCTCAACTGCGAGTTGATGGTAAAAAATATTGCAACAAATATTTTTTTGTTGTGTGAACTTATTTTGCAAGCTTCACTTCACTTAATATCTTTTACCAAACTCTCCTATTCCTTACTTAAAACCTGACCAATCTCCAACCAATAACCAAATTCTTTCGTTATCTTCACGTGAGTAGTGAACAAACTTTCTGCTGGCAGATGGTTGTTCTTAATAAACAATAGCATCCTATAAGAAAGTAGTTAAATTTATCACTAGGCCTTCCATTTCATGATTTCAGTCCCTCCAGAACTACAGCCTTTTCAATTTGGAGAGAAACCACTCAATCCCGGTCAAATAGTGACCGTTCCATGCGGTGTCATCGAAGGAGATCGGCCGATTAATATCACGTGGACATTTAATAACAAGCCCATCACTCCTCGTATGGGCGTCACTGTTCTCAAGTTGGGAGAGAGGAGCACAGTTCTTAGCATAAGTTCCGTGCAATCGACACACGCAGGAAACTTCACATGCTCTGCTGAAAACATGGCTGGATCAGATTCACACACTTCAGAACTTATAGTCAAGGGTACAATATTAATTAATTGATTAATTAGTAACACTGTTTTACCTCTTGCTTGATAGGAATCTGATTGCAGAATTTTTGTATCAAGAAAAATTTCTGTTTTCTGTTTTTTCTGTTTAATTATTCCAACCTACCTTGGCCTCCGAACGGATTGTTGCTATTTTCTTTTGCTGCAATTTCCAGTCCGTCCAAAGGTGGTGCCGTTTTCGGCTGGAGACGAAGTGTTGCACTCGGGCCAATCTGCTACGCTTCAATGCACTTTCTCTCACGGGGATCTCCCGATTACAATCACCTGGCTTTTCAACGGACAGCCGTTGATTAGCACCGATGAAGTAACGACATCCAAGTTTGGAGGACGCATCAATGTATTAGCAATCGAATCGGTGTCAGGAAACCATGCAGGCAACTATACTTGCCAGGGATCAAACGAGGCAGGGCAATCTTCTTACACAACAGAGCTAGTTGTCAATGGTTTGTACTTACAAAAAAAGTTCAATTCTTCCCTTATATCAATTCAAATAGGCTTTGTTTTGTTTCACATCCTTCATCTCTTTCTAGCCCTCTTTCCTAACAGATTTTAGATCAAGCCAGACTATCCCAGAAGAAGAGACAATATCTCAACAAGAACCCATTCAATACCAGATAGGTTTGGAGGGATTTTTATGATTTCTTTTGCCGCGATTTTCAGTCCGTCCAAAGGTGGTGCCGTTTTCGGCTGGAGACGAAGTGTTGCACTCGGGCCAATCTGCTACGCTTCAATGCACTTTCTCTCACGGAGATCTTCCGATAACGATCACCTGGCTTTTCAACGGACAGCCGTTGATTAGCACTGATGAAGTAACGACATCGAAGCTTGGAGGCCGTGTTAACGTGTTGACAATTGACTCGGTATCGGGAAACCATGCAGGCAACTATACTTGCCAAGGGTCAAATGAAGCAGGGCTCTCTTCTTACACTACAGAGCTAGTTGTCAATGGTTTGTAGTAAAACGAATTTGAAGGTTTTTTGCTACTTCAAATGGGCACTCATTGTCTTTGATTTTTCTGCATCCTTTTGTTTCTTTCTAGCCCTTTCCAAACTGGATTTTTGATCGAGCCAGGATAGATTGGAACAAGCAGTGATGTAAAATAATTCAGCCTGTAAATCCCTAAGTCTTTCGAGTGATCTATATTAATTCTTCTGGCGCATTTTCAGTCCGTCCAAAGGTGGTGCCGTTTTCGGCTGGGGACGATGTTTTACACTCAAGCCAATCTGCTACGCTTCAATGCACTTTCTCTCACGGAGATCTTCCGATTACGATCACCTGGCTTTTCAATGGACAGCCGTTGATTAGCACGGCTGAAGTAACGACATCCAAGTTTGGGAGTCGTGTTAACGTTTTGACGATTGAGTCGGTGTCAGGAAACCATGCAGGCAACTATACTTGCCAAGGGTCAAACGAGGCAGGGCAATCTTCGTACACAGCAGAGCTAGTTGTCAATGGTTTGTACTAACAAAAGAAATTCAATTCTTCTCCATTCATAAGTTAGTGTCCAGTTTCATTTAGATCCTTTATCTCTCTCTAGCCCTCTTTCCAAACAGATTCTTAGATCGAGCCAGACTATCCCAGAAGAAGAAATTAAACAAGAACTCGTTCGTGCCAGACAGCATTGGAGGGATTTTTATTATTCCTTCTGGCGTTTTCAGTCCGTCCTAAGGTGGTACCGTTTTCGGTTGGGGACGAAGTGTTGCACTCAGGCCAATCAGCTACACTTCAATGCACTTTCTCTCACGGGGATCTTCCGATTACGATCACCTGGCTTTTCAACGGACAGCCGTTGATTAGCACGGCTGAAGTAACCACGTCAAAGGTCGGAGGACGCATCAATGTATTGGCAATCGAATCCGTTTCGGGAAACCATGCAGGCAACTACACTTGCCAGGGATCAAACGAGGCAGGGCAATCTTCGTACACAGCAGAGCTAGTTGTCAATGGTTTGTAGCGAAAATAAATAAACAGTTGAACGCTATTCCTTCCCAAAATAATGCCGCCTACACTATTATGTTACTATTTTCCATTTCCCTTTAATGTTGCTACCTTTCTGCCCTATTTTCCAATTCCATTAAGATGACAACAACCAGGAAGGCCAGTTTCGTCTCGGGAAAGTCGGGAATAAACATTCGATATCGTACGTTTAGCTAACAGCGCAATATTTTTAGTTCCTCCAAAGATCGTGCCGTTCTCGTTCGGCAAAGACCCAGCCCAGCCCGGGCAGTTTGTCACGCTTCAATGCACTGTGCCCGAGGGCGATTTGCCCATCGTTATTACGTGGCTCTTGGACGGCCAGCCGTTGTATGACGAACTGCAAGTGACCACATCGAAGCTCGGCCAGCGAGTAAACGTGCTCACTATCGAGTCGGTTTCGGGCAGGCATTCCGGCAATTTCACTTGCCACGGGTCCAATGCGGCCGGAAAGTCCTCCCACACTGCTCAGCTTGTTGTCAATGGTTTGTCATGTTTCTGTCAGAATTCTTAGTATTATTTTCTGTTAATTTTCACTCAATTCCACCCTATTACCCATTCCTAGCGTCACTCGTTTGATTCCCCGTTCAACGGTTGACGTGATGGCTTCTTTTCTTGGGGTGCCGATGTTGACTGCGTTTCTGATTTTCGTGGATGTATTCATTTTTCGTCGGCCGTCGATGCAGAACAGACTGGACTCGATAATTATGTAATGTACACAGATGAATAGGCCCACATACCAATTGAAAATACTTTGTTCTTTCAGTATTGCCTCGAATAGTACCGTTTCATTTTGACGAGCCGATATTTGCGGGCCAGGCTACGCAAGTGACGTGCTTGGTTTCCGATGGGGACCAGCCGTTAGATATCCAATGGAAATTCCACGGCGAGTCCATAGCCGGAAACACAGGAGTGACCACGACTAAAATTGGCAGTAAAGGAAGCCTTCTCTTAATTGACACTGCAGGCTCTAGTCATAGAGGGAATTACACTTGCTCTGTTAGGAACCGTGCAGGGACAGTTAACTTTACCTCCAGGTTACACGTCCATGGTAAAAACAAACATTATTCTCTCTTCAAGATCGCATGTTGATCTTCTTTCTACATGAATCATCCATATTCCCTCAAACATTCGATCCATTTATTTGATATACAACCTTTATTTATCTAAATCAACAAGGGATATCTTAGTGGGGTTTCACTCTTCTACATTCATTACATGACTAATCGTTTTAATAGAGAAAAGAGGGAAGACAGTTCTCACCGATTGATGAATATTAGCTACAGCAACATTGTCTTCTTGTCTAGGACCCCAGATTTCAAGCTCCGGGAGCCAACTGTCACGTTTGGGTGGAAAAACGTTTTGTCATTTTGTGTCGTTTCGTCGTCATATCGTTTTAATTTCCGTATTATTCACTTTTTTTAGTCGAGCCACAGATTCAGCCCTTTAATTTCAACCCCAACGGCATCAATGGCGGAGAGTCTACTCGTGTCATGTGTTCGATTGGGGCCGGCGATACCCCGCTGCAGATCACTTGGCTGAAAGACGGCCAACCGCTCCCTGAGCTAGCCAGGAATGTCCAGCAGCTAGACGACTTCACGGTCATTCTGTCACTCACTCGGTTATCCCTGACCGATGCCGGCAACTACACATGCGTAGCTAGTAATCGCGCAGGCAAAGCTAGGCACTCGTCCGAGCTAAAAGTCAAGGGTAAACTATTATCATTCTCACGTTTTTTTTCCGCAGTTCGTGCTCGATCCTGACCTTGACATGATTCCACCAGATTTTGAGCCCCAGTTCTCTCAAAATAATACAACAAAAACAACTGAAAGTAAAATTATTTTGTTTCGCTTTTCTTTGTGCACAGAACTGCCGGCTTTGCTCCCCTTGTCGTTTTCATCGGAATATTCAAACGAAGGCGACTACGTTCAGTTGACCTGTGTCGCGTCGAAAGGCGACCTTCCCATTTCGTTCTCGTGGAGTTTGGATAACCGGCCGGTTTCCGCCGCTATGGGTGTGACGACGGTAAATGTCGGCCGCCAGACGAGCCTTCTGATAGTCGGCAACGTCACCTTTTCTCACGTCGGGAATTACACTTGCATGGCAGAGAACGTAGGAGGCCAGGCAAATAGAACTGCCAAACTGATTGTCAAGGGTAATTACTAATTAGCATCTACATCTACATCTTTGCTTATAAAGGTTTTGTGGTCAGTGCTCTGATTTGACTTATTTGGGGCTGTAATAAGGGCCTTGTCGGGGGCCGAAGTTTCGGCCGCGCTGGTTTGGGACTTGAGGGGGTTGATGTGAGAAGGAGCAAAGCCCTGTTCTGGACAGTCTGTGATGTTGTTTCGGATGCAGCTGGGACGGGGTGGTCTTTGCAAGATAGCAATGCCAACGCTTTCGAAACGTCGCTTCTCAGCAAAGCCCTTTTTATGGCTGCAAGTCATTCATATCATAGCACAAACTCTAGAATGCGTGTTGCCATCAACAAATGGCTATACATCCGTCAACATCTTTCAGACCCGTTGCAAGAAAATTACCAGCATTTCAAAATTATGAGTGAAAAATCATCTTCATTTACATGGAACCACAATCTCTTTATGAAAATGTATCAAAGTATTCTTTCAATGACAGCTGGAAAGAAGTATATAACGTGTCTTGTGAATGGGTTCTATTATTTTTTTGTCCCTGGAGTTTTTGTTTGAAAGTGTCTACTAAATATCGCCTCCCAATTACTCACATTGCTGCTTTTAGACAAGTCGTGTCTTGTGACGTATGCCCTTTGTGTGCGTGTGCGTGTTTTTTGCTAAAACAAGTGACCGCTGATAGGTGTGAATAAGTTGGATTTGCCGAGTTGTTAGCTTTCTGTCTTGGGTGGGTTGGAGAGTTGGAAGCATAACAGAACCAACTGGGACTTGAGTTCTGGCCTAGTGCATTCACTAATGGTTAGGAGATTTGCTAGTATATTTTTTCCTAGAGGTTTCAAGCACATTCCGTCTAACTCCCAATTCCTACCTCGGGATTAAGTGCTTGGGCCTAGAAATTGATTAGGAACGATCGAAAATCTGGAATCCTTCCTCCCCATCTTTCTCTCCTTGTTTGGATGCATCACATTTAACTTTGCTTCAAGAGTAAAATCCACCAACTTCAGTAACTGGCTGTTGACAATGCCTCAATATAGAAAGTAAATAAACTGTTTAATGATTGCTGCTGCCTTTTAAAAGGATTATAATTTCTGCAGCTAGTTTGACTCAAGTTATTTGGTGAATTTTCCTCTTAAAATCTTATAATTTTAACAAGATTTTGTTTTCTGGTATGTCCCTTTCCTTCTGTTGGACATTATTTGCTATCTTAATTAATTTTTGTTTTTAAATTTATTATTGCAGTAAAACCTTGCACATACATGGACTTGTATAAAAATTATTGTCCCAAATTCTACTTTTATTCTGACTACTTCTTGATTTGTTCCTCGTAACTGGAAAAATGCTCCACCAAACATGGTTGACACAACCGTGACAAAAAAAATTGCCAAAAAAGTTGTCAAAAGTTTAAAAAATATAGAAACAATAACTGTAGTGATCAAAGAAAAAAATTATTAATTTGTTTCATAGTTTTATCCAGCAACAGAGAGTGAAATCTCATTTTCACACAGCAAGCAGAATTCTAATTGTTTTGAAACCAAGTTTCAAGTTTCAATTTCCAAGTATGAGTCGGTTTTACTGCATCTGCATGGTACTAATAAAATATCCCAATCAATATCAAATATATTATGCTAATGCATGCGGACATTGCACGCTTGTTCATTGAAAGTAAATTAAATCAATGCGTCATGACACATGCTAAATAATGCCTAGTTGCATTCAGAATTAATTGCTGTTTAAATGAAAATCCCTCTAGATAATTTAAAAACAGGGCCCTTTCAAATATCTTTTCTGACTGTCTGGACAGCTAAATGATATTATAACTTAGCCTTGTCAGGTTCAATGTCCACCTTACAGCAAAGATATTTTTAAGTCGCTTCCTTGTTCAGCCAGATGTTCGGAAATCAACAGTAATAATTTTTAAATTTCACTTTCTCGATTAAGGCTCAAACTTTCCGAACATGTTGTTGAAGAAATTAGATTATAATGAACAACTTGTTAAACTGATGCTAACCAGATTTGCAATTCTCTCCCCAGTTCCTCCAAGATGGATTCTTGAACCAACCGATAAAGCATTTGCTCAGGGAAGTGATGCTAAAGTCGAATGCAAAGCCGATGGTTTCCCTAAGCCTCAAGTTACCTGGAAGAGGGCTGCAGGTAAACTTCCATTAAACTTCCTCTTTTTAACTCTTCAACTCTTCACTATAATCACACTGCTAATCCATCTCTGAGAACTTTGGTCAGCATAATATAATTCTTTTAATTCTTTTTCTAGGGGATACACCTGGCGATTACAAAGACTTAAAACCGAACAACCCTAATATAAAGGTTGACGAAGGAACTCTGACCATTAACAATATTCAAAAAACCAACGAAGGATATTACTTGTGCGAGGCTGTCAACGGAATCGGCTCGGGCTTATCAGCAGTGATATTAATCAGCGTGCAAGGTAAGTCCTTCCCGTTATTAGATGTTGATAATTATACCGCATAAATAAACCCATAAAACTGTATCGTGGTCGTGCCAGCACTTGAAGTTGACTTGTTTGGTTCCAGCCCCACCTCACTTTGAAATCAAACTGCGGAACCAAACGTCCCGTCGTGGGGAGCCCACGGTACTGCAATGCGAAGCCAGGGGAGAGAAGCCCATCGGCATCTTGTGGAACATGAACAACAAGCGACTCGATCCGAAAAGTGATAATCGGTAAACCCTTGACGATTTCACTCGCGCTTTCATTGACCAAAGAATTCGAGTATTTTTTTGTTATGCTTATTCCGTTATCGTTCCAGATACACCATCCGTGAAGAGATTTTGCCTAATGGCGTTCTCTCAGACTTAAGCATCAAACGAACTGAGCGAGGAGATTCGGCTTTATTCACCTGCGTAGCCACCAACGCATTCGGAAGTGACGACACCAGTATCAATATGATGGTTCAAGGTATTTGATTTAAAAAAAAAATACCCTTCATAAAAAAAAATTATACAGCAATTATTGCATTATTGCAACAACTCTTCTAATGCACTTACTTTTTGTTGCGCAGAGGTTCCTGAAGTGCCGTACGGTCTCAAAGTTTTGGACAAGTCTGGCCGTTCAGTGCAACTATCGTGGGCAGCTCCGTACGATGGCAATACACCTATCAACCGCTACCTTATTGAGTTCAAGATCTCCAAAGGTATTAAACACTCTTATTCTCCAAGAACAATTTTATGTCCAGCTAACTGGCTGGAGTTGGTGTCTTTGCTTGATATTTTCTGACGACCGATTGGTGATTGCAGGCACTTGGGAAGCGGACATTGACAGAGTTCTGGTTCCTGGACAACAGAACGTAGCTGGTGTGTTCAATCTGAGACCCGCAACCACCTACCACCTCCGCATCGTTGCAGAGAATGAGATCGGAGCATCGGATCCTTCTGACATAGTCACCATTATTACTGCTGAAGAAGGTGAGGCAACGATTAAATATTGACTGCGCTTCAATCTGGATATTTGTGGCTAGCTCTAAGTATTTTCTGCAATTTTCTTCAACTATTTGTGGCTAAGAATGGGGTTGAATTTTATTCATTCTCCACCATAGGAGTTGACATAAAATCGAGGCCTCTCCCTAACTCCCTTTTCCCTAACGGAGGTGGATATTTGGCACCTTTTCTCTAGTTAATAGTTTGTGTTTGTGATTTTCTTCAGCTCCAACCGGTCCTGCCACTGGCGTGAAGTGCGATGCTGAGGATCAGCACACGTTGAAGATTTCATGGAAGCCGCCAGAGAGAGACGAATGGAACGGTGAAATCCTCGGCTACTACGTCGGCTACAAGCTTACTTCTTCCGATAAACCATTCCTTTTCGAGACTGTTGAGTTTAGCAAGGAAGAAGGCAAAGAGCATCATCTGCAAGTCCCAAATCTCAAGTAAGTTGTTGGTACTTTTCATGACATTGAAAGCAATGCGCTCTACGAAACAATTCTCCTAAACTTGCTTACACTGCGGGGACAACAGACACAGCAGAGACATGACATTTCATTCAGTTGAAAACTACTTAATTACTTATTTTTTGTCATCAAAACAATCTGGAAAGGAGTCTAGCTAGGCTAACTAGCCACCGCGTGACATGTGCACTATGCATTTGTTGAGAGGAGTGTTGCACTTGTACTGAGAAATAAATCACACTCAAACTCGAATTGCAGGCAAACAAATAATGTTGGCCAGGTCCCGACAAGAAAACGATCCACGTCACCAGCCGTCGTCGTTTGGTTTCCAGGATGTACACCCAATACTCGGTGGTCGTGCAAGCTTTCAACAAGGTGGGCGCTGGTCCAACGTCAGAAGAAGTCCGCCAGTACACTGCCGAGGGCGTTCCCGAGCAGCCTCCTCAAGACACGACCTGCACCACGCTCACCTCCCAGACCATCCGCGTTTCGTGGGTGTCGCCTCCTCTGACTGCCGCCAACGGAGTGATCAAGGGCTACAAGGTCGTCTACGGACCAAGCGACTCATGGTTTGGTGAGGATTGACGACACTTTGTCTCCCACTCACTTGTCAACAGAGAGAATTAGTTGCTTTCATGAAATACGTCTTTTTACATTCCATTTTACCCTTTGACTGCAACTAGCACATATTTGTGTTTGTTTGAAATGTTCTATTAGCAATGACTCGAGCTAAGTTGACCTTAAGTTGTCCCTATGCTAGGGAAAGTTTTGCCACTTGTTAGCAGTCATTGCTGGCAACTTATTCCTGGCCAAAAACACAAATCACAACAGGGTTTTTGAGCATAAAGAAACTCAGATGGGTCACCCTTTAAAGCAATCATGGCATTGATTCCAAAGTTTTTGGGAATCATTACAAGTCTTGTTCGACTCTTATGCGACAGAAAGAGCTGAAGCCATGAACCATTTTGTTCATTGATTGCAGATGAGAAAATGAAGGACACAAAGATAACGTCATCGAGCGAAACAATTCTGCACGGTTTGAAGAAGTACACAAACTACAGCATGGAAGTGTTGGCGTTCACCTCGGGCGGAGATGGAGTTCGCAGTTCCCCCATCCATTGCCAGACGGAGCAAGATGGTGAGACAAGATCCCGGCTGCAATTTACTCGGTACTCCTTGTCTTGTTGTACTCGATTCCTGACTCAATCGGTTTTGCCTTCCAGTACCCGAGGCACCGAACGCAGTGAAGGCTCTCGTTATGTCTGGCGACTCGATCCTTGTTTCGTGGAAGCCCCCAGAACAGCCGAACGGCGTTGTCGTTCAGTACACCGTCTATGTGCGCGAAGATTCCGAAGACGCCAAGGAAGAAGAACCGACCAGTCAGAAGGTACCGCCATTCCAAATGAGCTACGAAGCGTCAGGATTGAAGAAGAATGAGCGTTACGAGTTCTGGGTAACCGCATCGACTCTTATTGGGGAAGGCCAGCCGAGCAAATCCGTTTCTCTATCACCGAACAACAGGGGTAAGATTTGATACTTTTTCCAATTCGATTACATTCATATGCTCTTGTGCAAAACAGTACATGCATTGAAACCTGATTAGGAATTTGGTGTTGTGTTTTATTGACGCTTATTCTCTGAAATGTTTCCAGTCCCTGCTAAAATTGCGTCGTTTGATGACTCGTTCACTGCCACATACATGGAAGACGTGAAGCTGCCGTGCTTAGCTGTTGGGAATCCGCCCCCCGAGATTGTGTGGATGGTCAAGGGGCAGCCGTTCCAGGCCGACGAGAGAATCCGTCAGTCTCCCGAAGGCTCGTTGTTCATTAAGAGCGTCTCGCGACAAGATTCCGGAGAATATTCGTGTTCGGTCGAGAACTCTTTCGGCCACGACACCGTCACACATCAGCTAATCGTTCACGGTTAGTTTTACAGGAGGCTAACCATTGCTTGAATTGAAATATTACTAATAGAGAAAGAACCAGTTAAATCACGTAATAATGGAATGTAAGTGAAAAGTGTAGACCTTGCCTTTGGGAAAATACCTTAAATGCTAGAATTTTATTTCAAGGTCTAGATAAGTTCTCATTTCTATTCCTCATTTATTGTACAATGCTTACACAAATCTTGTCTGCTTGTTAGCATATTATGCATGTGTCGTTCGATGAATGAAACTCGTACCAAGGCAGGGTTTGCCATTCGTGGGTCTGCCATTGTGAAGCCATTGTGTACCGCCTTTCTCTCCTTCAATCAAAGCCAGCCTCGCGCATTGCAGTGAAATACTCATGCATGCTAGCGGTTTAACACTCTATCGAGAGTCATCAAGCTAGCAGATTATCACGCTGACAGTTTATCACGCTAGCAGATTACGCGCGCATTGCAGTGAAATGCTTGTGCTCACTATCGGACCATCAAGCCTGGTGATGGGGACCTGTGAAATGTGACGCTTGACCCTGCAACGTTTTGGCCGCAGCTCCGCCGCATTCCCCGCAAGTGACGCTGACTTCGACGACGACGACGTCTATATCGATGAAGTTGCGGCCTCACGCCACAGACTCGGCACCGATCCACGGCTACACCGTCCACTACAAGCCCGAGTTCGGCGACTGGGCCATCGTACAGGTGTCCGTACAGGCGCAGACTTACACGCTGGAGGGATTGTGGTGCGGCAGCCGCTATCAGATCTACGTCACTGCCTACAACGGGTACGCAAGGGCACCTATGTGCCATTGACGCAAAACGGTTTGTACGGAAATAACCCGTATTTTCCCGTTTCATCTATTCTTACAATGGGCACTGTTCTATGTCCGTTTTTGTCAAGAACCGCTGTTAACTTTCCCATTTGACTCCATCCTTATTATGTGACTATAAAATGAATACGATGGGCAGGTTTGTGCCTAATGATAAAACTATCGTGAATTATTACCATTTTGACCAACTGTCCACCAACAATTGAACAATTTAAATGCAAGCTGAACATCGGACAAATGTCAAGTAATATAACGCTTGTGTCTTGTCTACAGGATTGGAACCGGAGAGCCGTCAGATATCCTGAACACTCGTACCAAAGGCTCGAAGCCAGTGATTCCGGAAGCCAGCCGCTTCATCGAAGTTTCGACCAACAGCATAACGCTTCATCTCGGAGCCTGGTCTGACGGCGGTTGTCCGATGCTCTATTTCGTCGTCGAGCGCAAGAAGAAGTGAGCTGTTTATCAACATCTAGATGATCGGATCGTTTTGTTGCGTTTTTTCGTTGCGTTGCTGACTTCTCTCGTGCCTTCTAGGTTGTCTACCGAGTGGAATCAGGTTTCGAACCGAGTGCCCCCAGATGGCAATTTTATTGTCATGGACTTGGAACCAGCCAAGTGGTATCACTTACGAGTGACTGCCCACAACAATGCAGGATTTGCAGTTGCTGAATATGAATTTGCCACTCTCACGATCACCGGAGGTAAATTGGAAATTTGTAATAGGATTCTGCTCAAGTTTTGATTTGATCTTGTCAAATACTCGGTAACATTTGTCTGTGCCGAACATTGTCCGTGAAGTTTTTCCTGATTCATATAATCTTAAATATCAGTACAGTGAAACTTCATCAGTGCAATTTTCAATCCAGTTTGAAGGGAACACTAGGTGTTTTAGTATCAAGATGTAGCTAACATCGTTCTAAACATGCAGACTATCTAGTCAAACTGTTTCGGCCAGTTGTTTCGGGCCTAGCTGGCCAAGTCTGGTGCTAACGGAGTTTCACTGTATTGCAGGTACGATAGCACCGGCAAGGGAACGTGACCTCCCTGACCGAAGTACTCCCATACAAATTCTTCTCACAAATCTTAACCTGGTTGTACCCGTGGCCGCGGCTATATTAGTCATATTCATTGCCATTATCGTCATCTGCGTGCTCAGAGGGAAATCTTCGCACCAGAAAGGTTAGTCAATGTTCCGTAACGTTTGCTTTGCAGGTACCATTTCGCCGCCCGAAAAGGATTTGAAAGCCACCGTAAACGAGTATTTCCCGTGGCTTCCCGATTGGATAGATTTGAATATAGTCGTGCCGGTAGCGGCAACGATTGTCGTTATCTTTGTTGGTGTGATCGTTATTTGTGTGGCGATCTCTCGCAGAAGCCGAGGGCCTGAACAGACACGACTGAGAGGTAAAGAATTACGAGAAACGATCAAAGAAATCAAGGACACCCATCAAACAATTTGCAGACCCCAATAATCAAAATATATCTGTGAAAATAAATTGTGATAATGAGTAATTTTTGCCTGGTTGGATTGGCTCGTTGATGTGAACTGACGCGTTTGTGTAATCGACGACGGTGCGCTTGCAGACGATGTCGTTTACAACCAGTCGGCTGGTGGAAACTCGACGATGGACAAACGCAGGCCAGACTTGCGCGACGAACTCGGTTACATTGCTCCGCCGAACAGGAAGCTTCCCCCCGTGCCCGGCTCCAACTACAACACCTGCGATCGAATCAAGAGAGGTACAGTCATAAGTAAGAGAGTCTTTAACAATTTGTGCTACCTAGAGCACTGTTCGTTTCGATGGATCCCAACGTATGGCACGTTCATTTTCAACTCTATCATAGCACAAAAAACATCCAAGCATGTGTTACAGCAATCACTTGCATCAAGTAGGTACCTACGGCTTTCTTATCCAGTTGTAATCATGCTTTCAGCGCAAATTTTTTCTAAATTCGTGTCGAGCACACTCGTTAAAAGATGTGCTTTCTTTTATTATCCAATTAGTGGCAATTAGTGAAACATACATTTGAACATTTCCGTTCGTTCTATAAAGAAGTAAAATACATAGAAAACATTGGTTTATTGCTTGCAAAAATTAGAGTTACTATTAAAATGGAGCTAAGATATGCCTCTAAAATTTCAGAAAAAAGTATCGGGTAATTTATTCAGAAACCTACGTATGTACTTATCTTGGTATCTCTCCACCTTTATTTTATTTAAGCAAGAAAATGTCTTAGGCTGTATAATACGAGCGCATGGCAAAGAGCAAGAGATTTGCTACCCTCACAACCGCTGCATGCAATCGAACGAAGAAGCTTCTTCTCTATGATTTGGTCGTAGCGAAGACCTGTTACAGTATGGCCGTTTTATTTTCGTTTTCCGTTACCATCAATGTGAAACTGTAGGTCACGGCTCTTTGAGAAATCACTCGACGTGGGACCCCCGGCACCAGCGTAACATGTACGAGGAGTTGAGTCTACATCCCCCGGGGGTGCGAAGAATCCCTGCTCACCCTGGCTCAGACGAAGGCATCTATAACCGTGCAGAAGGTAACACAAGCATGCAGCGAATGTGCATCATCTATACCACTCTAAATGTTTGCAGCTGTATTTCCCACTTTTCTAACCGATATTTATATGTGTCATTCTTGTTTCACTTTGTGTATTTGTAGTTCTTCAGGTACGTCTGTCTCTTCACAAAACGGCCCATGAATTTTATAGGTTTATCGAGTCCGGCCAGCTACGCCGGACCGACGGTTATGTTTTGTTGGAAATAATTGATTAGTTTTTAGGATGAATATATGGGAGGAGGTCGACTTGACAACGTCAGACTTTGTCAGACTCTTGGTATGCCCCAACAAAGCTGTTTATGTGTTGTACAAACAATGAGATGAAATTGATGTGGCACTCACTTTTCATTGATGGTTCGATTTAACCCCAGCAAGCGTGACTGAATTTTATTATTTGCTTTGCAAGCCTTCTGTATATTTTGTCCTGCCTGTGATTTTTGCTTAGAATTTGAAATACCTGCTCTTGTGAGTGCAATGCCACGCCTTGTGATATTTGTAATGATAAACTTACTAACCAAATAGATGAATTCTATGTGCTATGATAACAATTTCAACTGTGTCTCCAGTTCGGAGATCGATTTCAATATTCAAGCCATAGTTGACTGAGAAAATATTAATTAAAAATGTTTAAAAAAATGCAACCATGAAATTTGTTGCCTGCAATGTCTAACTAAGACAGTACATACCCGTCCATTATTCTTTGCCAGGCATGGAAGACGAGATTTGCCCGTACGCTACGTTCCACTTGCTTGGATTCCGAGAAGAGATGGACCCTAACAAGGCGATGCAGTTCCAAACTTTTCCCCATCAAAATGGGGGACACGAACGCACTCACTCCGGAACAATGGGACCTTCCGGGCTTCCCGGAAACAACGGACACATTCATTCGCGCTCCGGATCTCAGTCGATGGTAATTCCGTCCGTCCATGAAGCTCTGACCATCCACGCTGAAACTTTACCGAGTATTGACGAGTGTTTTTTTTTCTTTCGGTAACAGCCAAGAAACGGGCGTTATTCTCGCGTGAACGGCGCTCCGTTTGTTCCTGGCCCGGAGTACGACGATCCTGCTAACTGCGCTCCAGAAGAAGACCAGTACGGAAGCCAGTACGGGCAGTATGGAGCCCCGTACGATCATTACGGTAGCCGTAACTCGGTTAGCAGGAGAAGTGTTGGTAAGTTTGTCCAGCTAGCTTGTTTCCGTTACATGTATGAATGTGATGTACGTACTATACTTGCCTTTGGACATTTATTTAGTTGCTCCACTATATATGCATTTTCTTAAAATCAAAATTGTTTTAATGCAGTCTATTGACAACAATCTGTGTGAACCCCACCAATGTAATATATAAAAAATTATAAAAAAAAAAATTAGCTGATTGCCGATTCTCTATTTTTTTTTTTCTGTTAGTTAAAAGCAATCGCAATGGGTGAATCCTATAGGTTACGTCCCTACACAAAAACATAAATTTTATTAAACTATATTCTGTCAATTGCATTTTCCACTCTCATGAATCTTAAGTGCCTCTAGAAGATTAACTTTTATCATTAACAGATTGTAAAACGAAATAAAAAAGAAAACTCCCGTAAAGGAATGGGGTTGCAGCTTAGAGGGTTCGGTGACTTTCTGTTCCACTCTAGTGGTGACTTAGTGACTCGAGTGGTGACTTCCACTCTAATGAATCTTAAGTGCCCTTAGAAGATTAACTTTTATCATTAACAGATTGTAAAACGAAATAAAAAAGAAAACTCCCGTAAAGGAATGGGGTTGCAGCTTAGAGGGTTCGGTGACTTTCTGTTCCCAGGCTCGGCTCGTAACTTGCCTCTGTCGAGCAGCCCCGAGCCGCCCCCACCTCCCCCTCGCAACCACGACCCGAACAATTCGTCGTTCAACGATTCCAAGGAGAGCAACGAGATCTCGGAGGCCGAATGCGACCGGGACCAGCTGGTGAACCGGAGCTACGGTGGTAAGTAGTGGCTAGAGCTTGACATCGACGTCCAGACGACCCCCTGACTCTTAACTCGTTACTCGTTACCGATTACGAAGAGTTACATTTTTACATTGAAATGTGTTCTACTAATTGTCTTAACTTACTGGGTACATTTGCTATCTTTGAAATATCTTACGCGTGATTTGTTCTGTTCTGCTCTCCATGAAGCAAGCGTTATCACCTGATTGAGTTGATACTAACGCAGTCCATTTAATTCATATGTATCAACGCTTTACATGACAAGGCGTAATGACAAGACGTGCTACGTTTAGTGCTAGGTGAACAGTGGACAGTGGACAAAGCTTTGCGTCACACAAAAGTGCCACCTCCCTTCCCCCACACCTTCATGTGTCTGTCTGTTGTATTATTGTATCTTGAGTTCATATATCTCCGGTAGTAAGATTACTGTGAGTATGACATAAAAAATCTGATGCCAACTTGAAGTGCTCTGCACTCTGCAGCCATGTTTTTCGCTTTGCAACCACTCACAAACAGACGGAATATCACACAGGCGAATTTGTACTCGAACCGTGCTAAACTTTGCTATGTGTTGCTCAAGCCATCTCCCTGTCCCTGTGATTGGTTCAAAGCGACGCAAAGCAGTGTGCAACCTTTGCTTCTCATGATACTAAACGTAGCATTAGGTTGGAGCGGTTTCACTGCGCAAACTTTGTGCGGTGAAAGAGAAAAGGAAAACTGACAGAGACTGTTTCTGCCGGCGGAATTGGAATCGACTTGGTTGTTGGAGTGCTCGCTAGGAAAGAGTCAAGAGTGTAAAGTATTATCACATGTTCACCTCTACTCCCCAGGAGAAAGACTTGTGCTTTGCCACTGCCTGCTCAATGTGTTGATGAAGCAGCATTAATTATCCTTGAAATACTTCGGCATGGAGAATGACTGAAATTAATTATGGCTCTATTGAAATTACTGAATTTGATCTTACATTCAAAACATGGTTTTCATGCTTGAATAAAAAAATACCTAGCACATTTTAGGGTATTGTAACTGACTTGTTAATCAAGTCATATAAATATCAAATGAGGGAAATAGAAGACATTCAAAGAGCTTTTGGTGTCGGAATGAATAAGACACTTCACTTGCTTGTTGATCATATATCCCAAAAAAAAATCTTTTCTTTTCTTTTTTATCAGTACTGAAATACAGTGGAGCTTGACTGAATGTTTTTCAAACGACTTGTAATTTTGAACGAGCAAAACATCATACAAGCAAGGCTCCACTGACACTTTATTGCTAGTAAATGTAGACCAGCCCTTAAAACACCGTCCCCACAAGCAGTACTGTATGTCCGCATTGCATGATTTTGTGTCACGTTTTGATGAGTAGTGCTGAATAATGTTTGACTCTTGAGCTTGGCCGTTGAGTACTTGAAGATGTAATTTGCCTATGACTGACTCCCAATAGGATCTAGTATTGTTTTGTATTTGTGTGGTATTTAATGTCGAGTGTTGTCATTTTGCTCTTGATTGTTATCCACTTATCTCACTCTTAATCTTGAGATATATAATGAGATGTATGGCAAGCCGACACAAGTGTTCCACTCTAATTTTCGTGATTGTGTGCCGAATTGGCGAAATTTAATTTCCTCTAAACACTAGCTACTACTTCTTTCATTTGCACATTGGTTTGTTTTTCAATTGTTTTGTCGTGTTGGTGATTTGGGATTTGGGTGTATGTGATTTTCGTTTTGGTTTCAGTCAATATGAGAGCTAACAGCAAGGATTTGACTACTGAGGAAATGAGGAAACTGATTGAGAGGTCAGTATCTCTACTCCCTACATCTCGGTTTAAATCCTATGCAGATGCACTCTAACTAATATAATATTTATCCCCAAAATATTGACCCAGTAACATGCTTTTGCTAAACTTTCATCTACTAATTAAAATTAATGACCCCTTGAAAGCATCTGCATTCATTTGGTACCAAGTCACGTCAATTTTCAATCAATTAAATAATTTGTGGTGACTTAATTTCACTTGAGAAATGGTAGAGAAAAATAACTGCAATACCATTTTCCTTGATAAGTATAACTGAGTTAACACTTCTAATTGATACAATTTTATATCTATCAACTAATAACAAATAACTAGCTGTCATTTCATCCAATAATCACAACCAAATAGCATACCAACGCTTAGGATACTAAATCAAGCATGCTCATTTTTGTAAATCGGTAGAGTTGTGTTTAAATGTTTGCGATTTCTTTCTTGTTTCATTGCATTGATCAATGAACGTGTGAACACAGGAAACCGTAAGTTGACACCAATAGGATGGTCTGATTAATCAGTGTGTACTTCATACTTTGTAGTAAAGTAGAAAGCACCTTCGTACTGCTCCTTAATGTCCCTCCGATGATGTTTCGAGTTTGGCGACGTTAATTTACTCAAACTCTTTCCATCTCCCTGATGTCTTTATTTTACATTTTTTTATCCAGCAATGCCTTTAGTCACCAATCAAACTTTCAGCAGTTTTAGTGGCTTATGATTAACCATTGCAGTTTCATGGGATTTATCATTATTGTGTATTATATTGACAATAGATCCTTGATCTCTCATATTCAGGATGGATGTGGGGTTAAGAAATAAGATTGATTTTTCACAACCTTACAGCAAATATATATATATATATATATATATATATATATATATATATATATATATATAATATATTATATTGGTAATGTTGGAAGAAGAATCTGCTTTTCTCTGAGCTCTCTAAAACCACTTGCCTGTAAACAAGCACTTACGGCTTAATAGCATGTACTAACCAATTTTAATAATTATATTCCTAGTGTTCCTAGGCATTATAATTTATAAAGTTTTCTTACTTTTGGGGGAGATCACACAAGCTCCATGGAAAAGTTATTGTGAATTAGGCAACTAGTTTTTAACTTTACTGAAATTCTAACTACATTTCTTACCTCAAAGTAGAAGATTCTTTACAATAATGTCTAATCAACTTGTTATGGTGTGTATTAAATAGGCACTTAATTTTTAGCGATATTTTTGCCAATAATGTCTTGATGTTAACGCATTTTGTTGCCTACAGAAACGAAGCCGGCCCCCACCAACTCCAAAACGGACTCACACCCTACGATACTGTGGCAGTGTAATCTCTAGTCGAATACCAAACCAATGCTGTTAACGGAATAATTTCTATGAAAACAATAACGTCGATATATATTTCTTTGCGTAACGTTATTAATGTATTGTGTGATATGATTTAAAATAGGGAATACCATAATCAATTGTCATTATTTGTACCATGATTTCTTTGCTATATTGTTCCATTAACAGCATGCCATAGTCTTTGTGTTTCAACTGTTTGTACGTCAAATGATGTTACGATGTTTCCTCCCCTATTAATCACTATACAAATTATTATATTGATAATATATACCAAATACCGGTTATTTATAAGCACAATTTATATAATTTTTGCCAACTGTTCTTTTTTTTACTTTTGTTTTGTATAACAATTGAAGGCTCAAATTTTTGACATGTGATATATTGTCGTACTTGAATGTGTATCTTCATTTTTGGGATTGCCAAATGCCATCAAATCAATTACTCTTACAGTAAAATTATGAAATTTCCTATACTCTATATTCTCAATGTTTCAATACTAGAATACCTATTTACTCGTCTCAACTATTTGGTGTCTTAGTGTATACATGTTCAATATATTTGCTTCAAGCTTTTGCTTACTAAGATGAGTGCAAACTTCAATCGAGTACATAGAAGGAATGGAACATCGAAACATGAAAAAAAAATCAATATTTGAGGGCTGATTTTCTTTTATCGTGGTGTTATAGCTTTGCTCTGATTAATGCCAGCTGCTTTTGTTAGCTCTAATGTAAAATAATGTATTATGTGATTGTTTCTAGTAGCATATTTAACGAATAGAAAAAAAACTGTATGTGTTTAGTAAGAAGTCGAGGATTTCACAAAAGGAACAAATACGAAAGAAAGTTGTGAATGGCCACAACTTTACTGTACTATCATCTTAGGTACGTTGGAAATAACATACATGTGTATGTATGTAGTAATGCTTTATTAATTACTAGAAATCGATTTCTATTCCAATTAACCGAGAGTGGAATAAAGCACTAAATAATGACTACGCAGGCCTCTATTCGAGGAACAATAAGACAGTAGACAGTTGCTTGTGTGAGAATGGGTAACCACACCTTTCTCAGTGTTTGTATGAACTGCGTTTTAATTTGATTATTTAATCGGCTTGGTTTCCGATCGAGAGTTCTTGCATTACAGCCATGCTTATGTATGATGGAAATAAATTGTTAGTTTTCCATTCAATCATCGTTAATAATATTGTGTTGTGATTTTTTAATAAATCATTGATTTTAAAATATTTAAGGAATCATCCCAATAGAATGCTATTATATTTTCAGCATTTGAGTGGTATCAGTATCACTGGTAGTTTTTATTTAATATAGTTTTGATTTTACTCTGTGATGCAAGATATTGAATAAAGAAACCAAAATCTTTTTAATAATCATAAAAAATGTGTTGGGCAATTTATCATCAATCAATACCACTTGTGTAATACCTATCCAGTAGCGCAACTCCATTCCTGCAGCATGCAATTATTTTGTTGGTGAAAATTACTGGGCTAGGTGTTTATTTTACAGGTGAAGACTAAGTTGTCAAAGAACTCAGTTTCTGAGTTATGTTCAAATAGCAAGCTCATTCTCCTTTTTACTAATGATTTTTTATTGTGGACAAGGAAATATTTCACATTGTAAAAATACATCATTTATTGCAAACATTGTAAAAAAAATACAGGACTAAGGACACCAGGGTTTGATAGAGAAGAGATATGAACTAAAAATATGGTGTTCAGCCACTTGTTCAGTTAAACTTTAATAGACAGGATATTTTTAGGGTTTCAGTCGCACTAGAAACATTGAAATTAAAAAAAAAATACATTTGGTATTGCAATTTTAAAACAATACATTATCCAAAGCAGCTACTTTATATTTGTGCCCGAAAAATTCTTCTCTACAGTGTGAACAAGAAGGAAACTTTCCTTTGAAGCATTTTACCCCAGAAAAAATGGGGAATTATTTTGGAGCCTGTTAAAAACTTTCGACACTGAAAAGCACAACATTTTGAAATTATTTTGCTGTGTTTCAAGCTGCGCGTAAATGTAGTCACTGCATACAACACCGTTTTGGCATTCTAGCAGATGTTCTAGGATTTTGGGCTCACGGAAAATTCCAGGCTCACAAACTCACAAACGGAATTTTTATCAGACTTCAGAAGTTTACACACCGGCTCCAATTTCAACGATTTTCCACTTATTACACTCACCGGGTGGTCGAATCCTGCGTTATACTTTCAGAGCCGTGATTTTTATAAATTAAAAAATGTTTTTGCACATGCATAAAATAATTGGTTCCATTCTGACTTGTAACTGATGATAGAGACTTATGGTGAAAATATAGGGAACAAAATAATATATGGCTAAAATCCTATTTCTTGTAAAAATATAGGATATATAATTTTAAGAAATGAACACCCTGTATGTAGCATTCAAGTTGAATCAAGGAGTCACTCATCCAGCATTATAATCATTGATTCTATCATATACCCACATGCATTCATTCCATCAAGCACATTAGTTCTAATTCTATCGCATGCATTCATTTTATCGCAGGTAGAGGACACACGCTAGTCTAATACATCTTGCACACTTCCCTAACCAAGCTCTTCCACTTTTAAGTTGATTATGCAGTCGACTAAATGAAACTTACATTTGGTTTCAGCAAGTGTAAAGCAAGAGTCTTATATATAAATTATTTGGTTTTTGGCAGTTAAAAATTAAAACGACTGCAGCTTTCCTTCAACATCAGTCACATACTTTGAATGGTAATGCAACCTGGCCACCCAATTGAGTCTTGTGAGTTGCGCCAATTAGAAATACAATTTTAACCAAATTCCCTTCAACCAATCCGTACATTTCCAGTCTTATTTTCAACAATCACCTTATTAGCTTGTGATGGAGTCCCATTTTCACCAGGTGTTATTATCTGCACATGTTGATCTTCCCTTGCAGGGACAATAGTGGCAGCAATGCTCGTGCTTTGTGCCGCAGTCGGTTGTCGACTGGGTTCGTGGTAATCTATGCTCTTAGGGTGAATGTGCCTCAGACGATTATGCGGTAAATACTTTTGCTGAGTTCCTCTCACAAGAATCTCTCCCGGCTGATCAGATACTTTGTAAAATGTTTGCTTCGAGTAATATGTGCCATGATCATCAGAATTGTTATTTTTAGGTGAATTACAAAACTCTATTCTTTCAGAGTGGGTGACAGGATTATTTAATTGTGTACCTTCTTCAATGTCATCAACCTTCTCAAGACTTTTATCATATATTAATGAGTCGGCCTTGAGTTCGTTACGTAAATTTAAGAGTTCCATCGTGCGTTTACGCCAGTGCAGATCACTCAGGTACAACCTTAGCTTGGGTTTTGCAGGGATATCTGTACTATCTGAACAAACCGATAACTCTTTTGCTACATTTTGATCCCCAGTTGGAGACTTGTCATCAGCTTTTAGCGGCATTTCTGCCTGCTTCAAGTTGATGGGACTTACAATGGTGGGGACATTTGGTGGAAACTGATTTCTCTGTATATTGGAAGTACATGTGATGGTTCTCACACAATTTGTCCCATCGTATGCACTTCTGGCAAGACTTGTTCCCATCTTAATAATACTGGAAGTGCCCATGTTATTTTTCTGGTGAGGAGAATTTCCCGTGTTTCGGTTAATAACAGGAACAGCTTGGCAAACTGCAGTCCGACCCTTGGAATCGTTGATATCTTTAGCAGAAATTATTATAGATGCTTGGCTAGTCTGAGAAACATTTTCAGTTCCTGTGTTTAATTCAGCACTATCGACAAGATTTTCAGATGGAAGAATTACATCTTTCTCAGTTTCAACTTTGTCCAAAGTGTTAGAACTAAAATTATCAAGCTTTTGGAGTGTATAATTTGGCATATTAGAATGAGTTTCAACATGTCCATTTGGATAAAGAATGCCTTGATTATCAATGGTTTTTAAATCACTACTACACTTTTCTATCCTGGAAATCTGAACTTTACCTGGAGATTCATTGGTTTGCTTGTCTCGACTATTGTGTAAATCCACAGATTGAAGAGGTTCATTGCTTAGATCTTTAGGCAAAGGTTGAATGATCGGTGGTAAAGAAGAGTCAGGATGCGTGTTTTTCATGTGCCGATCGAAGTTGTCTTTGCGGCGGAAAGCTTGAGTGCAGAGCTGGCAGTTGAATGGTTTGAAAGCTGTAGAACAGAACAAAAATAATCAACCCTTCTAAAAGAAAAAAATGTATATACTATATATCTGTGAAAATATGCATCTAGAAAGTAACTCCGAACTCGAAGACATGTAGCAGAATACAGTGTAAATCTACATACACAGGTGAATTGTCGAGTGTCGTTTGAGGTCCTTGTTTGAAGTAAATGCACGGCCGCAAGAATTGCACACGTGTGGCCGAACCTTGCTGTGAGTCTGAATGTGTGCATTTAACGTGCTTTTAGAAACAAAGCTCTTGCCGCACTCGTCGCACATGAAGTTCTTTTCCCCTAAACAAAAACAGCAATTGAGTTACACAATTATATTTGACATGCCAACACAAGGCACGCACTACAAATTTGCTTTTTAGTCGAGAAAAGGCAACCCATCAAACTTTTTGTGGACGCCAAAATGTGGAGAATTGGTCTCCGAAAATGGCAAGTGGAAAATTAATAAAGAGATAAAAACTTAAAAAATACAAATTGTTTGTCAAGGGGCTTACCTTTGTGTGAAATGGCATGTTTTTTAAGGTTGGCTAATTCAGAAAATGCCTTAATGCAGAGAGTGCATTGATGTGGCTTGAGGCCCAAATGAATTTTTGAGTGGCTTTTTAAGCCGTCTAAATTCTTGAAACGGTGTCCGCAAGTTGAACAAACAAATGTCTTCTCGTCTACATGAGATCTGGTATGTCTAGTAAGCTTTCCTTGCTGATTATAAGCTTTTCCACATTTGTTACAGACGTAAGGTCGGCGTCCTTCATGGTTACGTAGGTGGTACTGGTAGTGAGATTTTGTGATGAATTCCTGGTTGCACTTTTCACACTTGTAGGGCTTTGAAGAGCCGTTACAATATGAATGATAGCGAATGTGAAGTCTCGTCGTAAAGCTTTTCTTGCATAATGTGCAAGTATATTTTGGTGTACTGTCGGAAATAGTCACATAACCAGGAATAAGCAAAGGTTTCCTCTTTACTTTACATTTTGATGCATTGGAACTCCGTGAGGGGCATTTCTTTGGTGAATTTTTTTTCTTTTGCGTCTTCGGATTTTCGAGAACATTCACAGGCAATTTAGATTTGTAATCTGGGTGTTGCGTCTGGTGTGGAACAACATTTTTTAAGGCGGTAATCATTTTAACATCATCTGTAGTCTGATCCAGGTCTTCGAGTCTTTCACTTTCAGTTCCATTATTTCCGACTAGGTCAAATGAGCTCATCTCCACAGTTGGCGTTACTCCAGTAAGGATGCACACTATGACAAAAGAAGCGTAAAATCATTTATCTGCTATTGGCAAAAAATAAATCTAGAGTCTGTAGCTTGTCAGGTTTTGACCTTAGCTTAGTACCTAGCTTATTATCAACTATCAAATTAGCCCAAAACAATAAATAATTGATATTACCTTACCAGTTGTTTCCAAACTCTTTTGATTGCATGCACTGCAACCATCTCCCTCAACGACCAAACATTGATTTGACTGCATAGAGCCACAATCGTCCCTTATTAATCTTTTTGAGAATTCTGGATCTACCCCTCCTTCGCACTTACAGTGCGCCATGATCAAAGAATTAGGAATTAGGATCAAGGACCAAACATTGAACTAACGATTGAACCATTATTGAACTTTGAAGCCAAGACTAGAGATATCGCAACACTGGATCGCCATCTCTTGCTTTCAAAATATCTTCAAATAGATTACTGAAAGGTACGCCGGCAGTGCGCTACTGTAATCCGCAATTAATTTTTATTCTGAAACATCAAAACATCACGGGCGGAGGGAAAAGTTTTATAAACGTTTATGTAAAACAAAATGTGACACCTGACAACAGCAGTAAGCGGTTGGCTTGCTCGAGCTCGGATCGGCTCGGGAATGACCGACTACGTTCGGCGGGTAAACCAACCAGCTGCAAGTTGTCGCTGTTTGTAGTGAGTCAGTTTTAGAACTTCGTGGTGAGGACGGAACCTTCGCTGTTCTTTCGGAGTGTGTATGTGCAGTAGAGGTTAAGATGCCGACAAGTACGGTCGAAGGAGGTTATGGCTTGTGATGCTCTTGATTGACGTTTATCGGTTCATACATGTCAATACATTAGAGTTATTATGGCGGTAATACAATCACATTTAAACCCCCAGTGTCTTGTGCGCCTATTATTATTATGTATATTATTGTGCATCACCGTGTGTCAAGGGAGTTGGAATCTATACCTCAGTCAATCCGAAGTCAGATCTCTGCTCGGTAAGTTACTTAAATTTTGATTATTTATATAATTTATGTTCAATTCATTTCGGTCCGAATCAACCTGGTAGACGACTGCAGTCAGCGGTATTTTCCTCTAATTGCCAGTAGGTCAACAATATTATTGATAGCTATTGATATGTGATTGATATGTGTTTTGAGGGTGAAACTTAAGAATACGGGTTGACTTATTTGATTATTTGGAACAAGTATTTGGCATTTTCGACATCATTTAACTTCATAGTGTAACTGAGTATAATAGTAGTAACTTAATTGTCTTAAATTAAATATACTACTTCTGCAAATATTTCGATTTTTATCGCTTTGCAGGGTCGAAAATTTACAAAAGTCGAATTTATAAATTTGGATGTGGGTGGTATTTTCTTATAAGCCCAAATTTCATGGCAAGAATTTCAATCTAAGGCCGCTAAAATATGTACTGAGGTTTCTGGCAAATTTAATCAATTGTTACGGTTTAAACTCCCTGTCTCCCTCTAAAATAGGTTCCCGTAGAAGAAACAATATCTCAGACCCTAATTCCAGGTTGAATCGGTAATTTTCTGTCTGGTATGCCGATTTTTATTGAACAAACGCGAGCAGATAGATACTAGGAGTAGGATCGCCTTATTTTTCGCCTTATTTAGATTCCCTTCGGCGGGTTCTCTGTTACGACTTGCGTCTGAAAGTGTCACGATCACGGACAACACACGGCGGCTCCATTCTGCTGTCGCAGATTTCGATTCACTTTATTTAAATTTCCTCCAACTAGTTTCAATCCTTACTTGAATTATCTTGATCCAGCATTGGCTTTATTCAAACGACTAGCCTCTAGTCTACCTGCTTTACCTGATGCAGAGTTGCGAACAGCGTGCCTGCACAGTAGATAGAAGGTTTACTAGTAGGTACTAGAGCGCCAACTAAATCTCTTATGGCATTTAGATTAAATTTCGGCGGATTCTTAGCTAACGTAAAATTATCATAACGCGAAATAAATAATGTATTCAATCACTAACTAAATTTCTAATCGAAAATGTATATTCAATACCGATACATAAATATGTAATCCAAATGTTTACCCAATATGTATATTCATTCGTACATATATTATCCTCATTACGTTTATATCTTTATAAAAATATGTGTCCTACAAATACCCACCTTCCGTGCTAAGAGATTTGCGGTTCAGTTCGATTCCTAAATACATTCAAGATTATTTACGACACACAATTTAACGGTTGCCTCCCACACACAAGCCTGTAATTATAATATTGCTGAATAATTCTAAGGGTGGTTCTAGAATCTCGAGCCATTCAAGTTGTTGTTATAAATCAACTCGTCAACTAGACAGGTGAAGCGAGTGTTCAAGCTGCAAACATAGTCTTCTTGGCCCATGGGGACTGTTTTTTTTACAGCATTATAGCCGTGAAAACGGATTATGCTCTCGCTCACGGTCTCACTTGTTAAGCAAATGAAAATAAGGCCTCACCTAAAAACATCTTCCTCGTGTTAAGAGTTCGTGCCGGTCTGAAAAGAAGTTTTGACATGAGCTCAGACTGGTCTCTATTGACTCAGCACCCAGCATTCTTGTTAAAACTTTTTGTCCAAATGTCTAAATCGTATTCTGGGGCCAAAATGTAACTGATAAATCTTCGAGCGTGTCAGCAAATTTGCATGCATGCATCCGTTCATAAATCAATTCTTTTAATGATCGTAGTTGGAAATTGCTATGAACCACTAGATGGTTCCACAAGATGTGTTTGTTTGCAGACATTCAAATGGTTAGGCACTAAGATATTCAGGCAAGTCAGGCCAGGAAAGGCAACGGGCAAAGCCCTTCCCTGGCAGTCACGGACCCCCCCAGCCGAGGCAACAGTGTCAAAGTGACTTTTCAAGTGCCTTTTGTTGACTAGGGTTGGGCAGGTGGGGTGGTCAAGGTTACCTTAGCCATACAAAACAACCGTGAAAAGCCAAATTTAGTTTGGTACCGTTTGCTACTTTATAAAAGAAATGCTGGACGTTATTACTGCCCACATTAAAGGAAAAGAAAACACATCTTTGTTTGGTTTGGAGCATGGTAGATTCTTGAAGGTGTAGCTTATCTTGATTCTAAGAAAAAAGAATGACCATCGAAATGGTGCTTACTTGTAGATGTAGCTTGTAGCTGTCGGACTCCCCGTAGCTAAGGAAGGACATTCTTATTTTTTGTGTTCGCCCGGGACAGTAGAGATAGATTAACATAGGGAAGAAAAAAAGGGAACATCGCAAGCAGAGTGTTGTTAGTAAAAGTGACAAATGAACTGAGCCACGGTGGTGTCTGGTTACATATGATTGCAGGTCTTCAGGCAGAGCTTTACTATGTGAGAGAGGGTGTCATCAATAACTATGCCTTGAACTTCGTCGTGCCTGTACCTGCTCAGATCAACACTTTGCATTTTACATGGCAAAGTTTGGACGGCCAGCCGGTAAGTGCCAATTATCTTTTCAATCAAGATAATGTGTTGTTGTTATTTGATTTATTTTTCCATGACAACCGCTTTTGCTCCAACCTCGCGCTAAGGAGACTTATACCTAGAGCCATGCTGCTTTTCTTATCGGCTCGATTCTTCAATCCGCTATTTAACTTTACAGGGGTCATAAAAAAAATCTCTTGTTTACCGTCTTTCCTTGTTTGTTCTGCATGTCGTGTGTTCAGTTGCTTGTGGTGTTCGAACTTTGAAAGCCTACGTACTGTTGCCAGCCAGCTATGGCTATGGCCCATCAGACGTCCCTCTTACCTCTACACTCGACAGTCTACAAAGTCTCCTTAGTCTACCTCTACCTTCTACCTTCTACACAATTACAATTTACAAAGCAGGCAAACAGATTTAAATAAATGCCCTGCGCTGCGTGACATATCTTTCGTCTCTCTTTCCCAATGAACGTGTTCTATGCGGTTAAATCAGCAAAGAAAATAGGAGTTTCCAGGTTATTATTCATGTATTACCTCGGTTACTCTTTCTACTCTACATAATTTATCTGGAGAGATATCATCACCCGACCAGCTTCGTGCCTTGCCCCGGGCTATTGGTCTTCTTGCGAGTTGCTGGTTGAACTTGGAACGTATAATTTTATAGACAAACCCACGCTAGCATAGGAAAGTGGATGATTTGGCTGGCGGTACGCTTGTTGCCTTTCAACAACAAAACAAATAAAACATTACCAATGTCCAATACTTGGATATCGGATACGAGAGTAGAATATAGGTACACTAGTCTATTAGGAGCTGGGTTGATTCGAAGCAAACAGCAGCGCGGTCCTAGTCCCAAATCTACTTGTCTCTCATGTTTTACGACACCTTCTTGCTTGTTAGTTGTTACCACTTACCGCAGTGCGATTTCTTTACACAAGCAGTAAGCAGTAGGTAAAGTTAAAGGTATGTTAAGAAGCTACGACTAGCACTATGCAAACTTCGATATGATGCTTCTCACATCTCATCTATTAGCTTTTCACGCAATGTAAACAGAGCTACTTTAAAGAGATAGCTTTGTGTTGACAGTGGCTTGGAGGAGGAAGAGCCGGAAGGAATCCGCCAGCAATACTTGAGCGTTGCGGAAATAATACCTAGATCCCTAGATGAAATGATCCACTGTATTCAAGATGTACATTTCGTTTCTTTTCAGTTGCCTTATGAGATCTCGTACCAAGTGTCCAACACGGAGGCACTTGCTCCTCCAGTACTGAACATAAGTGCGAGTGGCAATGTGCCTAGCATTGCAAAAACCTTCCAGCTGTCATTGCCGTGCACTGGGCTCGAAGATGCCCAAGTTGACGTCACGATTAACATCGTTATCACAGTGCAGAAAGATAATGACACCAGTCTAACGTTCAAACGGAAAAAAATATGCTTGAAAGGTATTAAGGAAATGCCACCAACAATATTTTCGATTAATTATGTTCCTGGGAATAGACAAATTCACATGCAAAATACGATTGATTTTCATCAATGCGGCAAAGTTGATTTGGTAGATAGAATGGAATGTAAGGCTTTGGCTCGACTATCGAAGAACGTTGCAAGGAAATGTGTAAATATTTTGAATTTCTCGCGAGTGCAGAGCAGCCAGTATTTAAAGGCATGTGATTCTATTCTGACTTGCAAGTAGATTAGGTATAGTCGTGGTAATCGAACCGGCAGCACCGAAACTACAATAACACGAGTGTTCTTGTGCAAGATAGTTCACGGAAAGAGCCTCCAGGCTTAGCCCCTGGCACCAGCATATGGTTACGATCGCGGAAGAAATGTTGAACGATTTACTACTTGCGTAAACTTAGCGAGCAGTAATGTTGTCAGTTGATCACAAACAAATTCAAACGATCTTCGTGACAAATGGATGGATGGGGATGGGTTCAACTCGAGGTTTGGTTCAAGAAGCCGAGTCTAGTTCTAACTTCTTTGCTTCTTCCCCCCAGAACATCACCACGTGGTAGTGGTCGACTCCACCCAACAAGAGGACGACGTGACCTCTTCGTACATTGCAGTGGGGTGTGCATGTGCCCTCTTGGCCGTCCTAGTGGTGTTCACCACCTGCTACTACGTGCGTAACAACAAAGCGCAGAGGCAAGAGGCATTACCGTAAGTAGTGAACAATACAAATAGAGGCTACTCGAGTACTCAGTCGCCGGTACGACTTCTGTAGACTAGTTGATGCCTTTTTCACCGTAAATTTCTTTTGCCAGCAGGGAATCGCGACATGGGTCTACGATAAGCCAAGGGCCCAACGCGTCGCTGACTTATCCTAGTGGCTCCGTCAGTTCTTACACCCTATTGGATGAGAGAGCTCACAAAGAGATTCACGAGAGGATATCCGAACTCACGATACCAAGGTAAGATCTTTCTTGGTCTGGTAACTTCTTGTCTTGGCTTGCGCGGAAAACACGTGAATTGACATTATTTTCAATATGTAGGATGTAATAAGATTAGCAGGCAATAGATATCACCTTTTTTGCCGCGTTTTTTAATCCCGACCAAGGTTTCAGCTTTGTTAAGCCAGTGTTCAGATAGTTCATATACCAGTGGTTTTGGTTACGGCAGTCAATGATATGGACATTGTGCACTCCTGTCAGTTGGCGATCCTACGCGATTCACGAATCATTGGAATATAGCAAAACAATGTTCCTTTAATACCTCCCCCCACTGCAGGACGCGTAGGAGAGAACTGGCCATACCTTCAGAAATGAAATGTTATTTAGTACCTACATATAACGCAGAATATGAAATTATGATTATTAGTAACGAAATATCAATTACAAAATTTACATCCATACCGGGATTCGAATCCAGGCACTGCACTTATCCATTATGCTATATGGACAACCAACTATGGAATTGATATTAAGTTTCTCAGTTGATTCAGTTTATTTGATTTTATTTACTTAATTTTCAGTTGATATTGGGTGAATCCATGGGTAGCGCCCACACTCAAAACCCTCACCATCTCAGAATCCGACAAAAATTGCATGAGTGGTAGATCACGGCAAATAAAAAAATCTCGCATTAGGGTTTTTGCCGTAGGTCCAACAGTTTGCCCGTGGCGGGGCACGGAAAAACCCAGATTTTTACTTTTTGCGGAGCACGGCGTACCACTGTTTGCTCTCTGACGTTATAACTAAATATCTTAGAAGGATGGGACTTGTTCTCACTTGACGACATTACTTGAAAGACGATATAAAATAAAAAATAAATCTTAATAAAATTTAAGGGTGAGAGAAATCCACCCCTAAACTTCAACCCTTAATAACTTGCAAAGTTTTTTTTTTTTTCCAGCATCTTATATCAATTATCTACTTGTAAAAAAAAATTTAAGTTGGGACAGTCATGGAATCTGAAGTTATGATTTTTTTTTAAATCTAGATGTGTATTATTTTAGTGTATTCCAGCATGTGAGCAAGCATCAATGGTATTTTTTGATGATGACTACACTCACTCATTGTTTCGTGTGGCTTTGAGCTCTTTTTTTCATTTATTTCAGATATTTCCTAAATGTAAAATGTAAATGTAAAAATGTAAATGTAAAAATGTAAATGTAAAAATGTAATTACTTTTACATTTTACATTTAGGAAATATCTGAAATAAATGAAAAAAAGAGCTCAAAGCCACACGAAACAATGAGTGAGTGTAATCATTATCAAAAAATACCATTTTTCATGGATGATGCTATAATTATGCTTGCTCACATGCTGGAATACACTAAAATAATACACATCTAGATTTAAAAAAAATCATAACTTCAGATTCCATGACTGTCCCAACTTAAATTTTTTTTTACAAGTAGATAATTGATATAAGATGCTGAAAAAAAATATGAAAAATTAAAAAATAAACTTTGCAAACTATTAAGGGTTGAAGTTTAGGGGTGGATTTCTCTCACCCTTAAATTTTATTAAGATTTATTTTTTATTTTCTATCGTATTTCTTAAAGTAATGTCGTCAAGTGAGAACAAGTCCCATCCTTCTAAGATATTTAGTTATAACGTCAGAGAGCAAACAGTGGTACGCCGTGCTCCGCAAAAAGTAAAAATCTGGGTTTTTCCGTGCCCCGCCACGGGCAAACCGTTGGTACTACGGCAAAGACCCTAATCCGAGATTTTTTTATTTGCCGTGATCTACCACTCATGCAATTTTTGTCGGATTCTGAGATGGTGAGGGTTTCGAGTGAAGGCGCTACCCATGGATTCACTCTATTATGTTTTTAATTATTGAGTTTCATTCACACTAATATGAATTTATATTTATTAATTTAGTGATGAGTTACTACAGTTTTTGGGTTTCTTGTATCTGTTAGGTGTCGCGTTCGCTTGGGGAGTGTCATTTTGGAGGGAACATTTGGGAGAGTCTACAGAGGTTGCTACTCGCAGCCCGAAGGCCAAGAGATTGATGTCCTTATCAAAACTGTCACAGGTACATCTCAATTCTTACTCCGAATACAATCTTTCATCAAAAGGCGCCTCACCTTGCTTAGCACTATCTTATTATTATTATTATTATTATTCCTAATATTCCTCCTATTTTCAGATCATGCAAGCCAAGTGCAGATAAGTCTATTACTGCAAGAAGGAATGGCAATGTACAGCTTAAACCACAAAAACGTGCTCTCAGTCCTAGGTGTCAGCATTCAAGATCATACTGCACCATTTCTCATTTATCCTTTCGACAATCACAATAATCTTAAACAGTAAGTAAATCTAATGCGTTTCTGAAAACAAAAATTGACCATATATACAAGAAATCCGATTGGACTAACCAGTTACAGGGAATTCCAGTGGAATGTTTTAGTTAAACAGTGAATGGTTCCTTACAGGTACCTGAGGGAATGCAGGGACAACATAAACAGAGTTCTAACTACAAGGGAAATTGTTGCCATGGCCATTCAGCTTGTGCAAGGACTGCAGTATCTGCACAGGAGGCAGCTCACACACAAAGATGTGGCCACCAGAAATTGCATGATTCATAATAATCAGATCCTGATAACAGATAATGCTCTGTCCAGAGATATCTTCCCAAATGATTATCACTGTTTGGGAGATAATGACAACCGACCTGTTAAATGGTTGGCTCATGAAAGCCTCACTTCATATACCTTCACTACTGCCTCTGATGTCGTGAGTACTACCTAAATTAGTCTGTGCCCTGGCACTTTACCTATTGTCATTCAATTTCAAATAAATTTCACAGAATTTCACTGTGATGCATGGAAAAAATTTAAATTGCAACAATTGTGATCCAAAAAATGGAATAGTAAAAATGTGTTTTAATGCGGCATTTTTTGCAATGTCGATCTGTGATTAAAATACGTTCTGTGCACTTCTGTCATTTCAGTGGAGTTTCGGCGTTCTTCTCTGGGAACTAACGACACTGGCTCAGCAACCTTATGCAGAGATCGATCCATTCGAGATAGTTGCATACCTGCAAGATGGCTACAGACTGGCGCAACCAGTCAACTGCCCTGACGAGCTGTAAGTACCTACCTTTACTGCTGCTGGTAATCATGTCATATCGATTGTCCTACCTGAAAGTCTCAAGATTTTGTGATGTTTCTGAATTTTGTGGTGGTTCCAACCTCCGACAGAAACTCTGCGCTCAGCCTCAAGTCACTTTTGGATGAATAATTGCTTTCAGTTGAAGTCAAGTTCGAGATTGTTTTTGACTGACCAAGTGAACTATTATTCCTTGTTAACTCCTTGTCCTTTAAGACCTGTGTATATTGAGTGTGAATGAAAGAGAAATAGGTTACAAAATGAATGGCCATGAGGCAATTTAAAGATAAAGGGACAGCCTTGCTCTCAATATACAAATTGCCTCGTATTTTCTTAGATCCCATTTGGGGATTGATGAATCAGTAACTGATTGTCATTATTTTCGTAACATTCTCCGAGTAATATATATATATTTTTCCGTTTGATGAACCCCGAGGCTTTGTGTTTTAAGTTATACAAGTGTGTACATTTAGTTACTTACTGTGCACCCTTGAATTACAATCCGATTTTTGCCCCTAGATTTGCGATGATGGCATACTGCTGGGCAATGTCACCGGCGGACCGACCAAACTTTGCGCAGTTGCAAGTCTGCTTGCAGGAGTTCAACACGCAGCTAACGAGGTATGTTTGATCAAAGCCGGAGCGTTGCATCGTATCAATTCACTTCCTTCAGCTCCCTTGCCTTAATAAACAAATACTACAGACTGTGTAATGTTATGTAATCTATGTATCATACTGTAATGTACATTATATATTTATGAACCTAGTATCTAATGTTTTGAAGAGAAAATGCCATGGCTAGACAATGCATAAAGAATGCATCAACTATTTTACATACTGTATTTCAATTGAGTGCTTTAGCAGGTATATATCAAATCCTTTGTGGGTCTAAATTGTAAGACTATTTTTTATGTACAATATTGTATACCAATTACTGAGCCTGAATTGGTGTTGCTTCCAATTCAAGAAAACTTTTGAAGTAATTATAACTTGGAAAACCATCCATAAAGATAGGTGCTTATTTATTTGAACACAATAAGAATGTAGTTTCCTGTATTTTGGCAAGACTGTAAAACAAATAAGAAAAGCTTATTTTTGCTTGCAACTGTCACTTTGGTTTTACAAAGTTGATAAGTGGATATTTTTCAGTGTTGTAATGTAATAATGTGGTATTTAAAATATATTTGATATTTTACAAAACTCGCATACCTGAAATTTGTCCTTTTTTGCAAGATGGAAAAATTAAATGCAGATCCTACAATCTACAAACTGCAATATTCAAAAACAGCAGGGAGTAAAAATGTTGGTTAGCATAAACTTGCTTAGGGCTTTTATTTAAAAAAATCCTTTCGAGATGGTATTACACCATAGTATTACTACATCCAAGCATTATATCTGTAACATCAGCCTCGGTACATAAGAATAATATACTTTGTTATAAGTCGTGACATTCACTGACACAATGCTCAATTGTGTCACGACACAATGATTCAATGCTAATGCTAATTTGATTAACACAGACTTTTGGTGGCAGAGGCAGAACGAGTGGCAATCGTCAATTTCTACTCTCTATCGACTTCAATGGGTACATATCACAAATACACAGTTCACAAGGACAGTGTTGGCTCAATTTCCAACTAACATTTCAGCCAGTGGAATCCAGTTCACACTATTTACTGTAATGCAAGAATCATCTTCTCAAAAAATAATTTTAAAACCATGGGAAATTTATCTCCTAATGTGAAATCAGGGAGACAATAGTTAACTTTATATTATTTGAAAAGTTATTTTCAATTTAATTTGGATTTCCCATGGTATATTGTACAGCAGTAAACCACGTTCAAGAAGTAAAAAATCAAGACCCATTATGACCATGGATGACAATTTTAGTTTTAAGTAAAAACACATCTTCTTGCATTAACAGGTTACAGGTCAATCTTGAATAACAGATTTCCTGGTTATGCCTTCCAACCCAACACGACACGACAATGTCAGATCAATTTGTAGTTCCTATTAGTTCTTCCAATAGTGGCCAATTAGCTAGACTGGTTACAAGCTGATGCAAGATGTAGAATTTACTTTAATTTCAAGTGGCACTGAGAATAGTTCTTCCCATGGTGATTGAATAACAGAAATTATCTCTCTGAGACAATCTCCAGTTTCCAAAATTAAACACCACACCTCATCTTTGTCGACAGTTTCGTCTAAGAAATGGAGCTCCAGTAGATGGTCATTTGTTGTAACCTCCACTGTTATTAGGTTACTGATCTTTTGTATCGTCAAGATATGAACATTTTCCATCGAGTTTGGTATCATCCACAGTAAATTACTTTGACTCAAGATTAGGTCAGTTTCTGTAATTAATATTACTCCTAGATGGTGATTGCTTACAGCTAAATCGGATATTAACTTACAATGGTTGAAAATTGCAAGTAGTGAGCAAGTCTGTGTGTGTTCATCGGTGGAGGGTAAGGTTTCAATGAGTGCTTCAACAGACGATAATGATGGATTCCCAATATACCGGCACCCTTCGGGAAGAGGAAGACCTAAAATTCAGACAATGCCATGAGCACAAACCTGGATTCAGTATAACCATTACAAAAAATACTGTTAAAAATACTGTTAAATATTTAACAATTACCTGATAGAGATTTCACTAGGTTCAATGTCCGTTGTTTGTCCTTGATGAGTATGAGACTGTTGTCAGTGGATGCTGAGGAAGGCGATTGAAATTTGAGGCAAATGCCTTGGTTCCATGGCAAGCCAAAAATGCCAGCCAATTTTTTCAGAGGGATAGAAGCAATTTTCTTGAGCCATTTGTCTGGATCATCCCCTTCTAGACCAGTCACTTCCAAGAAATATATATTGCGATTGGAAAATGCAACACACCCTTGATAACTTAATGAATGTAATTTTTGCAAAATATGTGCCTGAAAATGAGAAGTTTGAAGGTACAGATTGAACATCATTACTGTGTAATGTAACTATTTATTCAGTTATAGCAGTTCTGTTTGAAAGTGACTAAAATACTTACCCTAATGAAAAGTATTAGTTCTTCACCTTCATCTTGAAACACTTGCAGGTAAAGATGAAGCTTCACGCGGTGATCAACTTGCGTGTAGTCGACGTAACTGTATTTCACTGCCGATTCCAGCCCTGTGTTCTTCCCAAGGCTGTTGATGCAGTTCATGCCATCTTCCAAAAGGTTTGAGTTGACTGTATCCAATGAGCCTTGAAAATAACAGGATATTTTAGTATTTAATGTCACACACAACTTAAGCTTAAAATGAAGCTATTGTGTGAAGAATATCTTAAGCAAAATTACCACTTAAAACAGTCTTGATGTATCGTTTTTGATCTCGGGTAAAACGAGAGATCTTTTCTGAGTAATCGGTTTCTTCAGGAAGGATGCTGCTTTTGATGATATTGCTATCTGAAATTTCGTTTTCTTCAGAAATTGTTCCGTCATTTTTCTCCTCGATGCGCTGGCTCGAGTTCCCTCTTGGCAGCGAAGTAAACAACCGGTTTTCATACGTTGTGCACACACTCTCCGTGAAAGAATCTAAAAATAATATCAAAATTGTATTGATTCAATGACAGGAAAAAATTAACATGACAAAAAATTAAACATTCTATTGCCAACGAGCTAGTAAATAGATGTGCGCTGTCAATGGCATCTACCTGAAGAGCTGCTTTCGGTGAGTCCCAGACCTGCAGACGCTTGCATTGCAGGAGGAACAGGAGGATTCTCCATCAGGGGTTCTTGAGACTGCTTCCTGCTTGGAGTTCCTTTGTCTTCAAGTACTTCAATACTACTTTGGCTAGGGTTACTGATCACCTCAATATCACTATCACTTCGTTGAACAACAGTTTCCCCAGCCGAGGAAGACCAATCCGGTGAATGGTCTAAAGATGCCGCTGACCCTGAAATCAGTTGAAGGTGTACTAAACAAATGCCTACATGTTTATATTTAATATAACTTTAATATTGATTTGGGTTGAAAGTTAAATTCCAATATTATTTAGTTTTCTCTCCCATTATGAGCGGAATGATCCAACTATTTAATTTCACAAAGAAAGGGGTCCCAGTAGGGATGTTTAATCCCAGTGCTAATGGTTCCTTGGCCCAATGGCTGCAATGTTTTAGTAGGCTGTGAGGAACTTGTAAACTAAAAACAAATACCCGTGTAGAGCACCGACACCGCTGAAATGGTATCCCTAAAGCAGAATAGGATGAATGTTGGTCCAATAATGCACCTTCCCAACCACATGTTGCCATTAGTTAAATATCATTAACTATTTGCTTTTCATTATTTTTTGTCCCAAGTTTCACACAACCCATTTACAAGCAATCTCCCCGTGTAAAAAGGCAAATAAGGTAAAATTGAATAGTAAGATTGAACACTTGTTTGATTAACAATAAGCTTGAAAACCATGCAATTACGTTACAAACTGAGACTTTATGATGTATGAAAAGTTCTTACGAGCAGGAGTAGCTATAGTGGTGGAATTGTTTGTGCCACTTGCATCGTCGGTAGAGTGAATAAATGCCACCGTTTGAACGAGGTCAGGTTTGCAAACGGGCGGGCGAGCGAGAGCGAGAGCAGCAGCGCCTGCAGTTAGTTCATGTTAGTGTGCGCTGGCGAAAGAGTCATTTAGATATATACGTACTAATGCCTAGCTCCTAAGTCCTAATCTATACACATTACTGATGCTCGTGGAAAGAAATGTTTATTATAATATGTTTGTATTAATCTTTAAGCACCAATCAAAAGAATTATATTTCATGTTTAAGACAACATTCTTCTTTCCTTCGAGCCATAGTAAATAGTAATAAAGTTTACGTGTGGGTAAGTAATAATTTTTTTACATTCAATATTAAGTGGATGCCTTAAGTAGATTAAGTAGATGCCTTAAGTATAATGTATGTAGGTATGCCAACTAAATGTGTCTTTAAGGTCAATATACAGTATAATATATACACACATGTGCTTAATTATTGTGGGGCAACTATATACATTTATCTTTGACCATGCGTAATGAGAAGCCAGCATGCAATAAGCTGCTCAAACCAAAAGTTCAGTGGATGTGAAATGTTATAATAGGGGGTAGGTCACAAATCATAATGGTGCATGCAAATGCTCAACTTACCAATACTTGACTTTGATGGGGACTGTGCCAACGAGTATGCATTCTCCAAACTTTGATTTCTTTTTAAATTTGGTGTTCTGCTAGCTTGAAATGACTGTTTCTCAGTATTGTCAATTGATTTGTATGGTAAAGGCACTTCATCCATTTCAACCACTAGCAAACTATGACAGCTCGGGCAGCTGCAATTTGTAGAATTACTAGCCGAATTCCAAAAATCTAACTCGCGAGTGAACTGGGAAGAACAGTTCAAGCAGCGAAGCACTTTCTGATGCATTGCTTGAAGAGATCTCGACTCCAAAACATTTCCTAGCACTTTAATTATTTTCTGAAAAATAAGAAAAAAATCTAGTCCATTTATATTGAATTTAACATCCAATTCACCCAAATACATTAATTTATTTTTTGTCTTGATGCAAAGACATGGATTGAGACATGTTATATACAGTGGGAAAACAACCCCAAACTTCAAGATTTTGCTAAAAACAAAGATATTAACCTTTTTTTATTTAAAATTTTATTTATTTTTTTAAATGTTGATATATATATTGAGCTATGCACTTTTCCCACTTTTGTTTTGTACAGTTAGACTTGATTTCTTAAGAAAAACGACCCCCAACCTATTTGTAAGTCTGACAATAGAGCATACCTGTGCGTCTGTATCATCCATGATGTATATTCTCTTCTGTCGGTCACGACGAAAGGTATCAAATGTACATTGCACGATTGTGGGATCACTGCCAGTCTGCGCACAGCTTAACAAACTACTCATCGACCACTTCTCCAGAGTTTTGCCAAAACTAACGTCTCTCTCTCTGATGTGGAATTGAGTGATCACTAAAAACAATTCGATCGAATCTCGTTGAACGGGATAAACGTGCTCTTCTATTTCTGTTAATTCCTCATCTTCATCTGATGAGTCACTATCTTGCTCTTCTTGGCAGACATCTCTCGGGCTGAACACTTGATCAAACGGTGCACCAGTGTCTTGTGAATTATCAGTCGACTCGAATTCTTTACTCAACTTTGGCGAAATGCTAACGTCATCCATGTTTTGTGGGTCTGGTTCTGTTTGGAGTATCTGATTCGTGCTGGATGGTGATTTCTTCGATTCTTGGAGTGATGCAATTAGTGAAAGAACTGCTGGCTTTGGAGACTGCGGCAACCCCAAAATAGATTGCACGCACGAGCCACTCTGACTATGCAGCCAGTTCTCTTCACCATAACGTTGTCTCAGAATCTCGATTTGCTTCTTTGTTTCCAAGTGCTCCGTTGACGTATCTGGTAACAGTCGCAGCTCTTAGAAACCAACAATGGTTTTTTTGTCACAACTTCACTTACCAATTACCCAATTACTTACCAATTGAACTTATTAGCACGCTATCATTTATTTGATTTTCAACGCCAATTTCTTCATAATCAGATATAATTGCATCTCTAACCCTCCCAGGTCGTCTACTAGGCAGATATTTTTGCGGTTGAAACAAACTAGTGTCAGCTTCAATTTGCGAGTGTGTAGCAGAGCTTTCGACAGAAGTCGAATAAGATTGTGAATCAGCACTTCTGCTACCTATAAAGGACTTCTCTGTCTTTGATAATGATTCCCCATCTAAGTTGAACTAAACAAACAGAAAAATAATTATTTGACCTAATGCACATATCAAATGAGCAATGCAAGAATATTTTGACAGGGTTGCTCAAATGGTGGTAAAATAGTAATAAAAATCAATCTGTATTTCATCATGTACATACCTCTCGATGAATTGTGTTGATGTGGAGATATTGAGCAGTTTGTTTGCGATGATTTTTATGAAAGCTTAAAGGATTTCCAGTCAGACAAAGGTTCGATAGCGACGAAAGCCCAACGATTGAGTTGAGACATCGACGGTGAACGTCCAGGCAGTTGCAAGACAAATCAAGATCTTGCAAACTATGTAAGCCGAATAATCCCTCGACATTCTCAAGGTGATTAAATTTAATAATTAAAGATATCAGTCTTTCTGAAGCAGCAGCATTAAATGTCGGCAACGACTTTAAAAAATTGTAGCCCAGGTTAAGGCACGTCAAATTTGGTAAACAATGGACAGCGTTTGCATTTGTCAAGTGGTTATGACTAAGATCCAGTACTTGCAGCCATGGTGCAAAGTGAATGAATTGGTCGATTGACTCGAGAGCGTTGTAACTGAATACTGCTTGACGAAGTTCTTTCCAGACAGAGTCAGGCATCGTTTCATTGTCTGTGCAATAGCAGTTCAAAACCTCTTCTAGGCTTCCCATACATTGAGTGCAGGTTAATGTTTCGAGCTGGCTGCTCAAGTGTTGTAATCCTGACACGATTTCCACAGGAATTTTGTTCAATTCCAAAGATTTTAATATGCTAAACTTGCTGATATCGACCGAACCAGGCGGTTGCATTCTTGGAAAGCTAACTACTTTCAACGTTTCTGTCCTTTGTATGAAATCATGTAGAAAAGCCAAATCGTGAAAAATCTCAAGCGATGAGCTGTTAGAGCTAATAACTTGAAAAATATCGTTTTGGTTTTCAGTATCAACCAACATTGGAAAAGCTTCATTAAGATTATGTAACAGTTGTGACGATAATGTCAATTTTGCGCCAATATTGAGGATTGGATCTCCGTTTTCACGGAGATGTTGTGCTAGTCTAGATATGTCACCCATATCCATGGGTAAGATGCACTAATTATCTGCAAAAACAAAGCACATTTAAGAAAAATTGCAAAGTTTGACTATTCATCAAGGCAATAATAAAATGTAAACAGTGCACACATTTTATGCTTGTCATTGACTCTATGGTTCACCCACTGACAGTTCATTGATACTTAAGCTGCTAAAAACCTGCTAATAAACATCATATGCTTCTCATTAGCCCCAGTTTGTAGATAAACAATATAATATAAGGCCACAATAAGACTATAATATATTTGTAATTTTAGCAAAGAGATGAGACTGTGCTTGCCACAGTTTAGGAGAAAATTATCAGCAATGTCATAATGCTTTTAAGTACTCTAATGGGTAAAAGCAAGCAAATTAGAAGATTTATCAAAGAAATAGTAGCATCTGATCTGTCATACATTGTGCAATAACACGATTCTGAGGAAAGTAGGGTTGTTATCATGCAAAAATTGTGGTGTTGACCTCTAACAAGAATAAGACGATTGATTAATTCAACCGTACAAATCGAATAATTATCTTAGGTACTTGGATGTCAGGAAAATACTTACTGGATAAATATTATCTGCAATTAGACGTTATACAAGAATCTTTTCAAGCACATAAAACGAGGCAAAATAATTAATGGGAAAACGATGACAGGCAACTAGGTGAACTGTCAGCTGGTTGTCATTACAATACCCGCCGTCTTCCGCCTCTATATCCACGAAGATCAGAGTGTGAGTGTGAATATAGCTAGCGAACGAAGAAATTATTGGCACATGCGTGGAATCAGCGAATTTTCGTTATAAAATGACCGTGCGCCACTACCAATCGATTCAAAATCACGCAAGGAATCCAAAAACACCAACAAAAAACCATAAATGCAAGCTATTTCCACGACGAGCGTGAGTGTGGATATACAATAACGTTGATATGGGTCGACACTTGGGTGACGTCTATCTGTGCCTGAGTATTGTGTGCCTGAGTATTGTGTGCTTCGAAAAACAGCAGACTGTGCCTGACCTTGAGTTTTTGACGAAGCAGGATAGTGTGCCTCGTTTAAGTGTGTTTGGTATAGTCTGCCTGAAATCGATTCAAGCTGACTTCCGGATGCAAGGCTCGTATTCTCAGCCTGAGTAAACTCAGCCTGAACGAAACGTCAAAGTCTGCCTGGTTTAACTGTGCTCCGTTTCGATCCCTCCCCCTTCACGCGTTTTACCGCTTGCAGCAGACTGTGCTCGAAAAATGACCTTGGTTTGTTTGGTGTGTTCGGTTTAGTGAGCCTGGGTACAGGCCGGCTAAATTAAATGGAACCTTCCCTCGATGCAAAGTCATTCTCATCTTCCTAAACTGCGCACTGGTCTATTCATAATAAATGTGGCCTCCGCACCGATGCATTGTCCTTCTAATCTTCCTCTACACTGTATTGTGATTTAAAACTATTAACATCAGTTGCATCACTAGTAATTAAAAGTCTATCGTTGACCTTATCACCATGTTATAGGCCCATAGTTGACGGCTATGGAAGCTTATGTGCGGTTGTAAAATCAAATTTCATTCGTCGGTTTTATGTTAAAGTAAGATCAAGGAAAATGTGCATGTTATTTTCATTCTAATATATCTTATGCGTAATTGTCTCGAAACACTACTAATACTTTTATTCATCCTGTTAATTTCTAGCAAAACTCACACCAAACGTATCCATGATAATAAAGTAAATAAATCACGTATTGTTTATTGTTTTTATTAAGTATTTAATTTCAAATTATATTGGTGGCGTAATGTTCTAGCAGCACATGAGTTAAGTTATAGTTTTGTGTTGGTTGAAGATTGCAAATCATTTGATACAACATTCCACCAAAGTACATTGATGTCTATGACCTCCACATTCGCCAAAATCAATAAGTGAAATAAGCAAAAAATGTGGGGTTATTCGACAAATGACGATAGCGGTCAAACTATCTATTAGTCCCCATCCCCTGCAAACTAGACCCGTTTATTTGTCATCATCCGTTTCGCAAGCAAAATGTAATGTCAATTGTAGCTCGCCCTGCCTTTATCTTTCAATTTACATACGAGGGAAGCAAAATGGCTACTTGACATTCGGGGAAATCTGCTCTTGTTTTTGCAGTGGAAAATTTGTCGCTATGCTATATGCTTCTATGCTTGCATCACGATCTATTAAGCAGGCCTGCAATATAAACCAAACACAATTTTAACATGATATGATGGGATGTTGTATCGGACATTGTATCGCAATCCAGAGACGAGGATGATCGAAATAATCGATATCACAAGGGGATCATTGATGAGAGATCATCGACTAATTGCTGCCCGTCCGGCGACCAAGAGTCGAACAAGATCGGCCCAACTATTTTGAAATTTTGGACGATTTTTTTTCGCGATTTCGCTTGTCAAAGCAAAGTGCTCCAATGCCCCTGGACCTAATTGTGAGCTAGCTAAAAGCCTAAAATATCCTCATGACCGATCGGAATGTATTGGGACAGGTTTGGATTAAAAACTTTCTTGGGAAAGGCAAAGATTTATTGCAGAGAATATTTCAACATGACTTTTAAAATGTTATTTTTATACTTTTGTGTGGGTGTCTTTGGATGAACCCATGACTTTCATATCAGCATGTGATATGCTATTCTGATATTCAATTCGCTTGTATTGATCTTACAAGATAAAACAATCCTACTTCACATTTCACACCGCAAGTGTCAATCACTGCAGGTAAACTTGTTTGCAATGTCCATGTACACTGTACAGTCGCAATATCATGTGGCCGAAACTCAGGATATGGACTTCGAGTTGTACATCTGGGCAAATCAATTATGAAATTGAATATCAATTTAATCAAGAAATGCATGCATAATTTTAATATAAATTAATCACGGGTCGGTCTTGTGTAGATGCTAAGACACTCTTGCTTTTTCCTCTTTATGAGTTGCTGAAGTGCGACATTGTAGATCGGTCGATATAATCAATCAGCAACTAAAATTATTTGGTTTAAATAATTTTAAATGTACCTAGTAGTTCGCATTGCATGCGTGTTGCATGTTAAATATGTCAGTCCTATTAGGCTGAAACCTGCAACCCGACGATGCCTTCGACACTATGTTTGCGTTAAATATAGATTTTACCGTTAGTTTTAGGGTAGGAATTGGCCGGATGCGAGCCGACTGTTTCTTGCCTCTTGATGCCTCACACCTTTTTTCTAGAATTTGTCGTTTTCGGGTAGTAGAAATAACGTCGAATGATGACATGGCTCCCGAGTATCACCACGTATAAATATATAATATATTAATATGGATAACTTTGTTATCATTGAATATATCTGCTGTTTTGGCGACACTGCAGCATGGTTCTACCCATGGAGTGTCTCTATATGGAGCATTGGTCCCGACACCTCATTGGATATCAATGTAATTATGATGATAATGAAAATCTAACATTCAATTTATTTGACTCGATAAGGTGACTTGGAAACTCGTTCAAGTTCGGCAATGGACATAGTTCGATATTACTTCCCATGGACGATATTGATGACGTTGCCAGCGTAATCGATGTCGATGTCGATCGAAAACATGTACAGGATGAAACAGGGGCTTCTTCTTTGTGTTACTATAATTTTAATACGTTATATAATTGATTGCAGAAGAAGTTTCAGATTTTAAATTTTATGCAACAAAAACCAAAAGGTCATCTAAATGGGGGGAGCTGAATAACGCCACATGGAATAACGCCACATCGGCCACTTTTTGTTCCACCGGAATAAAGCCATAAGACGTGTGGCGTTAATCCAGTGGATTAACTCCACGGCTTTAACGTCACGGACTAACGTAACGGCTTTGTTCCAGTGGTAGCTGCACTGTAATAACGCCATCTGAGCATATAGCGTTAATCCAGTGGATTTATGTCATATTGCAATGGCTTTGTTCCAGTGGTAGCTGCACTGTACTAACGCCATCTGAGAATATGGCGTTAATCCAGTGATTACTGATTACTGAATTCTGATTCAAATTTCCTTAGAAATTGAAATTGAAAGAGATGTAAAGGACTTAGTTTTGCATAAATTAACATGGGCTTGAATGGGAGATGTGAGCGCGTGCGGGGTAATCGATGGTACGGGCGAAAGGGCAATCGGCGGGAGTCGAACCATATATTTATGGATAGCCCCGGTAAATGCGCATCTTTTATCTCTAATTCAATTTTGCAGAGAAATTGAATTTAAGGAAGTTATTGAAGATTTTGTGTTTTCGTCGGAATTGCGGCTAAGTCAATTAACATGGGCTCTTATGGGACTACGAAAAATGTGTTAGTGCGGGCGAGATGACTTTCGGCGGGAATCGAACTACATATTTATGGATAGCCCCGGTGAATGTGCTTCTTTTATATAGTGTAGCTTTTTCCTTTGAAATTGAATTTTCAAAAGTTATAACGATTCCAAAGTACCAAAAAACTTAAAATCGCCATAAAAAGAAAAATGAATGTTAGATTTGTTTCAAATAACTAACACAGATAACAGACCACTAGAGTTGTGTGATTTTGCAATTTCCTTTAAATCCATCCTCGGGAAAAATAAAAATAAAAAAAACCGTTTTGAAGCCTCCGAAGTTTCATTACGCCTATGTTACCCCCATCATTTAACCCATGTCTTGGCGATTATCTCGATTTTACGAAAACTACTTCTAAAGTAATGAACGGATTTGAATGAAATTTTAACTGAGAGTACAGAATAGGTGGGTGAGCTTAAAAATGCTCGAGCTTGAAAATCTTTCGGAAAATTTGGCCGCAATAAAATAAAAACCACCTTATCAGTTATAACTCGATAAGTAATTGTCCGATCGAGCTGAAATTTGGAAAGTGCATCTGTATAGTGATTTGGCAGATCCTATTAGAGTTTGAACAAAATCGTTTGGAAAATGCGGAAAATATAAAGGAAAATATGTGTTATCAACTTTTTTAGTATGTTGTGATAACGGCAAGGTAGATTTGGGCATATCGGTGGATAACCCTTATCAATACGCATCTTTTATTACTGATTCAATTTTCATTTGACATTGAAATTGGAAGAGATATAAAGGATTTAGTTGTACGGTAAATTAACATGGGCGCTAATGGGAGTTGCGGGGAATTTGAAAGTGCGCGCGCAGGGACAATTTCGTGTTCATGTTTATTTTTATATTACTTAAATGCATCATCGCTATTTGATAAGCGAATTGAATGAAGTAAACTCGTATTATTTCATTGTGCCCCATGTTCCCAACCCTCCCCTACGTCCTAGAAATAATGCATGATCTGGGGGAGCAATGCCAAATAATAATTTCCCCAAATGTCGAGGGAGGATAAAACCCAATTTTTCCTCTATCAATTATCTATCTATAGATCTATCTTTTACTATGAAGATTACCCAATGAGTCTCATGTTGTATTTTGACAAGATTTGTGAATATTTGTATTGAATCCAATCATCCAATCATTGTATTCAATTGAAGATTGAACCCGTGTAACATTACGGCGGAATAAGTTTCCGTTTTGAGTGGTTCTTACTTTTTTCCTGTTACTTAATGAACAAAGCTATTCATTGGTGCATTTATAAATGCACCTAAATTAAAAAATGGATTTTAACTAACAAGTTTCCTGCCTTCAAATAATTTATGGTTTATAAACTTTATACTTTAAATGTATATACTTTATAAATCCATGGCTCTGAACCACTCCGTACTACCAAATAATTATATAAATAAATTAAAAAAAAAAAAAAAATTAATCAATATTTATTAAAAACAATAAGCTATACGTGATTTATTTACTTTATTATTATGGAACGTTTGGTGTGAGTTTTGCTAGAAATTAACAGGATGAATAAAAGTATTAGTAGTGTTTCGAGACAATTACGCATAAAATATATTATAACGAAAATAACATGCACATGTTCCTTGATCTTATTTTAACATAAAACCGACGAATGAAATTTGATTTTACAACCGCCCATTAACTGCCATAGCCGTCAACTATGTGGCCTATAACATGGTGATAAGGTCAACGATAGACTTTTAATTACTAGTGATGCAACTGATGTTAATAGTTTTAAATCACAATACAGTGTAGAGGAAGATTAGAAGGACAATGCATCGGTGCGGAGGCCACATTTATTATGAATAGACCAGTGCGCAGTTTAGGAAGATGAGAATGACTTTGCATCGAGGGAAGGTTCCATTTAATTTAGCCGGCCTGTACCCAGGCTCACTAAACCGAACACACCAAACAAACCAAGGTCATTTTTCGAGCACAGTCTGCTGCAAGCGGTAAAACGCGTGAAGGGGGAGGGATCGAAACGGAGCACAGTTAAACCAGGCAGACTTTGACGTTTCGTTCAGGCTGAGTTTACTCAGGCTGAGAATACGAGCCTTGCATCCGGAAGTCAGCTTGAATCGATTTCAGGCCAAACACACTTAAACGAAGCACACTATCCTGTTTCGTCCAAAACTCAAGGTCAGGCACAGTCTGCTGTTTTTCGAGATTAGAGACTTCTGAGCACAGTATACTCAGGCAGACAATACGGTCTCCCCGACACTTTACCACGTGACGTCACTTCACAGCTGGTTTGTCACGTGCTCACGTGTTGACTTGGACTTTAGTCTTGTGACTCTGAAGTTGTGATTGTGCACGGGATCTAGGGTTTATTATTTTGCATTTTGAAAATATTCATCCAAATATACTATGGCAATCGCCGCTGCTCAAAAAGGCAAGCTAATGGCCGTGATCGGAGACGAGGTAATGTAATAAAAAACAGTTTGACATCTAAATTAAAGACACATTCAGGGTAATTTTATATCGGTGCAGACAGGGCGTCATCATAATGCCAATGTGCTTTGCAAGATACATAATAACCGTTTTCATCCCTTGCAGGATACCTGTGTAGGTTTTCTTCTCGGTGGTGTTGGCGAAGTCAATAAAAGCAGACAGGCCAATTTCATGGTTGTAGATAAAAGTAAGTGATCTAGGGGTGTATTTGCATACCTCATCATAAAGTTCAGAGTTTTTTTTTTGTTTCTAGTAACAGTATTCAATTAATTTCAGACACAAGCGTTAGTGAGCTCGAAGAGTGTTTCAAGCGCTTCATCAAGCGAGATGATGTCGATATAATCCTCATCAACCAAAACATTGCAGAGATGATTCGGCATGTGATTGAAAGTCATGTGCACCCGATTCCATCAATCCTTGAAATCCCATCAAAAGACCATCCATATGAAGCTAGCAAGGACTCTATATTGCGTAGAGCTAGAGGCATGTTCAGTGCAGATGACTTGAAGTAGATCAGAACTGTTGAACTACAAGAAATGTTAAAGGGAAATTTTGAGATTTTAAAATGTGAAGTTTATTATGTCCTTAAGGCAGGAAATACAGTGGAAAATAGTACACATGCTACTTCCAATAGTCATTGGTGATGGGTCTGGTCACTTCCAGCTGGAAGTGATTCTACTAGAAAGCATTTCGTTTATTCTGTTCTAGTTTAGAGTCGGTGAATGTGCCTGCTGTATAAATATTACAGCATTTTGAACATAATATAATATAAAAAATATATATATTTTATATATATAAATATAAATTGAAGTTAAGACCTTGGGTCTTAAAACCTACAGAAAAACTGTGACTACTCAGGCAGTAGTTATAAAGTATTATTGTGAATAGTTATAATGCCTTTTTAAATAGGTACCCACAAATATTTAAAATCGTACAATTACCAGAAACTAATATTTAGTAAGAAATGTCGACTGAAATATATATATTTTTTGAGATTGTATATGCTGAATGAATCATATGCTTTAATTAAATATTACATTGTTATTGTTAAAATAAATTACGCTCATTGCCCCTGCAGTATAAGGTATTATGACCAGTTATTTCATACAATCAATGTCTGCCCTGTGAATGTGTATGGGTCAGAGAAAATAAGACCAGTAATTAAATTAACCAATCGCTTATCTTCGAAAGGAGAAAAATTGTGTATTAGAACTACCCCTTTTTGCACATTCTTGTAATGTTTAGCAAGTTCGGAGCCATCATTATTCACATCACGGAATGGTTTATTTTGCACACTTTTGCTTGATATCTCGTCAATAATGTGTACCACCAGGCCCTTAAAAAGATGATGTTACGTTTTTAAAATGGTTGAAAACCAATGATAACAACTGGTTGTTATGAAAATTCCATTTGTCACACAAAAATGAAAGCCGGTTGACTTACCGGATTAACTGTATCCATCACGGTAACAAATTCCAGCAATGAATCACTGTGGAATTCATTTTGGTTATGGAAAAATATTATCGTATTGAACTTTTCTTCAGATGTAATATTACAAGATCCTTTAACCACGATTTGTGAGACCTGATCAGACAAATTCTCCTCTAGCAATCTCACAGATGTTGACTTGTCAGATCCAAAAATGCACACACGGGTTTTTCTTTCTAAAAAAATTTTAGACTTCAATAAAATTAGCATACCAAACATGGATTGAACAAGTATTTTGAAGAGTTGATAGGGGTTAGATGGGGTGGGGCGTGGTTGGAAAAGTAAAGATTTGAATTTGAAGTAGGATTTAGCATGTTAAGTAATACCTACCTCTCAAACAACTAATAGCTGCGTAAATGTCCTTTTTGTACGTAGCTTTCCAAAGATCTGAAGAGCCAGCTATGAGCTTTGCCTTAACATTAGCATATTGCAGTGCCAATTGCAGGCATTCAGTGCCATTATCCAAGTCATCTTCACTGCACTAAAAAATTAACAAAATCACTAAGAAATTGCACGATATTTTATGCATACAATTGACATGATAAGTAGTTTTTGTTCTTACGATTTTGTAAAAATTTATAAATTACCTTAATATAGGCAGTTGACAACACATCCAATTTAAATGCTTGAGGAGTCTCACTGGCCAAGTATGCATTTCTTTTAAGAGTGCTTTGCAAGAAATCATCAGAATCAGCAGCTAGAACTGTCGATACTAAAGGCCTTGTCGCTCCCGAAGCTCCATACATTTCAGCAGCAAGAACTAACTCTTCAATCAGTAGTCGAGGGATGAAAGGCCGCACTGCATCGTGAACTATGACTACTTCCAAATTAATTGCGTCTTGATTCAAGGAATATGAAAGTAAAATAAATTATTGATACAACTCTGGATCAAATGGTAGTCATTGCCACCACAAATGGGATCTAAACTTGGTTTACGCATGCTTTCTCACATTTGAGCAGTTTGCTACTTGGTGGTGGTTTAGCAGCCTGATTGGAGGTAGGCAAGTTTCTCTTTTAGTGATTCTCAATCAACCTTGGGGATTCTATCTCACATGATTCTACCGAGCCAAGAGGAGCTTCCAAGAGCCACACCATGGTGTAAACCAGTCGATATCCATCCGAATAAGTGGCAGTAACTCATGCGAAAAATCATGCTATGAAGATTCAAAATATGGATGGAAAAATCGTTCACAAACATTTGAACGATTTAATGAAAATTTAAACAAACCCTCTTTTTGTAGTGCCTGCAGACCAGCACGAATGGAGCGGTGTCTTGTTTTTCCACCAAGCACCACTAGGATTTTGTCTTTGTTTATGTTTGATTCGGTCAGCAACGCATCTGTTAAGTGCGGATTTTCGACCACCAGTGCAATTTTCTTCACCATTCTATTTTGGTTGAATTCCTCCAATGCAATTAAAAATAGTGGCTTTTCCTGTTGTTTAAGAAAATTACGAGAAAATTTAAGCCGACAATATTATAACTTGTATTCCAACACTGTTTTCAAGCATGATTCAAAAAGATTGAGAGTGGTCATTTCATGCTGGTTTATGCATACAGAAGAATAATATATGTATTGTATTCTTTCTTTTATTACCAATATTCTGCAATACTGTTTAGGAACTGACAATCCCATTCTCTCGCCCTTTCCAGCACAGGGCAGGATCACTCCCACCCTTATTTTGCTAGGGTCGTATTTAGAGTTCATGTGAGAGCTTTTAATTGAATAGATATTATTAAATTATTACTTATTGGCCACAACACTTTTGGGCAGTTTCGGGGTTGAGATTTTCTGAATTTGAGTGGTTTGACAAACGCATCGAAACCCAACCCACGTGTATGTCAAATGTCAGTTCACAACTTCACATTTTTAGCGGGAAAAAACAAAATTTAAGTCTAAATTTTCAATTTCGCAAACGAATATAGGGCGGAAACTTCTCACAAAAGAAGCCATAATTCTCCTGAGATGATTCAAGCAATCCAAAAATATTTTTCATGAAAAAAGTGAGTGATGGGAAATCGTTATCATTTCGTTTCGTAGTTATTTACGTCAGCTATGTTGGTTTGATCAGGTGCCGCGGAATAAAGTGGGGACAAAGGGGATAAAAGGGGTTCGAGCACGTTCGAGTCTGGATTCGTGAAGCGAGCGTTATTCTTGAGTCTGTTCTTGAGAGTAATTGACCCTAGGTTCATCATTGCTCACTGTAAGTTGAAAAATAAGCCAGATTACCAGCATAAGAAGCATTTTTAATTTAATTAAAAATTTTCTTCTTTCATATTTTATTTTTGTTGCTAATTTAATTTCCAATAAAGCATGTTGACGGCCTCCGGACGGACTTAACCTTACATTCGGTACATGTGATTGAAGCTCTGTGCATCTGCAAAATACTTTCTGGTCACCAGCACCATTACAGAATTTAATTGCTTCTTCTCTAAAATTTAAATATTTTTAGCGCCATTATAATATAACGTCGTTCATGTGTTGGGTCATATTTATGTCAATTTTTAGTTGTATGTACCGATGTAAGCATGGTTAACAGAGCTGCTTAATTGCCAGGCATTGTTTGCAAGTAGGTAGTCCTTTTATTTTAGATACTATTGTAGATAGTGCCTGCACCCACACCCACGCTATAAGGTAATGTGCCAAGCGCAGGCTTATGACAACTCCATTTTATATTGTACCGAAGTTGACGGACAATGTCTCCGGAAAGATTTTGGCAACTTTCCATTAAATTACCATTGAAAAAATATTGGTCTTAAAGACAAAAATTTTGCAGATGTTATATGCTTTTCCCAGAAAAATTGGATGAATTTGAATGAATTATTATGACAGTTCTTAAATGCATATACTACCTAGTCAATTATTTAAAGCCACAAAATAGTAGTGATATGAAACCATAAATTTTAAGCCATAAATTTTTAATGCATAAATAAGATGGCTTATTTTCACTATTTTGCTCTGTCTACTGCCGTAAGTGATTTTCTTATTTGGAACATTTTCAGATTCCCCGGCCAGTGTCATTGCAAACTAAGCTGTCGAGATGGCAGACACACAAATGCTTAACTCTCCATCAGATGTTGGAAGTGCCCTGACCGAGGCCGATGCTCCTGTCAAGAATCGGATGAAAAAGGAGCTCGGTTTATTAGAAGGAGTAGCAATCATTCTTGGAATCATATTTGGCTCGGGTGCGTCCGCAAGCTTACTTGAAGCCCCACTTAATCAATCCCCCTATCTTTTGTTTTTATTGGTGGTGTGATGTGTTACAGAATATCTAGTTTTGAACTGTGCATGTATCCTTGTATGTATTCACTCACACTGACTATGTATTTTTATTTGCTAGGAATATTTATCTCTCCCAAGGGTGTTATCCAGGAAGTTGGATCTGTGGGTTACGCCCTAGTAATATGGATCTTGTGTGGATTACTCTCGATGATTGGTGCTCTCTGTTATGCCGAGTTGGGCACGTCGATACCCAAATCGGGCGGTGATTACGCTTATCTGTTCGAGGCATTCGGCCCATTACCAGCATTCCTCTATCTCTGGGATGCAATGCTGATATTTGTGTGAGTTTTTGTACTGAATATATTTTGTTGAGCTTGAAGTTTGATATCGGCATGGACCATGGTCATCACCAATTCTAATTCCTTGTTATGATCTTGCAGACCAACAACAAATGCCATAATGGGGCTTACATTTGCTAGCTACGTAATTCAACCATTCTTTCCTACCTGTACCTTGCCTGATGAGGCTGTGAGGCTTATTGCTGCCGTCACCATATGTAAGGCTCATCTCACCTAATCAGCATATTTTATAGTACATCGGCCTACCGAATATTACATTATTCCAAAAAGTCCAATAAATCAGTGTTGATAGTTATCAACAAAGCTATTAAGCTGGGATTTCAATAGCTAAGTCTTTCCATTAAACTTTCATGGTATGCTAAGATCAGGAAATGACAGCAGCATTAAGATCGATTCATTAACAGAGGCATGTGCAGGGTGATTGCATATAGGCACAGCTTGTAATTTTGTGGGTCATGCCGAAACTGCCTTAATTTTTGTCAACTCTTCTCCAAACATTTGTTACTTATAGTCATTTGAGTGATTTTTTAAGATTTCAAATTTCAATTAGTTATAGGAGGAAAATTATTTTTGCAGGTTTGCTGACATTTATTAATTGTGTGGATGTCAGAGTTACCACCAAGATGCAAAATGTGTTCATGTTTGCTAAGATATTTGCACTTTTAGTGATTGTCATTTCTGGATTAACATATCTTTTCATGGGTGAGTACTAGATATATTTGATACGGGAGAAGCTAAACCTACCTTTGGTATTGAACATATTCATCAGATCTTATTCTCTTTCAAGGAAATGTATCAAATTTTGATGGAGCGTTTGAGACTGTCGACACAAACCCAGGAAAAATATCCGTGGCATTTTATTCGGGTATATTCTCATATTCTGGATGGTAAAATTACTTTATTTCAATGTTAATTAATGAAAAATTTCACTCATAAGAATGTGTAAGAATTCCCTGAACTGACTTGACCATTATTTTTCTTTCAGGAACTACTTAAATTTCATGACGGAAGAGCTTAAAGATCCATACGTGTAAGAAATACCTGAGAAAAATACTCTTTAAAATAGTTTATCTCTTTAGTAATACCAATCAATATTTTTCGGTCCTATCAAGCCCGATGAATGATTTGGCTAAATAATCTAGTCACTTGCACCTATTTCTACCTGTTTTGATAATGCAGGAAATTCTCCCAATTTTTGTGAGAGCAAATCTCTAATTGTCAAGGCACCCGGTTTTGGACTGACAATCTTGTCGACACAATCGAATTGTAACACACTTGGAAACACCCAAAAACAGCTTTGGAAACCACCGCTGAACCATTTGTTCTACTCTTTCTAGAAATCTGCCGCGAGCCATCTACATTTCTCTGCCCCTGGTGACCCTAATTTACGTGCTGGCCAACGTAGCATACCTTGCTGTGCTCACCCCCGAAGCGATGATAGCCTCGAATGCTATCGCTGTGGTAATTCCATGCTGACTTGCCCATTCCCTTCACTTTATTGTCTCTTGTTAGAAAATCTATCTTGAAAATATTTAGCATCATCCAAGTGGATGGTTGGTGTCAACATTGTTGTTTTGGTCTTTTGCAGACATTTGCTGATAATGTTTTGGGCTCAATGGCTTGGGTGATGCCACTTATGGTTGCCATGTCTGCTTTTGGAGGCCTCTGTGTGCATATAATGACATCGTCAAGGTATGACTCGGTATATCTACCTGCTTTCCGCTTTTACGATTAGACATTAGGATACAATGGAATGCACAATATATATGGTGAATCAAATTAAATAGAGACTCTAGTCCAACCACCAGGCAACCTCTGGTCTATGACTAGTTGCTAGGTGCAAATGCAATTATGAATAACAGTCCAAAAATGTTATAAAATATTGAAATTATAATTTATTAGAGATGGCAAGCAAAAAGTCTCTTTTCTACTATTTTTAACCTTGTTTTTTGTTGGCCAATAATCAGCTTGTACATGGAATGCTTGTTCCAGGATGTGTTTCGTTGGAGCCAGGTATGGTCACTTCCCGGCTATGCTCTCTCATATTAACGTGAAGAAATTCACGCCTACGCCATCACTAGTTTTCCTGGTACGCATCTGGAAATGACTCACATCTGTGCTGCAGTATTCTCAGCTGGATATACTGTTTGATTGACATCAAATGGTTCATTTACATATTGCTTGTTTTTTTTCTGTCTCGTTTCAGAATATTCTATCGTTGCTGATGCTGGTCACGGGAGATATTTACACTCTTATTACGTATGCCAGCATCGTCGAGTCATTCTTCATCATGCTTTCCGTCGCAGGAATCTTGTACCTGCGATGGAAGCGCCCAGAAATGGTCAGACCAATCAAAGTGAGTTCTCAAAACATCCTAATATTATGTTTATAAGGAGACAACCAAAATAATTGATACATTTTAGTGCAATATCCTCCTTGGATAGAAACAGACCATCTCTAAAGAGTATAATTGAGATATGAACACTGAATTTCTAGATATTATGCCAGATACTCTAGGGAATGTGTGATGGATATCTGATTAAAGCCGTCTGGTACATTCCAGGTGGCACTTTGGATTCCGATCTTGTTTGTAGTCGTGTGCGCTTTCCTCATCGTCGTCCCGTGCTACGTGGCGCCGTATGAAGTTCTCTTCGGCTTGTTAATCACGTTGACTGGCATCCCTGCTTACTGGGTGGGCGTCCGTTGGCAGAACAAGCCCATGTGGTTTAGGAGGGGGCTAGGTCAGTATGAAAGCTGGTGGCCGTTCAAGTTACAAAGTTTTCAAGGCATTGATCGGCAAAGGAACAAACATTAAAAAATTTAGCCACAAGAATTGTTCTTTCAATGAGTGCGGGTGAATAGCGCTTTGGACAGTAGTTTTAAACAATGGTGGTTGTTGCATAGTTACGTAACTTACTGAATGAGTCTTGCTTGCCGGCTAATCAAGCGGCCCTCATGATACAATTAGTCGGGGTCACCGTGTATTACCCTGACCGCCATCATTTGAAACTAGTTCAGCTTGGTTGACTGCAGCCATCCTGGCGCCATTGATTATGACCTGCATTTAACATCAGAATACGATTGACTGAATTTTTTCCTATCCCTTCGGGCTATAAGATGTAGGTGCAGTTGCAACTTATTGCTTTCTTTTATTTCAGAGAAATTAACTTTCAATGTGCAGAAGTTGTTCCTGTCGGCCAAAGAGGAGCAATAGAAGATCTTGATGGAAGTCAATTTATGCAAATTTTCGCCTGGCAAATAAGTAACGGCTGAATGTGCCTCGGGCCCAGTGTTGGGAAAGTGGGCTTTTTAAAGTTTTGAATTCACCGAAGAGATTGCTACGCACTTATTCATATTGGTTTATTTTGGTCGTCGATGCAGGTCAGTGAATTATCTAAACTTTTGTTAAAAGTCTACGAATGGAATGTGTAAATTGATGGGATGCGCTTAAGAAAGATCACTGCCCGCCACTACTTGGGCCCCATTTGAGATATAAACATGTAATTTCTCTAATATCACGACTTGAATGGAGCCAAGTATTGGAGAGTTTTAAAAAATATGCTACTCTTTATACCAAAGTGCCTTTCTTAGTCGGTGCAGAGGAATAGGAATGATTACGTACTTAATATAGTTGGTATTGAACACTTTTATTTTTCGTCATTGGAATCTCATTTTTACAGTGTGTGTCTAGAAAGTTGTGTTCTCATAAAATTTAAGACTGAATTTTTCTTATGAAATGCTCTCAGCCTGTTGGCAAATTCTCCCGCTGTGACTTGCTGTGGATGAAAAACCACATCTCTTGCCTCTTGGTGACCAATTTTTTCTACCAGTCTTTTTGCATAACCTCGATCTTCTAGTTATCATATTGTGTTGCTGTATCTCTTTTGGTTATATGCGTGTCACACGAGAAACGAGCTCGATGAAAGATAGCAGCCTGCTAAGCAAGCTACTACTACTAGTAATACCGAATGAGCAAGTTAGTTGTAATGCGTAGTTTAAGAATTTTCCTAGCTGTAATTGGTTTGTTGGTGCAGTATCTGCACCATGTTTTATCCTTGGATTGCAATTCAGAGCAGTATTATTTTGAATTTTATTCACTATTCATATAAAGTTTTTGCTTGTTTTATTATACCATGTTTTACATTCTAATGCCAAGTATTTTGTTTTACGGAGGTAATATTGTGTTGATTGACTTACTGGTCATTTGGTGCGATCTTCTTTCCTGTTATTTTAAAATAACGCTACGTTTTAATATTACCATTGTAAACAGTGAAACTGTCGTTTCTCCATAAACATGTTTTTGATCCAGCATATGAGTTGAAATTATTGATCACTGATCAGGTACCTAAAAGTATCTTAGCTTTACTACAATAGAGATAGCAGGATTTGCACCACCCCTTTTTCTTTCCCACTCTGATCATCGGAAGTCCACATAAATTCCGCGTTTGATAATAACAATCAACCCGGCAGAAAGAAAACTGGAATTAGGCCTTAGCTTCAGGACCCTAGTGATGGTTTTGGTTGTTTGATAATGATTGATAGTAAACATTTTGGGGATTTTTTTTAAAATCTAAAAGTGATACTTCTGTCTTTCCATCAGTCAGCCAGGTAAAAATCGGCTGAGAGAGGAATCGCTTATCGCTTGGAGTGGAGTGGACTACAATTTCAATGCTCCTCATTAAATTCAGAGGTAATATTCGTATTTAATGACCTTGTCTGTTCCTACTTCCTATTACCATAGCAACATATTGATCCAACAGGATCAGAGAAAGGAGTTGCCATGTATTTTTGTAACACCACTTTTACTTTAATGATTTCAACTAAGAAAATTTAAAAACTATTTGCAAATCTGAAAATATGGAAGTTCATACGGGAAATGCCATCCAATCTGGAGATGTCGTCGAATTTCAGTATCCTTTAATAAATTAATGATGCGTTATCTTCTGGCAAGATTGCTTTAAGGGAAGATACCATGTGTGATGGGAAAGTTTTTGTGAGAGTCTTTTAGTCTTTGCTTTTAGTCTTGATAGCAGCTTTTTCAAGGCTGTTTCAAGTCTTGGCTTTTGATGCCATTAGCTATCATTGGAATAAGCAAATACAGTTTTTTAATACTACTTTCTTTAACAATACTCACAGGCATTCATTTGGCTATGACTGCAAGAAGTATTTCAATCTATGTGTTGCAGATGAAACCACGGTTTTGTTTGCATCTGGCAATTTAATTCACTTTTTGAATATAAACACGGGAGATATTTGGTTTCGAAAGGGTGTCAACAACGGAGGCATCGGCCACATTGTTGTAAGAAAACCAGGATTTGATTTCATTTGTTGGTAGATATTGACCAAAGTTATTGTGCTAATATTAATCTTATTCTTCAGAAAAATCCTACTCGCCCCAATCTGGCAGTAAGTGAGACAGGGAATAATTCTGCAATAACAATTCACGAGTGGCCAAGTTTTAACATAATTTGTACACTGAAAAGCAATTCCCCAAAGCCAGTATTACATTCCCGTTTAGTGTTCAGGTAACCAATATGTAGATAAGAAATTGAAAGATATCAATGACAGGTAGGTGGGTGCCAACACTAATGCACGCGTGATATTCCCAATTCTAGTCACGATGGGAAGCTGCTGTGTTCGCAAGATGGAACTCCAGATTACACGCTTAGGGTCTGGAATTGGCAGGAATCAAAAATAATCTTGCAGAAAATATCCAATAAGGAGGAAGTGGCCAACATGTTATTCTCACCGTACATCCCAGGACAGTTTGCATCAAGTGGTACGAATTTCATATTGCTTTTTCTGGCTGGAAATGGTCAGACGTCCAACTATTGTTCGGAACAAGAATGATTACTGTACAACTTGCTCTTTTTTATATTAATTTTTGTATCGCAAATTTATGTAAACTTATTTCCCCTTCCTTAAATCAATTAAAAGCAAATAAATAAGTGGCAGCTACCAATTTTTAAATTATGGTCTGCTTCCCAAAGAGTAGAGATTCTGGTAAAATCCAAAGAAGAAGACCAACAAACAAATTTTAGGCTTATGTGATACTTAACAATCAGGTAGAAACTAGAAAGCATTAAGAAATCAATGTTAAAATTATGATTGTACCTTTTCCACAGGAACTGACCACATAATATTTTGGAAAATTGCCCGTACATTTACTGGTGTGAAACTCGTTAAAAATATTGGATGCTTTGGGATGATGGAGCCAACAAATATCATAGGACTGTTGCCCTTAGAGGATGGAAAGGTGCGCGTTTAAAATTAACTCTGCATCATCTTACTAAACACATTTTCAGAGATCATCAATAGAACTTGCACTGAATTGAATGTTTAATATTTTTATCATGTTGTTTTCTACAGGTGGTTTCTGGATGTCAATGGGGTAATATTTTAATATGGGAACGAGGTATTATAAAATTGGAAGTTTTACGAAAAAATTCTCATATTTGCCACTCGGCTCCCATCACTTACTTCGAGTTCAATAACGGAGAACTGACTTCTGTTGGTAGGTAAAATACAATTTTTAAACTAAAAATTAAATTCAAAACTTTCAACAACTTACAGGGAACATTTATTTTCAACCACAGGTATGGACGGTAAAATAAAAATTTGGTTCTTTGAGACAATAGATGAAGCAAACCCTCCAGAAGATAACAAAATAGTTCGGATAGAGCCTATATATGAGTTTCAGATAGGACCAAATGAAAATCCAGTCCAACTTATGTCTGTCTTGAAGAGAAAACCTGGAAATTCAGAAGATTCACACTGGGTAGCCCAGGTAGATGATACATACAAAAATGTTTCGTTTTTTTTCCGTAAAACTTCTTTGACAATTGTGCAAGAATTTGTTTTGTCAGGATGCCAATGGAGGGATTTGGAAAGTGCACTTGAAGCTGGGAAATGAGGCGGTGCCATCGCGGCAATGCTTGCATAGCCATGCGGGGCCCGTCGTGGGCTTGGCTCCATCGCCCCGCGGGAATTTACTTGCGTCAATCGGCAATGATGGCCGAATTCACGTCTACGACTTTGTTAAGAAGAAGCTGCTGCTTCGGAGGCAGTTCCCTGCGGCAGGCTCGTGTATCATCTGGTTCTCGAAGAATGTGGGTGCTTAAGACACATAATTTGATTAATTTGCCTTTATTCGAACTATTTATTAACAATCTCTTTGTTATTGTAATGAATTTGTAGGTCGAACCATCCGAGAAGGTATTACTAGCAGCTTTCCGGGACGGAGTTATTCGGATGTTGCAAATCCAATCAAGGGAGGAAAATTTGAAAACTGTTGGAAAAAGCAGCCAATTTATCACACTTATCCAAGTAATAAAAGGACACAACCAACCAATCACTGCACTAACCATAAATGAAGAGGAAAATATTGTTGTAAGTGGATCAATGGATGCAACTATTTTTGTTCATCTGATTTTGAAGAAAGGAGGTCTAAAGTTGGTTCCAATAGGATTTGTTCAAGTACCTAGTGCAATTACATTCCTCAATTGGAAACCATGCACAGTGAGTAAAATTTGTTATCTTTGGTATTTAACAAATTGCTCCGATCGGAATGCCGTCTTAAAATCGAACAATTATTTTTAGCGTAAAACATTATTGGCTTGTTGCCAGCACGGTGAATTTGTGGAGATAGATTTGCCAACCAAAGTTCCACTCGCCACAGCTGTGTCCTACGAGATTCACAACACCGAAAAGAAATCTTTCAAATTTGATCAATCAAATAACAGTTCACCAGAACCGATTCTTTTTGCGACGTATTCAGACAAAGACACAATATGGCTCTCCATGGGTGGCTGCTTTGCAGGATACTTGCATGAATATCACTTTGTGCAAGGACTGATTTCTAAAACAAAGATTGAAGATGCTGAGATATGTTCATTCACATTCTCGTAAGAGTTTTTCATTATACTTACTTTTGTTTGAAACACCATACGTTCCAAATGAACCTGGCATGCATTTCTTTCAATTTGCCAAAATGTAACTTCTTTGTATCTAGAATAAAAATAAAATAATTTTAACATCTTTTGGTTAAACCTCACAAACCTCACAAGAGTTTCATTCATGATAAAGTTTGGAAAAATTTGCGGACATATTCTCCTTGAATAATGACATCTATTTCTTTAGTGATAAAAATTCCTTCTTAGTTCTTGGAATGAACAATGGACATATTTCTCTCAACCACGTGGATGGCTTGGATTTCCGGAACTTGCAACTTCGCCAGACCATGGAAATGCATGATCAAAATAAGGGTGTTATACGACATTTGTGCCTCAGCAGTGATCAATGCTACCTATTTTCATGTGGCAATGATGGAAATATTTTTTCCTATTTTTTTACTTCAAATAATCTGATTGGCACAGATTGCAAGGAATTGGTAGAAGAGGTCATGATGGAGGTACAAGTAAGTTGACTGTTTGTTTGCTCTTTGATATTGTTAAGGATTGCTTTTAATCAATAGTATTTTTTATTTTTTATTTGTTATTTTTTATTTAGCCAATACCAAGTGTGAAGGATATCAAGGACTCCAATGCATCTAGCTTAGAAGAAATGAAAATCAAGATTGATTTTGATCAGAAATTGCAAGACAGAACTTTCCGTGTCACCTGCGTTAAAAACAAAATAGAACTTTATAAAGAAGCATTTGGTGACGTCGTTAACAAGTAAGCCGCTTAGAATTATTTTTATTTACTTTCTTTAAAAAGTAATTGTGGCAAATCAAGTTCATTAAGTTTTAGTTTTAATATTAAATATATAATTTTTAAATTTAGCTGGAAAGCTTTTCAGGTACACGTTCTAATAGAACATATCATTAAGAAATCTTATTAGCTTCTAAATTTCAAACTTATAGAATAGGCATGCCAATTAGGCAGCAGTGAAGCATATATATTGTTGGCAGGCTTTTATTGAATTCTGGACTCTGTGATTTTACAGAAATTTGGAGCTACCCTCAACTCAAAAAATAAGAATTGAAGATTTTGAAATAGATAGACGGATAACGGATGAATGGAACAGTATATTTGATCGTGAAATGTCAGATTCGATTGCAAAATTTGCTTATACGCTTGAGAAAAGCGATATTGGCCTACGGAAATTAAATGGCTACTTTCTTGACATGCTGGATTCAAACACGATTGCAATCAAGGCTATCAGGTATGAACATATATTTTACTTATTTCAATACTTGCTTACAAAATATGATTTGAAATCTAGTCACAATAAACGTATGGTTTTATCTTCAACATCACACCCTTTAGGAACAACATGAAAGTAACAAATTACCGACAAAGAACACTGCCTCCTGAGTTTTACAAAGAAAGAGAAATGGTGAATGCCAAAATACTCGTCACACAGAACCGGGGTATGTGGTTTATCTTTTATATATTTTACTGACCATTTGGTATTGAATTGCAAGAATTTACTACAGCATCTTTATTACATATTCCAATCTTAAACATTATTTAGACGAAAAATGGAGCAGAATTAAAAGCAAGTAAGTATATTTTAGCTTTAATGCCCTCGAGAATTCAGATAAATATTCTTAACAAGAATAAATTATAACTACTTGTTTCTAAGCAGTGATCAAGAAAGGAGGTTTTCTGTACAACCATTGGAAGTGTTCAAGAAACATTCAATACCAGTCGAGCCTTTTTTAATGGGAGTAGATGTAAATGTGCCAGAATACAAGAATAATATCAAGCTACATGGAATCATCGATCGTTACTTTATCAGAAGAAAGAAGACACAATCAAGAGATGAAAAGGTGCAAACAATAAAAAAGCAAAATAACTAAATTTTTAAAACTCAATTTCTTGCTATTTAAAAGTTTATCATGATTTTCAGATTTGTCTTAACATGAAATTAATAAATTTTAGCTCTCCGAGATGATGCACGTAAAACCAGATCCAAATGAAAACCGTCCAGAAGACTTGGCAGCTCTTGAAGCAGCGAAGCACTCTGTTGGAGAGTACGAACTGAAATGTGTACAAGGGTACCGCGTGAAAACAAACAGTCGCATGACGACGCTGAGCAAGCACAGTCAACTGATGGTTGCTACCGAATCCGTAAGCTTCACGTTCCAGCACGTGCCAGCATGTTCCAGCACGTTCATCAAGCAGAAATTATCTATAGTTTCCAAGACCTCCCACGTTAATTTTATATTGAGTACTTTTTTTCTCGAATATCTGGGACATCAGAGTTGAAGAGTGACTTGCTAAAGGTACACAGCCGATAAATTGTAATGTTGAAAAGAGTTCCAAAAGACCTAGTAAGTTTTGATGGGATTATTTCTTCCTCAGTGTTAGCATAATATTAGTTAGTACAACTCTTTTGTTCACTCATATTGCATTTTGGTCGAGTGATGGGGCCTCTCTTTATAAGGCCACAAACGTAGTCATTTTGTCTGAAAAATATTCCTATTTTCCAAAATGACTCGAACATGGAAATATTCCCGTGAAACGCTTGTTGGCAGCCACCCACAGGCACTGTTACTTGATACGGTTAGTGGTACCTGGACATTTCTACGGACAAGATAACATTTTCCTGGATTCGGGTGAGATTTTCGATCTGTCGCCAGATTACTTTCAGGCTTATTCATTTTTTTTTCTCCCTCGATGCCGATCCTCAATGCCTGGCTCATCTCGCCTGGTTTGGTTGCCTGGTTTTGTTATAGATCTTCAAATTGAAGAAACAATTTAATGAAAAATTACTTAGTCTTCGTACGAAGAGAATCGGTCTCAAAGAACGACTGTGTAAAAGCAACATGCACGAAACATTTGACTTAAGAAAATCAAATGACGAAGAAGATCTTAGGATCCCAATAGATGCATCATCTATGGTTGGTATTTGAGGTCAATTGATTGCAGATTGCTACAGTTGTCATTGCAAAAAATCCTAGTATAAATTACATTCTGGCTTAGGTAACCATTGGTTCTTACTTTCTGATAGGAATTTTTGTCTTTCAGCTGTTGGAAAATGAAACGGAGGAAAGAGTTTTTGGTCTAAAAAATTCTTTTGGTTTTGACTGGGAAGTGGCATGTGACGATGAAGACCAATCGAAAGACCTCTCAGAGTGTGAAACCTATATGAGGAAATTTAAAAAAATTAATTCACAATTTCACCAAGAACAAATTTCCCGTCAAAACATGGAGGATGTTAATGAGTTTGACAACGAAGTAAGATGTTTGGAAGAAATGCGGGTTAAAACCGATGTTGATTTAAAACTGTTGGAAATATTTGTTCTGCAAATAAAACAAGAACTTATTATTTTGAAAACATTTGATCAAAGAGAAGAAATTTTATTGAAAGAATACTATGGCCTTTTGTATGAACGATATAAAACAAATGACAGGGTATGTGAATTAAACTGTCATATAGTGATTGATACATTTGAATCGCCGCATTTTCCTTAATGATCTCGTAATCCACTTGCAGGCTCTGAGCGTTCGAGCGGAAATTGAAACATTTAGCCAATTGGTTCACAGTGAAGAAATGTACATCACTGAACTCTGGGCAAAATTCACGCTTTTAATGAAAGAGAGCAGACACTCAAAAAAATTGAAGCGAGTCTTCAAGGAAAAGTTTCGACCACCAGATTACGACGATGGTAGACAAACATTGTGTACATACATTTGTAGAGAAACTTCTGTTTTACTTGTTTCTAAAAACATGTTCTTGCATTTTTTTAAGATTGGCCCTTGTCAAGTTCCGATGACTCTTCTTCGTCTGACGAGAGCGATGGATCAGGAAAGAATGTGGAGATTGAAAGGAGGGAGAGCAAATTGGAGGGATTTGTTGCTCAAGAGGACCTGGAAAAGAAACTGTTAGATCAAACGCTAGCCCTTCGAACAGAGAAGTACTTACCCAAAACGTGCTACTTTAAACTGCGACCATCTAACAACTACCAACCATAATTTGATTTTTAATTTTTACTCCTAGGTACGAAATGCAAGCTAGTATCAGTGAAAAAACAAAAAGGAGCGAATGCTTAAAAAGAGAATACGAAAAATGTCAAAAGAAATTAGAAACTATGGATAATTCGCTAGAAGCTCGTAAAAGTATCCTATCGGCGATACAGGTAATAAAATATGACCATAGTGTTGAGATAGTGAGTGTTTTATATAATTATATTACATAATATTTTGTTGGAAAGTGGTAAAGGAACATATTTATTAAATTCAGAATGAACGTCAGCAAGCATTAAACAACATGGAAGTTATCACCGTTATTAACGCCAAACAAATAGACGGAATCTCAAGGAGAAAAGACATTGGCGCAATTAGCGACAGGGTACTATTTTCGGAGCAGGCACTTGATCAAATCATGACGAGAGTATCAGATTTGAAGCAAGAATCATTGCTACAACGACAGATACAGAAGTAAGTTTGCAGAAATTGTATCACTCTGATGAGTGTGCTGTTACGGCAATTGTGATCATGTTTGCGATTGTATCACTTTCAGGATTTATCGGAAGCATCTGCACCGTCTCAAAGTAGAATGTTCACATATGGCAGCTAAGGTGACATCCCTAAAGCGAGATACAGCCGAATGTAAAAAGAGGAAATTTGGAATTGATGTTCAAGTAGAAGATCTTGAAGTCGCGTTATTAAAAAGCAAAATAAGTGATCTTCAATCCACAGTTAGTGAATATAAGAAAGAGCAGGATAAAAGAGTGACCGAGTTGAAGGTATGCAGATAATTTGATGCCACATATTTGCTGGATTTGTGTATTTTTGTTTAAAAAATAATACCTTCATATCAATACCCTTTGTTGTTCCAGAATAATTTAAAATCTAAGCAACTTGAGCTGAGCAAAATCCTCTTGGAGAACACAGAAAAAGTGAATCTTCTGACAACTCTTCAGAAAGAAAGTAACTTCCTCTCCCAGCATCTGTTGCATCAGGCTGAGAAACAGGTACCTAACTTCGCTTGTTAACAGTCAACACAGAGTTCTCTAAGAAATCCATAAAAATAAGCAGTGATTAAATTTGTTGGCTCTTGGACTTATGCAAGGACCTAGGATTTTTTCAGCCGCAAATCTATACATTTGAAATATCATTTCCGAACGGGGTACAATGACACGGTTTAAGTTAGATGATTTTGCCGGTGCCTTTCTTAGAAGCAAGTCAGCATTTGTATGAAATACTTGGGCTTCCTTTTAGCACAAAAGGCACATTCTTATAATTTTCTAGTTCAAATCACATAATTTGTGAATCCCCCCCCCCCCCCCCCCCCCTCCGCATAGTTAAAAGCCAGATATTAATTCTTCATCATAAATTTTATGTGTAATTTATATGAAAATAATTAAAAACATGGCTATCAATTTAAAATATATATTCAATCATAATATGTCTCTTTCAATTTTTCAGAATAAAATCGTGAACAACCAGCATTCATGGAATCTGTACATTTTCGAATCGAAACGCTTACAAACCTACCGGCTCAAACAGCTGGCGCAGATAACGGCTCTGAAAAAAGAAGTACAGTTGTTGGGCAACAAATCATCGAAGAGAATAGCCCTTCCTCCAGTCCTCTTCAGAACTTATTCCCAAGACACTCCCGTCAAAGGGCAAGAGAAATATTTGTTGGAGAAATATGTGAAGGAGGACGAGTACACAAGAGATTTGACTGCTGGCATTTCACAGGACATTTATATGGACCCAAGTGTGGAAACAAGTGAGACTGACAGTGTTTCTTCGAAGGATGATTTTATTGCAATGATATCTGTGAAAGGAAGAAGTAAAAGTTTAGAAGATGGAATGAACAAATTTTAATCTAGTCATTTTGATTAGTTGCTACGTAGCACACAATTGTTTCCAAAGGTAGGAATCTACCTACTAGCATACTAGCAATGCAGTATGTAATTTTAGTAATTTGACTAATGCATTGAAAAGAAATTCTTATCCGATTTGTTTGTTTCTTTTTATGGTGTTCAAGTCAAACAGAAGTGCCTGACTCTTGCTTATGCTTGCTTTACTTGCTTGCTTGCTTACTCTTGCTTTGTATGTTGCTGACAATAAAAATCAATGACATCAAAGAAAATTATGCAATGTGTGTGCCAGCTATCTCTGAGTTTGTGGGTGAGTTACTAGTCAATGATTTATGCATTAAATCTCTTAATTCTATTTGGATTATAAAGTATATTTACAAGGACAAAAATGTCGTAAGTTATCTGATATCTGAAAGTTTGCATGTTTTCCTATTAACACGTTTACTTAAACGTAAAGACTTAGTTATGATTCAGTGTGCTAAAGCAGATGAAATAGTAACTACAGAATGTGGCATCGTGCAGATACATCTCTTTTACTTTTTATTCTCATCTTCATCTTCAGATTTGACGGTAAATTTTTCGAAGCGTTGCTATTAACGAAGTATTTAGTATTTAGTAACTCTGATTATTTTTCATTTCTGTAGGAAGATGCGGAGGGCATCGCTTTGGATATACAAGAAAGCGTATGTTTATTAACACTTAAAATACATGCGTTAAAAAACCAATTGATATGTTCATGTCATGTACAAATATCTGAATTTCAGATCAACACAGTTGGCACCATCACAGCAAATCATGCAGTGGCACCCAACAATCACCTATTCACATTGTTAGCCACAGAGCCACCCCTCTGCCTCTGCGAGCATTAGAAATGATCAACTACCGCAATTTGCTACCCAAGCCTCTCAACTTGGTCAATAACGGACACTCAGGTATGTTGCTATAGTGTCCTCTAGATCAGTCTTAATCTTTCAATCTGGACTTAAACTGTGATATAGATGCTCGATGCAGAGTTTGTCTTTTGAAGGTGTTAAAGTGCTTCATCTGTGAAAATTGAAATGAAAACTGAATGCTTTGCACTCTTCCCATGGATCAGAAATCAAATTCAAAACCTGCATGGCGTTGGAATAATGTTTTTTGTTATGTCATCATTTTATCATTTTTCCAAAACTTTTACTACCCGACCTACTGAAATTTCCAAAATAATTTCTGATAATTAGTGCGGTAAACATTTTCAGTTTCGCTATCAGTACCCAAGATAAAAGTCAACGAAGGTTTGCCGACAATATTTGGTGCTCTCTTGTTTGCAAAGTACGATTTTGAAAGTCTGCATTTTCACTGGGGCAGGCGAAACCACAAAGGCAGTGAACATCTCTTAAACGGAATCACGTAAGAAGCCACCATTTTTTGCGTAAAAAAACACATAGACATACATCAGTCATCACACATGTCCTGAATCCTCAAAATCTTGTGCAAAAAATCGTTTTTAATTAGAATAAAATGAATGGTTTTCTTCCAGATTCCCAATGGAAATGCATATAATCCACCGAAACACAAATTACAGCAATTTAAGTGTGGCTCTAAATTATCATAACGGCCTCACAGTTCTTGCTTTCTTTTTTCAGGTAGGTGTCCTGTGTTGTGGACACAGTGTTTGGATTTCTTATTGCTTTATCTCATTATTATTGTTTTTTCAGCTACAGGAAAAAGACAACCCACAGTTAGAACCATTATTGACAAACTTTCAATATATCCAAAAAGAAGGTGACTCGGTTAATCTACACACAACGTTCACGCTTGCTTCACTTTTGCCTCATGATTTGGAAATTTACTACACATACACAGGTTCTCTAACGACTCCTCCATGCTCAGAGGCTGTCACCTGGCTGGTTTTTCCTGAAACAGTGCCGATATCTTTTCAGCAGGTACACTTTAATGCTCATAGTAATTTTATACAAAGTCTTAAATGACTTGGATGTTTTAATGTCTTTATCATTTAAAATTTTAAAAACTTTTTAATTTTTTAAATTACTACGAAATAATGTTAATGTTTTTTTTTAAATAATTTTTCAGATGAAAAGGTTTCGGCGATTGTCAAGTGAGGGTGCTGCCTTAGTCGATAATTATCGTTTGACTCAGCCAATTGGGAGGAGACACGTGTTTGTGAGAAAAATTTGGGGGAGCGGAAGTATAGGAAATTTTACCGAAGAACATGCACATACATGGATAGGAAATTAGTAATTATGGATAGTGGTATCATGCTTTGTCATAGGTCAGCTATTTAAACATTCAAGAGTGCAAGCATAAGTGCCGATTCTCTAGCTAAGCATGTACAGAATTTACCTTCAGCTATTGGGGTGTGGATTTTAGCCTTATGTCATCTAGGTACTGTAGAAGACAGTTCTACCGCATCTGTTATCAAAACAAAATAAGTCCGAAGCTTGAACAGCCCTTTTTGTTAAATAAGGGGATGGAAAATCAGACTAGGTACTTCAATTCATTAGGTAGGTACCTATACTATACACCAGATTTTATTTTAAGCAATATAAAATTAAGATTTGACTTCCTATCTGAATTGGACAATGTAAATAAAAAAATATGTATAATCTGATAGTATTTGTCTGTTTATTTACAATCCTAACCATGTCAAACCAATTCTTAATAGCTTAAGACAAAAAAATCAATGTCAAAGATCAATTTGAACATTATGTTTTGATAAGTGATCATCAATAATTACTATAACATTAGGGAATTATCATCTTCTTGAAAGAGCGTCAGCTTATTTCTTAATTGATATTTATTGATTTATTGTGTACAAATGATTTAATTTAATCATATAAATTTCAGAACTTTCAAGTTTTGACAGGTTGAATGCCATTCCTTTGCATTTTACCGCTGTTTTCAAGCAGTTAGTTCACTCAATAGCTGATAGGTGACCGCTAATCATCTGCTTCTGCTGTCAGTCTGTCATTTTCCAGTTCCACTCCAATGGCGGGTGGTCGTGTGGTCATCGACAAATGCGTACGATTTAAAAATATATGTACTGAAAGCGTTGTCAATTGAAACAATTATCAGGTAACTGTCAGATAGGAATAGTTGAAACCCATTTCACTTTGTTCGGTCACCTCTTTTAAAAAAATGATGGTGTCAGAAGCAATTAAAATTGTGCAATTTATAGCTTGTTGCTGTGTGCGATCTGATAGTCATAAAATGTTAACGAGGTTTATAACTTATGGTTTTAGAATAATCGACTAATGCTAGCCATATGCAGATTGCAAGCTCTCCATAGACTATCATTTGTTAAAGGGCAAGGTTTCTTGGGCTGTTTTGGCAATGTGCCCACTTGTCACTATCCTGTGAAGGATACACCCACTTTGGGAAATTATTAAAATTAATTTTACCTTATCAGAATATTATAGTATATTGCTGGAGTTTTAAGCATGAAATGGTATTTTTTAAGGTGACTGATATCAAGTGATCATGGTGTTCGAAACCATTCTTGCTGATATCCTAAACAGAGTACTTGGTGACTATGTTGAAAACTTGGATACCAAGCAGCTGAAAATTGGAATATGGGGAGGTAAGATAACAGTGTTCATCACTATCAACTGTTGATTTGTTAGCAAATCTATGTACTTAGGTGCAAGTATTTGAATTGATGATGCATACTGTCAACAGGGGATGTGGTACTGGAAAACTTGGTATTGAAACAATCGGCTTTTGCGGACCTGGGACTTCCAATAAAGATAGCGTTTGGTCGCCTAGGTAAATAGATTTTTATAAATGGATGTCAGATTATGTGGTATTACTGAACTGATACCGATATTTAACTTAAATAGAAAAAACTTATTGATTCATTGATAATTTTATTCTTCAGTTGCTTGTAACTAATGTGGATAATTTTTTATTAGGGAAACTGGTCCTTAAAATTCCATGGAAGAATCTTTACACAGCTCCTGTTGTAGCAACTGTCGAAGAATTATTTTTGCTTCTCAGTCCTAGTCAGGAAGTAAATTATGATCCTGATAAAGAGGAAAGAGCCGTCCAAGATTCCAAACGTAAAGTTTTGGCAAAATTTGAAGAAGGAAAGAAAAGGGAATTGGAAAGCTCTTCGCTTGAAAAAACTGCCCAGGTGAATTCATTTGTGGAGAAATTGGCTACTCAGATTCTAAAAAACTTCCAAGTGAAAGTACAAGACATTCATATTCGCTATGAAGATCGTATAACCACACCTGGCCGCCCATTTGCGTTGGGAATAACTCTGCACAACTTGTCTATGCAGACAGCAAACAGCAGATGGGAAGAAACGATCGTAACCGCAGATGCGGAGCAATTTTTCAAGGTGTTGGTTTTGGAAGGATTATCTGTTTATTGGAACTGTAATACAAAACTTTATTGGGCGAACGAAGTCGCAGATGCAGAAGTTCAGGCACTGATCAAGGCAGGAATATACACCAAACAGTTTAGGCCACAAGAATTTTGCTACATGTTAGGTCCAATCAACTCGAACTTGAAAATAACAATGGTTCCAAAACCAGAAGTACTAAAATTTGAGCAACCCAAGTTGCTTGTTGATTGGAACTTGGAGGAGCTTTCTCTTGGTATCAGCAAAGCACAATATCACGACTTGATCAATTTGCTGGAATCGTTGGATCGGATGTCCAGGGGTGCCCCGTATCGGAAGTTCCGGCCACAGCTCTCGTCTTACCGAGGACACTACAGAGAATGGTGGAAATTTGCGTTCACTTGTGTCCTAGAGGACGACATTCGCCGAGTCAGGAGGAATTGGAGATGGACACGGATGCGAAAGCACAGGGATCGCTGCCGAGAGTATTCGGCTGCTTACGAGGCGAAGCTAACTTCGAAAAAAGTTCCCGAACCATTGTTAAAAGAACTTGAAGATCTAGAGAAGCACCTAGATGTGCTGAACATCATCTTGGTGAGGGAGAAGGTGGAAATGGAGGTGGCGTCCCAGCGAAAGGAGTCGATTGAGAAGGCATCAAGTGGCTGGTTTACCGGATGGTGGTCAGCATCGAAAACCAACAACCTCTCGTCTTCTAGCTCAGATTTAGCCACCAAGTTTCAAAAAGCGATGACCCATGAAGAAAAGGCCAAGCTTTTCCGTGCCATTGATTACGAAGAAAACGCAGCAGCAGCAGAATATCCGGCAAGCTTCGTGGAGCTCAGCGCCAATTTTTTGCTAACGTTGCTGACTATCGAAATTCTCGACGACATTTATGACACTCCTCGAGTGCTCTACACAGAACTGAAAGCCGTGCGAAGCAAATTCGAATGGAGACCCGCAGTCACTGGGGCCAAAGTCACCGCCAATATATCGCAGCTCACGGTTTTCGGCTTGCCGCAAGGTGATTGCATTCCGAAACTTGCCGCGTCGAAAGAATTACAAGGAGGAGTCTCTCTCTTCGACGTGGACTTTGAGACTACGACTCTAGACAAACATTCTAGACAGCGAATTCGTATTTCTTCGAGGCCTCTCGAGATCATTTACGATGCCGGCACTATCAATAAAATCGTTGACGTGTTTAAGCCTCCAGCGGACTCTCATGCAATCAGCCAGATACAAGCAGGAGCAGCAACGCGCCTAAAGAACTTCAAGCAGATGTCTGCTTTTGGCTTGCAATATGCCATCGAAAACCACACCATCATTGATCTGGAAGTGGATTTGAAATCATCGTATTTGCTCATCCCGTTCAGAGGGTTCTACAGGCCAAGCGGAGACGTTCTGGTAATCAACCTGGGTCACATCGCGATGAGATCCATCGAACGCGATCCGACCACTCCCAACATACGAGCGATGCATAGACAAGGGACCTCCGAGGAAGACATCATGATGGCCATGATATCGAACAGCTACGACAAGTTCGAGATCAAGATGCTGGATACGCAGGTATTACTCGCGTTACCTGGCGAGGACTGGAAACGCGCTCTGAAATTAGGCGAGGTTACGGCTCTTCACCTGCTCACGCCTACGTCGCTGACGGTGAATCTCGACAAGTGCGTCATCACGGACGACCCTCGATTACCGAAGATTCGCATCTTGTGCCGGCTCCCCAACGTAGCTGTCACTTTGTCGGGTGAGCCGTCTGCATTTTGGTCTCGACTACGCTGCAGTGATTAACACAGGTATCACGTTTCATTGTTTCTAATGCGTGACTTCCGGTCTTGGTTTAGATAAGCGCCTGTTGCATGCGCTGGTCTTGCTGAACACGCTTGTGCCGCCACCAGACGATATCGAGGTGGCCGGTGATCAGGTATAGATGATCAAATCTACTGCCTTTCATTCCTTGTTTGACTTAACATTCTTGTAGTTATTAATCTACGCACACCTTTATATTTTTAGGATGGACTGTCGCACCATTCAAGTGTATCAATATTTTCCCGGTTTGATCTGCCACGGGATGTTCTGAAAGAAACACACAAATGGAAAAGACGGAACTCCATCGAGCATAAATTGACACCGCTCAGCCAAGCGATAGAATTGGATTTGACCTTCGAGATGTCCGACTTGACCATCTCCCTGCACAATACTAAATTTGATGAGAGTTTGCATGGTTATGTGCCGCCAGATTCTTCGAACAAACTCTTGTTGTTCAATCTGATGAAACTTGAGCTGACCATGGTCCAGCAGACGTTTGAATTGAGCGTTAAAGTTCGACTTGGCGGCGTTTCGTTGGACGTCAAAGAGAAGTTGGGAGATGTCCGAATGCTCGACACTTTGATGGCTGCTGGGCAGAAAACGTACTTGTTTTCGCTTGTGTATAGAATGGTAAGCCGACTAAAACCAAATGATTCAATGGAATTTGCTGTTTGGGAGAAATCACTTATCACTTAATGTTTCTAAAGTGGCTTCTAAAGGGACTTGTTTTTATCACGGGGGACTCAAAATCCCAGTCTTTTTTTGGTCATCTACAAGCAATCTACCATCATGTTCACAAGCCATGGACTTAATTAATTCCTATTTATTTTCTCCTATTCATAACCATGAATGAAATAACCATACAATATATTTTTTTAAAGTTTACTTTTTTCTTTTCAGGTGAGCAAGAAGTCACCAGATTATCAAACTATTCATGAAAGCACTGAAAAGTTTGTAGGAGTGACGGTGACCACCCTAAACATCTTTCTTTTCCAAGAAGCATTGCTCCGTGTGATGGAATTCTCGCAGCTGTTTCAAACAGACCTGAATGCATCTGTCGAGAAAGTTTTTGGGGAGAAAGCAAAACTAAAGACTACGTCTGCAATGCTTGCTTTAATTCCCGAAGAAGGAGTCACGGATAGCATACCTCTGGTGAAGCCAGTCAAACCTAGTAAGTAATGCAAATCACAAAGTATGTAGCATCTTTGGTTTTTGTGGCTTCTATTAATTGAAAATGCATTTCCTTTTCCTCAAATCTGCCAGATAAATTTCCATTTTTTAGTCTGCAGCATTCTATTTGCAATTGCAATTATTTTTCTTGTTTGCTGAAGGTTCAATTTTCAATTTTAGAATTCGGCAAAATTTGCAACATTTTATTCGTAAGTTTGTAAGGATGGTGGCTAGTAGGAAAATGTTTTGAACTGAATTGAGAACCTAATTTTTCTTAGTCCAAATCAGTACAAAATCATAAAACCAACAACCATCATAAGCTTATATTTTTGTAACTGACATCGTAATAACTGGCTTGCTTTTGCTGGTCGAAAAAAAAATAGGTTTGTTGCCATTACAGAGATTGTAAGAAGAAAGAAGACCCCGGTGGACGAGATCTTGTTCAAGTTCCAGGCGAGCTTACAAGACCTGACCATACGCATTGTCACACGGCACAAATCGCTGACAAGCATAGCCGTCGCAGGGTGTAGTGCCGAAGTGATCATCAAGGTGGCATACACTCAAATCAAAGCAAGCCTGAAAGATGCGTTCGTCCTTGATCTTAGCACGAATACCAAACATCACAAGGTTTGTTTTTAGTTGACAAGGCTATCTCGAGGAAAGAACATCAGGTCATCAACCTGGTCAAAAATTGTGGCAGACGATAGGCTAAGAACTTCAGACGTTTCATAGAGAGCCTTCTCCAATTTGTTGAAATGTCTTTCCACTCTCATTTCCCTGCCCCTTTTCCAGCCGTTACACAACTCCATTCTAGCCTTGCCTATGAGGTGAGCCAGTGTCCTAATGGTAACCTGGTACTTTCTCGCAGATTGTCTCTATCATGGGCGACGAAGTTTTGAACGCAAAGATCACTGTGTTCAACGAACGGATCAACAAAGATCACCCCGACATCTCTGTGAGCGCCCATCTGTCGTGTGTGCGCGTTGTCTATCTGGCCAAGTTCGTCGCGCCGTTGCTTCTGTTCTTCAACACGTTCCAAGCGGCCAAGGAACGGTTGATGGAGGCCGCCGCCGGTGCCGCCACCGCCGCCAAGCAAAACATGCAGGTCGCCAAGACTGTGCGCATGAAGCTCAACATCAATCTGCAGGTAATGCTTCAACCATGCTATTTTATATCCAAGTTAATTTTTATTTCTTCAGTACCATTTCAAATTTTTATTTTATTAATAATTATTCGGGTGGAAGTAATGCAAGATACAATTTTATTTGCATAGTTTATTGTTCTTTAGTTCTTTTAGTGATACGTGAAGGAAGATGCTAAGAAATCAGGTTGTACCACTAGTTGCAGTTAGGGTTTTTTTCTGTTACCGTTTCTCAATTAAAAACATCCAACATCACAACTGTTCAATTGGTTCCAGTGTGGGTTAGATGTGGGCAAATAATAAGGGTTTTAGCAATGGACCTTAGTTATCGTTTAGTTAGGATTGGGTGTTCACACATAGAGTATATTTATTATTTTCCCTGAGAATCTACCTGGCTGTTTTCTAAAATATCGTTTGCACATCCACGGGACTACTGAAGCAATGTTCTGAATTGATAAATTTTCTTGAGATGGACGGAGCGCGGTGAATTTACTTGTTCGTGCAACGCAGCTCATGAGTTTGGTTAAGATGGGTGCTTAATGTCGGCACTTGTCAATTACAAGAATAATGTACCTGAATTTCCTATTTGGCTTAAGGTTGAAAAGCTTCGAAATTGTAACAAGGTGTAAATAAAAATCTCGTCTCACATTTCAGGCACCTCTGTTTGTCTTGCCAATCAATTACATGAGCATGAATGCGGTCGTGCTAGATTTTGGAAAACTGACAATTGAGAATTCTCAACGAGAAATAGCTATTGCTGATGCGGATGAACTTCCAGTTGTTGACGACATTGTAGTTGGCCTAGAAGCGTTGAAGATTTCTCGGTACGTGAAAATCAATTTATTCCACCAAGTATTTGATCTAAATTACCTGTTGGACTAAGTACCTGCTGCACTTAAGGAATTGTGAATGGGAGCAGTGTTCTTGCAGTGTATAAGCAAAGTGTTAACAACATAAAAAGTGTGAATTCAATTAAATATTTTTAAATTAAAGTGTCAATTATTTAAATGACTGGTAGTTACCAAAAATGAATGTACCATAGCTATCTTTTATAGCTTTTTAGCTAAGGAAATAAACACAGAAAATAAAATCACAGAAAACAGTGAGCTGTTCAGCTTAAAAACAGCTTAAAAATGGGAGTGCCACACACCAAAACATTTTGTGTACTTTCTGGATTTGAAAACCATCAAATTCCAGTCTCTGAAACCATCTACATGCTTTAGTCCAAACCACTTCTTTGTACCTGCAGGGTGAAACTGAGCTCGAAGTTTGCTGTCAAGTATGAGTGTCCAATTCTTGAGCCCATCTCCTTCACAGTGAAGATCTGTCACAACCTGTCTCCTTGGTATAAATTTATACCAGATATGAGAATTAACGGAGAGCTGGTTTCAGTAAACGTGAGTCCCATTTCCTTACTTTCTTAGGGTTTTATTTTGAATGTGCCGGTAATCCATTTTGTCTCGTGACATTGTCAGATTACGCTTACGCAAGAAGACGTGAAGATGTTTATGAGAGTTCTGAAAGAAAACTTGGCCATCGACGGCTTGTCAGAAGCCGAAATGCAGCAGGAAAGAATTCAGCCGATGTCGTCTGAACAGTTGCGCCTGAAAAGTGCATCGTCTTCTTTGGGAAACGCTGGCCTAGATGCATCGCAGATTGAGAACCCCCTAGCACCACTAGTCGTGTACAAAATGGTCATGGAAAATTTGTACATCAACCTTTACACCGGTGGAATAAGAGTGGTATGTTTTCTGCATGACAGTGTTTATGGCGATTGCTCTGTTTTGAACGGTTTTTGGCTCTGAAAAGACACAGAAGGAACATTTCATGCTCGCCATAAACGTGGATGAAACTTCGTCAGACATCAAAAATTGTTTTAAACAGAGCTATGATCGTTGATTCTACGCCACTGTTTGTATTTAAAATTTTACTGTTGAATAACCAAATAATGGCCTTATAATACAAGATTTTATTTTTTGACCAGCTTGATGACGCAGCTGCACACGAAGCAAAGTCCAAAATGTCTGGCCTGGCCCGGTTTTCCATCCAAAACGTGGAAGTGTCTGGCAACATTTCCAACGAAGGTAATCTGGTGAATACCTTGATTCTACGTCACTGCAGGTTGGATGATACTCGGGATGGCCACTGCAACAAACGCACCCTATTTCTGCAGAAGAAGGGAATTACTGGGCTGACCTTACACGATCCCCAAAAGCCCATGCTTGAAATAGGTTACGAGAAAAAGGGCCCAAATCAGACCGGTGAGTTCTCTGCCACAACGAAAAAGAGTTCTTGTCGGGAAATGCCTCCAGGGTCGAGTCCCATTGTTTTTCTTCTCCTTTCAGTCAGCATCCTCGTGTGCAGTTTTGACCTGATTTTGAGCTTGGATTACCTGATGAGACTGTCCGTTTTCTTGACGGAGAGTTTGAACACGGATGAAGCGGAAAAAACTCCAAGCCACGAAGCTGTTATTGCCAGTCATCGGCCAGGCGCTTCAAGAACTCCGAAGAAGAGGAAGAAGAATGTGGCAGCAAAAGCTGCAGTGCCAAAGCCTACTGGAAACGAGGGCATGCTCACTGTGGATATCAAGATTGAGAAACCAGACATTATCCTATTGGAGAGCATGGAAGATGAAAGCTCAAACTGCCTTATCTTCAATGTAAGCTATTTATATTTGGACAAGGGGTCACCTCTGTACCTTAGAGGCAAATTAACACTACTGCCACTACATAGACTACATTAGATACCTGTTGCTGTGACTTGCTCTAGATCAGCATTTATGAAAATGTTGCCGATCTATCATTTTTAAGTTCATGCCCTATATAAGTGTCATTTGGTCCGTCAGTGCAGAATATTTACTTAAAGAATGGCAGCAATGCAATATGCCAGTATCTACTAGGCAAGTAATTTCCTCAGCAATGATGTGTTCTCCTTTTTCCACCCAGACGGAATTGGTGATGAAGATCAGAATGAGTGACGAACGACAGATAATCAACGGGTCCATCACGGAACTGCAGCTGCTCTCGTGTTGCTACGACCCCGGCAAGAGAAGCGAGACGACGGCCCTGGTAAAACTCAGAACTCCCTGATTCCATGATTGTGCGAGACACGTCGACGGAAAGTACTTTCCCGCGAGCGATTCCGTAACTATTTGTTGATTCAGATCCTACATCCGTGCAACATCTTCGTGGCTGGGTCGACGCCCGAAGGTCAGGGCTTGCACATGGACGTGACGGTCACCGCAATTCGGCTGAGCGTGTCGCCGAACACGATCGAACTCCTCAACAGCGTCTACCAGTGTGTCCAGGGTTCGGTGCAATCCAGCGACAACAGCTTTATCGTAGACGATTACTCAGACTTGTGGATTCAACGGGAGTTTGCCGACCGAGACTTCTGGTTTTTGACGCCAGGTGTGTGGTTATTCGATTGCTTTCGATAGCGATTTGCCGTCCGGGTGTATGAAAGCGATTGTGACAGCGTAGTTCCACGGGCCCGATCCAGTAAAGTTCGAAATTCAGATTTCTAGATTTATCAAAAAAACAAATTCAATTACATGTAGCCTGTACGACAAACACTCTTTAGGTACCATCCTAGCCTTCTAATCAAATCTGTTTGAAATAGCTGCGAAAGAGAAAGACATAAGTTTTTCAAATAATTTTTCCAATGCAAATGCATCGATTTATCAAAAAAATTACCTTCACTTACATTTTGAAAGGGGACAGGAATAACGAGATATTTGAAAGCTGTTTATGCTACCCCAATTTGCCGTCCCCACTAAACCCGTGGGTTCACTTGGCGATGATAACTTCAACTTGTTACAACTTGTTTTGTTTCGTCCTCGGGATAGAACTGGCAGAGGACGCGATGGAAGGATTGATGAAGCGCGATCTGAACCTGCATGAGGGGAAGACGGAAGTGTGTCTGATTGAAATCCCGTCGATCGTGGTGACCGTCGAGGCAGGCGTGGGAAAGCAGACGCTGCCGATGGTGATGCTGGAGACAAATCTCTCTGCCTACTGCAAGAACTGGAGCTTTCAAGTGAGCCGCCTGCTTTACTAACCGATTCAGGCTTGGTTTCTTTGTGCTATTTATACTGTTTGAAAATGCGTGTAATATTTGTGCCGTGTGATTTTGTAGCTGGAATTGAAGAGCAGTTCTGGGTTGACGATGTCGTACTACAACAGCCGACTGGCGTTGTGGGAGCCGCTGATCGAACCTGTCGAAGGAGCAAACGGCACGTGCAGCCCTTGGCTGCTCAAGGCCACGGTATGTCAAGTTGCCAGATCCCGGGCACACAATCGGAAACATCCCTTTCGCAAATACTACTGAAAATTCTCAGAAAAAAATCTCTAAAAGAGATTTTTAAATCCTAACCTTATAAAATTGCATATAAATTTATAGCCCGCATTTCTAAGAATTTGATGACAAACTCACGTCACAACCAACTCAACTCGTGAAATAGTCTTGTTATGGAGTGAATCCAGCGAGGCTTTGCTGTGATCAGCGACATGATTGAACATGTCTGATTGATGTGGGGTTTTCATTGAAGATCGATATGGACGATACGGAATTGACCACGGCCGATGGCGAATCGGAAGAGATAGAGTCCGTCTCTGCGCTGAAAGTCTGCCTGGCGTCCGACGATAACCTTGAAATGACGGTGACGAAAACCAGCCTGAGCGTGTTCACGAGTCTGGGACAAGCGTTTCGGTCGGCAGTGTCGTCTACCACCAAGTCGGAGGCTGCCGCAGAAGCACCCTTTGTGATTAAGAATGACACTGGAATGCCTCTCGTCATCATCTTGAAAGACTCGCAATTTCAGGTGAGCAAACGGTCATAGTTTTTTGTAATTGACAAATTCTTGTTTGTTGCTCATCTCTGGATGTGGGCTAATATTCCTACCTGCTGTGTGTGTTTGGCACTAGTAGTTTAAAACTTCAAATCTTATTTTCTGCACAACTAATTGCCGGAATTGATTCACCGGTCAGTATTGCTGCATGTGCGGCCAGTCCTGCTCCTTTGATGTACATTTTGACTTTTCAGCTAGGGTTTTAATTCAAAATCAATCGACATAGTTGCATCTTGGTTCGGCATAAGTAATAACATCCATCCACATCACTAGTGATTTCTGTATGCTTCAACACCAAGCCAAACATGTATTGGGTGCAGGGGCGGACTGGCCCGGTACGCTGGTACGGAAATCCGTACCGGGCCCCTGCACTCCCAGTCCGCCACTGATTGGGTGATGAAACTCCTAGTATGACTTTTTTACTTTTAGCACTGCGATGCGAGTGGGAGGAAATACGAGGAAGCTTTGCTCAACGTGGGCTCGACAGTCAACCTTTGTCTAATTGAGAAGCCACACAAAGGAATCGACATCAACGCACTGGAAGACGACATGCCTGCCCACTCGTTGGCAAGGGATAAAGTTGAAGAGAGATTCATCGAAGTTGTGGTAGGTGTGCAGAGATTCGCTCAGCTGATGACAGCTTAGGAGCTTTACGCCGTTGTTTAAATTCATCGGCCTAGCCGTATGGGGCGTCGGGTAATCTAGCATCTGTTTCCCTGTGGGCTTTCAGTTTGGCAAGAATCGTGGCGAAAGCACGCTCAAGTTGCCGGTGAATCGTGCTGACAAGCGCTTCTTCAATCTGAAACGCCCGGGAACCAACGATACGTGTGGCATCATTTCCGACGTAAAGGTGGAGAATGGCTGTACCATTGTAACCATTCGTGGAATCCTTCAGGTATTGATCATAACATATTCTTAGCAATTAAGTTTTCCAAAAATACTATTGAACTGGGATATTGAATGCTAATTGTTCCGCCTCTACTTTTCCGGCATTTTGCAAAGCTATGCTGCCTGCTTTATCCAGGGTCCAAGATCTAATCACAGAAAATTCCAAATGCAATGAAAAGAACCTGCAAAAATTAATAAGCAGGTTGCATAGCTTGGCAAAACGTCTGGAAAGTTACAATTTTCATTTTTATTTTGATGTCAGCAAACAACTGTTTTTTCACCTTTAGGTATTGTGTGTCAAATAACATAACCCCTTTATTCCTGTTCAGGTGTTCAACCATTTCAGCGTTCCGATCAAAGTGCTGAACATGACGAACCGGGGCAACGAGGTGGAAACGGTGGGAACGGTGGAGCCGGATAGCGAACTCAACCTGCCGCTGGAATCCATCTACACGATGACCAGTGAGATTTTCTTCAGCGTCGAAGGCTACACTCTCTGCCTCCAGCCGTTTGTGTGGAAGACGCTCGTCAATAAAGTGACCGCCACAGAAAACCTGCGGTGCGACTCGAAAGATCCGTCAAATTCCGCACCTTTCTTCTTGAGGGTAAGAAAATTTACTGAGAGAATTTTAATCATTCGTAGAGGGGGAGCAAAGTTGGAAAAATGTGCGATTCCACACCACTCCTTGTCGATATTGAGAAGAACAAGGCTAGGGATAAGATTCAAAGCAGAGGCTGTGCCATGCGGTACCAAATTCGCTTAATTTTTGTAATTTTTTTTGCGAGTTGATTCAGTACCTACCTTGTTTTCGGAGAGCCCTTTCCTCACCCAGCAAAGCAGGGATCTTGTGCTTATGCTTTCTCGTGACAGAACATTCTCCTGGCAAGCAATAGGTCTCGAGTTAGTATCCTGGTTCGGTCGCACATTTTTCCTGCTTTGCTCTAATAAAATTTGTAATTAATTTTCTTCTGAAAAACAATTGTAGAGACTGTTTAATCTTTTCAAAATATGCAAACGTGGTGGCACTGGCCACAGCTTTCGGAGTAAATACCAGGAATTCCGTCGCAATTTAAAGACTTGATTCCATGCTATATAGAGGATATTTTATTTATTCTTTGTAAAATTCTGTGCATTTGTGTCGTTTTTGTGTGTAGGTAGTGGGCGAAATGGAGCAAGTCTACTTCGAGCATTCGAATCGGCACACGATGAGCAGTACGGTGTACAACATCCACTTGTGGCCGTCGGTGGTGTTCAAGAATCTGCTGCCCATCGATTTGTGCGTATCTTTGGAAGGGCTGAACACCAAGACTAGGTTGGGCCCCGGAGAATGGCATCAAGTGCCCAACGCAGAAACTTACGTTTCCAAAATACTGCTGGAGGTATTGATACTTTTTCTTTTACTTACTACTTGGTCTATTACAATGATTTCTAGGGAATCCATTTTGCATGACTTGTGATACTTGATCTTGCATATGTGTAGATGCAAATTTAAATTAAATTCATGAGAATCTGTCATCAAATTTTTCTGTTCCTCAATTTACTACTCTACAGAAATTAGCAGTCACCCAATAAACCTCTATTTCTGACTGCATTAGTTAATAACTGTAACAATAATGTTAGTGTTTTTTAGTGTAGAATAAACACGTTAATTATTTCATGTCCAAGCCCTTCCCATTGACGGCTTCAAATGATTGATTGATTAATTGAATGATGGAATTCCCAATAATTGTGATATTTGTTTGACAGATCCCACATTATTTGGACAAGAAATGGATGTGTACAGAAGGAGTTGTATGGGAAGATGCCCTTCCATTTTCAGTCATGTCTTTCTATTCATTCCACGGGAAAAACAAAGTCGTACTGGATTTGGGGGTGCTGACAGAGCATAAGAATGGAACGCGGATTATGTCCATTTACTGTCCGTTTTGGATGCTGAACAAAACCGGCGTTTCGCTAGCATATCGGGTGAGTGAAAACGTTTCTAAGTACCTCAGATCCGTTGGATTAGTATTGATTGGTATTTAATTGCGAGTTGAAAACATGCTAGACTCTATGCTGGTCTGAAGTGTCAATAAACTTTGGAAGTTTGTTCCTCGATCCGTTTCCTAACCGTGTGAACTTAATTAATCTTGCTGTTAGTACAATTTTGTACAATGTTGTACAATGTATGCCAGTTTTGATTTGTTTGATTTTATACAAACTGTCTCCTCAATTGCAGACATCCAAAGTCAGATGCAAGGAGGTAAGACTGTCGTTAAAGAATTTATCTAACATTTATTAATGTGTCTCATTTATATATTTTTTCACGGCTTATTAACTACACCATAATTGGTATTTTATTACATCGTATTCACACACTCGGTCACGGTAGTCAGGTTGCACTTCAGGGAAATATAATAATTCATTATTTTGACAATAATAACCCGGTTCTATGAATTAACAATTTATCAATTTATTTGATGAATACGGTGCTTTTGGCTTTGGCTATCTGTTGGCGTTGGAGCATCAAGGGGTTATGGGTGCACTGTTTAGCACTTAGCGACTTAATGATGTACACGTGCCTTGCACTCTCTGTTTTGCACGGCCTTACAATAGCAAACACCCTCCGGCTTTCCCCATGTTTGTGCTTTTGTTTCGTTGCATTTTGGTGTGTGTGAGCGTGTGCTTGTTTGTGTTTGTTTTTGTGTTTGTGTTTACTCTTGGTTATTCCTTTCTTGGCATCCACTCAGGGCACCTTCCGGTTACTTGTCCCTCCGAAAATGCACGTTCCCATGGGAGTACGGCACAAACGACCGACTAGCGCAGCACTGCTGCGATTCCAGACTATTCCCGTCACTAAATTGCCATTGTTTCACGCTGTTTTCCACTTAAGCCCCGACTCGAAGGTAATAACTTAGACTTAGAGCCCTTAGCTAACCCTAACAAAATCATCATATTCACTTAATACTGCTTTTGCTTTTGCTTTTTTTGCAAATTGTTTTAGTGGTAATTGCTGGAAAAAATTAAAATTTAAACATTTTGTTAGTGTTATTGTTTTTATTTTTTATTAATTGACATTTTTAGACCGAAGACATGGCGAACGTAATTCACCATCCTGCCGACTTTGTTGGCCCGATTCTATTTTCGTTCAAAGCGAAATCATTCTTCGGCAAGAAGAAGGCGTCTATGAAGATTGAGGAAGGTGAATGGTCTGAAAAGTTTTCCCTGGATGCTGCTGGAAACTCTGGGATTGTCACCTGCAAAGCAAGGGGTTTTCCACACCAGGTAATCAATTGGTTACTTAAGATGGTCTCATTTCCCTTCTTGCAAACCACCCCCAAAATACTTAGACGTAGCATTGTGCCTTCATCACTTTAGTATCCAATGCAATGTTCACTATTATTTTGCTGCATGGGCCCTAGTTTGTGCAATCCTTTTCCATTACCAAGGCAAAGGGAATTTGCAAACTATTTCATAGGATTATGCCTACCTTTATCTACTTTTTTCTACCATTTTGCCTACTTTTGTCTTCTACTAGAGTGGAAGCACTGTGAAAAATGCAAGAAAATTCCTATCATTAGTTTTGTTTCTGGCGATAGCCAACTATTAAATCGGCGGATGTTTTAGATTGGTGTACAAATCAAGCTGACCCATTCGACGTTGACCAAACAAGTGACGTTCACTCCGTTCTTTGTGTTGATAAACAACTCGCCGTACGACATCGAAGTACAAGAAAGCGACCGGCCTGCAGACCGTTGGACGAAGGTACGACTCGAAAGACAATTGCTCGACAAAAGCAAGCGATTGATTGAATATAGATGGAATTTAGGGATTTGGATACTGGTTCTTCCTTCCAAGGGTGCTGTTTTCACAATTTGAGCCAAATGGACAGCCAGTGCAACTTGTTTTGTCATAATTCATACAAACATGATGCAAAAGAAATTAGCAGTTGCCAAACCTTTATTTCTGACTGCATTACTTAGTTAATAACTAATAATAATGTTACTAGTTAAATGCTTAAAGGCATGTGAGTCGTAAATTAAACGTTAATGTATCCATCTAGAATATTCTAGTGTTTTATATAGATATTTTGAAATAACACCATGGTCCATGCGAATTTAGTTTTACGAGTTTGTGGAACATAAATGGCAGCCAATTATTTAGTATGACCTTATCCCGTATGGAAAAAAAGGTAGAAGGCAGTAGCATAGTATTAGTCCTCCTAGTTTCGCGCCAACACACGATGGCTTGCGCAGGTGAACGTGCAGTCTTGCGCCGCCCTGTGGCCCGAGTCCAACGACAAGGACAAGAACCTGCGCCTGCGCATCGCCGAAACGGAACAGGTGTCGGCGGCGTTCTCGTACTCATCGCTGCACACGACGCTGCTCAAGCTGGACAACGCCTACGGCGGCGTCAACGTCGACACCCAGATCACGGACGCGGCCGTCTACGTCACGTTCACGCCGTACACGCTGGGCCTCGCGCCCGCGTTGCTGCTCAACCACACGATGCATCCGATCGTGTTCTGGGAGAAGGGCTCGGAGTCGAGGAGGAGGTATGGTTACCGTCACGCAGCTGCAAGTGCGGGGACGCTGATTCGATAGAAATAGTTTACTGTCGTCGACATTGTGGCAAGTTTAGGAGGGTTGGGTATTTGCCAATATTTGCTGCTGAAGGCAATAACTATTCTATCTAGATTGAAAGAAAATAAAGGTAGTGTACCTGGTAACATAATTTTAGACAAATCAGGCAATGTTTCTGCTAGGCCTAGATGTGAGCAGCAGGCAGCCAAACACAATTCACTAATAGCACACTCGTTTCTACACCGAGCCATACGTTTGAATATTTGTTGGGTCGCGTTTAATATCTATGAATCAGAATTCGTGTGCATTGGATTTGCAGAGACTTGCAATAATGCCTGCCAAAGTATCGCCCCTCTTGTTACGGGTAAGATAGCTTTCTTCGCTGGTCATCGTAGGCAAGAAAAATATGCGACCTAAATGATTTCGGCAAATACTGATAAGTTTGAAAGATAGATCTTCAGATCCTACATCCTACATTCAGTTCCCAACCAGAGAATTGTTAAGTTGTTATGCTCAGTTGTTGTTTTTTTCTGCAGGACGCTGCATGCAAATGAGATGACGTTGTTTACGTGGGATAAGCCAACGGGGCCCCGAGAAATCGTTTGGAGTGGCAGCCAGAGGTCGGAATACACCAATGGATTGAACCAGGTTAGTTTTGAAACTTTTGAAACACGTTGCAACATGTCATCGCTTCTCTAAACACATAATGTAAAATATATGTAAAATATGAATGATCAAATTAGGAACTGGGCATAGTCATTCTCACTAAATTTTATAAACCACTAAACCGATTAGTAAGAACAAACTTACGATTACAAATTCTATTCAATATGCCTCTACAATTGGAACCTAAATAGTAGTTAAATAAAATTTTAGCAGTCATAAAAATTATTTTGAAAATAAAATTGTGTCGGGGAAATCCAAATGGTGCCACCCCTTTAATATTGTAAAATCAATAGACATAAGCCAAGCCCATTTAAATATTCTGTGGACACCAACCAGACCTGATTTGAAGATCATGACTAAAATTTGTTTTTTAACCCAGTATGAAGGCAAGTGAACTGGCTGATGCTATCAACCGTGGATTCTTGCGATGTGACCCCAAGTGCAACCAGTGGCTGGTTTTCAGGACGGTTTCGGGCAGTTTGCCACTGAACAGGGGACGAACATCTACTGGGTGTCGTTCCTCGATGGCATCCAGAGAGCGCTGCTGTTCACGTCAAACGTCTCGATCGCACAGCAAGCTCAGTCAGCTGGCGACTTGGAGCCGCTCGACCAGGAGTTCCAGCTGGCGATCCAGGGGATGGGATTATCCCTCGTCAACAACGACATCAACGCCGAAATCCTCTACATCGGCATCGCAAGGTCGGAGAGAAGAATTCCCGGTTAATTTAGTGGGAAGGATAGTTTTTCTGTCCACTATAGTGAATTCAATGTCGATTGGGGATGACATTTTGTTCATTCAATTAAATTTATGCTCCAGATGGCATTTTATCTCCAACAGTTTGGCCTCTACTCCTCTGAGATTTCATTAATCTATCAAATCTCAAGGACAATGTTTTGCCTAGCTGTAATGATCTGGCTCTAAAATTCAGTACCTAAGTAAAGAAAAAGTTTGTTACAATGCACAAACATTCTCTTTTGCAAGCTAACTTCTGATTATTCCAGGTTCAGAGAAATCAGAGAAATTGCTGAAATTGACGAGTCATTAATGAGTTATGAACAATGCATTTTTGTTTGTTTAGTTCTGGTATTGCATGGGAAACTTGCAAGCTGAACGGCAAGCGATTCAAGCAGATGAATGCCTCGGACACTGCCCTGGTAGAAAGTGCCTTCCAACGCTATCAAACTGATTCTGTGATCCATCGTGGATCGGATCTTCACATCTCACAATCATCGAGCCTGGTTACGCCTCACCTCGAGGTGAGTTTCAACAGTCGTCAATCATTTCCTAGGCGTGACAGTGGTTCCAATATTTGAAAGTAAACCGGATTATTTCCGATCGCTGCTAGATCGACTTTGACCGAAACATCATGACGAAACCGTCGAAGCGCACACTCCGTCGGTCTTTCAACGCCGGCATCTGGGTTCTGATCCGGAAATCTGCGTTCCAACTGCACGTCCACGGCAAGATCAACCGTCTGCAGATCGACAACCAGATGTACGACTGCGTTTTCCCGGTGGTGCTGGCGCCCGTTCCCCCACCGAAGAGCGTTGCTTCTGACAACAGTAAGTGCTGCGTCCTGTTGGCTTCTGCCTTGTATCGGTGCCTGGGTATTGGTGCGAGGCAGATTAGTGTTGAAAATGCCAATTTTGTACAGATATTTTTGTATTGAACATACAACATTTTGAGCATGAGCAACATTTTGTATTGTATTGCACTAATAATAGACTATTGCAATATTTTTGACCCAGCAAACGCGATGTGGGTTCAGAGTCATTGCTATTGTTATACTTAATCCATGAGATTGTGAAAATAATCGTTGTAAATTGTTCACAGTGATCCGACCGTTTGCTGAGCTCAGTATGGTCAGGCGCATCACCGAACACAGCCCTGTTCAACAGTTCAAATACTTCAAGTTTCTTATCCAAGAGTTCCACATTAAGATCGACATCGGCCTAATCAACGCTCTGCTCGACATTTTCGAAACGGGAACAGTTACCGAATCGGCGGAGATGGACAACTTTGTCCAAGACACGCGGCTAAACACCGAACAACTATTTGCGCACGTGTCGTTGATATCGTCGCAAGAACAGAAGAACTTCTACGAGAATTTGCACTTCTCACCTCTCAAGGTTTGGCAAAGCTAACGATAGTGACAACAAGATATGCGTGGCTGACATTTGGTGCTGACGGTGTGTTCCGATCTCTGCAGATACATCTCAGCTTCTCGTTGGCATCTGGAGCCGGTGGGCAGAAGGCAAAAGAGACTCCTCCATTTTTAAACCTGTTGCTACAGAGTTTGGGAGTCACCTTAACAGACGTTCAGGACGTAGTATTCAAGTAAGTTCTACGAATCGCAAAGTAACGTTCACACCGCCAACACCGAGCTACTAGCACATAGCTTTGTGTAGCTCACAGAGCTGGCAGACAATGTCTATTCAGGAAAAGGTCTTCAGAGCCTTGCCACTGACTAGACCATGCCAAAGTGGTCAAAACAGACCATGTCCTTAACAGGACCACAAATTGTTCGAAACAGATCAAAACCTTAAACACCTGTTCCATCCACCCACAGCTCCGAAACACTCCATTTAACCGACGTCTGTTCTTTTCGATAGGCTGGCATACTTTGAGCGAAAGTATAGCTTCTTGACACAGCAACAGTTGGTGAATGAAACGTACAACCACTACGTGAACCAGTCGGTGAAACAGCTGTACGTTCTCGTGCTGGGGCTGGATGTGCTCGGGAATCCGTACGGACTCGTCGTGGGACTCGGCCAGGGGGTTGGCGCCCTGTTTTACGAGCCGTACCAGGTACGTCAGTAAATGAGGACACACGGTAGTTAACGCATGTGTGGTGCCATACTCGACCCCCAGTAAAGTACAACAGGTGTTGGTCATATTCTAGATTTGCACCTTTCACCTGCAATCTAGTAGAAAAAAATGTACCACTACAACCTCTTGTTACTATTTGAAACAGGATTCTTGCCTTGTCTCAAAATGCTTAAAGATCATTTATGTTCCATGATTCAAATAAGAGTAACATCCCATCAAGAGTAACTTAGTTTGCTTGGGACCAGTAGTCATCATTCATATGCAGTCACCAAACATTATGGCTCCTAACAGCATAGTCATAAACTGTAAGATTGATGATCCTAGTTAAAGGCTATCTGGTATGCAAGAGAAAGTGGGTTCTAGTTTTTGATGACGAAACTTGGAAATTTGGAAACACGGAAATAGGGCCACGCGGCACGCGGATTAAGTTTTGCTGCTAGTTTTAAGCGTTGCTGGAATTTAAACGGCTGGCTTAAATCGTAACCACCGATGTAACCATCAGCTGTCTGCTAGCCATTCCACCTCCCAATTGCAAAGACCAGCCTGGCTGCTCGCTAGCAAATGGCGCGTCGCGAAGAGCAAGTTGTCTGTGGCGTGACGGTGGCGTTTGCGTGCGTCAGGGCTGGATCCAGGGACCGGGAGACTTTGCCGAGGGCCTGGTGCTGGGCGTGCGCAGCCTGTTTGGACACACGGTGGGCGGGGCGGCGGGGGCGGCGTCGCGCATCACCGGCGCCATGGGGAAGGGCATCGCGGCGCTCACGTTCGACAAGGAGTACCAGCGCAAGCGGCGGGAGGCGCTGAACCAGCGGCCCGCCAACGTGCAGATGGGGCTCGCGCAGAGCGGCAAGGGACTCGTGATGGTAAGCGCCAGGCAGACGTTTCGGACGTTGACCAACGCGGTCGTCTGTTGCTCGTTCTTGTTGGCAAACGCCTGATCTGCTTTTCGGAGCGATTGATTTTTGTTCGGGAAAATTTAGATGCACACGCAATTTTTGGTGCAAATATACATGTTTGAGTTCTGGCGAATTGCAAGAACTCGCAGAGGGAACTACGTTCGACATCTCCCAAGATAAGGTTGCACTCATGCTGTAACTAGCCACTTCTAGGTTTATTTTTGCCTTCAGTAGGATACATATTAGTAATGTATGAAAATGAATTATATTTTCGAATTTTCATTGTTTTAAACAGCATATTTATTCGTAATATTGTCCCAAGACGGCATACGTTTTCCGACTCAGTCACACTCGGACCCGGATCGAGCGGGAACACTGGACGAGGGCGAGCTAATGCCGACGGTTAACGCTGCACCTTGCAGGGCGTCGTCGACGGCGTGTCGGGCGTGTTCACCAAGCCGATCTCGGGGGCGCGGGAAGACGGCTTTGCTGGCTTCTTCACGGGGATGGGCAAGGGGGTGATGGGGCTGGTGACGAGACCCACCGCCGGCGTCATCGACTTTGCCAGCGGATCGCTGGAAGCCGTCAAGCGTGCCGCCGATATGAACGAGGAGGTGGTGCGGCTGCGTCTGCCCCGCTTCTTTTACACGGACGGTTTGATCAGGCCGTACTCGACGGTGCATGCCGAGGGTAATAAAATTCTCCAAGACTTGGAAAAAGGTCGGTTCATTCCAACCGACAGCTATATCTATCATTTGAATCTGGAGGGCGGCAGGGATGCGCTGATGCTGACCGACAAGCGGGTCATGTACATAACCAAGACCGACGTGTTCGGCAGCTCGCTGGCCTGGAGTTTCACGTGGGAGTCGATGAAGTTCCCGCCTAGAGTCGAAGAGAATGGAATTTATATCCCTGCTCCCGAATCGAAGAGCAAAATCCGGTTGTTTAGCAATACTGAAAACGGGAAACTGGTGTTCATAAAAAGTAAAGAGAAGCGAATTTTTATTGTGAGCAAGATGATTGAGCTAATGAAGACGTGCACAGTCACACTTTCCTAGCCTTTGCTACCTTTGTTCATAGTACTATTTTCATGCTAACTACGATTAGAAGTGTAACTTCAAAAAGTTGTCTCGTCAAAGCAATCTGCACAAATCAAGCAACAGAGGAATTTACTTGGAAACTCTAGCTTCTTCAGCCTATTTTCACCAGAAACTTTATAGAATTGATGGCTCTTTCCAAAATTCAAGTGATAGCAGAGGTTAAAAAGATACAATTATTTATAATAATTCCATATACAAAAATAAATACCTAGTAATTGTGTTCAAAATACAGTTACACTATTCTAAGTACTAACACGTGAAGAAACTTCATCCCACTCGATAATTTGATAATAATTTTGTTACAGTTGAAATGTATATATTGTTGTTACAGTATATAGAAATCTATTAGCCACTTAAGATTCAACTTAGCCCTTTTGGGCTACTTTCATACAAATGCTTTTAGCAGCTTTTTGGGCTTCTGTGCTTAATTCTAGCTTCAAGGGTGATATTTTTATTTAATTCTTTGAATATTTTGTAGCTTTATTGAGGCATATAAAGCCATTTCAATAGCATTTGGTGTAATGGGTTACTCTCTCCCCTTTGTCCCTTGCATATGCTTAGTTCCTAGCTCCTAGCTCCTAGCTCCTAGCTCCTAGCGCATAGTTTGTAGTTCGTTGAAAAGGGTAATATTAGTGCGATTATAAAATTTAAGACTTCAAAGGAATTCCTGTGGAATCTTAGAAACTGAAAATTATTTTTCTTGGAGACGAAATAGAAAACAATTTCATTCAATTTCAAAATTAGATATATTTTTCATTTCATTTAATTTTTTCCTGTTTTTCTGTTTTTACTGTTTAATTTTTATATTAATATTTTTTTTATATAATTTTAGTACATACAAGAAAAATGTAGTTAATAAATGTAATATTTGGAATGTCTGCAAGTCAGGAGTAATAATATTGGTCAAAGTATGTGAATACATTAAAGGAATTAGTAAACATTACACTGTAGAGTCTAATAATTAAAATGCTCAAAATACAAAACCAACATTATACACATGAGTCCGTAACTGCACTTTGGTTTAATTGCAAAGAATTGTGATTCAAGAAGCTGTATGCAGATCAGGTTTATCAGCTAGCTAGCAAATCTAAATTAATCAAGACACACGAAGGTGAGGTAAATCATATGAGGACATGTGAATATTTTCCCTTGAAAGATTACTCTCGGATCATGCATTTTTTTCGATTTTGGCAACGATTACCCGGTATCGTTCAACCATCGGGCCGTAAATCTTGAAAGAGAAGAAGACAATAATTATTAAATGGAGAAAAATTTGTTTGCTCTTCTTGTTCTCTATGTATTACTAACGCCATCTTACTTTTTGTGAATCGCTATGGGGCTGAGCTACCAAAACTTGCTGCTGGCAATGTTGGGTGATTTCGAAAAACGAGCGATCCGGCAAAGATATTGCGTGCTTGGCTTGATACGCACAGCCAAGGACAGCGGAATCAGCAGAATCGTCTACGTAAACCGGAAGACCCCACACGTCTGAGAGCACTTGCAAAATGGCAGTGTTTTTCGATGCTCCACCGGTGGCCACGATTCGACCCTTGACTGCTGTATCTCCTCCAGCCTTTTCTCCACTGCTCGACGTCTTTATGCCTGGAACAGACAGTCATCTTAGAGCATTTGAATTTCATCATTGAATCTGTGTCGAGCAGATGTATTTGCATAAGAGATCTCACCATCTTTTTCAAAGCCCGCATCTTCAGCCTGAGCCCTAAGAGCAATGAACTGGCCTTCGATAACAGCTCGCACCTGGACCTCTTTGCTTGTGAACTTTTTCACCTGGTCTCCAGCCTTGTTGAATAGAAAGTCGCCTTGGACGAAAGGCCTGATCTCTCGTTTGTCAAAGAACAAGCCTGAAAGGAAGGAATTCTAATACTATTTCTGAAGTATGTTTATTGTTATGTATTGGTTGTTTGTCTCTGTGTTACCCATATTGCCGAAATTGCCCCGTGGCGTGCTGTTTAACAACTCGTTGAACAAGTCCCAGCTTCCTTCGGCACAGCTATCGCGGATTCTTTCGCGTGTAAGCGAGCCGTTCTTGAAACTAAATATCAGTGCTTAGAAAAATTTTTAGTCGCAAAATTATATAAGGAAATCGGAATATTGAGAAGATGTGGTCTTACCATAACATGGCCATATACCAGTCTTTGTTGACAGGGCTGTAGAACACGTGGCCGTCGTCCAAAACGGCTGGCTTGTGAGGCATGTGCATGAAAACAGTGTCGCTTGTTCCCAAGCTCACCGCCACATCCTGATCTTTCAGGCGCATACCTAAAGATACATTTACAGTCATTAATCTGAATGCACAAAGAAATAATTTGCCACAATTATAGGCATACCCATAAGTGATGCTGGGTTATCTCCAGTGAAATTAACAACTTGGCATTTTTCGTCGAAACCATATCTTTCAACGAAATAATTGGCGATGGGACCGAGGACGGAGGCAGAGTCTTTAGGTGAACCAAGCTTCTCTCTTAAGAATGGTCCACATACCTGTCAATATTTAAATCATTAAATTATTGTTGTCTAATCGTGCAGGGTTGTCAAAAATTACGTCTTCGGATGTACTTCTTACCGAAAGACAATCATCAACCCAATCTTTCTTAGTGATGTCCAGAAGATTCATACCAGCCCCGTCAGCAAAATCGATAGGGGCATAATCGCCCAAAAATATTGAGCATAAGAAGCTGCTGACTAGCGAGATACGTTCGGTGTTCTGATAAACGCTTTGATTTGTTTCGTTCATCTTAGCGATCTGTGGACCTGTGAAGCGTTCGTATCCTCTCGATCCCGTCATTTCGGCCAAATTCTGATAAATATCAATTTATTTGTTAGTTATTGACTGCCTAAAATCTCAACCAACCTAAACTTAAGTAAATGTCAACTATGATTAAACCATTTCATACATGTTTTCCACCAACAATCTGTTCGATCTTGGAGCACTGACTCGAAGTGCTGCTGTCCATCCAAACAGGGGAATCTTTGATAGCAAAACATCCCAGCAACTCGGTATGAAGAAATCCACTTGCAGTAACATTTCTCAAACTGACATTTGCACCCTTACGCCACCACACCGATCCATGTTGCTGTTTATAAAAAATGCAATTCATTTTGAGTAGTGGTGTATATATATAGCAATAAATTAATTATGTTATAGGAAAATAATACAAGGAATAGAGGCAGTTAGTCAAAGTATTTAAAGGTAAATAGCAATATACATGAAATCATGTACCTGTCCACAGCCTGAAACTGCAGCTACTTTGCTAAAATCCACTCCAGAAGCTTTCAGTTTATTCAAGAGCAAATCGAGCGCCTTCACCCACATAAGAGTTGGTGCCGTAACTGAGCAGCCATCCTTGTGTTCGTGGACTCCTCCGTGAGTCCTGGGAGCAATTAGTTTTGCTAATCATTTTTTCCAATCATTTTCATGGAGATCGTTTGAATCATTGAATTTGGTTTGAACCCTTTCCAAATAATAAATATATTCCAAATTGGATTTGATGTACTCACCGAAATTCTGGCAATTCAGAATCGAAGTGGACACTTGCATTTTTCAATGCTATTAGATTTTCATCCACTATCACAGCTTTGAGCTAGAAAAAATCATAGACGAATTGTATTACACATTTTATTCCATTTTGGAACTTTTGTATTATATTTGAATATATGGGCGCCAAAATATTATGTGGGTCGGAGGAGGAGCCTAATTAAAATAGGATTATGGAGAGATGTCATAAAAAACTTAATTTCGTAAACATTCAATTTATTAAACACACATGCAAAGCATTTGCATGCTTTTTTAAAATAAAAATAAGAATTACAGCTTAGAATAGAAATTAGGAAATTAGCTAGTGACGGCAGCATCATGACCGGTAAGGTCAAATTCGATCACAACGCATGACAGGTGGCTGCCGGCTGGATTTGGGTGTGCACCTAGACTGTTCATTTATGGTGCGCATAAAGTACATCAATTATGATCTAATCATTTAAAGCAGTAATACTGGACTGCACTCAAAGTGACCAAGGGTCATCAGTTGCTTGTAGAGTTCCCGTCAATATCTTATAACTAAGTTCTTTGGCTTTGCTTATAACATGTTCGCTGACGAACATCTGCTTGAGCCAGGTAAACAGCGACCAAACAAATAGGTATATCGTCAGGTGTCATCATGCAATAAATATTCCAAATTACCTGCTGTGTGCTCAAATCGAGTCCTAAAAATTCCATCACGAATCACCAAAGTTGAAATCTAACGAGTGGTTTTAGTATGAAATCGGTGCGAGAAGTAACACAGTCAACCATCAATGAATTCAATAGATCATCAGTCAGTAATTTATACACGCATGCATCCTAATAACAATTTTATTAAAAAATACGTTAAGATAGCAATAACCTTGAACCTTCGTGACGCCAACGTAGGTTAGGACGACATAAAAAATGGTGCTGTTTTGCGGGAAAATACAAATAGAATCGGAGTCGATCCCCTATGTATCTTTCTATGTAGCTAATTTATCCTGTATCCATGAAAGATAAAAAGAGAGGCGCGTGTAGACGTCTGGATATCCTGGCTTAGCACAACCAGATCCAAAAGAGGTAAGTCCCATCAAATACCACCTTCCGTCTCTTTGGCATTGTAGAGGGCCCCCAGAATCACCCTGAAAGTAAAAGAGGCTACAGAGCTCAAAACATCACAAATATGGAAAGTGCAAAACGCTTTGACTGAAAGGTGAATAAAGTACCACTTTTTTTGCACCAGCAATTTGTTTGGTAATTAATGTAATTGCTTTCATTGTTAACTACATTGAAACACAATTTTAAGTGAACTCTTCAACAAAACTCAACAATAATAGGATTTTGATTTGTGGAGTGTGCATTGCAAAGTTAAAAACAAGTGGCAGTCTATGCTCCATTGTATCAACCACTTCAATTGTTTTTTTAAATATTTTAGTCCTACCACACATGTGCCGGTGGTTCCATCTAATCGTCCAGCACACAAATGGCCAGATCTAATCGGTACCGATTGACCATATTTGGCAGTGCAAATCTTGTTCTCAAGAATTGGTATTTGTGCCTCTAGGAGGGTGCTAGTAAGCGGACCCTGCGAGCTGGCTCGTCCCCAGCCCGTAGCAAAGCAGCGGCCGAACGATTTCACAACGTACGACGAATCCGGTAAGCAAACCGCTTTGATTCTCTCGCCAATCACCACCCGCGATAGCTTCAGGATTGCTAAACAAAATGATGGGTATTATTGGTATGCATTTGAAAATAGGATTCCCATACAGTTTCTGGGTGAAAACTATGACAGAAACAATACCTATGTCGTGTTGGTAATTATGAAATCGTTCATGAAGGATGACCCTCTCGATTGGGATGCGTACCTCGGTGCTCTCTTCAATGTGCCGATCCCATTCTCCTAACACTGCTGTCCATAAGGCTGGCAGCGGCAAATTGAACAAGTCGCTAGAAACCACAATCATTTGTTATCCAATGTGTCACCAATTGGAGATGGCAAATTGACACATTTATTATTTTGAAATTTGATTCAATGTCAGGACTGATGGGTCTTGGTTTTTTGGGCAGTGAAATGCTCATCTTATTAATCTGTGGCTAGATAATATGCCCATAGTTACCTGTATTTTCAATTACCTATGCAGAATATTGTTAGTGAAAGAACAGAATAAAATAAAATTTTCATATATTTTTTTTATTCTGGTATTGAGTCGCCAAATGAATTGCTAAAAGTTGGTTACCAATATGATTGACCTACAGCAATGTTACCAGAGATCGGTGGATTGTATTCTAATCCGTGTTTAGTGATAATAAACAGTAATAAACCCAATAAAAACCACCATGCAGCATGTAAAAATGACAATATTCAAACGTTATTGATGTTCAAGTCTACGAAACTTTTATTTATCTGGCAACAACAATGTTATCGGCGTAAATGTCGTCCCGAAACGATGATATCCAGCACATTTGGTCTGAGCCCCAAAATCGTATCGATTAGAAAGTGTCACAATGCTACCATGCACTTGTCACTTGCGACTTGCGCATGTACATTCTCTCCCGTCTGTTCTCACTTGTGTATGCAATGAGCAGCCGTCAATATCCACTGGGGGTGAATGAGTACGGCACCGCACCAGTGGTTGATGAGCCCAATCTTGGGGTGCATGAGTTGCAAGGAGACCTGCCAGGGCCACGCGCCTCTCGCGCTCTCCTTGCCGTTGATGATCCGGCCCGTGGAAGCGTTGCGGGGCTGCCGATGAGAAGCGATGCCGATTCCACATTCACCATCTAGAACAACGTCGTCGCGAAATAATTGATTTGAATTGAATTTATATTATGAATCACTCTTTTCAGGAATTTTATTAATTATATTCCTTTTAAGGTAATATGTAAGATACTTTAATTACTAACAACAGGTTTTGAAATGTAAATTGCAAGTCAATTTACTGTTAAAACTAATGCCACTTAAGTAATACATGGGTTTTTGTTTCCTTCTTCAGACATGTTTCCGTTTATCTAAAGCAAGACTGCGTTTAAGACTACAGTTCTCTTATAAAAAAGCAAATCGAAATAATGGAGGGAAAAAAATATTTATAAATGTAATGATTAATGAATTACTTTTGGTTTTGGAGCAAAAGCAAAAGAATCCTATTTTTGATCTATATTTTGGAATCTTTATTTCAAGCCAAGTAATGGGTATATAATGTAATTTAATTACTTTCAAATGTTAATGACCCATTCAATTGTTGGGTGAGCAAAAAATTGAACGAGCAACGGCTTACAATTTCACTCGCTTACCGGAGAAAAAGGCAGAATTTATTCTGGTTCCTCGTGACAAAAAAAAATTGATGGAGATCAAATATTCAGGGAAAATTCAAATTTCAGGGATTGGAATTAGGAACCTATACATATGATGGTTTTGGTTCCAGTTCCAGGCTATAGAATTTTATTTAAGTGCTTTTTGTCCCAGTTCCAGATCTCAAGTATTTACGATTATATCAACCAGTTCCAAATAGTTCAATAGAGTTCCAATTTCTTTATAAACAAACAAAATCCAATTAGCATTAGCATTATAGTGAAGCTCTTCTAATCTTAGACTTTGCAAGTTTTTGAGATGAATCGATTTTTTGGTATTTTCAATGAAAGTTGTTTAAGTTTCCAAAGAAAATTAACAAAATAAATTGTAGAACGGAGAAATATTTCCCGTTTTAATTTCCCGTTAGCGAAACGTTGAAAACACAGCTAGGATCAGCTGAACGCAGAAACTCTTCACTTGAAGACAACCTTTGAAATTGCCGTCTTAAAAACCCTCATCCTTCAATGCGCCTGATATGAACAGAAATGTCCTAAAAATTCCTATGCGGACTCTGGCCTCCCGGTTTAGTACGCACTTTGATCGCACTATGTACGCACTATGCACGTACTATGTACGCACTATGTACGCACTTTGTACGCACTATGCACGTGCTATGTACGCACTATGCACGCCCTATGTACGCACTATTAACGCACTAAGTACGCACTATGAACGGACTATGTACGCACTATGAACGCACCTTGTACGCACTATGAACGCACTATGTACGTACTTTGTACGCACTATGTACGCTCTGCAGTGAAGGCACTTTGGCACTAAATCACCGGCATGTGACCGTTTCGCACGTGGCTGCATACACAACAATCGTGCAGGGCCACTTTCGGCTGGTTAGGGGAGTTGTGGGTTAGTGGGGGGGGGGGGGGGGGGGGGGGGGGGGGGAGTAAGACACCCAGCGCGTTGATCTAGATTCTAATAAGGGTAGTCGGCGGGGGTGGTGGGTGGGTCGTCCATAAATCTTTTCGTCCCTACGGACGAACTACAAACTTGCATGACATCCTTACATAGGCATCCTTATAGTCGTTTATCGTGTGATTTCCGTGAGAACAGACGCAACTAAATCCAATTTGTTCGTGTTAACCGTCGGTTAAATCTTAACCAGAGATTTTGAAAATCAGTTGCTTTATCCTAACTAGTTATATTTATCTTTAAAGTTATAGCTTATTGAAAATAAACAATTTGAGCTGTTTCTTCAATTGGCGATGTGGTCATGGCACTAACAGTTCGTAAACTTGTCATCTCCAAGGCAACATGCTTCTCAGATTTCAATCATTTGTAATTTTGTAAGCTGACAACCGATTTATTCCCGAAAAATTCAAAGACTATCCAATATCTGAAAAGAGTGGCACCTGAATTTGTTGTGGCAATGGTTATCCCCAGTTAACCACCCGTTAACTTACTAACGAGTTGTTGAATCGCTGGGCTTGATGGCGACCTTGAATAGTTGCTAAAATGTGAAACTGATACCTGACCGAAGTATCTTACTGAAATACAACGATTTGTCCCAAAAATTACATCAGTTCAATTTCCCGTCCATTGATCGTTTGTTTTCTAAACGAGAGCATATTTTTTCACTTTCCATGCACCTAGCACTTACCAGGCATCGGGCTATTCAATCCACATATCAAGTTTTGGCTTTTCTTGGTCCATTTTTCCGATTTTGGCAGTGAAACCGCACTCTGCTATAGCGGCATCGCTGCAAACTCTATGCAACAATCGCAACTATTTCTATGAATGAAAGTTAGATGTTTTTGCGTACCCCCCCCCCCCCCCCCCTCTATGTCGTGTGCTGATAAACAGAAGCGGCTGGTCTGTGGTAGGTCTGGATTTGAATCCGGCGTAGATTCTGCATAAAAGTGAATATGCTTGCTGGTCCACTGGCTCCAACTTTCACGCGTTCCATATTTCACTGAAAATGGCATACCTTCGCTTTTTTCCATCTCTGCTTACTCACTTTCCCTGGACGTTGAAAAGCGGTGTCAGAAGAGTTGGGTCCTGAATGTAGATGCAGGTTGCTTTATCATGCGAAAGTGCATCAAAAACAGCTAGCATAGGGGCAAATATAAGTGTGGTATATACTGGTCCAATGATTTTAGCACATGCTTGCATGTTTGCACTGTCCATTGCAATCGAGTACAATTTACAAGTGCAATGGGTGTAACCACTCACTTTTTATACGCCGCTGGGAATAAGACTAAGAGTGAGAATGGAGAAAATAATGGACTCGGTGCTTTCATATATACATGCAGGTACCATCTTTTCATGTGTTATGAACTCAATGTCTTTTCGTTCCTGAATCATGATTGACGTTCCGATTTCAATTGGAAGTCGAGTGCTAATGACAATTTGACACCGAGTGTTAAAACGTGCTCTGACACGAGTTTAAGAAGCATTTGAAACGTTTGATCGCAGATTTGTTAAAAATCCAAGGCGACAGCGATGGACCCGAAATTCAGGTCGTAAATTACTGCACATAACAATTAGTAATTATTTGAAAAAACGCGTGATACGGTAATTGAAATAATACTTATCCTGTACCAACTCAACACTGTCAACTGTACCTTTTCCAGTCAGAGAACTTGAAATATTCAACCCCGCGACCCCCATTAACAAAAACACCGCACAATAAAGTATCACCATTCCGACTGTTCCTTCCAAAACACAGCTGATCCTTACTTCTTCAAGATGCAATTCGTCTATACTCGAGGGTATAGACTACGAATCTGAAGCAAATCAAACCCATTCAGGAGTCAATTCACAACCAAACCGCCATCATTCCTCGTCAAATGGACACTTCCGAATTAGAAAAATAAAATTGATTGTCTTCCTGGTGTTATCACAGAACGTTAGCACCACCATTGTTGACGAATGCTGGATGGTGTTTATATTACGGTGTTGACGGTGTTGTTGGATACGGAGGGTTGCTGTTGCTGTTGCTGACACCGACGAGTAAGTTTCACTGATTCAGGAGCTCGAGAGCGTCCCGGCTGACTCGCGGCTTGCTAATGACTGAATGATATCGAGATGCTATCACCGGCTATTATACTGCTAACAGCTAAATAGTACTTAACAATAAACATCGCCAATTGGGCATACCATTGAAATCTAGGCTGTAACCCAGATTTGGAATGCGCCAGCAGTATGGCTTGCACGTAGTACTCACTCCGCAGAGCACATGATCAAATGCCATTGACAATGAGAAGTGGAAACGTGCTCAGCGCCCCAGTCTGAGTAGGGATACGCTTCATCACAATACGGTTTCTCGCAAATGCATTTTGAACCACTTTCACGTAAAAATAAAATTCTTCTGACGTTCCGTACGGAAGGTTTGCTTTGCGAGCAACGATCGCAAATGATAAGCTGATGGAAAGGAAATTTGTATAGCCATAGCTCCATGGTTGGGCATCTAATTGAAATTGAATAGAAATTAGACTAATTACCTTCGTAAAGTGACAAAGGAGAGTGACGAGGAATAAAATGATGAGCGTAGTAATGGATGAAATCTGATATTTTATTATAAATCAAAGATGTTCCCCTCGTCGAAATTTTGACGTTTAGTCTATGTCTGGGTGGAATACTGGCATAACAAAGCTAGTCCGGCCCAGTTCCATCCCACAACAATAACACCAGTAACACAACGAGTGTGTCGATTTTGTGTCCACATTTCATACACGATGGCAATAATAATGATAATAATAATGTACTTACAATATTACAATAAGGATAAGAATAATATAAGAATAATTATGATAATTATTAATAATAATAATTTTAATAATATAATAATAATAATGTTAATTAGTAACATATTTCTAACCATATCAATTAATAAACACGTTAAAAAGTATGCCAGTTCACACAACGCGAAGGTTGGTATTCTATATAATAATATGATCATAATTATACAATTATGTACACTTTTCGGTTTGAAATGATTCGTAGCAGGGTGATCACAATTCGATTACTGCCACTCATCTAATCTGCAGTACAGCGTGATCTCGCATGAGTGTTTTGAGGCCTCCTATGGGCTCAGCCTCCATGTATGTAAAACAGTACTTTGACCAAGTTGTGGCTGGGGGTGGGGTTGGGGGGAGGGGGTACAACGTGCGGGGGGCTGTTCCGGCTTCCGAGTTAAGAAAATATCACCGACGATTTATTGAAAGCAATCACAAAGAGATTGAATTGTTGATGTTTTAAGCGTATTAGGTTGCGTCAGATCTAGCCCGAGGTAAACAAGGCGTGAGGTAGGACGATTCCAGCAGTAAGCAAAATTAAAATAAATCGTTTAAAATCTTTGACAGTGATAGGGGGGCGACAAGAGAATCCAGGGCTCATTGGATTCGTTGTTGCTAGTAGGTGGTTGGATTTGGAGGTGGTTGGATTTGGAGGTGGTTGGATTTGGAGGTGGTTGGAGGTACCTACTCTATCCGAGTCCTGATCGGCCCTAAGCTCTTGGGAAATGAACTCGATAGGTACACGCTTTGATGCTTTGATGGTCTCAACTGAAAACTTATTCTGTGGGATTCGGAACTCAGCTTGGACTAGAAGAAGGATTAAACACTTTCACTTCGACAGGTTTGTGCAGCGCTCTTGTTAGTGGAGCTGGGAGATTTGGTACCGCACCACACATCGACGTGATTTTCTCACTTTTTCCCACTTTTCCCGCTTTCATCGCCCAAACTTACACAATATTTGCTCAATTTTTTGATTCTAGCTCGGCTATCTTGTCCAACTTTAAGCATCCACGACAAGAGTATGCATCAATTTAGAAACGGGGATATCTTTTTGGATGGCAAAATTTGGCACTTTAACTGGCGTCCAACTACGAAAAGCACCAACTATAGATACATTTCATTAATTTTGGAATGAATGGCGAAATTATATCAATTGAACATGATTTCTGTTTCAGACTAATATTAGAAATGTTTCATTTTATACTTGCTTACACACGAGTAAATCGTTTCTCTATGCACATACTAAAAAAAAAAACACCTGATAGTGATTAAATGTTCAGTTAGTGAAAGGTCACCATTGAAACAAAGCAAATGCATTGCTGTATTTAAATCAAATTAAATATGAAAATGGTATAGCTGACACAAAGTTATAAGTATGCTTGGATCTGGTAGTAAAAGTGACATGTAATTTTACCAAGATCCATCCACTGATTGGAATTGAAATCATATCGAAATCACATACTTTCGTCTCATCTTATAGGTGATGCACATGAAAAAAAACACACTTCGGCAAGGCACTGTTTACTCACATAATTTTCCAGTTCTAATTTGTGATAGCAAAGATGTCCAAGTTTAGTAAAGTAGATGTAATTGATGGGTATTGAATGCTTGTTTCTTGAATGTTTGAATTTATTAGGAAGGATCCCACCAACAATTGATTTTCTGGAGCAGAGATGTAACACTTGATTCGGGAACCAGCCAAAATTGCCGCCTATTTCTCCCTCTGGATTTATGCCCAAATTACAAAGTAGGTAGATCAGCTTTCTCACCGCTTATTATATTCCATTATATAAATCGATTATCAGTAAATTTTAATCTTTTCTTGTCTGCATAGTATATGCTAATGATTGGGTTATAAAATAAACGAGCAGCTCTTGTAAGCAGCAATATCCATTATCAAGTGCTAAATGTGTCGACATGACAGTAGCCAAGATAGCAATCAAATGTTGGATAGTAGTTCTCACAAGTGACAGTCTCGGCGGTCGTGGGTCTTCATCAGGCCGAGCTACCCAGAGCCTTATCCCGATTGATCTCAAAGAATGACCAGGACGCCTTCTGAGACAAACATCTGTGTCTGTGTGTGTGTTTGTGTTTGTGTTTGTGTGTGTGTTGAACATTGAATCGAATCACGACCACTGGACGGACATTGAAAGCCTATCACATGGGCTCATACATCTTGGCCCTCCGAATGCCCCCCCCCCCCCTCCCCCCGCTCCCCATGCCCCAAACCACAAGGCAGAAGGCAAGCCACCCCCCGGCCGCCCGACGCGATCAACAATAAACAAGCACTCGCAAGGCGCCAGGGTGAACAGTACGGGGTTCGAACCTCGGGCACGCCGCCGCCGTCGCCGCACGCGTGCGCGCCCGAGCCCACTGCGTCACTCATCTACACGGCGCCAGCAACACTTCCAGCCAGCAAGGGCACGACGTCACTTCCTGTCTCGAATACTTCGGTCCCCAGCCTTTGGCAAAACTAATCCGCACTGAGTTCGGGTCGACCGGCCCCGTCTTCGAGATGTCCCAGCATCGTTGCTGCGTGGCCGGCAGCCGACTGTCGTTGAAGATGTTAAGGCAATGGCCCGACGGCACACGGTAGACGAGTACTGTCCTCGACTCGGGGTCATCTAGCGTCGGCGAGTTGACGAAGATGGGGTTGTCCGAGCGGTTGTAAGCCCAGACGCCGTCGGGCTCGCGGCTCAGGGTGAGCCCGAGGCCGATCTTGGCTCGCGCACGGCCGGCCTCGGGGCCCGTGCGCTGCTGCCCCGCGTGCTGGCTCGGGTGCTGGCTCGGGTGGCGGGCGAGCGCTGCGAGGCACAGTCCGTCGCCTTGTGGCAGTGCGTCGAACACGTGCATGTGCGACAGTTCGACAGCGAACAGGCGGCCGACCCGCGTCGTGCCTTCCCAGTAGGCGAGCTTGCACCACTCGTTCCCGACAGCTGTCAACAACAGAGAGGGTGGAGGTTAGTTGCTTGTATGTCGTTTCTACGTCGTTTCTACGTCGTTTCTACGTCGTTTCTACGTCGTTTCTACGTCGTTTCTACGTCGCTCCATCGAGCTGCTCGTTGGTCGTTCAGAGATGGTCAGTTATACAGAAATGAGTCCAATTTACGAGTGAATCGTGAATTTTTGTGTAGTATAAACCCGGAGACATTACATTATTAGACCGAACAGGAATGAGGTATGAGATTGTCAAACATAAAGACTTTGCATGCCATTGAACAGTCAGTCTCATAACAGCATCAGGGAAAATATTAATTAGTGAAACAAACACAAGCATCGATTTTAGCGACTTGTAATCCAAAATTTTAGCTGTCACTGACAACATCGCCCGACGATATAGCTCCGGCAACTTCTTCCTAAATCCTTATCGACAGAACGTAACGTCACATCATTTCGATTGCAACGGCTCGGATGTTGGAATGTGAGGTGAACAGTGTCGTTATTTAGCGAAGAATTGCCAAACTTTTCAGTGAGTAATCGGTTTAAAACTTCAAATTACAACGGATTGAATTCTCTCGTGCAACTGTCTGCTGACAGCGAGAGTGCTTGGTTGGGGTTGGTCGGGGTTAGCCAGTCTCGCGGGGATGGAAAGAGGGAGGGCTGGAATGGGGGGGGGAGGGGGGCAAGTACACTCTGGGAGGTCGCTACCGCTACCAAGGCATACATATTCCAGCAGTGGGTGGGGTCATTGGAGAACGCAGAGAAAACTGTTGCTTCTCTATTAAGTATGAATAATGAAGCATGAACAAGTTGATTGTTGAACAAGTTGATTGTTGAACAAGTAGGCAGGTAGTACGTCATCCCTTCGGTTGGCCGCGTGTCTGCTTTGATGATGGATTTCATTTTGATCGCAATGCTCTGTGTCAGAAAGTAGCATTGGAAACTACTCTTACTCTTTAATAGCAATTAGAATAAGGTAGGAAAGCAAAGAAGTAGAATCAAGCTAGCCGCCAGTGGAATAATTCTACGTCTAATGTTTCAGTTGTCACGTGCTAAGTTGGGACTAAGTCAAAGCTATACCGGCAATGGAAGTACATTAATGCTGCTTAGTTGATACCGGTTGCGTTTAATTGCAAAGAGTAAAATATATGCGAGAAAATTGTTTGTAATTAAGTTCCGCTGAGCTTGTACAGAAAACAAAATATATCAGCTCAGGGATTGACAACCTTCTTCTGTTGGTAAACATCCATTTTCTCGCTTTCTTTGAAAAAATACGACATCAATATTCAATTGAACCCATTCAAAATCCCTCGCAGTCGCATAGTAAAATCATTTGGATATCGACTGTTCTCCACGCCAAAATTATAGCAAACAAATGAAATTTCCATCGCACGTGTATTTGTTGAGCGACAAACATTAAAATTCAGTGAAAGCTCTAAGCAAAGTCTCATGGTTTCCTTCGAATGACAAATCCCGCGGTCACGTGCGTCGTTGCTGTTGATGCTGTTGATTGTGTTGATACAAGATCTGTCCCGACGAAAGTGTGTTCGTTGCCCTGTGGGAACCGGGTTGCGAGATGCGCGAAGGCTTGGACCGAATTCACGAGTGTCTACACAACGCCAAGTGACACGGGTCTAACTCGACGAGTGGTGGCAGCACCAGTAGCGTAGCGCAACATCTCCCCTCTCCCCTTCACCACCCACAAGATCTACGTACCATGTGGGTTGGGGTTGGTCATTCCGTCCGACCACGTGGATAGAGACAACTAGAAAAGTCTAGAAATTTGGACTCACAATCTAACAACTATTACTATTTCGACCACGCAGCTTCTGAATTTTTCTTGCATACAATCAGAGGTAACCAGCCTTTTAAGTTGGAAATTGAAGGTATTCTTGAAATAATTTAACAGCACGATCATCATTTTAACAAATTTTACGCCATGTACCGACTTGGCGAAAGGCCCGAACCTCGTGGGACCTGCCTGGCCCTCAAACCCCCCAAACACTGCTTGCTTGTAATCAGCACGCGTTGCTCGGCAAACTTCAGCCGTGTTGCACCCAGGAAAATCCGTCTCCGCGAAAGCCTCGCACGAAAACAAGCCAATTGCCAAATTGTTGGCAAAAAAAACAACTCTGAATACAAATCAGTGCTAATGGCCGCCCGGCCTCGAATTCCGCGGACCGCGACAATTCCTCTCCGCATCCCGAATCGCTGGCGGGCCTCGATAGTTGATGGTTGATGATTGATGGTTGATGGTTGATGGTTGATGGTGGGGTAGGAAACCTTTAGTTCAAAACGCACTTGCAGAGATTCTCACATCTCCCCGTCGCTACACCCCAACCCCTGCACCCGCTACCCCCTACCCCCGACACCCAACACCAAGCAAGAAACCTGTACCGACCAAAGCAAGTCACATTGCCCACGCTACACCGGCGGCAGATAACAATCAATTGGCAATTGGCACCGCACGGGTTCATGTTATGTAACACGGTTAGTATATTAGACGAGTAGATCAGGTTGACGTCATCATTTAAGCGGCGCCACTATTCTGAGTTAGTTGGGGTCCCCAGCACGCAACTAGCGACGACGCCGCCACCGCCGCCGTCGCCGACGCCGCCGCCGCCGCTGCCGACGCCGACAGATTGACAACGTGTTTTACAAAATATATAACTATAAGGGAGACGTGAGATAGAGAGAAAGAAAGGGAGGGAGAGAGAGAGAGGGGTGATCTCTAGAGCAACTCTTTGTAATGTTTTCTATAAATAGACGTGGACAGTAATGTCGCTCTGCTATGTATTTGTATATCTATATCAGCATCCCGATGCCCCCTCTCCCAACTAGCGCGTCACGTGGTTACAAATTCCTCTTTAATAATCGACACGTTTTTTTTTAGACGAAAACACGACGCCAGCAAATAATAAAATAAAATCGGGTAATAATAACAGAACAGCTAGTTGTTACGCTCTTGACGATGGTAAAAAAAAGAACGCTGCATACATATTATTAATCCATCTTTGTCCCACGTGACATGTGGATGTCGAGACCATACTGTATAATATGCTAGTCTGGTAGGATGCATTACCAGCAACCCCCAGGGCTTGCAAAAGAATGGTGCGTAAGCTGGGTATACGTAGCTTGCTAGTGCCGGTGCTTTCGGGCATACATGGCTACAATGCAGCCTGTAAGGTTTAGCAATCCGTGTGTGGCCTGATGTTTTCGATGTCGAGTGTATTTGATAAGCAGGTGAGTGTTGCTGGCGCCTCACGCAAGCCTGTGATAGCAATTGTCCGCCACCGCCGCCGCCGCCTCCAATGTCGTCGTCGTCATCGTCGTCGGCGGCGGCGGCGGCGACTTCCCGCCATCCAGCCGCCTCGGATGCCACCGGGGCATCGGACACCTGGCTACAGACATCCATACCTGGCTAGTGCCACAGGCTACACTCCACACTACGTCCGCGACGATAGCACGCTCATTGCCGCCGTCAAGGGATTAGAGAATTGAATAAATATTTAATAAATGACATTATATAACCGGCACAAGTGCATCGAAATAGTTAGTTAGCGAGTTGCAGTGAAGCACGGGCACCAACTATCGATATAGATCTTCTCTGTTTGTGTGTGCAGCGGCGGCGGCGGCGGCGGCGGCGGCGGCGGCGGCGGCGGCGGCGGCGGCAGCATCAGCCGTAGCCGGATAGCCTAGTGTATTTATATAGTTCACAACAAATCGCGGCGAGCCGCCCGGTGTGCCCTTGAGCTTTGCTGGCGCCGCGGCGACCGCTGCCGGCTCATTGGCGCCGCCGCCGCCGCCGCCGCCGCCGCCGCCGCCGCCGAATGAAAGATCTAGCACATCTCACTCAATGCCGACTGTGCGACGCCGTCCGTCGCCCGACGCCGTCGCCGATCGGAACACGACGATCATTGGATTCTGGACCATGAAATCGATCAAGTTTAACGGTCCGCGAGTTCAAAAATAACAAAAAAAAAACATAGAATGTTCGCCGGCGCCGGCTTCCTATTGTCTCGACTCGCTAGTTTCGACGCCTTCGTGTGCCGTCCGTAAGGAGCACGTTTTACGCACGTAGCACGTTTTACGCACGTAGCGCGTTTTGCGCACGTAGCACGCGGTTTGCACGTACAGCGGAACGGACGGTTTGGAACGTGAGACGCGTTCGGCGGGACATTTAAATGGTAATAAAAATAATTCGTGATTTTTGCTGAAAAATGGTACGCCAACGCTAAAAATTTTTTCAGTGTAAAAACCATTTCATCGCATGCAGTCCGATGTACACGTTGCTTCTGGAAGCCGATTGCGGTACATGGGGTACAGGGTTAGGGCCACAGGCAAACCATTTAGCAAGGGTACATGAGACAGTGTGAGTAATTCGGGAAAAGATAGTTGGCCCCGTGGCCTAGAAAAGAAGCGGTGACGTCCAAAAGGCAATAGCTATCATTATCGTTATCAATCGATAGCGGGGAGCGGGACGGGGGACGGCGGCGGCGGCGGCGGCGGCGGCGGCGGCGGCGGCGGCGGCAACGACGGAGGGAGACTGTCTATGACTGAATGACGAACAGCCGCCAGGGCGGCGACCTGTCGACCTGGCGAGGCCTGGCGACGGCGACCTGGCGGGGCCTGGGAAATGGGAAGGTCGGCAGCCGGCCGGCTGGTTGACTGGCGCCGGCTGGCTCCTCACTCGACCTTCTCAACGTCTCCCCACCCCCCTACCCCTCCCCACCCCACCGGAACCCCGCCCGCCCCTCGCTATCGTCACCCCCCCACCCAGTCGCCCACGGTGCGACTGTAGAGCCCCACACGTTGATATTATTGTTTTCTCGCCGTGTCCACGTCTAGAATGCTTTTATCAATATGTGTAGATATATTTTTGTAGATATTTTCACGATTACTGATGTTATATCGACACCCCCGCGTGCGGCTGCTGCGACTCCTAATCGCAGTTAGGCGCCGATGTGTTTTTCATGCATCTATATACGATATTTCCATCCATCGAGTGTGGAAAAATACGCTCTTAGATCGCTCAGTTCAATCTCGTGAAGTGCTCGGCATTCGTAACTTCTCTATTACTAATCAGACTTTTTTCTCGAAGATATTTAAAAGCGATAGGTGCAAAGCACTATGATGCATTGACATTAATTTAATTGATTTGCCATTGCCCTTCACCTAGACAAGCCAAGATTCAAGAGCAATCGCTTTGCACGCGACACCCTATTCTTGAATCCTCTGTTCGTTTTTCGTAAAACGAGTCAGAAAATGATCCACCAGGGAATAAACGCGCGACTGAGATTTCGACTGTGGAATGTGTAGCTTTTCTTTTCATCCTGGCCGGTCCTGACGTGAATCCTGACTTGAATCATGAGTAATTCGAACCCATGGTTCATCAAGTGTTTTCGAAGATGAGTTAGCGCCAGCAAGCAAGCAAGCAGCAAGCAAGCAAGCAAGCATGAAGCAAGCAAGCAAGCAGCAAGCAAGCAAGCAAGCAAGCAAGCAAGCAAGCAAGCAAGCAAGCAAGCAAGCAAGCAGCAAGCAAGCAAGCAGGCAAGCAAGCAAGCACCGATCGCAATAAGCTGTCACCTACGAAGCGGCAAGCGAATGGAAGTAAAACTCCCTGCTCTCTGCTCGACTCCGCCAGCATGCTAGTGAAGATGAGAGCTGGAATGTCTAATATTAGATGCATGCGCGTTCTACAGGCTTGGCCAGGGCTGTACAAATTATTGTTATGCAATCTTTACTCGACAAATACGTTTCTTTTCAAAGACATCTCATCGGTATTTTTAAGTCTTGTATGTTTTAAGATTTAATATGAAGTACCGTAGATATGGGGCAATTGCAATTGTTTCCTCGTGGTGTAATATTTAATAATCAACGTGCGCTTTAGAATGGAGTGCAGAGAAAATTGAGTGGTATTGTTGAGTCAGCGGCAGCACACAACGGAGGGTGGCCAGCCCTGTCCAGCCACCGCTTATGTATGTTACTTAAACACATATTTAATTTCTCAAAGACGATAAACATGTTCATAACGGACGTTGACACATCCGATTATCAACGTTTTTTGCTGCGATTTACTCTAGGTCTTACAATAAAACTGAAATCGCACAATCGTACAACAAAAAAATGTAAAAAAATCTAGTGGCATTAATCGGTATCGAAAAGGAGACAACATGAGAAGCACACAACAATTGATGGAGACAGCTCCAATTGTGTGCCGGGAACATTAAACTGGCTAAGTTTCGTGTCTCGTGAGTCCCCTAAATTTATTCCCTACGTCTTCACGCGCACCTGATTGACATACGAGCGCATAAAATATCATATAAATATATGAATATAAATAATATGAATGAATTTTCTGTCGAGACGCCAATAGCGAAGAAAACTTGCCTTCCAGTAGACATATATGCACACTTCTTTATTTCAAGGCGGTTGGAATAATTACAGGGGGTCAACCACGCGCACCTCAAAGTCAGCGCCGGCAAAGTCCGGCTAAATTTGAGCAAAATTGAACAGTCTACGTCGCAGGCGGCGACTTGGAGCGAGGCCAGCTCCGTCAGTATTACCATTTACCGATGCGAAGGAAATGGAAATGGAATTCGTTATCATTTTCAACGAGCACAGAGCAACGAATCGAGTCGAATTGACGGATGGTCGCGACGAACGGCGACACTGTCAAATCACGGTCAAATCGCCAACAAAGCCAATAACTTCGCATGCAGCAGACTGTTGTTGATTGATCCCGATCGAATGGACGCGCGAGAGATGCAAAGGATTACACATTTTCGCGATGTCTCGATGTGTTCGTCTGAGCTCCTGGCCTCGGCGGCCGGGCGCCACGAAGTACATAACATCTCCAGATAGTTAGTTATTCATTGCAACTAAGTACCAGGCGGTCATAAAATAGTAAATATCTCCGCGAGGTCTCTTTATAATGCAGTTTTTTAAAATTTGCTTCTATCCATGTAGAAGTTTTCTCTAGGCGTGAAAGCCTTGTGGCGGCTTTACGCGGAGGCTGGCAGACTGGGGGGGAGAGAGGATATGACGTTTGGCGCCGGCCTATTCAAAGAGACAGATCAAACGAGAAGCGCATGGCGATCATGACGCGTAATCCATATTGCACGTAATCCATCAAGTGCGCCACTGGCAAAGCGCCACTACCCACTGCACATGTCGATGGCGATTACACGACCATCTTTATTCTTTACTATTGACATGAATTAAGTCGCACACATCTCGCCTATAGAACACTTACAGACACAATCGGTCAAAAACACAGAGTTTTTTTTTGCTCGCAAGACGTAACTTGGCCGATTCCGGCGAAACGGCGTATACGGTTTATTGGGTCAAGCCGCGAGGGGTCCAAAACATCAACGAGCGCAGCAGCCCGCGAATCTTCTGCACTTTAAGTGGCGGCGCCAGGAAAAAATCAGTGGGGGGCAGAGCAGGGACAAGGTATACGTTGAGGGGGCAAACCATGCCCCCCCCCCCCCCAACTGATTCGGGAGAACAATAACTTTATAAGTACAAACAATTAATTTCATTTGATTGACTTTGTCTATTTTAGTGAGCAACATAAACCAAGAGATTTTGTGAGTACTTCGTAGACTTGTACGTTGTTATTTGACACAAACATGAGAAATATATCTCACAGACGGCGCATTGGTCACAGAAATCACAGCAATCACAGCACACTTACTAGTTTAACGTCCGACTCAAAACTGTACTGATCAAAATTTCAGTGTTTGGCCAAATGGTATTAACGTTTCAAATTACAACAAGTCAATTACATTCATGGCGCTTACTGCCTTCTGGGACTGCTGAAGAAAAACAACCCTCTCTGCATGCGTTTGCCACATTAAATTTACCTGCGCATAGTTATAAATTTGCGACTGTGACGACAGAGAAAGGAAAAATGCAGCGAGGTTGCTGCTTCACAAGTGCGACAGATGTGTCTTAAATCCGACTATGAGAGCGAAGAATCCGCGCTAGCTGATTTTTCTTGATATTTCACAAAAGACAGCAAGCTGCAAGACAGCAAGCTGCAACTGCACGCTGCAGTTTAGCGCACCGATTTTTGGCGGATATTGTCACTGCTCAAATGTCTACAGCGTAATTATTTTAGTATTAATATTTGAATTCATGAGACTTAAAATTATTTTCAAATACCAATTAAGAAATGCATTTGAGATCGGGGGAGAGGGCAATCAGGGGGGTAAGGAAATTGGTGAAGGGGGCACCTGCCCCCCATGCACCCCCGTAGCGCCGCCACTGTGCACTTTCCGTGCTTTCCGTTGTTATTTTTATTGCAGAGGTGGTGGAACGAGCGAAGCGAGTGGGTGACGTCTTCATTAATTTAAGTCACATCGGAGGCAAAAGCGTGTGGGAATTGTCTTCTTGTCTTTGTTTTCTTGCATAGTAGGTATACAGTGTGCAGTGTACAATAACAATACGTCAATTAATCGAGATGTGAAAAATCACAAACGGTTAAATTTTTAGGTACGAATTAGGTGCTAATTTAACATTTTAAGATTATCTTGACAGTCTAATTTTTAACCAGTTGATACTAACACAGTCCACCATTTCTCATCCTAAGCAAAACGACAAAGCGAAGTCATGGAAACAACTAATTATTCCTACAAACCACGTTTTCGTCGAAGCCCTAGTACATTATCATACCAGGAGCAAGGAGATTTTAGAATCGTATTATTAGAAACGAGAAATCCACACAAAAATCCGTAAATTGTATCCATATTGGGAATCTAGCTCACGCCCTTCTCATTTCCAGTGCGATGCATTGGAAATGATCGCTTGGAAATGATACATTAACATTAATAATTGATATACAATAGTATTGTCAATTTTCTTAAACCAGAAATTTTGAGCAGTTTTGGTTGATATCAGACTAAAGTGTGAGAAATTTTGGATCAAATAATCGGACTGAAAAGTAACAACGCTTAAAACCAATTATCAAAATCTGCATCCGATGTAACTTCGTGTTAATTCTTTAAATTAATCAGCTGAATTATGAGAGTTTTAATGTTCATAAATGCAATTTGAGAAAGGATTTATGAATCAATGTCTGGCAAGTATTTAGTGGTTTTCATCTTCGTAAACAAACGTGCAGCTGGAAAGATGAAAGCAAGCACGCCGTGTTCGAGTTACGATGGTACTAAGACGCTGTTGCAAGTAGGCAGACAGGCAGGTATAGCTAGTGTAAGTAATGTGTACACTGTACACTGTAAACGCGGTGTCAAGGCCCAACAAGCAGGTACATGACGAGACAAAATGATATTACTTTAGAGGACCGATTATGCGCCTTAGAAGCCAAATCAAAATACAATGCCAACAATTAATATATTGTATTAGTTTCACATTTTAATAAAATCGATTTGGAGCTAATCATTACTTAATTTAAATTAGAATTGTGTAAAAAAGGGTTGCTATTTTATATTCACAGTATATTTGTGTTATTGACGCTTCTTCTGCTTGCTCTTGCTTACATTAAAACTGGTAGACGCACGTCTAGATGATAATGCTCATGTCTAGAAGTTGTAGGTTAATGGTTACCGTCTAGCCAACTGTCTGAAATATCATTGTCGCCGTTCGTGACCACCAGGTCGTCGTTAGATCAGGTCGTTGTTGTCATATGTCAGATCGTAGCAGTCAGCAGTCTTCGCTAGTCAGCAGTCAGCAGTCAGCACTGGGCATGTGCACGAGGCCTGATTGATGTCAACAGTGTTGGACTTACGTTCACCATTCGTTGTGAGCGAGCTGGGCGCCAGACGCTCGTGAACCATCGCCTCGCTGGGGGCTCGGTCTGAAACAATTAGGCAATGTTGCTCATTAGATCATCCGGATCATCTGTCGATGGTCACAAATAACTGGCAGGATCGCTGGCAGGTTCGATGGCTGAATTCCTGAAATAGTCTGACGGCCTGATTTTGTCTTCGTTTCTTTGGTAACGCGACAGTGTCAGGATATACCTGGATTCAAATTAAAATAGATTCTCATTGCGAATATTAAACTCGATTTTTTTAACCAATTATACTTTCGGTCCGACTTCGAGGAGATAGCTTATTCAGACTTTTGTGTATTTGTTTTGTGCGACATCACTTTAACAAGTGTCAGCCCTCTGGCAAACAGTTTTCAGAGTTCAGCAGTCAGCTTACGATCCCCGTGCAGAATATCATTGACACTCTAGCCGTTCGGGGTAGTTTTGTGAATTAGCATGCTATTTTGACCCCATGCTGTTTGATAAATAGCTAATGAATGGCCTTGGCTTAAGACGGTGCGAGTGCTCAATGTAGTCGGAGTCTTGTTTGCCTTGGACCTCAGATTCACAGCTACAGCCTCTTGCGGACACACAACAGTCAAGACTCAAGCTAGACAAATTACTGGCTAACCTAGAAAAAATAAAATCATCTGATAGATTGATAAGTAGGAATGGGCGTCTGCAGGATTAGTTGAAGAGGAGTATTTTTAAATTTACTCCTCACGATTTTGTGCATTGAGTGCAACTTTTGTGCCGTTGGCGAAATTGTACATTCAATGATCATTACATCACGCGAACTCGTAAAATTTCCTTTTAGTTAAATAAAAATTTAAAAATTTTAGCGTTTCATGCATTTTTTATGATGACAGTAGTCTCCTTTGCTGAAGTAATACGTTTTTACGATTTTCTGGTAACAACTTCGACTTACCATAAAGCGAACAACAATTTGATAAGTGCAGACTGCAACGGTAGCTTTCAATTCCCCTTCCACAACTCACCATTACCACTTGAAAGTCAGACGCTGTCGATTGATTCAAATGACAAACAACTAATAACGCGCCGGATCTCATCTGAATCCAAAATAGATGTTGTTCGATTTTGCAGATCGAATTGATTCAAATGAGATTAATGTATGCTTGATCGATGGCAGGTGTACTCGATTTGTCACTGTCATAAGGTATTGTCATTCCGATTTAGTGCTGGCTGCTGCTTATTTTGCCACACTCTTCTTTGCTGAATTATGTGTGACGTTAGAATATGCTCGTCTGACTCGTGACAAGTGGCACTAAGACAGGGTTCCTGCCAAATAGCAAGAACGCCGCGTTTTCATTTTTCACAGTTTTCTTGCTTTCGTGCGATCCCAGCCAAAGATGTCCAGAAACTCAAGCAAGTAATGAATTGATGATGAAAAAGTGTGCTGTGTGCAGCATCCAGTGGAGACTCTTTGCTTCCACTTTGAGTGGCCACAGAGGAAGTCTTTGGGACATCTCTTGGAGCTCTGTAGCTGAGAGCGAGAGAGAGCAAGAGAGTAAGAGAGAGAGAGCGAGCAAGAAAGATATAAGGGGCACTCAGGGATCGAGCTATTGGAGTGGGTTAGGCTGATCGGTATTCAAGACTGAAAATGTTTCAAAACCAAATTCAAGGACGTCAGCTCTAACACATCACCGTGTGCACAAAAAACAACAAAAAAATCCTTAGACTAAGAACTATAACACACTTTAAACAAAACAAAGCCCACATTATTTACATTTATCATGTTTTCCATAATCCATAAATTCCCACCCTCTTGCGTCTAGGATCCTCAAAATAATTTTGTAGTCCAAGCAAATCAGGACGTCAATTAAAGACGAGGAGAAGTACGGACAACACACACACAGAGACCCAAATGAACCTCTAATTGTTCGAACGCTACACTTCGACAGTGACATGTGAGACAACTCGCCTTTATCACGCTCACATCCGCTTACAATGTTTTAATACGCAATTCCTAACATTTTGTTGAAGCACAGCGTGCTGATTTCTGACTGGCGCCGACAAAAGCCTTGCGTTGCCGCAACGCATCAGAGATGATGATGGGTGTTTATGCTCGATATTGTCAGGATTCGGGACCGAGGAGAGAGACGAGAGATGGCCCGTAGTCCGTGGTCCGTGCTTAGAGGTCCGTGGACTGCCGGTGCCGGTGCTAAACACTATGCTGCAGCGAGCGAGCGGCTGAGACGGCGGCAGAGGCGGTTGGCTAGCCGTGATGCCCTTCTTGTCATAAGGCTGGCATACGGCCACAAAGCTCGCCTGCTAGGCGCCATGCAACGCTATAATACGCTGTGAAAACATCCAGCTACCAGCCAGCAATCCGCCAGCAATACGCCGAGCACACGCTTCTACTATGCTTATTGCTTATACGCTGATATCACCACATCGTGGTAATCCCACAGCTTGCTTGGCGCTAGGAGTTCTTATACTATATCATTCATGCATGCACCCGGCTTTTATTCAACTAACTCGACCCGGCTGTCGGATTTGTGCTGAAAAAAACAACGACTTCGGTGGATTTACGCGACTGTTACGTTTGATTAAGGATTATTATTTGCTTATGCACTAACGTTGGTTTAATCGCTTTGTATTGAAAGTTGAAACTGGGTTTTAAAAAGCAAAAAAAAAAAAACATTGACAATTGTTTTCCTGTGCAGGCTTGGCTTGGCGGCTTGTCACAATATTTCAATATCAAGGCATTTTACAATATCTTACTTTTCAGAGGTAGCAAGAAATGGCATAGTCAGATAAATTAAGGTAACTGTACAAAGTATTAGAGATTTCTTGGAGCAGCCGAAAATCTGCTTGACGCGTGAATGCCGACTTCCTTCTTAATTTAGCGTGGGACATTTCGCTTGACTTGAGACGCAGGTAAACAGAAAAGCACTGGATTCAATTGTAACCCGAGCATTATCGTAATGACTGTGAAGGTAGGTATAGGTATTCCGGAAAGGTCCTGGAAGAATTCCGCTGAGGAATTGCTACCTTTCTTGTGGATTTAGGCCTCTATGCCAGCAACCATGCTTCCATCTTCACATTTGTGTTAATCGACGTACTCCGTACGTTTGGACCGATGTTCATTTCCAATCTTGTTACGTGCGATTCTCAGCTAAGAGCAAAACCACACTCCTGAAAGTCGCATGTTGCGTTATTTCATCACAGTCATCGAATCGCCGATCGTCATAACGATTATGCTAAAATAATTGTCGGTCTCGAGGTAATCTTCTGATCATCAACGGTTGCATTCCAATAACTTTCAAATGTAATACGATATGTAACTGTCTGCAGAGTACACACATGCTATTGTGCGCTTTTCATTACTCGACGAAACCAATCAAGTGTCTATGCTAATTCCGAAATCAGAACTCGGTGGATTACATTGCCAACGGAAGAGTTCGACCAGGTGACATGGCGCCCATGGTTTCCTCTTTGGGTTCGATGGGGAATGGGCAGATTGAGAGATAGAGCATGGTGCGGTGCGAGGGATTGAGTGAGCCCAACCGAGGGTAGCAGAGGCGCTGAACTGGGGAATGGAGAGAGCAAGCAGAAGGGCAAGCGGACAGACGCATGCTATGCAAGCTGTGACTTAGATGCCAGCCTGCCCCAGCCTGCATGTTATCCATAGCAGACTGGCGCCATCCGTGACATCACTTCCGCCCCGCCCACTTGTTCCAGCAGTAGCCGGAGCAGCAAAGAATCGGAGGAGAGGTAGGTAGGTAGGTAGCCAGCCAGCGAGCCCGCCGAGGTAGGTAGGTAAGGTGAACTACTATCTTGGAAGGTTTTCTTACTGGACATGCCAGCTATTGAACGACTTGGATGATGTTAATCCCATCAAACGTGCCGACAGTTTCCTACGAAACTGGATACAGTTATCACAATTGGCAATGTCACTGTCCTGCACCTTCGCATTACCTGGCCGAAAATGACGGACGTGACACTTTTGCTGATAATTGAAGTTTAAGGAAGTCGCTCGTCAGTCAGTGGCCACTAGCTTGTCACCGCGTATTCCAACTACCTTTGGGAATTCTATCTTTTTACTCTTTGGCGGCGAATTTCGTGTCTGTATTCGTTCGACAAGGGTTGTTCAATGATTTAAATTACGCACTGGGAATCCTTGAACGAATTGACAAAACTCTTATGATGTGTCGTTAGTTTCATGTTTGGTCAATGAAAAATTTTCCAAACTGGAAGATCCCAACGACCAATAATTGAAATCTGACGGTATTTATTCTGGCATGTAGATGGCCGGGTTTGAATAACAAACAAATTCATGCAACATTCTCACCTTCAGGTTTGAGTTTTTCTTTAGCAAATCTGCAGTAAGGAGGTGGCGGGGATTCTGAAACAAAATTCAAACGAATTAATATTAATGTATAGTGTATTGTGAATCAGTATTCAAAATTTCATTAAAATTCGTAACGGAAATAGAAACCGGCGTGAAATGGATAATCGGTGACCGCCGTTGAGTTATTCGAGGTGTCTGGCTGAGGTCGCAGCTCGCAATGTCCAGACAAGTCCATGTCAAGACCAGTCCATGTCCAGACCAGTCCATGTCCAGACCAGTCCATGTCCAGACCAGTCCATGTCCAGACCAGTCCATGTCCATCGGCGATGCCGATACCAGGAAACTGTCCTGTCCACGACCGAACCACAACCACGACCGTACAACAACCACGACCGTACCACAGCTGTATACCACACCAAACACATGACAACCACCCCATAACACGGCACAAGCACGATCACGTCACACGCACGCTCGACCATCTAGCAGCGTGCAGAACGCATTACGCATTCGGCATTACCCATCGTTACCGACCCAACGCCCGACACTCACCCAACGCAACCAACTTATCCAACTTCCAGGAGAGTGACACCACGTAACACGGCGACACCAGGCGCCGACCGGGCCCGCACAATAAGAGGCCCCCTCAGAAGCAGACAAGGCCCGTAATAATGCCCATCTTCTCGGTTGGAGGCACGATTAGGATCGGTCTAATTGCAAGGAAGTACAATATTCCTGTCTGTTCGTTGTGTAGTTTGTAGCTAGAGGACCAAGCCGGCGCCGGCGCCTGATGTCGTTTCATCGTGTTTCCCCAAAGAGCACCACACTCGCCGGATTCACCGAGAGATAAACAAGCAGTCCTTCAGTCAACCGAAGGCAGAGGACGAGGCTCAGGTCTAAATCTTAGCATAAATGATTATTAGTCCGGTTAAACCGACAGACTTTTATTCATTATCCGTTTATTTAAATGGCTTATTGAAAATTTTGTTTTCGATTTTGTTTCTATGAAGCAAATCACCGATGGGGAAGGCCTGGATGAGAAAATGTTGAGATCTATGTGTAGACGATGTTGAAACAATGGCGCCACGGTTTGCGGTAAGCCCGGTGCTAGCGGAAGTTGACGAAGGTACAAAGAAACGCCGCCTCTTTTGTGTGACATTAAAAGAACTTGTGTGCATATTATGATTCAGACCATATTGAGGTGATATTAAGTGCACAAACCAAGCAATCCCCGCCAGAATATTTTTACTCGTATATTGATAAGTAACAGCATGCAATTAGAGAGGAACGCATACGCATATGATATTGTGGCGAAATTCATAATAAAATATGACTACACAATCCTATCTTACCCAGACAAGTTTTCTGTATATCAACTTACAGTGATGGAAGTTTCCTTCTACAACGGACGAATGAAATGATTTGCATGCGATTTAATGTTCATAAAAAAAAACAATGAAAGTGAAATGAGATGCCGAGCGATCAACTGTCAGACTTAATCAGTTAAGAAACAAATTGAAATCCGAATACGAAATTCTGGATGTCTGATGCCTATCCCTTCTAACTTTCTGCAAAATGTCCCTACTGCTGGCACCCGGTACCACCGGTACGCATGATGCCGGTAGCCGGCACATACTCGTCCACAAATCAGTGATCGCTTTCCCAGTCGCGAGAAGCGCAGCTTTTCCGGCAGTTGGTATGCCACGCTAGCCCATTGATCGAGATTTTAGCGGTCCAGACTCCCGTTCAGAGATCCTCGTCTCCTACTCTCGACGATTGTGGGGTTTGGCTGCAAACCTGTTGCCTTGTCTGCTCCACAGGAACAAGGGCAGTCAAGTTGCGACTCTCCCGAAAACATCGGTATACTTTCCAGGCATGCCTGACAATCAGTCGGAAATACGACGCCAATCGAATGATGGATTTGATAGACATAACATTACCGACAGTGAACAACTGACCTATCTATTCCGATTTGTTGACATATATTTGATGTTATGAAATTCTGAGTTTTTTTTTATTGTTATTATTATTCAAAGAATCGAATTGTCGAACGTATGACTGTTCTTATTTCTGGATAATCGTTGTGACTCTTTACAACGATTCCAGTTCGAGTTAATACCAAAAATCGATCCGAGTTCGTAAAAGACAACAGACCACTAATCTTGTAAAGCGACAAACATCGAAAGCAAGGAAATGGGTAGCTAGCTATTCGAACGTGGCCAATGCCTACGATTCAGGCGCATCAATTAATAACATTTGTCATTGAGCCGCGCAACGAGATCCGTCGTAACTCGCCGACAAGGTTTTCAATGGACTAGAGAACTGGAATGAAGATTCTATGGAAGCACACGTTTGATTGAAACGGTAAATCAAAAACTTTCGCCCAATGACAGTGCAGCTAGGAATAGATAGCCGGTGCTCGTTGTCGATGCCGGCTGTGGAGTTTGCACACCCTGGTAATGCGTGCAGTCTAGACTGGGGAAAACACAGCCGGCTGCCGCTGCTACCATCGCTGCTGCTGCCAGCCAGCCAGCCTGTCGGGCAATCATCTTGCTTTGATGGCGCCAGTGCCAGCGCCAGCCCGGCCACAGCCTCTGCCGCTGCCGCGCCGAGATCGGCCATCGGGCATCCTCAAGTCTCGAACCTCAACAACACCACACGCCACACAAGCCACACAAGCACACGAGTCCGCAATCCCGCATCCACCATCAAGCCACCAACAAGTGCAACATGCGGCTGACGGGATTACTTTGGCTAGGTGCCCTGGGATCGCAGCATCTCTTATCGGTCGGCTGGTCGCGCAACATGCACCAGTCACCACTATTCCAACAATTAGAATCTCGGCAATATACATCTCATGTTCATTGCAGCCACACGTTTAGTAATTTATCGGTCTGATAAAGAGGCATAGGGCAGCTCACAATGGATTGCAACTTATAAAATATATATATGCATGGTTTACATTTTGCTTCCTAATGTGTTTGTGTTTAGTGAATGACACTTCATTGCAGTGCCGTGGTAACGAACTCAATATGGATTGCATTTATAATTTATAATGTTGACAACTTTTCCTTTTTGTCTGATGCAAATGTCTTTTAGACATTAAACTGTTGGAATCTAAGCGATAAGGTGACAACTCGAGGGAGCCACTCTGCAATGAGCCATATCGTGATATGGTAAAGGAACTCACAGTGGATTGCATCAAGATTATAAACTTTATTTTCTTTTCTGTAAGACGACCGTCTTTAAAACATCAAACTGTTAGAATGTTAGTGACAAGGTGACACATCAAAGCAGCCACTTTGCAATCTCCCGTCGCGTGCTATGCTAAGGAGCTCACAGTGGATTGCAGAAGGCTTATAAACTTTACTTTTTAGTTTTAGACGAATGCATTTTAAACATATATCCAAGAGGCATTCAAGTTCTACCAGATCGTAATCCTTCACATGAATGAGCGAAAGACTCATATGAATGAACTGTGCATGCCTATTTCACACATGTCCTGTCTCGAACCTGGACCATTAGTTGCACTATTGTGCGAACTATGTTTGTTAGCCGGCTGATAGTCCGAATCTTTGCTTATCAATTGAACCCAGCTTGCTGAGAGATAACACGCTAGGACTAGGATAAACCAACAAGACAGATAAAACGAAATCTTAATAACCTAGCGGCCTTTCTGACGCCAAACGCCCTTGCTTAATAAAACGTAAATATCAAGGGGAAGGCCGGTGAGAGGAGTAGGACAGGCCATTGGGTGTTTTAAAGGGACTCCAACCGCCTTATTAGGCAAGTGACAACGGTACACCTTTCGGAGATGAAAGAGGAGAGGCCGAGCGTTGAGCAGCAGCATGCGTTTAGTGTGTAGACTGTAGACTGTTGACTGTCGAGCCTAGAAGCGATGTAATGCGTGGACGGGTTGGACATGAACCGACTCTGCGTTGGATGGTGAATGCTGACGGTATTGCGTACGTGTAGCTCTAGAGCTAGAGATGAACGGACGCCCGCTTTCGGCAGACTCCTACATGGTCCAGCGAAGAGACCCAAACAATGGGGAGTAGGGGTGACCTGACCTGTGCACTCTAACGTCCCATCGCATCCACAAACAGCTGTCGCGTCGATCGAAGCGAACGATCACCGATCAGAAACTTATAACTAAAGCTGTCTAAATGTTCCATCGCATTTCGTGCGCATTTTCGTATGCTTACCAGGTTTACAGAGGCGGCTCCAGTGGTAAGGATTGCAACATATGTAGACAGGATCCTTGGCAGAACGACACACGGGCAAGCGCTTGAGTTCTCCCGACACATGGAGGTCTGGCCAGCGCCAGACTTGGCAACACCGAACTTGTGGCTCGCGTTCACGAGGTAACAAGACACAAGCCGAAAGGTCCGCGCCTCGACTCTCGATGGCGGCTACCAACATTTCGAGCTGGTTTTCCGTAAGCCGTTTCAATAACTGGCTCGTTTCGTTGTTTCTTGTTTGAGTCTCACACGAGGTTTCATGCTCTCGAAGCACCCGAGCCTTCCACAAACGTTTAGCGAGCGTTGTTCGTTTGCTGCGAAACATGAACATGAAACAACGTGCGCAAGATGAGCATTTGGGGGCCACTTCTTGCAATTAACGCGTGTAGGTAGGAAATACGTATCTTATTCAACATCAACTTCTTCATTCACACACTGGAAACTATCACGAAATAAAATGATTGTAATACACCAAATGATAAAACTCCATTATCACAAATAATCTTGATGCGCACTTTCGTACACCTTCACTCATTATAATAAACACACACTGTGATAATCCGCGATAGACTCGTGTTAGATGTTGATGTTGCGAGCTAAATTCGCGTGTGACACCACGACCGTGTGGTACTGTTCGGTGCAGCGAGCGAGCGCGACCTTCCCCGACATGCGCCTCGGATCGACTGGGTAGGGAAGTGGGAACTTGGGACTGGGTGGCAGGCGGCAGGCAAGAAGGCAGGCGGCAGGCAGGCAGGCAGGCAGGCAAGCAGGCAGGCAGGCAGGCCGGCAAGCAGGCAAGCAGGCAAGCAGGCAGGCAGGCAAGCAGACTGACTCGCGGCTAGTCTCATGGGTAACCGACCGCGCCATGGCGACAGGCGGCGCTAGCTTTGCCTTGCCTTGCTGTGGCTTGTCTTGCCTTGCCTCGCTGTGGCTTGCCTTGCCTTGCCTTGCCTTGGCTGGCTGGCTGGCTGGCTGGCTGGCTGGCTGGCTGGCTGGCTGGCTGGCTGGCTGGCTGGCTGGCTGGCTGGCTGGCTGGCTGGCTGGCTCGCTATTTAAGCAGTGGCGCCGCTTGCCCAAGGGGGTAGACCGAGGGTGCACGAATCACGATCACCGACAAAAACACACCAAATGACATGGTATTTCGGAATTAAGACGCCGTGTTTCAGACCCTTCTTTCAAATTACGCCACCGGCCGGAAAAGTGTGACACACACTTGATCCAACCGACTACCTCCACCACGCCGGATAAAGGTTGTGTCTTTTCTTTTTCGTCCAAATAAATATCACTCTCTTTTGTGGTTTGGATAGTCATTATCATTCACGGGTTCCAATCCGCGAAAGCATAATTTTCTACCTAGATCTTGTGTCTGTGTGAGCGTGCTAATCGCTATCAAATTATATCATGCAGTGCGCCAAGGGTAAGACATACCCATTACCCACCACGATACCCACGGTACCCACGATACCCAAGACATCCACTAAACCATGATCAATCGGCTTGGCAACCAGGCTCCTCGGTGACCCATGCCATCAGGAATTGATTCCATTATACTGTGATGTCTCCAGAACATAATTATGCGTTTTACTGCATCTTGGATTATTACCCTTTGTTCCAAGACTAGAGCTTAAGAAAACAGAAAATAAAATCACCGGCTAATTCGTCGAGTGGCGCCACGGCGGAAGTGAGCGGAGGAGAATGAGAAGTCGGTCGAATCTTTGATGTCGCCATGACGATATGGCATAGATATTTTGTCAAGTTATCGGCGTTCTTTATAGAGACACCTTTGTTGACTTATTGTCTGTTCGGTCCTGTCATCCCAGGCCCAGCTCTATAGAACTATGGGCTAGCAATTGCTATATAAAAGGCGTCCTGTAGGTGCCATTTGGAGATTAGCGCATGTCGACGCCGCCGAAGCGGGGCGACGCCGGAGCCGACGCCGGAGCCGACGCCGACGCTGACGCCGACGCCGACGCCGACGCCGACGCCGACAAGATCAGTGACGCCGGCGGGAACGTGAAGCATGGCTGGCCGGCGAGCTGGCCTATGTCGGCGACGCCTATGTTGGCGACGCCGGTGGCGTCTCGCCAAATCCGTGGCGTCTTCTCTCCGAGGACGCTTGGCGTCGGCGGCGGCGGTGGCGTCGCCGTCGCTGTCGCCGTCGCCGACGCTGTCGCCGTCGCGTCTTCAATTCAGAGAATATGTTGCCACATCACTCAGCATGAGCCCTCCCGATTAGTATACTTATATATGTGCTTACATCTTTCCTTCTCAGACCTCTTATTTTCAACAGTAAAACTACAATAAAATCTAAATTACCGACATCGATTATTTATGTTTTTTTCTCGCTATTTATACAAGATAAGGAGTAATCACTTTCTTGTGTCTCGCAGATGTCAGCGTGCTATAAATGTGAACCTTGCATTATTTGAGAGCGAGATGCAGGTGCAATGGTAACAAACACACGTCGTGTATACGCAAAGCCGAAGAGAAATGTGCAAGCTAATGCATAGAGCAGGCATGCAAACGCTGTTCAAATGTGTTTTCAACATTGGAATTTGGAGTGGGTATAGGTTTAATTAAAATTCGTGACAATAACTCAGGTCCGAATGGTCCAATTGCATATTTTCTCTGTTTCATCTCCTATCTTTTTCCATTCACGTCTGATAGAGATAGGTCAGAGGACGCACGCTCGGTCACATGCCTGACAATAATTTCCATGTTCAAGTGTCGAGACTCGATAAATAAGTCTCCCTTTTTCAGCCATTGCCCTTCGCCTTGCCTCTGTCTGCTGCTCTTGTCCTGTCTGGAGTGTGGAATAGTTCATCATTTTGCAATTGATTGCCGTCGCCGTCGCCGTCGCAGTCGCAGTCGCCGTCGTCTTCGTCTTCGTCGTCGGACGTCGGACGTTATATAGTTTCACTGAAATTACCATCTTCTAGCACAGGAAACGATCGGTGATTTGCCTGCATTGCGAGCTCGAACTGATACGGGTATTTGACAAAACAAAACAACAGTATGAGGCTAAACAACTGCTTCGAACCCCACCATATTATACACCCTGGCATTTCCTTCAACAGCGTTTATGATTTTTGGCAATACGCCGAATGATTACTGCCTATAAGGTTACTTATAAACAGCAATTACGATTTGTACCGCATTGTTATAGCTGAGATACCTAAGCGAACAAGAAAGTATAGAAACGATGATTAATTCGTTAGATGAGCGGCGGCGGAGGCGGCGGCAATTTGGAAGTAATAGTACAACGCGTCGGTGAAGCCAGGCCATGGTGATTTGACGCCGACCGACGCTATGGTATGCTGAAAAGGCCAGTTGTTGAAGTTCCGACAGAGGTCGGTCTGGAGGCGAACCAAGCTGGCGTCAGCGTCGGCGTCGCGACGTCGCCGACGCCGCCGACGCCACCGACGCCGCCGACGCCGAGTCGACAGAGGACGTCGAGACAAGCGGCGCCCGTGGACTGACGCCGCTGCACGTTCCCAAGGCTCACACACTCCCTGCCGACCCGTCTGCAAGCGGGGCTTGGGGCTAGGGGACTCGAGCCACGGAGTCATCGCCGTTTGCCTTCAGCGCCACCCAGATGATTGATTTCAAATATCCTGCTTATGCTAAAGCTATGAACTGTGTATATATGGATAGTTTAAGAGCTAATGTATACGCGCGTTTTTATTTTGTGTGAATCAGTGTGCAGACAGGTTGAAGAACCGACGTGTTATTCAAATCTCGTGCTTCGAAACGCGCACAAGCAAAGTTCATGAAAGACCAAGCGGTTTTTTTAAATTAACACGTTTTTTAAAATTTCATTTTGCTGTAATTTTTTATTAAATTTAGCATTGCGATTATAGTATATGCAGCATAGCAGAGGGAGGTAACAAATTGAAAACGTAGGTGTCAGAATTGGGTGCTGGTGGTGCTGGTGTTAGGCTGTAGGTGCCTTGGTTGTGAGTCATGAGTGTCTGCACCCAGGGGGTTAGAGTGGCGGTGGGGGGCAGGAGGGCAGGGGGCAGGAGGGCAGGGGAAGGGCGGGTGTGATGATGAGTTTGAGTAGTCTCAATAAGATGAACAAAACAAACAAGTGCAGTCTGCAGTCGCGTCGGCGTCGGCGTCGGCGGCGTCGGCGTCGGTGGCGTCGGTGGCGTCGGCGTCGGTGGCGTCGGCGGCGTCGGCGACCAATGCCGGCGTGGCTTGATGCCACCAATGCCTTCACACTCACACTAACAACTAATAACTCACTTCGACCAACGCACGCGCCATTAAGCTTGACTGATCTTATTTATTCGATGGAAATAACAGTGGAAACAATTATTTCTTTTGCTTGAATAATATTTGTTTTTTTCTATTGTATTACAACATCTTTATTGTGGTTCAGTTAACAATCCTTAGTATCTTGTGGTATTGACATTAATAAATCGTTTTCTTTTTATGGTTTTGTAGTTGCAGTTTCGTGTATAATTATATATGTCACGGTTTTGAATTTGCTGTTGCTTGCAATTTCATGGACTATATGTTTTCTTATTGTTGATTTTTTGAACACCCGAATTGAGATAAGAGCATAAGAAAGAAGAACTCAAATAACTTCTGTACACCAATCACTTCAGCCAATCAAGTAAATACGATCATAATATAGTAAAAATATCATTTCAGGTTGCCACTAATGGCATAAACAGTCAACTATCATTTTAAATATTTGAAATAATATTCAGTATTCACGGCTATTAGGTCGGGGTTTAGTTTCCCTGATTAGAAATCGGATAAAAAGGTTACGAGGAACTCGCAGACACCTTGTATTCGTTCGAGAAGTTGGGATAATTAGTATTGAATTAGTGCTAACTTATGCCATCAGCCCAGCAAAAAAACTGAGAACGCCGGCAAAAAAACTGTGTTAGATACAGGGGGCTGTATCATAGGCTTCCCATTACCCCGCTAAAAATACTTTTAAACTGATTGATGGCATAGTTGACACCATGGTCACCCATTCAACCTCTGAGCAGGCGCAATGTTGCTTAGCTTCGGTGTTCTCATTTCTCAATCCATCAGATGGCACAATCCTGGTTTGAAGTTAATCCACAGAAATACTCAACAATGTAAATATCTTAGGCAAAACTTGCTATTTAATTCACAATTTATACTGATTAAAATACTGATTATTATGCTGTTGAGAGAACTAATCTAATATAATAATAAATATGTTTACAAAATTTGTGTTGAAGTCAGAGGAAAATTCCTCTGATATAAAAATGTCTGATTTCTTATTTGATCGGTGCAGCCTAGTTTCTGCTAAAACTATTGGATTTTGCCGATTTTCCTATACAATCTTTATCACATAACAAATTTAGTCTAGAACCAAAATAGTTTCTTCTACAAGAAGCGGGGTGATCTTCCTTCCCGCATTTCCTTTTCAAAAAAATTGAAATGGTTTTAATGCCAATTTAGTGCTTTTACAGAGCCTGTGCATTTTCGTTTCGAACTCAGCCATACCAGAGTTTATTAGGTAGCTGTCTAACAGGCAAACAAACAGATTTTTTGTCTCATAAGACCCCCCCCCCCCCCCCTCCCCTATATGCTAATCGTAAGGGGTAACTTCTACAAAAAGAAAGAACATGACCTATTCGTATTTAAAATAATGTTTTTATTTCATGTAGCAATCATGATCAATGCTTCGGTCCGAGCAAACGCACACAAAACAGCTCGTTCTTTTTTCACATGGTATCTCGTTGAACATGGTGTGGGTTGAATTGGAACCTTGGTTCATCCACTTTGCTCATTACCTTACATTTATCCAACTCCAAATAACTTGTATGTAGTTACAATTTGATATTTCACATTTTCTTAGCTGGAAAATAACCACGTCGATCGCGATGGTAGAGCCCCAACAAACTTGAAGTATTTTTATTTATTTATCTACAGTCGAAAGATTGTAGAGATTGCTTAAAGATTGCTGAAGACTAAAAAAAATCGCCGAACAGAACTAAGTCAGTGATGGTCAGTGTAACATTTGAATATCTATAGAGATTTGCAAATCTAGCAGAATTAGCAAATCTATTTTTACGTGGCTAATCTGTGAATTGTTCGAATTACAGGGGCGGGGTGGGAAGAGGGTTGGGGGTTGTATTTGCAAGAACTATAATAGAGTAAACGATCAACTCCAAGCCTCTCAATTTTGTGGCCTGTGGTACATACATAATATCCTACACCCGCCGCGCCTATCTCCAATCAAACTCGCATGCTTACCGCACAAACGATTTCTTTTTTATTTTCCAACATTATTTACGGATCTAAGAATTAACTTACACAAAGAGACTGAATAATGACTGACTGAGGCTGATGAAATGTATCCGACGGTCCGAGTGATAAAAATGTATCACAATCCCACACCATGCCCACACATTCATACACTTGTATTGGACACTTGTATACAGCAGATACCACCAACACGGTTTTAATAATGGTCATAATAATTGTTATAAAGAATAACAAAAAATACACAAAAAAATATATATATTATATTTAAGCATTAATTTTAAGAAAAGAATTATCTCATTGGTGATGCCACTCTAATTGACGAGCCTAACGAGCGAAGCGAGTGAACCGAATCTTCAATTCGATCCCTCAGAGAAAAAGGCTGTTTTTTTTTGTTTGTTCGTTCGCACACATAGACCAAACGCAAAAACCGATTTTGATTAAAATTTATAAGAACCATCACAATCTCTGAACTTAGGTTTACGTACAAATCAGTTTTTACGTAAATTAACAGTTTTTCAACAACATTTTTCACACTCAAGAGGCCAAATCGCTTGACATTATTAGACCAGATATTTTCATTCTACTTGACCATTGTGTTAATATATCACTTTTCTTGACAATGATCATTTTTCCAGAAAATTTTTAAAGTTATTTTTTAGCTTATTTCTAATCAATCAATTTTCGATTTACCGGTGCTGACAAAATTTACCGTGTGCTTTCGAAAAGCTTAAAGGATCGTGTTTAAAAAAAATACGGTTCACAAAATGATCGAATTATTTTTTACCCGAATTAAATGAATAACGTGATTCAAAGATGAATAATAATCGTTCATAAGCGAGAGATTTAAATGACATTTTGCTCTGAAATCTTTATCTTTTGTTTGTAGTGGACCACGTGGGTGTGACTTTTGAACATCAGTCGAGAGATCGTGGAGACATGGCTACCAGTCTACAAGCTGCTGCGGATATCTGTTGTTTTATGGAGAAAACTTTTAAAACTGTGAGTACCTATCTTAAAGCATATTGCTATTCCTAATATGTGCTTAAATTTTATCTAGATTTTCGGACTGTATTGTACAAGTTTTCGTAAGACCTAGTTTAAACGCATGTTACCAAGTGACGTTCGTACATAACCTAGCAATGCCAATTTATTTAACATTGTGTATTAACATCGTTTGAAAATTGGAATTAAAATATCTTTTAATTTCAGCTGGAAGAATGTGGATTGCTTGAATCATTTTCACTGTCGTACCAAATAAACGTAAACTTTCCAATCAATCTATTCCTGAATTCGGATATAACAAGCCATTTGGATATTGTTCAGAAAGAATTGTCACAATTATCAGAGAAATGTTTTTCAAAAGCATTTGACCTGCCAATTTCACAAAATCTTGTGGATAACATTGAAAACAGGTCTGAAGATCTATGCAACAGTAGTATTGAACAGACTTGTAATGAAACAACTGTGGACGATACTGTTCAATTGTGCCAGATGGCTGCATTGAAAAGGGACTGTAGCACAACCACAAGTATCGATATGACAGATGCAGTAGAAAATAACAATCTACCCTGTGATATTAAGGATTCGGTTAGGGAAATTTCAGCCAGCATCATAAGCCCAGATATTCCAAGAGCCAGCTCTCAACCTTTAAGAGGGTATAGTGATGGATTGACAAATCTTTCTCCAGCACCTCTTGCAGAAACTTTGTTATTTACTTGTAATTTATGTGATAAGCAATTCCGATACAAGAAAAATCTAATAAGCCATGAGCTGTATATACACAATATCGGTGGGAAGAAAAATAGGGCTATTAACCTAATTTGCGGTATGTTCCTGTTTGAAATCATTCTCTGTTACACCAGCGTGCCCAATTTCTGCCGTCCACTTAAAAGCACATATTTTAATTTTTAGATATCTGTGATAAAGTGTTTATCAACAAACAACGGCTCGAAGTTCATCGTGCAACTCATATGTCTCAGAAACCTTTTTCATGCAAAACTTGCGGGATGACATTTACTCAGAAATCTACTCGAGACAACCATCTATCTCAACATACTGGTAAGTGTGCTGCTCTTCCAATAAATAATATGTTTATTTGATGTGGAGAAGCTTTATTATACATGTCAGATGTAAGCATTAATGTTATTTTTCAGGATTTTTCAAATATTCCTGTCAGGAATGTCCAAAATCTTTTGTAAACCAAGCAAAGTTAAATTTTCATATGCACAAACACCAAGAGCCACGGCATATTTGTGAAATTTGCGGCAAGACATTTGTTCGCAAAGATGTCTTTGAAAGCCACGTAAGAAGTCATGATCCTGCGAAGAACCACCTGTGTGCTGTTTGTGGGAAGGCCTTCCGTTCCAAAACCTTTTTGAAACGACATGAAATGGTACATCTCAATGTTCACAAGTTCAGCAGAGCCCTTGAGAAGCTCATTTCAAATGTGTTTTATTGGTTTTAGTGCAACCACTCTGCAGCTGAAGATTCTCCAATGCATTTGTGTGCAGAATGTGGCTGTACTTTTACAATGAAATCTAGTCTAAAGAAACATATGCAGACTCACATTTCTCCATCTGTGATAACCACTGGATGTTTGCAACCTACCAGGATACAATTTCCTAGGACTCAATCGAGTAAAGACCACGAGGCAAACGAAGCAGACAAAGGGCAGCAGCAATTTCATTGTACTCAGTGCTCACGGACCTACAAATTTAAACACAACTTGAAGGTTCATGAAAAATCACATCTAGCATGCAGTGCTGAGGTTACAAAACCTCACAAGTGTCCATATTGTAGTAAGCGATTTTCAAAGAAATTTCGGCTCGAGTTACATGTGAAAACTCATCAACAGGTAAATTTATAATAACGGAGGTTGTTTCAAAACTCGTTAGTAAAAGCCTGGATGGCAAAGCATTTTTAACATTTTAAACTCGGAATATAATGTAGTGGATGTCACAGTTTGGCTTGGAATTTTGTATGTGGGTAATTAATTATATATATATTTTTTTTAGGGCCCAGACCTCTCTTGTGAGATTTGTGGGCAACGCTTCTATCGAAGGGAGGTTCTTAGGAACCATATATTTCTTCACTCAAACCAACGGCCATACAGATGTGATCTTTGCGAGAAGGCATTTGCTTCGAAGGCGAACCTTTCTGTTCATATGACAACCCATAATACTCAATCTGAAGACTGTTCCGAAGGAACTTTGGTTTGTGAATATTGTCAACGCAAATTCAAGCAAAAAGCCTCCTTCAATGCGCACTTGTTAGTAAAATTTTGAATGAAATGAATCATTAACCATTTTTAGTTATTTTATATTATCATTCTTTTGCCATATATTCTTATTTGCAGGAAGGCTCATCGGGGTGAATTTAAATATGAATGCCAAATTTGCAACAAAAAATTTGTGCGAAAAGGTCACTTCGATGGCCACTTGAGGTCACATAGTAAGAATCGTCCCCATGTATGCCCTGTTTGTGACAAGGGTTTCAAAGAAAAGAAACATCGCAGGTGATTATAAAAAATTTATCTACCTCCACCTGGATAAAGTGAATTTGAGTGGTTAAACAGCTAGATTGGGCCAAGTTGGGAATTTTCTAGAAATAACAAGCCTAAATTGGTAAGAACAAGGAGAATGAAGCTTTATTTATGGCATTGCATTGTGTCGGTGGTCCTTAAAAGGGCAGTAGTCGCTATTTTACCCAATAATAGAGCATTCTAAATTTACTATTAGAAACGAAATATCAGTTCCAAAATTTGTATATGCACAGGGAGTTGAACCCGGATCCTTACCAGACAGCAATGCACTTTCAATTATGCTACACGGACAACCAACTGTTGTCCACAGTTTTCCACAGTTTTTGGTACGAATACAAATTTTAGAATTGATATTTTGTTTCTGATTATAAATATCTACCGTACATGCAACCAGTATTTGCATTTAGATTCGAATCACACTTGCATTCAAAATGCTTCAAGTTACTCTTCTGTTGCCAATTATTGTAGAGCTTATAGTTTAGTATTTATTATTTCTTTGATATTACTGAGTACTAAGTTGTCCATTAACGAGTGAAATATATTAGAACATAACTGGTTAGAGTATTCATAAAGGTACATGCAAAAAGGTTAAAGTAGAAAGGTAAAATATAGAAATATTGAAAATAATATCAAAAATATATATTTCTTAACGCAAAATGCAAAATGTGCCACGCATGTTAATTGTATTGAAAATCAGCAATTCTCAATCTAGCTATCTAACTTTTCTTTTCCAGAGAACACCTGAGACGAATGCATCCCAATGAATTCAACCTGGATACCCTGTTTGCCTCTATAACTTCAGAAGATGTACAGATTGCTGAAATGATTACCATGGATTCTACGGCACAAGTGTAGCCGACTGACAAGCGATATTTTTAACAAAGATTTTGCCAAAAAAACGATATTTTTATAAAGGTTTGTCTATGAATGGTATTGCTAGAGTAAAATCTCAAGTTGTCGGAAAATATCTACCTTGAATTTCCCTTCATTGCATTTGACGCCGAATCGTGATCCGAAAATGCCGCCCGATTGAAAACATATGGAAGGAGAGTGAGGTTAGATTTTCGTGCCCCACGTGAGCTGCAATTGCGAAATAAATAGTGCTTTTAGACGTAAATTCGCGATTTAATGAAAGTAATGGCTATATATAGCATTAGAATATAGTGATATTTTTCACATTTCATGTCAACATGTCGATATTTAAGTGCATGACCAGGTGTGAGTGGTAGACCCTTCAAGATCAATATTTGACATTTCACATTCTGGTTGGAATATATAGGTGTTGAATAACTCAATTGAATAACTTTACATGCGATGCTTATGTTCTTCGTTTCTATGTCTTTAACAGGATGCTTATGTTATTCTGCTAAGCTAAATCGCCCACTTGGACGATGTTAGACGAGACATGTGCTTGCCGGGCCGCCAATGGAGATTCAGCACTTTGTTGGAATCCACTGAAATATCTAGATGTTACCAATACAAATCTGCAATTTGTGATGATTATCTTGAACTGTCCAATTGACAGTCCACGAGAGTCTGTGATCTCTCTTTGGAATCGAGGTATATTGTTTGTTATTCCCGTTCCCGAAGAGTACCATTTCTTTACACAAGATTTGTTGCTTACCTATGATTCTTTTTCCCATGCAGCTCTTCTAAGGGTTACAGTAGATGGTGGTACTGACCGATGGCAAAATTTCATCAATGGGGAAGAATGCCTACCACCAGAATTCATAACAGGAGACATGGACTCGGTTTTACCCGAAACTCTAGCATATTATCAAAGCCAAGGAACTCAGTTAATAAGGACTCCCAATCAAGATGAGACCGATTTTACTAAAGCTCTAAGACATGTTCAAAATCATCTTCATGTGCAGGGCCTAAAGGTATTTACAAAAACAACATGAACATACAAACTGATGTCATGCAGAAAAAACTGTTCTAGAAAGAAACAATTTGCATCTACTGCCCAAAATATAGATTGATAATCAAATCATTAATTCTGTGTGGCTCAAAATTTATCTGTTAAACATCTCACCTCTAGGACCTTGTGATTTCTCTGGAGCAACTATTAAGATATCTAGCGTAAATTTCCTGTTCCAGATCGATGGAGTAATAGCTTTAGCGGACACCTGCGGCCGACTGGACCAGATTTTGGCGAACATCAACACGCTGTTCAAGGCGGTGGAAATGTTAGGCGATATTCCCGTCTATCAGTTGGCCAGCAACTCCATGTCGTGGCTTTTGCAGCCGGGAAAACACCACATCGAGATTCCCGAGAGGCTGCGGAGATTGTGGTGCAGTCTGGTACCCGTCGGGCAAAGGGCTAGTCACGTTTCCACAACGGGTCTCAAGTGGAATTTGGGTGAGTTTTTGTTGCCTTTAATTCACCTCGGAATCAACCAAAGTTGTAAAATCCTCATTTTATTTTGTTTCTTTAGCCCAACCATGCATGTTTTATTGGGGTTAATTGTTTATTTTTGGTTTTAGAAGGTTGTATGAGATATTTTAAAGTTTGGTCCCTCGTGAAATTAAAGTAAATTATGGTTGGAACTGATGTACCTATACAGCTTTTCGTTGTTTTGATCGATTTCTTTCGCAATCCAAGACTGTTCTGATGATGACATACCAACATGATCAATGTGTCAACAGACCAGGTCCCCTTTAGGGCCTCTAATCAATCAAATCAGAGCAAAACCATATTCACCTGTTCCATCCACCACAGCCTGAACCACTCTATTTCACCAAAACGTTGTTTTTGTTGGTTCAGTAGATTTGTGTTAGTACCGTAGCCACATATTCATGCGAACACCTGAGATTGAAGCTGAAGCCAGCTTTCTTCATAGGGCCAGCTGATTTAGTTCGCTTCGAGTGAAAACATCCAAGATAAACAAAATCCTAGTTACTTTCTGACTACATACCAAGTTTTTGCTGAAGTCTCTTTATTTTCTTTCCTCTTCGAACAAATTAAACACCATTTTTTATCTTAATCATTTCAATATTATTGTTAAAAATTTGGAATAGGGGATGGGTGAATTGGTACAACATTAGAACACTTCCTCTTATGTTTAATAATTTCTTCTTGGAAAAACAAGTACTTTTTGAGTACTTAACTTTGTTTTGAAAGGTGTGTCTCATTAACGTTCAAGTTACGGTTTAACTCTAATGCATTTCTAATGAAATGGGTCAACTGTAACAGTTATCAGACAAAGAAAATTTGTACATATTCACATCTTTGTTAAGGAATCTTCCTAGTTTGAATTTGAAGCTCAAGATAGTGTGGAGATTGGCAAGCAAAATACTATTCTGGAAAAAATGTTGAGAAAACTCATATCTGAACTGTTGCATTAAGCATTTCCACCTGCGCTCCTCTCCTCATCCATGGATAGGAGCGTACATTGCCCGTTTTGCTCGTTCTCGCACGGCACTTGGGCACTGGCTTCCTCCTCACTATCTTGAGCTTCAAATTCAAATTCGAAGGATTCCTTTCACAACCACGTGATTAGCCTTCATTATTCATGCTAAATTCTTTATCTAATCTGCGGCATTACCACTCTGTTTGCTGTTCCGTTCTGCTTTTTTCCTTCCTGCTACAGACACTACCATTAGAGAACCAAATAAACAAACGTAAGATAATGGTTATTATAAAAAGAGATCTAAAAAGTAAATCTGTAAAAGTTATAGATGCAAGAACAATAAGCCATTCATTTCAGATTTAGGAATACACATTATGCAACATAGTCTAGTGTTTTTTTGCATTAGGGCATTGCATGAATGGAACCTGGGCCTGATGAAATGGTTTCGCTTGTTTGACAGCATCAATTCAAATCTGCCGTGCTCCTGTGGAGAGAGTAGCCGCAATCGGATGGCCCGCAAACTCCCGACAACATATTTACCCCGCGCAACCAAAGTGCTGGTGTATTTTGGGGAGAAATATAAATTGGTGCAAATTACATTTCACGGGGTGGTCTACGCTGACACCGGTGTAGCAAAAATTTTCCCACTCAATAAAATATATCGCTAGCATTACGCGTAATTATTTTAAAAAGGCAATTATTTAATAATTTCAATGAAATGTCCAAATTATTCGTATTGCTTCTGTGAATGAAAGAGGCGACAAACGCAAGTGTTGCCGCGAACGTGTGCCCTGGCCCTGACCTTGCCTTGACCTTGCTGACATGCGTGGACACCTCTCGGCACTACCTGCGCTTCCAGCGCCACCTTTGTCAAACAACGGCAATTTTTTTACTTATTTTTGGAACCTTTCCTGTCACCCTTTCTTTCCTGATCCAAGTGCTGACAGCAAAAGAGGCAACTTAACTAGGGCTTAGGGAAGGGGTGACCCCTAGGGGGTTAGGGGGGAGGGGGAAGGGTGACTTGCACTAGAGCATGGGTGCCAACATTTTGAGACGCAAAAAGAATTATTGAAAAAAAAACGAGAAAACTATGGACTCATTTAAATGACTTTTTCAAAAGATAATATTGAACTGATTTTTTTTTGGCAGGTGGAGCCTTGTGTTTGAATCAAATACATTGTTCAAATCCATTGAATTGCCAAATATGTGTCTGAAAAGTTGAACATTTTAATACCATGCAAAGCTTGCAAAATCATTTGTGAAAGTTGATATAAAATATTGAAAAGTGTGAAAATTGTGCTAAAAATTGTGATTCTGAAGTAATAAGTCATTTTTTTAAATGTTTTTCAACTGCATAGGCAAGTATTAAAAATTACCTTAATTCATTGTTTTCTAATGGGTTTTGCCTTACACCCAAACCACTCAGTCTTAGGCAGGTAGGTAGGTAGGTAGGTAGGTAGGTAGGTCTGTGTTTATTTATGTAAATGCCCGCTATGATTAAAAACGCCCCAGGCAGTACGGATATCGATTAGAAATTTTTATACATGTACAGTAATCACGTAGGGGAGGAAATAACCACAATAATAGGACCCCAGGCAATTTTTTCTTACGGTCAAAGACGAAAAATTTTATATCCATGATCCTGACCCTACCAGAAATTCCTCACCCACTCTACGGATATTATTTAAAAATCATGTTTCATCCTAACAGAAAATCAGGGGGCTATTTGCAAAATTAAAATACAAGACACCCACAGGGATACAGAAATCACCGCCATCCAGTCCATTCCCTGGGCTGCCCGTTCAGCAATGACTGTCCCAGGTTCTTTTTTTGGTCCTAGGTTGGTGTTAGCATGAAACTCATCAAGTGCCATTTCTTTGCAGATAACCAGGGTCTGGAGTTTGGGGGCATTGTAAGCACGTCGAATACCTATGACGGCTCACCCAATGTTACCGTACACACGGACGGTGTGTTACTTTGGTCAATGGGGTTGAAACATAGCTGATATGTCATTTGCCGTTATTTAGGGGTATACTAGGGGTGTGGATTTAAATATTAGAAATTATATCATTGATAAATTTGATATATATTTTTTTTTAACTTTTTGTTTTTCATGTATTGGGTATTTACATTGATATTAGTTTAGTTGGCTCTGATTATAGGATAGGTTGTGCATCTGTGCTTTAAATTTCTATCTTCTAAAACTAGGAGAAACATTTTTTCATAAACTATCCATCTCTACTGATCACTATTTTTAAGAGCTCATCCATGCCATTTTTGGTAGTTTTTTACTGGTGCCATTATCTGAGAGTTGTGGGAATAACCAAACGTCCTTATGTAGGTACCATATGTCACTATCTCACCACTTGCTAGAAAATTGTTACACATAAACTTCCGTTTTCCTGTTATATTATTGTACAGAGAGACAGGCCATTTCAAATATTTAATCCATATTGCTGAATTAAATGTTATTATTTTTTAAATAGACTGGATACTACCTTTAACACCGGAATACAAGTGCAATAAACAAGAGCTGGGACCATTAGTCCTTACAATAACAAATGCCGGTTCCATCGACTAGAAGCCTGAGTAATAGTATGCCTCCTTGCCTCCTTACCTCCTGTTTATCCCCGTCTCCTCCGTGGCCTCTACCCGGTACCGATAGCTTAGTTTTAGTATGTATAATTAATGAAGGAGGTGGGCAGGGCTGGGCTGCCGTGTTGAGCACAGCATCTTGGTAGGAGCCGTGAGCGGGAAGGATAGGTTTAGATTCAGTTGTGCAAGCAAACGTCCGTGGAAGGACGTGTGTTGCGGCTTGTTTCTGACTTGTGACTTCTACTCGGTTCAACCTGTGAACGCAGTACCCAACGGGGTGCTCTTTGTTTAGTTATTTCATCCGTCAACGGTCAACGATTCAACTTTATCACCGCTACACCAAACAATTCGTTATCAATCCCAGAATTACGAACGTGGTTCAAAATTATCAGCCGCGAATTTTGAAATGCGACGTTGTTGTCCCCAGTTTCTGTCGCCGTGTGTTAACAACTATATCTCTTTCCTGGGTTAATTGAGTGACGGAATATAATAATTACTCGCATATCCGAGCGTTTAAACTGTTATCTAGCCGCGAAAGGGCCTTATCAGTCAATGCGTTTGCATCTATAAATGCGTTTGCATCTATAAATGCGTGAAATGGTATTCAAACAATACTACACAATCTAGCTCGAATAGCTGACGAGTGTTACTAGCATATGATCATTGATAATGATTATACTGATTAAACACTACACACTAGGCTTAGTTCTAATCGTCATGGGTTATTGTCACCTGAGGAGCTAATCTCTTATCAGTCGTGCAAAGGTGCACGGAGTACACAGTTGCTCGAGGGACTCGCCTGGATTCTTACACTAGTGTACCACGGTGAGTTGAGTTTACATTTTCCAGCTGCCTTCCTGCTTGATTTGTTTGATCTGTCTTCTACCTTTCACAGCTCAATCCATGTGCATGGTTTCGACTGGGGGCTGGCGAAAAGCCATAAATTCACATATTTCAAGAAGACTGTGACATCCATTAAACAATTCAATTTAGAACACTTGCATGTGTAGCGAAATGGAGAACATTCGGTGTATTCTCGTATGTCCTGTCATCGTCATCGACATCATACCAGCAGTGTCGGATCAAATAATCGACGGTACAATTGGAATACATCAATGCAGGATTTGACAAGGCTCTCACACTATTGTTCGTTAGTTCGTTCGCTCGTTTACCTATGTCTGACACGGAATTCCAACAAGGATTTTTTATTCGCGTCCATAACGAATCTTGGTTGTAATATACTAATAATAGTTACCATATTTTTCCATTGTAAATCTACACTGAACAATTAATTGCCCCATTAGCAGTAAATGGAGCTAAACTTAGGGCTTCCGTGTCGTGTGTTTTGATTTTATGTTTTGTTATGTACGTTTTTGTACGTTTATGTATGCTAGGAATAAATGTACCCAAGTGCCATTGGTTATAAAGGCCGCCAATAGAAACGACTAGCGACAGTTTTCTCACGTAGCTCGACACAAGCTCTTAGACATAATATTATATCATAGTAAGTATGTAAGTCGTCTATTCGACAGTGTTGTCTGAAATGGGTTTAGTGTAGGAAACTAAAAGTGACTGGTTTTGTACTAGTGCTAGGTCGATCAAGGGTTGACCTCGCATCCTATGACGCTCTCATCTTGGCTGGCCCATACGATAATTGGGGTCAATGTGTACAGCATATAAACTTAGCATGGAGTCACTCCAGTCCTTCGTCACAATTCTTATTCACTTTATCGTCGATAGTCTTTCTATAGTATCGATAGCAGCTATAGCAGCGACTCTGCTGTTGCCTTGATTAGTCAACTGAAATCATGAAATATAACTAATGCATCGCTTGTCCGTAAGGTCATTCCATCGTACCTCCACATGTGCCGACTGTCGAGTTCACTTTCATCCTCCGTGTGTAGTCCTTCCTCGTCCATATGCGGCTCGGAATGTCATGCCTGTTGCATGCTCCAGAATTCGAATCGTTTGATTCAATGAGTGGTAATTAGGTAATTAGGCACAAATTAAATGTTTTCTTAAATGTCACAATAACTTGCGTGGCCAATAGTAGTGCAGCAGAGTGGAGCAGTATGTGTATGCCAAACGATAACCCCTGATCAGCGTTGATCAATGATAACCCAGATCGCAATTCACGAGTGTATAGGTAAACCGAGACAGTTTTCTTTGTGGTTCTTTTTTTATCAACGTAAATAGCCGCGGAGAGAGCTGAGAATGTCCTATTCTTGGTCGACGTCGTTCCATTCTCCCCTCCCCACACCCCCGCCCGCCAACACAGTTCTTCCTTTCAATTTCATCTCCCATAAGTACCGAAATATTAGCTGTATATCGATTGATTCAATCACGTTTTGCCTCTATCCAAATATGCGTAATTTTTCTGCAAAATTTTTTAGAAGCAACAATTTACTTCTGATACCACGGCATGAAAAAAAAATCCATTTTTACTAGGAAATCGCTTATTCGGTATTTTTTCCATAATCTTTAATACTTTGGACATAATGATTGCGTAACTTGTTACAACTAATGAACTTCCAATAGGCAATGTGAAGTACCGAGCGACCCCGCTAGACAAATTGCACAATCAATTCTACCTCACTCTTTCTGTTGTAAGTACTTTGTGATTGTGACATGCCTGTTGGTCAACGTATCAGTTGTTATCAGTTAGTATTACCTCTGCTTGTCACCTTTTATCATGTGGATTGATATCACTCTTCCCCCACATGGCAATTTATTTTGGTCAGTTGCTCTCAGCTTGTAATCCAAAAAAAAAAGGAGTTAATGGAAAAGAAAACAGAAATCAAAGTAGCCATAAAAGAGGCAAGGGATGAGTACTTCCTAGGAATGCTACGAAGTGGGGAAAGAGAGGGCTGGAAAAAACTCTATGGGCACATACGTAGGACAAGAAACGGAGGTAATGCTATCCCTGTCCTAGTTGATGATGAGGGAGTTGAATATGTAGAGGCAAAAGAAAAGGCCGACGCACTAAACAGGTACTACTCCGAAGTGTTCTCGGACCTCGTGGCATACCCAGAGAAAATCCCCCTTAAACTCAGAGGACCTAAACCAATTGTGATAAACATAGAGGCAGTCATGACAGCTGTCCAGAGCCTCAAGAGAGGAAAATCCCCAGGAATAGATGGAATGACTGCATCTTTCCTCAAAATCGCAGGATTTGAGGCAGCCTGTTATCTGGACTCACTATTCAACCAAATTATCAGGGAGGGTGAAATTCCATCAGTTTGGAAAAAGGCAGTAGTCATCCCAATTTTCAAGGGTGGTGAAAAAAGAAGGCTGAGCAACTACAGACCGATAAGCCTAACCAGTACAGTGTGCAAAGTCCTCGAAAAAATAATAGATAAATACATAAGGGCCGCATTACATAATAACGAATCCCTGACACAGGCCCAGCATGGATTCAGAAGTAAGCACTCGTGTGAGACTCAGCTGGTAGCACTGGTCCAGGAATTGGCAGATGTGCTGGATAGTGGCGGAGAAATAGACGCGGCATTCCTTGACATGAAAAAGGCATTCGACAAGGTGCCACATTATAGACTGATCCAGAAGGTGGATGCCCTAATAGAGGACAAGGCAGTTGTAAATATAATAAACGAATTTTTATCGAATCGAGAACAGAGGGTCAGGTTAGAAGGGGAAATATCAGACGAGGTGAAAGTAACTTCCGGAGTCCCGCAAGGGAGTGTCCTGGGCCCCCTCTTATTCATAATTTATATCAATGACATTGTCCTAAATATTAAAAGTAAAATAAGACTCTTTGCCGATGACTGTGTCGTATACAGAGAGGTCAGAGAAGAGTTTGATGAAGAAACACTCCAGGAAGACCTTGATAGAGTAGGAGAATGGATGCAAGACAACAAAATGCAACTAAACCTTTCAAAATGTGAAATAGTAGCTTTCAGCAAAAAAAAGGAGCAGAGACCAAAGACCTACAATCTCGAAGGACATGAGCTGGGTAAAATGAACGGGGCCAAATACCTAGGAGTATGGCTAGATCGGAAGCTCGAATGGAAAAGCCAGGTCGTGAAGGTAGCAGAGAAAGGAATACGGAGCCTTAACTTTATAATGCGCACCCTCCAGGGATCAGGAAGTAAGGTAAAGGAGAAAGCGTACACTACACTAGTGAGGCCTATAGTGGAGTATGGGGCAATAATATGGGACCCATACAGACTGGGAGAAATCCAGGAGGTGGAGAGAGTACAGAGACTTGCAGCGAGGAGAGTAACTGGCAGAACTGGAAGGTTTAGGTGGGAGAAGGGTGTCAGAGTAATGGAGAGCCCGACTGACATGTTACAGGAGCTAGGATGGATGAGCCTAGAAAGCCGAAGGGCCTTGGCAAGACTAAGTGCAATGCACAGAGTGATTTGTGAGCAGGAAGGATGGAAGGAAACTGGGGATAGATTGGAAGAATGCGGCAGAGAAGGAAGGTTGGGTCCGAGATATAGGGAGAGAGGTGCCCAAACGGACACTGGCAAATACTCATTCACAAATAGGACCATAAGACAGTGGAACAGACTCAACCCTGAACTGCGGACCAAAGCAAAGGAACTGTCGAACAAAATGTTCAAAGTTCATAGTCTCAATATTGTTCCTCACTGTAATAAATAAATAAATAACGTTCCTGTAGATTATTATTATTATTAGTATTATTACCATTATTATTATTATTATTGTATTATATTATATTATCATTATCATTATATTATACTTATACCACCTTACCACCGCTACTTAACTGTACACTTGTAAGAGAAATTGAAATAAATAAATAAATAATACAGTTCCATTTCAATAGGTACCTACTGCAGGCAGTATAGGCAGTATGCCGACCTAGGATATTTAAAAAAAATATATATGTTATATTTTATAGAATATAGAAAAATGTCAATAGAACAGCAATCAAGATGAAAGCAATAGATAAATTTAACAAGTAGTCATTAGTGATCAACAGATTTGTTGCTTTGGATAGCAATTATACCAAATTGACCCTGATAAGAAACTTGAATGATATCTCATATGCACCATTTGATATAAATTGTCCAAGTTTGAACATTGCCTAAATACTTTGCAGTGGAATGTTTCATCATTTTTTGTGTGCTATTCAATGCTTACTTTTTTATGAAATGTTCAACAACTGGGTTGCCCCCTCCCCCACCTAATTAACATTTTTATGGTTGCTCTATGGTTCACAGGACAGACATCTCCAGATATTTTTGAGACCACCTGATAGGTTCCTCAAAAACTAAAGTATAATGGAGCAAAAACCAAATCTAATCGACTGTCTTCAAATTTTTCACATTTTCCCCGAAGTTATGATTTTGATAGCAATAAAAGCTACACGAGCGACTGCTGCACTGGCACTGCTAAGGGTAACATGGGCAGATCCCTTAGAAAGCTCGTGAAAGGCCAAATTAGTACCCAACCAAACATTCCTCCACCTAACTATTGCTGTGACACTTGCTGTAGGATACCGACTCATACAAAATTAATATGTTCACTCAATGCCGATAAATACATTTCAATCACTCACAATCATAAGACAAATAATCGTTACACGATTCATTGATATTATCATGCTAGAAAATAATAAACTCCAAACAAATTCCAACTATTCCAATAACGGCCAGTCAATAAACTAAGTTTATCTTATACGAATCACAATTGTACCATTGTGAGTGATGGTACCAAGATGTATAATATTTTTCTTTCGCCACCCATTTCCTACAGTGCTGATGAAACTATTTCAACACTTTCTGGACTTAAGCATAGGCTTGCAATGTCGGAGACAGCACTGAGTAAAGATTCTTTGTACACGGCACAGCGTCATATTTTCAAGCGTGCATATTTTCACGCTTACACGGTACTGTATATTATCAAGTGCATACATTTATTCAGTCCATGTGCTGCTGATAATGTTGCAGATTTAGTCTTTTGACTCTTGGTGAGGAACTCAAAATTTCATTTTGAAAATTGTTCTCGCGTAACTTTTTCGTGAAATTGCATAGGGTTCATAAGAATTCTCTGATCATAACATTAATGATCGATCTACGAGATAAGATGTTTTTGTTTGTGTTTTATTTGGACTGGAATATTTTTCCATGCCATTTCCTATTGGCAATTTGTATTTGGAAAATAATTCCAAAAATTCCTATTTTTATTTTTTTGCAGTTTCTGTAATGTTTGCCGGACTTGTCAGATATTATTCTGGTGCTTGGAGGTATCATTAGAGGTTGTAAAAGATATTTTTAGCTGTGAACAACGCCGCTTAATTGTCACTGGTTTGTTTTGCTTGGGTTTTAGGTGCGAGATAAACCAACACGATGGGGGCGATGTTTCGTAGCGAGGAAATGCGGCTGTGCCAGCTGTTCATTCAGCCGGAGGCAGCCTACCAGTCGGTCTCCGATCTCGGAGAGATGGGATCGGTGCAGTTCAGAGATGTAAGAAGTTCGATGACCAAGTTTCAGTAGTTTCCGCCATATTTACCAACCATGTACTAATCGATGGGTCAATCAAATTGCAATCTGAATCTGAATGCTTTTCCAATGTGAGATTAGTTATCTGACCTTTTATTTGTAGTTAAAAAAAAAGGCATTTGAAGGTAACAAAGACCTAGATTATTTCATCTAAAAATCCGACTGATCAGTCTGGCTCGGATTGAGATCAAAAAAATCAAGAAATAAAAATGTAATTTTTTTTTTATTCTAGCCCAATGTTGTCTATTAATAAGTCTTTACTTTGTTCAGTTAATTTCTCTATCAATTTGGCAAAGCCTCTTTGTTAAAACAATTTAGCAGCACTGGCAATGTCAGCTTTGTTGCTATGTAAAACATGAAGCCAAGAGCCCCAGGAGTCAAAGACAATGGACACTGTCCAAAAGATTTAGCTCGAAATAAACATCACCAAATGTCAAAATGTAAACTAAAGCTGCATCATAAAAATGCAGAACTATACAAATGTCAATAAAAAAAAAATATGTTTTCATATCTCCTGTAGAAAAACAAGATATATGTAAAGTGGCATGCCATATGAGTTATTTCAAGACCACTGAAGCTTAGCTGATTTCTTTATTTCTTAATTAGATAGATACCAGCAAAAAATAATCCAATTCCAATTTCAAATCAGAGCATCAGAGTGCAAATGGTAGAACACTTACCCTTCGGTTGTACCAAGGATTGTGCTACTTTGCAATTAAAATTTAAAAAGGTCATAATTTGAGGAATCAAGGGAAAAACACTGGGAGGGTTGGTAGGCTTGAATATATGAAATGGAGGCTTTATATATATATTATAGAGGGTACAATTCCAAAGCATTTAATTACCCTACACCAGAAATTTTAATTTTATCAATTGAAGTAAAAACAGATGAAACAGAATTACTCTGTACTTTCTGTCCAAGGGATTAAATGTGTGGTCCAGGCATCAAACTCGACTTATTATCCTTGTCTGAGACTGCTTGCATGTTTTTCAGCTGAACGAAGGGGTGAACGCATTCCAACGCAAATTCGTCAGCGAGGTCCGGAGATGTGACGAATTAGAACGCAAACTGCGTTACATCGAAGCGGAGATGCTCAAGGATGGAGGAACCATCCCCGAGCTGAAAGAAAATGAAGTTCCGATAGCGCCCAATCCCAGGGAGATAATTGATTTGGAGGTAACTACTGTTTGTGCTTTGTGCTGCCTGCTACGCATAGACTGGCGTAGCTTGCTTACATTATGCCCCGACAATCACAGAGGGATACCAAATTGCTTGGGGAAGGACAAGGAAGGAAAACCCTTTTCAAGTATTCAGCAGCCTTTGTACAAGATTATTTTTACTTCTAGTTTCTTATAAGCAAATTGATGCCAATTATAAATCAAAACTATGATTTTGTATGATGATTCCTAATGTACTACATTGCTCAGACCAAGTGAGTTGCACTTCTGTGGTAAATGACAAATACAAAAACCAGATATTTATAGTTTCTTCAAATTTACTACCCAGGATCTATATCTTGCACAATCAATCATCATCATTATCATATTATCAATAAGAGATAATCTTGCACAATATTTCCATTGACATGCGTTACATTACGTGTTCAAGTCCAATCTGGAGAAGACGGAGCGTGAGATTCTTGAGCTCAGCGAGAACGCGGTGGGATTGAAGAGCACTTTCCTCGAGCTGACGGAATTGCATCATGTCTTGGAGAAAGCGCAGGTGTTCTTCCAAGAGCAAGAGAGCGCTGACGGCTCCGACACTCTCACTAAGGCGCTGATTGCTGACGATCCATCGCAAGCGATAAGAGGACGCCTCGGGTAAAAATTTTTCCCTTTAACACTCCCCTGTGAAGATGTCTTCACATCAATCAAAACATGCATCAAGGAATTTACAGAAATTTAAAAAAAAAATTCAGTAATTTTGATTTGTTACTTTAAAAATGTGTAAATATGGTTACTTTTGGCTGGGAGTATTCTACATGTTGAGTAGTAACAGTCTTTTTTAGCAAAATTAAAGTATTCTTATAACATAGGTGTATTAGTTGCTTGGTGGGAGTTTGAATGAATCTTTGATACATTCTTACATTAAACCTACCGATTTTTGGCCGCTGGTGTCACGAATTGTTGCTTAGGCCACTACGCAAGTGAAGTCTTTGTAGTGGGAAAACTATTGGCAGTCCAGATTTCACAAGGGATTCTGTATAAGAAATGAAAGCGTCCGTTGCCGGAGGCATACTGATTCCTGACGTTGATGACAAGTTGGAAAGTAACAATCGTCAACTTTGTAAATTGACAGGTTCGTTGCGGGAGTGATTCCTCGTGAGCGAGTGGCCGGATTCGAGCGAATGCTCTGGCGAATCTCGCGAGGAAACGTGTTCTTGCGACAGGCGGAGCTAGAGGAGGCTTTCGAGGACCCAGCCACTGTGAGTGTCCTAGCCGTGGTTTCGATGAAGTTTCATACTTGAGAGATGTGCAGTGACAGCAAATAATGAACACCTTTCTTTGGTAGGGTAACAAAATACACAAGACTGTATTCGTAGCATTCTTCCAAGGAGAGCAGTTGAAGAACAGAGTGAAGAAGATTTGCTCTGGGTTCCACGCTTCCATTTACAACTGTCCCAACCTACCAGCAGAGCGAGCAGAGATGCTTCAAGGCCTGTGCACAAGGCTAGAGGATTTGACCATGGCAAGTAGCGTATAAAAGCAGCTTACATAAAAAAACCAAACATGTAAATTGACACTGGTGCTCGATTTTCGACTTTCCCTCGAGCCATCTGATTTTCAATAAAACAGATGTCGTTGTTGATATAACTCAAGTCTTAGCCAATATTGACTATCTGTAACTGTTGCTTCAGTTTAAAATGAGTCTTTAAAAAAATATGTTTTACTAACTGCAATAGTATTGTTTGGTTTTCATTGCTGACAAACACTTTCCTGTTGTATTGCAGGTTCTGAACCAAACGAAGGACCACCGCCACCGAGTTCTGATGAGCTTGGCTAACGACCTGAAAACATGGATCGTGATGGTTCGCAAGATGAAGGCGATTTATCACGCACTCAACATGTTCAACATGGACGTCACGAAGAAATGCATGATCGCCGAATGCTGGGTGCCGGTTGGTGACATGGCCAACGTTCGGAAAGCTTTGGCGGATGGCGGGGTAAGCACAAGCATAGAGATGTAGGGTTGCCATTCTTCATTTTTTTTTGCGTTTTTTCGTGCATTTGATAAGAGCGGCTTAAAATATGACGCTCTACCTATGGCTCTACCAATTCTTTGCCTTGATTGAAATTTGCCACAGAATCACCAATAAGTACACTAGAACATTGATTCATTAGGTAACATACAATCTGCTGAAAAAGATGAACACAACCGTATCAATTACCAGAAAATCGGGAAATAGCATGTTTTTTTCATTTTGATGGTATATCTTGGTTATGCAAGAGTCACGCATATTTTTAATACGTGGCGACTTTTTCAACGTGCCGCAGATTGTTCTGACTTACATTATCTAATTGGATTATAGGGTAGGAGTGCTGCTATCAACAATCTACAACTCCTGTAAAATTTTAGTTGGTATGTAAGCTCCGCGAGAAATTTTCAAATCGAGATTTTATCAAAGCAGGTTCGCTATCGACGGGAACTTGAAAAACCCGGACATTTCTCTAGTTTTCTTAAAAGCTGCCCGGACAAAAAAAAACCTAAGAAAAGAGGACATGTCCGGGAAAACCGGACGTCTGGCAACCCTACGGAGATGTTCTTGGTTTCATCTATAGTTGAAGCACAGAACTTTAACCAAATTATCGAAGTGAAGCTGAGCCATTTGCTATAGACGTTTAGATACGACACAAAATTTCCCTTACCCCTCAATCTTGACCAAACTTGTGCTAGCCGTAAGGAGACCCAAAAGTAAGGGGGGTTTGGTGGTTTAGCTCACAAGAAAATTTTTATTCAAGGTCATTTTTGGGGCACATATTCTCACATTAGATAAAAGTTGCGACATAAAGTTTTTAAACCCTGAAAATAAAAATCAATCTGTCCCTACCTGGGACTAAAGCTAGAAACCCACAACTTTCTGAGAAATTCCTCTCTTTACCTAGTCTCCAGAAAGAGAAGATCCATGTTCTTATCCTTGCAGATGCAAATTTTTCCTGCAAGATGCACCTTTCCATTCACTTGACTTTGTGATACACCTCTGGAGATGTGTAAAACAATTGTGTGTCATGTCAGTGTGCTTGTCACTCTGTTTAGCACAATTACGCTTTCATACCGAAAAGAAGAAGGATGGTGGTTTCTCAAAGAATAACCCACAAATATTACTTAACTATCTCATTCTAGGTGGCATGCGGTAGTTCGATTCCATCATTCATGAATGTGATCGACACTCCCGAAAATCCGCCAACATTCAACAGGGTGAACAAGTTCACTCGTGGCTTCCAGAACTTGATTGACGCTTACGGAGTTGCTTCCTACAGAGAAGTCAACCCGGCACTCTACACAATCATAATTTTTCCATTCCTCTTTGGAGTCATGTTTGGTGACTTGGGCCATGGACTTATTTTGATGCTATTTGGTGCCTTTATGGTCCTCAAGGAGAAATCACTCGGAAGACAGAAAACGGACAGTGAAGTGAGTAGTTGATTAGTAATTAGTAATTTGTGATTTTTTGTTGTCGGTTTACTGGTATACCCTAAAGGATGCCAAGCTGATAACATTTTTAGTAGATTTAACATAATACATAAAATTGGTTCCATTTCTCAGATCTGGAATATATTTTTTGCTGGCCGCTACATTATCTTGTTGATGGGATTTTTTTCGATGTACACTGGATTCATCTACAACGATCTCTTCTCAAAGTCAATGAACATATTTGGCTCTAGTTGGAAAGTGCACTACAACTTGTCGATGGTTAGCAACAACACAGATTTGACTCTGGATCCGGCTGAAGGAGGATACACTCTGGATCCATATCCGATCGGGCTCGACCCAATCTGGCAGGTTGCCTCGAATAAGATCATTTTCCTCAACTCGTACAAGATGAAGCTGTCGATCATCATTGGCGTGGCCCATATGATATTTGGCGTTTGCTTGAGTGTGGTTAACCATGTGTAAGTGGTTCACTCTTAATTGATTTTTAATGCCTGCTAGCAATTCCTGTCACCTGCATTATTTAATTAATGTTTTTCCTTTCTTTTCATTTAGACATTTTAAGACCAAAATAGACATTGTTTTGGAATTCATCCCTCAACTTCTGTTCTTGGTGCTGCTGTTTGCGTGGATGGTTGTGATGATGTTTATGAAGTGGGTCATGTTTACACCCCAAAATGACGGTATGTTTCTTTATCTGTGTAGAAGCTTAGAAGCGTGCAAATAATTAATTGAAAATCAAATGCATGTACCATCATAAAATATGTTATTGCCATCTGTAGTACAGATGGTATTTTCTACTGGATTGATTTGCACTGTGTTAAGTCTTGAAAGTAATCCAGTTTTTTCCTCCTTGTTTGCTGGTTTAGTTTTGGAGACTGGGCCCCGTTGTGCCCCATCGGTTCTAATCCTGTTTATCAACATGATGCTATTGAAACACACCCCGCCGTTCCCTGGATGCAATGAGTACCTGTTCGAAGGCCAGAACACTGTGCAGCAGATTTTCCTGTTGATTGCCCTGCTGTGCATACCCGTTATGCTGCTTGGCAAGCCGCTCTATGTCATGTTTTCACGCAAGAAGAAACATGTAAGACACTATTTTTATATTAGTTTTAAATCTTAATGTGCTCAACATTTATTCACTGTATTCATTTATTCACTGATGTCAATCACTTCTACTGTCCAATAAATGAGACTGATATGTACAAGCTTTTCTCATGATGCTCTAATTTTTATTTCATTTTTCTGTACCAGGTCGTCAATGGCGATGCAAACCAGGGTCTTGAAATGAAACCCGAATCAGAAATGGAGGCAGGGTACTCGGTTGCTCCAGAACCACATGAAGAGGAAGAAGAAATGAGTGAAATCTTCATTCACCAGGCAATCCACACCATCGAGTACGTCCTCAGTACGATTTCGCACACCGCGTCGTATTTGCGTCTGTGGGCGCTCTCCTTGGCACACGCTCGTAAGTGTTCAACTCACTGAAACCGAGACACCGTCATCGTGGTCGCACAATCAGCTATATTCCTAGTGTGCTTTTCCGTCGTTTTGCAGAGCTGTCCGAAGTGTTGTGGACGATGGTGTTGAGAAACGGATTGAAAATCGACGGCTACGCTGGTTCCGTGATGTTGTTCTTGGTGTTTGCGGTGTGGGCGACATTTTCCGTCAGCATCCTCGTCATGATGGAGGGACTTTCGGCATTCCTGCACACACTGCGTCTACACTGGTATGTAGTGCTTTAAGATTCTTTGCGTCAAACTACTCGGCTGCCCGCGTTAGCTAGCGCACAGAGATTTGATTAGGGACCGGAGGGTGGAGGTACACATTCCCAAGGTTGATGATTAAATCTCGAGTTCCACTTAGTGTTTTATTACGGTCAGGTAAGCCTAAAAATATAAATGGCCTGGTATTGCCTTCAGAACAGTAACAGAATGATATACAGATATACATTTTGTGAACTAAAAGAGTAGTTTTTATTTAGTTTTATTTAGTGAGAGGAGGGGGTCATTTTAGATAATATGATCAGTGATGTCAGGCCATCAACAAGAGGGTGTTTGTGATGGCAGACTTCAAGTATTACTTTTTTAAATTTTTATTCAACACTGTTTTTGAAGTAAATTACTCGTTTGAGATTTGAATCTGGTCGGATGGCATTGACAAAATTCGTCCTTATTTTGCTGGTACTGTCTTTTCCTAGAATGGTAACAAAATAGTTGCGCCCCCCACAGACTCCCCTTTGACAACCTTTAGTGCTCTGTAAATGCTTTTACCACCCTCAAAAAACAGTTTGGAGGCAAAAAAACAATGGCTCGTTCTTGAAACCAAGTGAAGTATTCCTCGTGAGGCAGTACCTGCAGTGATTTTCAGTAATAAAGAAGCTTAAACTTTTTGTTTACCACCTAGGAAAAACCTGTGCTTGTGCTTTGGTGAATCTGTAATCCTATCGTAAAGTAAGCCCATTACTGGTTGGTACCACCAGTACCACCACAGGTACCACTTTCTTCCAGCCTCCTACTTTATGTTAAAATGCAGACACTCGATTAGCAATTCAAATGGAAATGTGTGAGTGACACTTGTCACATGTCTACTGTGAATTTATAAAAACCTAATCGAGACACGATTGATTTCTATTTCCGGAGCAAACACCGACTGTCGTAGGCAAAATGCTAAATGGGCCATGGATTGCAAATTGGATGCGCACTGGTTTCTTATTTATATATCAAACTTTTTCTGAGTGATCTTGGTTCTTGCAATCAAGGTGATACATCGGTGGCGGTGAATAGGGAGGGGGGGGGGGGGATTGAATTTTTAAATTTGCTGAAATAGCTTTGGAATTAACACATTTTAATAATGATGGCTATCAATCCTTTTGAAAAATTGGTTAATGCAGTGTTTTCCTCCAATTTCAGGGTCGAATTCATGAGCAAGTTCTACACTGGACAAGGATATGCATTTGAACCATTTTCGTTCAAGGCAATCTTTGAGCAAGAAGATGAAGAAGAATAAGCGCTTAATTAATTAATTACAAATTGGTATGAAATATTTATTTTCTTTTAGTTTCATGCAATTAATGCACGAGACAATGTCTGAAATTATAAGAATGATATTGACATTGTTTTTTTTTCCATTGGAGCATGTATAGAGACTGGAGGAATTACTTTACATGGTTTGAATAAGTATTACTATTTTATTCTAAATAGTCCATATTTCTGTTTGGATAACACTTTGTTATTTAAATTTAAGCAATCTGAAACTCTGAAAATATTCTATTAAGAACACTCCAAAGCCTTATGCGAAAAAAGACACTGATATTTCTGAACTTTGCACACTACAATAAATTGCAGCAAAAACTAAAAAATAATAAAAATAGATGTTGCATGTTCTGTTGAGAAACAAAAAAATGAAACGAACGTGCTAACATAATTTCGAACAAAAGAGAAATATCTGCAAGACTCTGAATTTCGTTATTTTGCTTGTGTCACCTGCGTGTTGCAATATTTCCCTACGTTTAGCCATTAATCAATTGAATTGTGTACTAGTATGCTTTATACTCAGTCTTTATGTGGACAGCTGAAAAAACGCCCCAAATCATATTACCTACATAAACGTAGTGTTTGTTGTTTAGAATATTTTCAAGTTTCGATGTTTGGTTGACAAAACTATCAATAAAGGTCTTACACATTTTTAAGCCGGTAATTGTTTCGGCTGAAGCACTTAATATTTTTGTATGCACTTTTAATACGAAATTTAATATGCTGATTGAAGTGGATTAGGTTCTTCAAAGTACCTTTCACTGTGAACTGTGTCTACATACGTTAACTTTGGTGCCATGATATGTGCAGTGTGAATGGCCATTTCACTAATACACAGGCTATCTGCAAGCTGTAATTAAAATTCACTTTGACTATGCTTCGATACTGCTTCTATAATGTGCTCAGATTTTAAAAATATTCAAGTTGATCGTTTCGTGACATAAACGCATAAAACTCATGGCATTATTTTTTTGAAATCAAAATATTCATATAACTACATAATAGACGAGTATTCGACTTGATAAGATGAAAAATTCTGTATTTTCACGAATATTTTTTGAAGTCTATAATGAAAGCATGTACACAGTATTACATACGGCAATAATATTGAAATACATATATAATTAAGAGAATGCAACCTCTGTTTTTTTAACTGCCCATTACATCGGTGTTCATTTAGAAATTAGAATCCAATTCCAAACTTCACTAACATGCTCAATTCAACACCATTACAATACTTCATACCAGCCCCCATGGTAGCGTAAATGTAACAACATTTCGCCGTCGTTTCAAGTGCGTTGTATAGATAGGTTCCTGGCTGTATTGATATACACGCAGCCACGGCACTAATGGGAATCTAGAGACCAATCAAATTCGTCCTCAGCGAAGACAAAACATCATTATCGCCACCTAATTGACTACGCATCCCGTAGGTATAAATTAATAACATGACCTATAGGACCTGGAGTGAAATAGCAGGCTATAGTGTCACCCTCGAGTTCGACTAGTAACGCAAAGTTGTTGACGGTAGCCAAAGGGGTCACCCTATAGAAACTCATAACTAGTTTGAAGCATCAGACGACTTTTCCTTTCAACCCTTCAAACCAAAAAAAAAGGCCAAAAAAAACATGTTGGCTTCCTAGTGAATTGCGGCAGTTTTGACCGGTGGTGGACTTGCGAATCATGTTGCTGTCAGGTTGTCAGAGACAGAGCTAGTAGCTATCGAATCACAGCGTGCTGACTCCGAGTCCAATCTCTGCAGCGGGCAGCCTTTCAGCTTCTGACTCTCCGAGTAGACTTCAGTTCAGTTGGAGCCGTTGGTCTGTGTTGTGTAGTCGCGCAGTTGGGAGCAGGGAGCTGTGAGGTCGTGACTTGCGTCGAGTTTGCTTGCTGATACCGAGTGGTGTGCCTCTCTTCCCTCTGCTCGGCTCCATATCGAGATTTGGGTAAGTGGTCTGGCATACATACATTGTTCATCTTCGGGTTACTTTGCACTAGCGTATTTATATTTAGACGCATTTATTTTTCGGCTATACTATCCGTGGATTTATATCTAATTTGTTACAATGCTTCGATGATCATTGTCAGGGTGACAGTTTGGTACTTCACTTAAGTTTGGCTTAAACCTATTTAAAAACTTACAAGTACCTACCAGTAGTTTACCGACTTATTTACCGATCAGCGTCTATTGGTGACGACGTTAGTTAGTATTATAAATAACATTATTATTTCTTCATATGACCAGTAATATCTAACCTTCACTCTTTTCTGTGTTTATATAATTTTATTTGGCATGATATTCCCACCGCTCTATCACAGACAAGCCATTAACTTCAGTTTGTATACCTGGTTAATTAATATTCCATGAGAAGTATGACACTGAGGGGGGCACTAAAGGTACATTAGTTTTGCTTCTGGCTTTCTGTTGTGTTTAAAGCGTCATTGTCTTATTGCCATTGCATTGTCCGAGTCCGAGATTACTGTAATGCCAAGTACGATACACGGCCCCGCGTCGTCGTTGTCGTTGTCTTCTTCGTCTTCAATCGCTCTCCCTTAAACGCTCTATGAATACATAATTGGGATTCCAAGAATTGATTGGAAAATTTATATTTTAATGTGCACCACCAACTCTAATAAGATAATAGACCGGGAATAAGAAAGGAAATGATACTCAAGTGTGATACGGTACTTGGCATCATTTTGTTATCATTTTTTTGACAAACCGTGATGGAATTTTTTTTGAGACCCCACACTCAAAATTGATAGCTGATTAAAGCTTACAAGTTATTTCCAATTTCCAGCATATTTGTCTTATACTTATACATTCTTATTTCGTATTCGAGTAATAATTTCATAGTTTTTTTAAGATAACAATTTTTAGTGTTTTTCTTGACTTTTCACCATAAAAAAATAAAACTGCAAGGTACTACTGGTTACAACTCACAATATTAAATTGTAACGACTTCCGATATAATCTAGCCGCTTCTATATACAACACATAAATCATTGATTCAAACGGAGATATTATTCTACGGGCAAGATTTCATTGATGTTATATTCTACATTTTTTTGGTGAACAACAAACGAAAATTCTTTCCAATAGTTCAATAGACTCAAAAGCCGTTCGTCCGAGCAGGCTTGGGGCTAAACTTCTTCTCACGTGCCCTTCATCTGTTAGCGTGTGCTGTGCTGAGGTCAAAAATTAGTATGCTTCCCTAGCCGAAACCTGTGTTGGTGTCGCCTATTATCCTTGAGTATTGGATGATTAGGTTCCTTTTTGGTTCAGATAAACTGCAATATTCGACAGATATTAATTATTACGCAACGCTATCGATACTGGATGGAGAGTGGAATTTTTTTCTTTATATTTAGTAGTCTATGATAAGTTTTGTTTCCTTCCTGTGCGATAATACTTGGTCAACGTACCCTGCTATAGCTGACCGTATTGCTGGTCCATGGGAACCTGAATCACCACAAAAAGCGCGCTTTTCAGGACCGCCAATGATTTCCGTAAACAAACCGAGATTACACGTAATAATAAAACAGTAATAGCGCGCGATAACATTGTGGGGACCTTACCAACGACATCATACTTATTTGATTCTATAAATGCTGGTTTCGGTAGCTGATAAACTGATTATGAAATCGGGGACCACGTAAGCAGAGCAGCAGGGTAGCGATGGCATGCTGGTGTTCGATGTGTATAGGGGTCTTTTGATCCAATGTGGGTCTTCCTCTTCCCTTCTCATCTTGCAGTTCATCAAATTATGCACTCTTAGCCTGTCATCGCGTCCGGCTCGGTGGTTAAAACGAAGGCCACCCACACGTGAATTACGATCCACAATGGCTAGCCGCAAGCGTCATCTCTCATCACTAGGAGCACGTGAATGATAATCGACGACAAATTTCCTATCTGTTTCCTCCATTCGATATTCGCGTTCGCTGTTTATTGGGAGCTCACGAGTTATAGGTGGGCTACTTTTGTATAAATGAAGCAAAATGAACCGAGCTCACGTCCGCAAATATTTCATGTTTGTGTTCTATTTACCGGTTGGGTGTTGTTGCAGTTTATACATTTCGTGTTTCTGGGCTTGGGAGTGGTTTGAAAATAATTTGCGTGATATTTGGAATACCAGCCCGGAGTTGGGCGCCGAAACATTGATTCAACTTTCAACTTGACTTTAAATTAATCGTTATTGTTATTTTACAGAATAAACTAGTGCTGCTGATATATATAATATCTAATTTTTAGACGAATGCTATCGTTTATTTAAGTAAGTTATTTCGTCAAGTCGTTGCATCACTCGGTTTCTGATCAGTGATCTCGTTTCATGTACATACAAATTAAACGATTAACAATAATTAATAAGATTGAACAAACAATCAACTCGTGTGTTTGCGTTTCATTAGGATGCCTCGCGCCGTGCTGGCTAACATTTATTGTCTAGATTTCGTTGGGAGCTTGAATCCAATATTTACTTTTTGTAACACGCTGATCGTGCTATAGCATTCGCAGCTGGATTTGAATTGTACAACGTTGTTTCGTTCAAAATCATCACAGCTCACTAATTATACGGTTGGCAGTTTTGAGAGGTTCCACGTGGTGATGGTGAGGTGAACAGAACTTTGTGCTGTATTATCACAAAATACTATATCTATAAATGTTGTGGTACCTTCAATTTATAGTTGCACTTTTCCGCGTATACACACAGCAAGTATTATTATTGTTTTTTCCCCCTCTGGCGAATAAAAATGCCAGGTCTCCATGTTACGTTCAAGTGAAAGGTTTGCTTGAAAGAACGACTTCATGCTAATACTTGATAGAAAGCTGCAGTTTTGTGGCCAGGGGCATTTCTATTGTAATTCTCGATTAACTAGGCACTGATTAAGTATGAGATTTTGGCACATTGAAATGTTATTGGACGAAATATTGCAACGTTCATTGTGCTATTTGGCAACAATTAGTTACCTACATCCAATTTTGTAATTTCGTCTCTGCCTCGTGCAACAGCCACAGCTTCTGCTGGATTGCATACTATTTGTTCAGTATTCACATTATGTTGTCTTTGACAAAACCAATAGCATATAGCATATAGCAATACCAGCCACCAGGTATACAGTACATTAAATGTTCGCGTATTTTAATCGCTCTTGCAATTCATACCATTTTAATCTATTATTGAACAGAGCTCTTTGTTGCCACGGGCGATTAAAGAGAATTTGGAGCTCTTTCATAGATTTTGACAAAAAAAAAATCCTCCCCCATAGCTCGTAACCAGTAGCGACGGTGGTGTCCTTTGTTCGGGATGAAGTGTGGTGATGGCAGTGATGGCAGTGATGATAGTGATGCTAATCAATGTAGGATTAGATTTGCTACGTGATATTGAGAAAATGGGAACAGTGGTGTAAGTGGGACGGCTTGATGCGTTACATGCGGCTGTGATGAGAAATTGAACGCATGATTACCCAATCAAAACAAATGGCAAGTAACTGAACAATGTGATAGGATCGCTACCCCAGCGGCAGGCTTCAATTAAAATTCAATCCATCACGGAAACCAACCGCTAATTTTGGCTGGCCGAGCATGGAGGTGGGGGGGTTGTGCACTGGGAAGTGATTTTGAATTGGGCCCAAATTTTGGGGCAGGATCTAGAGTTTCATTTTCTAGTGAGAGCGCAAAATAAATGGTTTCATTTAGTAGTACACTATAGGTGTTAGGTGCCTGTGATCTAAGCGGAAAATGCATTCGTTATTGCTCTTCCAGACGACCTGTTTCTATTGGCACTCTTTACGATCGGCATACAAGCAGTACCTAATAGCATGGTAATCTAGCGTAGTAATTTAGCATTTAAGCTCGGCACTTTACTTGTGATTCATTTGTTTGAATAGATCCTTAGATTGTGGTAGTACTCCTTATTATGATTTAGGCGCCTATTCGGGTTCACTTTGGGTACAAAGCGAGATGGGGGAAGCGTCGTGGCATTGAATGATTTTCATATCGGCTAGTGACCAGTGTAATGTTTCCAAGTCAGAAAAACACTGGCTGCAAGCCACAAGCACGACACCAGCCGTCAGCATCACAATATTGAGTCACCGACACCCCCACATTGTGCACAACAACATTGTTCCGGAAAGTCATATTTATAATGCAAAGAAATATGTATCAATATAACAAGTACAAAGTCAAATCTTTCAGTTTTTGTGATTTCGTCTCTTTGTTTTAAATTTATTACGTCCATTAAAGTATCTTGCAGCTTGTGTAGATTCTAAAACATATTTTTATTACATCTGAGACTAACCCCTTGGCCCGATTTCGTTTTGTTCCAAGCCAAAGTAGCATGCCCATTATCTTTATTTCATCATAAAATATTTGATTTTGATAGTAACACATTGCTGAAGATCAGTGAGTTGAGGCGAATAATGCAGCCTAATATTGATTTAAATATACATTTATAAATTGGAAATATTTCTTATTTTTTCGAAGTGTATTTAAAAAATTGAATGTTCCCAAAATAATGTACTTTTGATAAGGAATCTGAATTTAAATAGTAGCACCTTTGTACCATATTGACATCACATCAAAGAACTAATTAAAATGCTATAAAGGGTCTTGACAATAATTAGCCTGGCAAAATAGCATAATATAGAATGAATTGCAACCACCAGCACCAGACTCATTTATTATCATACAAAAACAGCACAGATTGCTTGCCAGTATAGTGTAAGCAAAAAAATTGAATGGAAAACATTCAATGTAAAAAATATATGTGGATTGCAAAGCCATAATAAAATTTGTATGAAATAACTAATGGTTGCTGGTTGCTGGCTGAAATTATGGATTGCAACAGGAAAAATCACTTAGGTACTATGTAATTACATATATTCATTTTCTGTTGATACTATAATATGTGTAAATGATTTTTGTTTCAGATTTGAGTGCAGTGAGTGATGACCCAGTCCAGAGAGGCCCTGGCTATGATGGATAGCAATGCAGTGACATTCGGCAAGCCTCAGGGCTATGTCGTTCCTCGGTGGATGGCTGCGCTCTACGGCATTCTGTTTGTCGGTGGTATTGTTGCCACCGGGCTTTTAGTTTACCATTTTGCACCGGTAAAAGATAACCCGATGGAGGGAGCGATCCAAAGTGAATTAGTTAATGATACTGGATTGAAAATTTTGCAAAAATCATCGAATGAATCCAAAGAGACTCCCAGCCCAAAAATTAAACTGGATGTTCGACTGCCTCGATCTTTGATCCCCCATTCGTATAATATCTCTTTAATTCCCTTCATTTCCGAAGGAAATTTTACGTTTCATGGGAAAGTAAGGATAGTTTTGAATGTGACTGAAGATACAACCAATATTACACTCCATGTGAATGACATTCTAGTCCAAGAAGATTCTGTCATTGTAATGGGCTTAAGTGAAGGCAATGATAAGAAGATGTTGGTGACAAAGCAGAGCAATGATAGCTCCCGTCAATTTTACATAATTCATCTGGATCAACCTTTGATGAAAGGTTTGCAATATGCAGTGTACATATCCTACATTGGAAATTTGAATGACGTTCTACAAGGATTCTACAGAAGCTCATACTCAATGAACAACAAGACTAGGTAACTATGCTATTCTTACTTCATCATTGCAGCCTTTTCATTTAGTCTGTGGTTAATTTGCTTTTATAAAGATCAGTTTCCACATCTCTGGCAAAATTTCCGTGGTCCTTCAACCGACAGAAAGCTTTAGTACCGGTATCATTTAGAATAGGACTTTGACAAAGTCCAATTAATACATTTAGTCGGTCCACAGCAACACGAGTAAACTAGAACATGAACTTGACAAAAAAGATAGACATTACGAATGAGTCCCACAGCAGTTTACAGCTTACACACACATTCACCACTGGATACAGATATTTATCTCGACTTAACTAAAGTGAATAGATTGCAGGGCAGGCAGGTCTGTACTCTGGTTGATTTGTGAATGTTTTTGCCGGTGTACAGGTGGATTGCAGCAACACAGTTCCAGCCCACCGATGCCCGCAGAGCTTTCCCCTGTTTCGACGAGCCAGCCCTGAAAGCTAGGTTCACCATCAACCTGGCAAGGCCCAAAGACATGACGTCCATCTCCAACATGCCACGGCAGGGAAGTGCCCAGCCGGTGTAAGGAAACTTTGCTACTTTCAAGATGGGACGTTACAAATATTTATTGAACGGATTACCCCGTGACCCGTCAATTGGAACCGCATTTAGCACTGTTGGTCGTTTTTACGAGCATGTCCATTATATTCAACCGTGTTAAAATATGACATTGATAATTAGGTTTTGCTTTCAAGTGTTAATTTAGTTAGTTGAAAAATATCTTAAATCAAAATTTGAGAGAAATATATTTACAATGAATTAAATATAGCATGAATTTGAACACAGTCACTTTGTTAGAAATTAATTTAGTAATAGTGGAAGGAGATGATTCAAGCTTATGGTTGTTCAATAATTTTTTAGAGATAGGTAGATTATGAATTTAATTGTTTCAATTTTTAGCGATGGTTTTCCCGAATTTGAGTGGGACCATTACATGGAATCGGTGCCAATGTCTACGTATCTAGTTGCGTGGGTGGTGTCTGACTTCGACCACAAAGAAGAAGGAATATTCTCTGTTTGGGCTCGCAAAGATGCCATTTCTCAAGCAGCGTATTCGCTGGACATTGGTGGAAAGATACTGAAATATTTCGAGCAGTATTTTAACATCAAGTTCCCGCTTCCAAAGATGGACATGATTGCTCTGCCAGACTTTGCTGCCGGTGCAATGGAGAATTGGGGTCTCATAACATACAGGTACATTACCCACATAATTTTTAGATTCAAGGCGGTTACTGAACTCGCTACAGATTCTTCTGCTGAGGTTTATCCTTGGTTGTAATATTATTCTCTTTGTACAGCTATATTGCTAATCCGTGTTTGTGTTTATGTTTGTTCAGAGAGACGGCAATGCTCTACAAGCAAGGCGTTTCCACCAACAGTAATAAACAGAGTGTTGCTACGGTGGTTTCTCACGAACTGGCCCACCAATGGTTTGGCAATCTCGTCACTCCTAGCTGGTGGACTGATCTTTGGCTGAACGAAGGATTTGCCAGTTACGTTGAATATCTCGGAGTTGATGCGGTAAAAATTATTCCCTCAATATTTAGCTAGCTGCCTTTTTTGTCATCATTTACATTTCGTACAAACCTACAAGTTAAATTTTAGTTGATAAATAATAAAAAATTGGCCGCTTACACTAATACCATTTTCCTTAATTAATAGGTGGAGCCATCATGGAAAATACTCGAACAATTTGTGATCTACGACTTGCAAAATGTTTTGGCTCTGGACGCATTGAAGTCATCTCACCAGATTTCCATCGAAGTGGGCCACCCCGACGAGATCAACGAAATCTTTGACCGCATCTCGTATGGCAAAGGGGCGTCAATAATTCGCATGATGGACCACTTTCTGACGACCGAAGTGTTCAAGAAAGGCATCACCAATTACCTGAATTCACGTGCATATGGCAGCGCGACTCAAAACGATCTGTGGGCTGCCCTTACTGCCCAGGCCCACAAAGACGAGGCACTAGACAAAAGTATTTCCATCAAACAAATCATGGACACATGGACCCTGCAGACCGGTTTCCCAGTGCTCACCGTAACTAGGTAACTAGGGGCTGCACAAATTATTTCAAAATGGGAAGTAAGACTCTAACCAAACTGCAAATCTCGTTGTATGAACGGAAGACATTTACTATAAAAAATTAATAATCCACTCAAATAATATAACGTCTATTTAAATGTGTTTTTTTGTTTATTTTTTTATATGTAAAGGACTTGGCACTACGGACTTGGGTTCCACAATTTTTGAGTGGATTCTTTTCTTATAATAAATAGGATAATTTATTATTTTTGTAGTTTAAATTAAAAAATGATGCTTCCAGGGAATATGCAACGGGGTCGCTTTCTTTGACTCAAGAGCGTTTCTTGTTGCGGAACGAAGCAAACGCCAGCTCCCCGAGTGACCTGTGGTGGATCCCGATATCGTACACTACATTGGAGCAGCCAGATTTCGGCACCACCAAGCCTAGCCACTGGATGAAAGCCACCCCCACCCTAGAACTACAACGTGTTCGGGCTGGCCCAGAGCACTGGGTGATTTTCAACATTCAAGAGACTGGTATGCACTCTCTTCCCTTTCTTCCTTGTTCTGTAACAACCGATATTTACTAAGCTATGTTTATTGAATGAGTTTATGGCATATCTACAGGTTTTTATCGAGTCAACTATGATCCGACAAACTGGGAGTTGCTTATCAAGCAACTTGATGATGTGAGCCGATTCAAGCAGATCGGAGTGATAAATCGAGCCCAACTCATCGATGATGCCCTGAATCTGGCGAGGGGGGATCGCCTGCCGTACGCCACCGCCTTGTCTGTGACCCGGTATTTGAAGCATGAGGAAGAATTCTTGCCGTGGAAAGCAGCGTTCACCGGACTAGGCTACATCGATACGATGCTCGTCAAGACCGGACATTACGATAAATTCAAGGTTCGTTTAGAGGTGTTAGTGGCAGTGATTTTCTGGTTTCCTTCCCTCTCGTTTCACTAATAAGAACGGGGATCTGCAGCCTGGGGCTTGTTTCTTTTGTGACTCCAATATTTTAACTTGTAAATGTCATCCAGAAATTGAGTCGACTTGGACCTTGTGCTGCTGTCCCCACCATTCCCATCATTGGCGCTTCCAAATTGACCCCTCCAAACTCGATGATCCTGTCCAGAAGATCAGAGTTTTCACATTGACCATTCACTTCAGCCAAAAGGAAATTGGACAGAGACTGGTTCCCATGATGAAAGAAGTTTGAAGTGTCGTGAGTAAATAGGAATGTTTGCTTGAGCGTGGAGTGTAATCTGATTCTAGGTGTACATGATGAGCCTGATTTCCAACCTGTATTCATTGGTGGGCTTCACCGACAACACATCCGACGATCAGCTGACTGTTTACAAGCGGGTCAACGCCCTGAGCTGGGCATGCGGCCTGGGACACGACGATTGTGTGAGGAACAGCGTTTCTCAGTTCCAAAAGTGGAGGTCATCACCGGACCCAGACCAAAACAACCCGTGAGCTCACAAGTTATTTTTAATTATGTTAGATGCATATTACAATGTACAGTAAAACCGTTAGGTTGTCACCATAGAGATGAGTTTTTATCTGGAGGGTTGGACAGTGTTATTTCGACCCTAACTTAAGTTTGTTACTTACGTTGCCAAAAAAAATTGTTGATCTAAACTGTAGATTTGCATTTCTAGGATCTCTGCAAACCTGAAGAACGTCGTGTATTGTACGGCAGTGCGAGTGGGTGGGCAGGACGAGTGGGACTTTGCGTGGCAACGGTACCGTAAGACCAACGTTGGCTCGGAGAAAGACCTCTTGCTGGGAGCGCTGGGCTGCAGTCGTGAAACATGGATCTTGAGCCGGTATGAACACTTGCGTAAAACTTCTCCTACTGCCTTCCTCTCGTTCGGTGCTTCAACGCTTGTTTCCAGCGGCAGCCGAAATATTGGTACTGATTTGTGGAAATTGCTCGCAGATACCTTGACTGGGCGGTTGGTAACAAGTCGGGCATCCGGAAGCAAGATGCTGCCCGCGTCTTTGCGTCGGTGGCCAACAACGTCATCGGGCAGCCTTTGGCGTACAACTTCTTGAGGAACAACTGGGATCGTATTCGAGCGTAGTAAGAAACGAAAACGCTTGCATCTATTTTACTGCGTGATTATCACGTATAGTACACCGATTTTATGCACTTGTTTGTCATATGTGTTTCAGTTTGGGATCTTCTCTGTTCACCATCAACAATATTGTGCGTGCGACAACAAAGCGGATTAACACTGTTTATGAACTGGAAGATGTGAGTTGTAATTAATTTACCAGGAGGGCAGTAGTGTAAAAATTTCAACATTGTAAATGCCCTGAAAAATGTGACAGCTGCAAAGATTGCAAGCCTTACACAATCACTCCCCAGCACATGTTATTTGAAACTTTGTTGGACTTGCTAATCTTTTGTTTCTGTTTTTAAATTTCAGTTGGTTCGATTTTCTGACTTGCACCGCTCGGAGCTGGGAACTGCGACCAGAGCCGTGGATCAAGCAATTGAACAAGCCGAATCTAATATTAAGTGGATGAAACGAAATAACGAAGATATCATTCAATGGCTTGCGGACACTACCTCTAGTTAACTTCAGCCGAGATATATTATACAAATTTAGTCAATCATCCTGGAGTATCTTTGCCTTTTGGGATGCAGTGGAAAAAAACCTTGCCATGTTTTCAGCAGTTAAAATTCAACCAAGATCTTAAAAAGTTACTGTACTTATCAATATATTTTTTAACCCTGGTGTGTAATGCTTTGTAGCTTTTCCAAACGGTCAGGAAGCTGCAGCTTTCACTGTACTTAAAGCAGGTATCAGTTAATGTATTTTTATACATACATATTAGCAAATGTTATTTTTACAACTAAGCCAACTTAAGAAACTGTTCTAGTTTTTTATAAATAATTTCTCGAGCCGATAATCTACTGCAGTGCAGAGTTGGCTTGTAGATCCCCTCTTATATTAATGCACCAATATAGTCGACTGATCCCAAAGCTGCTGCAATTTTTGTTACCCTGTAATGCAAAATAATTTCTTTTCGCAATAAATCTGAATTGTAAGATAATGGCTAGCGTTAATTGAAAGGCAGTGGAAAATACAGTTATCAAGTCTAAATTACTGCTTCACCGACAGTGTGCCCGCCGTACGGCCATGTAACGCGGGCTGCCGATCGCCAAAGCGTTTCCACGCTCCGGCGACCAGGAATCATTCAGCGAGCGAGCATTCGGGATTCATCTCTCGTGCTATTTCAGAATTACCCTGATCTTTAACGATTGCTTCTAATGTGGCTTGGGTTGGTCCTGATTTCAGGCAAACGGGCTCATTATTTTCTGTCTATGAGAAATAGTTCTCAGTTAGTGGTGCCAGGAATGTACTACACGATATGATCAAGATATCGCGATGTACCAGGTTTTTAAACCATATGATTTTTTTTAAATAAAATCGCAGCAACTCCATTCAAATTAATGCTATGCAAATGTTTTAACATCGGTAATATTTTTTCTCGATAGTGCGTTTTCATTTGCTTTTCCATGAGTATAAGGTTTCAATTACAGGATAGGTTACTATTTATAGGAATTCTGCCGAATAACATCTTCGATAGTGTCGTCAGCGCTGCTTAGGCGGCGTGGGGCACGATAAAAATCTAGTTAAAATTTAACACGACATATAAAACAATTTTGAGGGGACATTTTTTGGCATTAATATTATCAATATCAATTATCGACTGCCAGATGACATGAAAGAATATCATTGCTGGCGACAACTGTTGTAGTTCAGAAAGTGCGCTGTCACTATGCGCCCCAATCACTATTTGCAGCTCGAACCAAATAACCATTTAAGTGGTTAATGTGTAGAAGTAGTTGAAATGAACTAGAATTGTGATTCAAGTGACAAGTCCTTTACCAGTGTGTAAAGGAAGAGTACTCCAACCCGCGATGCAATTTTTAATTGAGATCTGATGGAAAATAAAACAACCAGAGAATAAAGAAAAATTGTGTTTTTCGTTTAAAAAACCGCAGAACAAAGAACAAAGTAAATGTCTGATCGACACGAGACTTTGCATCGCGGGTCAGAATTTTTTTCAACTATCTTTTCGAATATTTTTTCACATATCCTGAGGCCTATAGGTTTTGGTGGATCATTCCAGCCCTTGACCCAATGTACATTTGGAATTAAGGAAAATATATTATTCTTATAATCCACTGAATATTTTACAACTGGCTATGCGAAAACTCATATAATCGTGTTCTGGATGAGCGTAATATTTACGCTCATCCACAACGCGATTCTATTGCGTGTGCGCATAGGCTAGAGGCTTATATGATCAATTAAACATTTTCGGCGTTAAATTAGCAGGTTTCTCAATGAGATTCGTTACCTGGAAATATGATGTAGTCATTGGGAAATTATTTGAATTTTAAAAAACGTAAAAATCGATTTAAAGAAAATCTATTCAGTTGAGTTGCTTAAATTTAACACAGCATATTGTTTTTACAATTACTAATGCACACGGTAAAATTTGTTAAAATCGATTGAAAATTAAATTGTTTTAGTTGCAAAAAACTGCAAAATCGCTAAAAAAAAAAAAGCGTCATAAAAGCGCAATTTTCAAGAAAATTGCCAAAAATACCACAATGAAACTCGTACACAAGCATTGAATCATGAGGGCCAACATATCTAGAAAGTTCCGTCAACTTCTATTTAAATGCTTGGCCTCTAGAGTGCAAAACGTGTTTTGTAATAACTGAAAAATTTCGTAAGAACTTAATAACATAAAATTTACTCGTCCGAATTGCTTCAAAAACGTGGCAGATCTAAGTTCAGAGAAAACGAAGGTCCATGTAAATTTTCATCAAGATTGGTTTTGGCGTTTGGCCTGTAGAGCGCGAACAAACACACAAAGAAAAAACAAAAAAAACATCTGTGACTTTTTTTTAGCAGTAAAGTGTAATTGAAGATTTCGCTTCTTTCGCTTCGCTTGTTACGCTCATCAAAAATATTGGGAAAATTTAGGGGTACGAGAAGTTATAACGTGGACCTCTGCACTGTCAAAATTTCGCGTGTACCGAAGATAATCTTTTATGGATAAGACCTGGTGAAATATAACTTCCAGTTTTACTGCCTCATTATCACCATGAGAAATAAAAACATTCTTGGAGATTATGCTTTCACAACCCGACACATGGTTATATAAGTCAGTAAGAAGGTAAAGCAATAAAATTCCGTGTTTCGTATGGTTTTTTCGATATGACCATGACTGTTTGCAGACCTAAAGCAATGTTTACAAGAAAAAAATCGGATGAAAATAATCGATTTTTTCGGTAATATTCATGCGATTTTCATGAGAACGGGACAAGAGAGGCTTAATAACCAATTCTTTTCCTTGATTGATTAATGTGCCACAGAATCACCAATAAGTATACAAGAACTATAATCCAATGTTTCATACAATCTGCTGACAAAGATGAACCCAAGCTTTTCATTTAAATCACGAAATTCGAGAAATAGCAGTTTTTCATTTTGATGAATAATCTTGGTTATGCTTATGCAAGAGTCGCAGATGTGTGTGCGCATTTTTAAATTTTTATGAATTTTCGGCTTAAAAATTGGGCTATGAGGCCTGTTAAGGCTTGAGATGGAAATTTTACTGTTAAATAATAATATATGCATTGGACAAAGGGACCGTCGTAGATTCATTAGGCCCCCGCTCGCCCCCCCCCCCCCCCCTGCGCACGCCTATGGAAGCAATACGCTGTGAAAACTGTGTCCATGGCCTTCCTTAAAGTTAGATCCAAGTTCCACAATCATAACTTCCTTCAGCTAATGAACACAAATCAGTTAATCAAACACTTAATTTCTTAAATGAATTTCTAGAATTTAGCAAAATTCCCATAAGATAAGCATTAATGTTCATTCATGGTCCTGTTTCTTTCTCCCAAGCCAGACAACTCATTTTCACAGTCGGTACAGTCGGCAGTCGGTACAGTCGGTAACGGTATTGTATTTCATACCAGTGAAGGCACGCACCAATCACCATCTGGGCAATATGTACAATATGTGGCTGTCACCCCGAAAATTTTAATGAGTACAAATGGTAAACAAACCACTTGTAATTCATATGCCTTAAAAATCGCCACTAGTTTATCGTGTTTCGGTAGCCGAGTGGTTAATGTGTGAATCTTGGATATCCAGAGGTACCGGGTTCGAAACCGGACTACTGCAGAACCGCGAGAGATTTTTTGCATATAATTTAGGCGAACGTTATTAAAGTTGGTAGCGAAAATCCAAATCTCGAAATTGAAATGTCCCACCCTACCACCCTAAGCTTTCGCACTGTGCTTGGCCAAAATGTTTGGTCCCAACTGCCACGAGTTTGCATTCATTTGATCGACAGCGCCATCTGGTAGATAAAATTGAACAAATCTGTGACTTGGTATATTTGTATTTTCTGCATCACCATTACTACACCTTCGTGGCTTTGAGAGATACATAAATCAACAAATTCCATTTAATTTTAAGTTCCAAAAAGCTGAATGGTGCGGGATACGAACCCGCGTCGTTAGATTACTAGCCAAGCGGGCTATCCAATGCACCACGCTGTCAATGTGTGATCGCCTCGAATTCTCTCAACTCATTGCACATGGTAAGCATGGTGTGTTTTTTTGGCGATTGACTTGTGTGTGACATTGCAGACGACCAAGTCCGATAATTTACTGTTAAATTCAGTATTTTGACAATGCCAGACATTGCCTGGGCGTGTCACTGGAATCGAAACCGGCTCGCATCGAACGTAGATTCGAGAGCCAAGTGCAACCCACTGGACCACGGTGTTGTTAGGAACGGCGCGTTTATATTTCATACCTGTTAATTGCTATGAACCTAGAGGCTGTAATAAAGTGATTAGCTTTGATGTTCTCTGGTGTCTCAGCTTGGCTCTTTGTGACGTAGGCACTGACAAGCATCGAACAACGAAGAAGTTCCAGACAAAGATTGTTGGACAAAAAGCCACGCCGGCTTCGGGTTTCGAACTCCGGCGTTCCTCGTGGGAGACAGGGATGCTAAGGCTTGCTAAGCACTCGACCACACAGCAGGTGACGAAAATGAGGCATATGTTTTCTACTTAACGCTCATCGACTCCAGCCAAGATGTGTGCATATTCAGTATTTTGACAGTGTCAGACATGGCCAAAAAGCTTCATCTCCTACGTAGATCAAACCCGGACCTATTCTTTCTGAATCCATGTTGGCAATCACTGAGAAATAAATGTGTCTCGAAATATGCAACTAGTCTTGACCTGTGTGCATGTTCAATTTCCTTTGAAAACACGGATTGAATAGCTAGTGGTCGATAATTGATTATAAGTATTTATAGCCTGTTTTATATGTATCGGACAAATCACTGACATTTTTAGTACCTACGTCTGGAAATACACCTGTTTCAAAGGTCCAACTGACAATGTATTTTAGGGGTCCTGACAAATAAACTGCAGCATTTTATTTAAGATATATAGAGGAACTTCATCGTTCACCTTGCCGTTTTTTTTCGTACTTATATCTTATCCATGATTTCATAAAATTCCGTTCAAGGGATACAAGACTAAGTTTTGCCTGCAACTTTGAGGAGGATTTTCGTTTTATCGTTTTCCTGCTTTCAAACGATAAACGGAAATTTTACTGTTGAATAATAATATATGCATCGGACAAAGGGATCTTCGTAGATTCATTAGGGGGTGACCTAGGCCCCCGCTTGCCCCTCCCCCCCTCCTCCCCCCTGCGCACGCCTATCATTCACGACTTAAAACAATACAATCTCTCTTCTATACTTTGCACAAGTGAGCTGAGCTGCAATGTGCTGTCGCTTTATGACTTTTATCTCTTGAATTGGTGACATCCAAGCCGTTTACAGTGCTAGGTCCGTGTGTTCACTTTGCCTGTTTTTGCCAAAAAGCTGCGTTAGCTCCTGGGATCGAACGCGGGTCGCACGGATTAAATCTCTGAAGGCAAGTGGGTTATACCGCCTGGGCCTATAGTTGAAGTTTGAACTGCTCGTTTTTAGTATAAATCTTGGCTACCGGGTTCGCTCCAATGTCGTTACCAGAACCATGTCTGTTGCCAGAAGCAGCGAGCACCGTGCAACGAGCTGAAGACCGATGGCCAAAATGCGAATCCACCGCCGGGATTCAAACTTAGGGCGGCGGTGGGCGATCAATCAGCTCACCCACAGAACTCATTAGATTCTGAGTGATCCTTAAGATAAACGACTTGATTCTCTCGCGTCGTTCGTTGCTACCAAAGTCGATTTCTTCGGTGAAACACACAGCTTGTAAACCTAATTAGTTGTGTTGACGCTAACTAGACACATTGGTATTTGTGGCCAAAAAGATTCAAGAACAACTCTTTTTCTAGGCTTGAACCGGTGCTCACATGCGGCCATGACATGGTCACAGTGGCATGCGCACTACATATTGTATAATATTCACTTCTTGCGTCATTGACGGTTGGTTACTGGAAAAGATGCTATTTTCTTCGCGTCCCTCCACAAGACCAAACCTGGCACCTCCACCTACTTGAGATGCCTTGGAGATGCCTAACAAGGAATTAGGTCAAAAATATTTCAAATTCGATTTATTTTTGCCGGTGTTGCTCTTCTTGATTTCTATTTCACCTATTTGTTTAGAAACTACACTCCCTGAATTGAAAAATAGCAGCACTTATATATCAAACAATTTAATGAATTCATGATACATTTATATCCACAGTATAGGCAATCAACATGCGATTGATAGTGAAGAAAGTTTGGTAGGGTAATGCACAAATACATCAATTGGTCAAATGTTTGTAATCAATCGAAAGCAAAGATGCTCTCATTTGAAGAGATCCATCCCATGGTTAGAATGGAAACCAGTACCATCTACCTACTGATTAGCTTCCTGGTAGGATCTTCTTAAATGGTTATCTCCACGTGGTATCGAGACATCAGGATTTTCAATTTAATTAAAAAAAGGACACTTGGGTGCAATGTGGTGGATGCAGTTTTGTTCCTAAAATTAGATGGCAAAAATTTATTTAACTATCCAATAGGGGATTATTTGTGATTTTAATTAAGAAACTAAAGATTTTTTTTTGATATAGCAAGGACACAGTACAATATATGTGTAGGTATTTAAAATATCATAAATAAAGTCGAAAAACATGCATCGGAACCACATAGCATTCAACCAGAAGCTTACTTCTATATTTGAAAGGATCTATTTGGGGTTGCAAGTTCTCTTATGTGCATCACTGCCAGTTTGAGTATCTAAATATTATTACAAAACATTGTAATAAGAAAAAACTTTCAATTACAGATACAATGTGGAATCAGAGTTCTGCAAACAACTGTGAAACTGTACAATAAAGATTTCTGTACAACAATCTACACCACCTGCTCTCCCAGTTTCAGAGTTAGAAGGCTTCATTGCTTTGCCAACATATCCCAAATATCAATTAATCAATCTCAATTTAATCGTTGCTACCAGCTTGGTACCTATTTAATGACATTGAATTTATCCAATGTCAAATAATCAAATATTCGCTCAACGAAATATTGCGGGTTAAAGGTCACAGGAAGTTTTACGGGTATAACGTAGGTAGTTAAGTACCTAATGAACTAAATTCAAGGTCATCATAAGAACACAATCTCAATAATGAAATCCAACATTCATTCCATTAAAGGCGCTAAAACATATCATAATTCTATTCCTAATTTTGGTATTGCTACTTATGATCAATAATCACAGTCATTTTACTGATGGATAAAAAATCTAATGAATAGTAAACTGAAAGTGCAAATGACCTTCATAAAGAGCTTTCCATACACATAAACAAACCCCAGCAGCAAGTCACAAAACCGATTTAATGTGAACTATCCATTGACTTGAGATGCGGAACTACGTAACGTACCACCTAGAACCTAGGCAGGATTGTACAAAAGAAAACGGTAACCAATGCAAGTGCTTGTGGGCATAATAAAGTCCGCAGGCAAAGCATTAAAAACTAACATGACAAACGATGGATCACTTGGGCTTAGACACTGATTGGTTGACAGTTGACACTGAAGATTACTGAGCATGTCGGTCAAAGAAAAGGCAAAGCAAACGTCTTGATTATTTGTCAGACCAGACCCCAAGTTATTCGATACCCACATTCTCACTCTTCCTCCATTTTATTTTCAGATAGAATATAATAGCTACTATTTTATCACTTTTCTTTAATACTAATAAATACTTATTTACAAAACATTACTCTGCTTGTTGCAGGGTGGTTTCTCACACTCTGTGTGTCCATGGGAGCAATCAGATCACGATTTTGCCACACCCGACTATCACTGTATCAATAGATAGGTAGTATTTAAAATACAACAACCAATTCACTTCATATCTCTTCAAGATGCCACCGACTTTCTGACAGTTTGAGTTTTCCGACACTAGAACATGATCGCCAAGCTGGCAGACACGTGATCAGGTGGCTTGCTACTCACAATCTGACCCGGCATTCGCAAAGCCTCCGAAAAGTGCAATGATTTCTGGCTCTGCACGTCGGCGTTGGTGAACGTGAGTCTTTTCACGAGCATGGGTCCGTGGAAGGTGATCTCGTTGCACCTATGATCGCTGCCGCTGTTTTCCAACGAGCAAGAATCACAACCGCACTGTCAAACTTTGTGGTGCCTCATCTCAAATTGGTTGCGTACGCCGTAAGCACCTGCATAGTGGTCTGGGTGGTTGGTGCGGTTGCAGTTCCCGGGGGGTGCCGTCGCTACAAACAAAGCGATTAGATTAGACCCTTCCAGGTACCAGATATCAGGTCCACTGCATTTTCTGTTACATAACATAACCAATGTTTGCAAAAACCACAGTTCAATATAGTTCAATATGGTGCAATAATGTGACTTATTAGTGGTTTTACTGATTAATTGATCGATTGATTTGTGGTGTTAAGCGGGGAGTCAGCAACTAGGCAATTTGCAATAAAGATAAGTCATAAGTCATAACAAATAACCCAGTAAAATATTGAAGGACATTTAAAATATTATCATCATAACTGGGTAAAACTGGGTACCAGTTACCTATTATTCTACAGCAAAAGTTTTATATCAAAAATAACATTTGGCACCCCATATCAACACATATCAATCATTTTAAAGCTCCTTATTGTGTCTCATCTCAGATTTCACACAATGCGAGCAGAGATTTGGTCGACATTGCAGTGCAATCGGCAGAGTGCAACTGGACGTGCAACGCTGCCGAGTAACGCAGCGCGGCGGACGGGCGGGGACAAGCTAGTAAGATATTGCAAACAATCTACCTAGCGGCGGCTGTCCCTTGGGAGCATAGTACTGACCGCGGCCTTCCCCGTAGCCGTGGGCGGGACCACGCGGCGGGGGGGCGCGGCTGTTCCCGCTGGGCCTCTGCCCTCCACCACTGGGCCCGGCGTGTGGCTGCCGCTGGAAAAACCGCACACCACCCGTTCTTAGCGCACTCCGCTTGCTTTTCACGCCGCCACCGCCGCTCTGTTACTTCTAGCGTAAGGTCGCGGCCAAGAGTTAAGCCGCCGATAGCGATCGGTACATTGCTGCCCAGCAATCGACACAAATCGATCAATGTTGAAATTAACACTTGACAGCCGAGGCTCAAGAGTGTGCATCAAACGATTCAGAACTGCGAGAAATTGAAGTGGTTTTTAATTGCTGTAACATTTCTGACTAGAGACCAGTTACTGATTACTCCCCAGTTAGCAGACAAAAAGATTTAGTACTGCAAGAAAGAGTTATACATGCAGATACAGGGTTACGACTTAAGCCCTTGGAACGTGGTATGCAATTGGTGGGATGTTGAAGCGCGTAGCACACTGGCTGAGAAGCTGACAGCTGGGAACGTTTATTACTCCAGCACTGGTATAGCGTGATGTTTGAGTCGGCTCACACGAAGTGTTTACTGGAGTTAGGACCGGTCTTTAACTTACCATCCTCCTTAGCGTGTTCATTGGCCGTCGCAAGGTTTCGCTGAATCTTCGCGCTGGCGGCTTCTTCGGATTTGAGGAGGGTGTGTGAACGGCGCAGCACTTGATGAACAAGCCCATGAATATGATAAAGCCGATGCCCATCAGCAGCACTGCCCACCAGTACTCCTAGAAAACACCAAAAGGAAACAGTTGACTGATTTTGTCACGGTCAGCATACTGGATCCTTGGAAAATCTGTTCTGGCTGTGGTTAAAATTAGGGATCTGGCGGTTATCCGGTTAACCGAGTTGGTTACAGTTGCGGCATTATCCGGATACAATTTTAACTATCCGGATAGTAAAAAAAAAAATAATAATAATGTTTTAGATATGGAGAATACCGCGCAGACATGCCTGCTCCACCTCCCGAGCGGCTGGCAGGACTCAGGAGCAAGCAGGAGCGCCTGCTGCATATCCCCTCCCCCTCTACACTCAGTAACTGCCCCTCAACTGTCTATATCTTAACCAGAGTCAAGTGAGTCATCATGGCGGCTGCATGTAGGAATACCTCGCGGACGTGGGAAAAATGATCCGATTGTTTCATTGCACTGTCTGTGTTGGTTGTAGGTAGTACAGGGCGCACCCTGCCTTGGCTCTCCACTCTCGTTTTTTTTGAGGCTGTTCAGCATTTTTTTTAGTATCCGGATAATATCCGGATACTGTGGACGGTTATCCTGTTACAGTTTTACTAACCGAAGACTTCCCTAGTTAAAATTATCTTTCTTTTGTAATAGTCCAGGCAATCCACTTATTCCTTACCGTTATCCACTGGGCGACTGTCAGTAGCGTCTCTTTGTTAAAGAGCATGTTCTTTAGTCTGGCTAGAGGACCTTCAGCATCTACAGCCCGACACTTGTAGAATACATCACAGTAGCCCTGGAAAAAAGTATGCACTTAAAAAATTGCAAACAGGTCCTGGAACTTAGAAAACTTCCAAACATAGCCCTATCAGTTCTCCTACATGAAACTTAATTTAAATGGAATTCAGTTTCAAATCAACAAATGATCATAAAAGAGTTGAATGGAGAAGCTTTACTAGATCTTCTCAGGAGTAGGATTGCCGAAAAGTCAAGTTTTAACGGTCGATAATCTCCTCTCATCAGAGCAAAACCATGAACACTTGAACACATTAGTATTGTGCAAGACTTCTGAGCTGTTGTTGGATGTTTCTGTGTTTGTGGTTTTTCTCTGATGCAAGGAGATTGTTGGCATCTGTCAACGACACCGCCAATTACCTGGAAGTTGTCGCACGGCGAGCCCGGCCTCAAGCTGATGCCGCCCGGCGAAAGTCCGACGTTCTGCGCAAACTCGCTCGTGCTCATGCACTTGCTGGGATCGGTGCCATTGTAGCACGCCAGCTCGCACAGCTTGCGCTTGTCGATGTTTGGTATGATGTGGCTCGTCAGGAAGCATTCCGTCATGTTCCATTCGAGGCAGATCGAGCCGGTGCAGTCGCCGTTGATGCACAGCTGCAAGCGCTATCGATATTAGACAATGTGTCAATGTGAGTGATCAATACGAGAGACACAGCGGAGATCAGCAGACCCACCTGAGTGCCCTCGTTACACCGCGTTTTGTTTTTCTTCGGGTCGGGCACGGGACATTCGGGAGAGCGACCGTTGCACTTCGAAGACCAGCTGCAGTCAGACTGGTGCCGACATTCCATGTGGTGCGACTCGGGGACAAACTGGCACGCCTCGCTCGAACAGCAAGGCCCTTGGCTAGGACTGCAACAAAAAAACGGAAAAACATCTTGGTTAGAGTTCGGGAGCGAAGTTGTTTCCTTTCGGGCTAGTAACGAAGAATCAATGGGAAACGAAGCAGGAAAAATGTGTGACATTACAACCCCGATACAAGCTGAGAACCCATTGCATTACATAGCTATCGGCCATTACCTTATACGACCGCGATATTATACCAAGCACTACGATTATTGGCATTAACATGGGCTTTCATTCCGACAATTCAAGCACCTATAGCTAGTCACGATTTTATGGCGTTATGATTTCATAAATTTCGAGGTAAGATTGATGGATTTCGGTGTTATGAAAAAAATGCAGAATTTCGCGTTTTTGACCGATTTCCTACTTCTTGCAAAGACCACACAAAAGTATCTAGTCGTCATTGACAGCGAAATTGTGGCTCTTGAACTCAGCAGCCCTTGTCTGGGCACTAACTGCAGGTTTAACCATTTCAAATCCAAGAAGAAGGGTTGATATGATGTACGTCCTATGTGTGTGACCCTGTACAACTCATGGTCATCATGCCGACACGGCCTTCCGTCATATCACCCGGGAGCTTCGTTTCTGCTCGTCAATGTTCATGCATAACCCGTACAGATGATGTGGGGTATAAGTTGACCTGCTGTGTTTCCTGCCGTGCTGGAGAAGGAAAATAGCAAGACTCTGGGCATCAGGTTATATCTCGCCGAGTGTAGTCTGACTGCACGTGCACGCCCCATGCCGCCTTGCCAACTAAATTCTTGGAGAAACCATCAGCAAATTCTCTGAATTGATAAATAACCCCAAATAACTACATTTCAAAATAATATTTGGGGAAAAAGGATTATTTTGTGATGATTTCGCGGGAAAATGTTGATTTCGGTGTTGTGGCTGGTTTTTCGTAAGTTTCGCGTTATGTCGCGATGAGTTCGTTACATATTTGGGATGGGAATTCCATGAACTGGACTCATCTAAAAGAAAAACATGAGATTTCAACAATTCGCAATTTCGCGCGACACCATATAATCGTGACTCTACCTTTAGCACTTACATCCTGGTGGTAAAAGGTTCCTAAGCGCCCAGTATTTTAAGAGACCGTGGTAAGAAAAAAGTCCAGTTGCAGCCAATGGAATCACTCCCTCCCGATAGCTAAGGTGAGTAACTGAGTTTGAGTTACCGGTCGGCTGGCCAAAAAATTCCCATAAAAACCTCGAAACGCATCACTAGCAATAACTTGCAGATCGGCATGCAACTGAACACCAAGCGAGAATTGTGTAAGCCAGTACAGGCGTACTGGAACGGAACGACGAGCGGGAGCACTGACCTGCACTGAGTCTGGTGCTTCCGGTCGCAGCCGTGCGCAGAGCTGTTGCGCATGCGGTCCATCTCGCTGACTTGCCGCGGGTAGCAGCACTTCTCCGAGCACTCCTCGTCGTCGTAGCCGCAGTCGCACTCCTCGCCCGCCTCCACGATCTTGTTCCCGCAGAACGCGCCCTCGGAAGCTGCCCACCGGAGAGACCACGTTTATTTCCACCTCCCACCCCCGCCCAGCATCGTCTGGCCGCGTCAGCACCGTGGATGCACCACCGCCCATGGTAGACGCCACGTCGCACGTACTCATTTCGGATACACTTACGTCCCAGAGATTTATTGTCGATCATTAAAACATGATGTCAAATAACATACCCGTGGCCATTTATGATGTAGAGATTGTCTTATATATACGGATTGCTTTTTGAGAAGTTAATTAATTGTTAAGAATTGAAAGACGGAGAATTATAACTAAGAATAGAAAAAAGAGCCTTCTGAACAGTGCTTTTTCAAGAAGGCTTCTGGTTTAGTTAAGTTATAAAAAATAGTAGATAGATACTTATGTAATTCCAGCTGATACAGATATAAGAAAGTTGTGCAGATAGCTTCTGTTAGTGTGACTAGCCACAAGCATGGATGCTAACAAATTAGCTCATTGTCCTTAGTGATATTTCTTACAAAGAGCTCAGAAATTTAGCGTTCCCAGACAAACCGCAGACAAACCACGGCAAATGCCTCACCAGTGAAACAGTTCCTCTTCTTGTTGTCTTCAATGGCATCAAGCACGTTGCTGATGTTGCCGATGCTGCAGCTGGAGAACTTGCTGTTGTTGGGTCGATCCCCGCTGGTCGCCGACGCAAACATGATGAAGTTGCCACTGAGGCCGCCAGGTCGGCAGTCTGGCGGGTAGTCGTGCTGGAGACCGACAACGGGACAAACATCACTCATCCAATTCCTCACGACATCACCAACCTCGAGGGACAAGCTAATTATAGTTTTAGACTCAAGGAATTCCTGCTAGTAAATGTATTTTATAGGATGGATGAATATCCAAACAATGCTGTTAAATATTAGGATGTTGGTGTCTAATTCTCCAGGGACCTATCACCGAACCTTAGATATTACAGCTGTGCTAATGAAGCACAAGGGTTGAAAAGATAAGGAAAAACCAGTTATTCACTAGCACTAGCACTAAACAAGGGCCTTACTTAGGATGTTCAATTTTGTGGTATATTAGGGAAGTGCTACTGTAGAAACGGGTAAACGGATAAAGAAAAACAGTTATTTACTAGCACCGTCGTAATACCAGCCAGTAAGTCACACATAGGAAGGTCCCGAGCCTCTGCGAAATTTTGCATGCTATTAAATTGAAACTCGGCCTCTACAAAAAGTTGATTTGGCTATGAATGAAAACCGAGGTAAATTCTTGACGACACGGGCCGCAACTGACTGCTAACGTTAGCATCTCAACACCGACTTGTCGCCCGCCTACCGGAGATCCAAAGTTGTGGCCGATCTCGTGAGCGAGAGTGAGCTGGGACACCTTGGGCGGCACTCGGCTGTTGTAGTTGACAAACGTGATGATGCCCGTGTTGAGACTCCTCTTGGTCGACTGGTAATTGCCGCCCACCGTCTCCGTGTACGTCTTGTACTTCTCGCAGATTCCTCCGGACGCACCTGGGAACAGTTGGCAACGCACACGTCAGGTAACCTAGAATCTTGCCGTGGTTCTGAGAAGTCACCAGGATTTGACTGGGCTCGCTCAAAAGAACAGTGCACTTAGTTGCACCAAATACCTTATTAATGTAAACTTTGTTTTGCTTCAATAAATTTTAACTGGATTGAACCAAACATTACCACTTAACTATGAAGAGATAACCAACCTGATGCGCTAGCAACCCAGGCCAAGCCAAGAGTGCCTCCTGTGAAGTCTCGATACGTAAAAACGTAGGCCAGACAGAAGTCTTCGTGGTTGCCCAGCGAATGCAGATTGAGGAAGTTGGAGACGTCGATGTTCTCCATGCAGAATTGGTTCGGCTCGCCGCTGTACTGGCGCTGGCATGGCGTATCGTCATCGATCTGTCAGATAAACACGACGAAGTCAGAACACGGGTCGGCCAAGTCAGACGAGGCGGCAGTTGAAATCGTCCAGCGACGCGCCCCTTCCCTTACCTTTATTCTTTGCACTTCAAACTTAATGTTTCTGTGCTCGACTCGCCCGTCGAATTTGGTATCCCGATAAATGTAGTTGACGGCAGTCACGTGGTGCGCGATCAGGGAAAGTATCTCCTCCCGGGTTTTTTCTGCATCATGGTTGACCTACGAATGAAAACAAATCTTCAGACAATCCGACAACGGCCAGGGCGTCGCTACCACTTTTGAACCCCGCCTGGGCGTGAAAAGATCGTTTCCTATTTGCCATTATATTAGAAACTAAATAAATTTAAAGAGAGGATTCAAACCCCGAATCTTCACCTTGCAATGTTCTAACATTGAGCAACACGTACAATCAATAGACCTATTCCATTAAAAGAAAAATTACATCAAATACCCACCAAGAAAAGCAATGTGGATTTTGATTTCCCCATCTTCTTTGGTTAAAAAGTTCAAAAAAAGGTTAGAAAGCCACAAAAAAATTATTGGAATTATTGCAATTTAACCAAGGAAGATAAGTAAATCGCAATTCAACTGGCTTCCCAAGTTCCCCTGGTGGGTATATGACATCAAATCTTCCTGAGTGAAAAAGGTCCGACACCAAGCAATAGGAGAGTGACCGCTACCTGTTCGGTGATATGTTTCCAGATGAGAGGATCGGTCTGTATGAACAGCGAGCACGTGTTCTTGTTCTCCTCCTTGGGCCGCGTCGCCCGCTTGCTCCGTGCCGAGCCGCCCTCGTTCGCCTCGCGGCTGTACTTGTTGTGGTGCGAGTGCGGCGGCAGCGGCAACGGCGGCCGAGGAGGCGGGTCCGCCCCTTCGTCCGCCCCCTCGTCCGCCACCGAGTTCTGCACGTGCTCCATCCACTGCAGCACGTCGTCGTTGATGCCGCAGCCGCCCGCGTGGCCCGCACGCTTGTGCTCGTAGGGATCTTCAACGTCGTGCTCCGCGTAGATCACCGAGTGGAAGCTCGTGTTGTCGCCGCGCGGGAAGTACCGGTGCGCCTTCTCGACGTAATAGGACGCCGGCTGTGATATGATCTTGCCCTCGAATATCCCGTCGCTTATGGAGCCGAAGACGTGGCTGCTTGGCTCACCTAAGATATGGCCCTGCGACAAACGGATATTGCGTTAGGTTCGGTTGAGATATGTACAGATTAGAACTCTCGTGCTGATAATCTATTGGACCATGTACAAATTATTTTACATAATGTGCGGATAGAACAAGTGATTGCGGGTTTCCCCTGTTGTGAGCAATTTGTGGTTATTTTTATCACCACAAATTGCTGAAATCAGAGCAAAACTAAAAATAGGACCGCAAATAGAACATTGTTATTCATTTAACTCTTTATGTCTTCTAATACTGCGATAGAAACATGGTCTAAATGCAATTTAGACACAATACGGAGAAATAATCCTGAAAAAATGCACATAGGTACCATCTTTTTACACTGTTACTTCCTACAAGGAATGCATGAGGAAGCTTACCTGATATATATGTGAAGAGTCGATGTCTTCTATTTCTCCTGTCGGCCCTTCGATGACCATCTTATCGCTGAAGGTCGTCAGGTCTCTCTTCAGCCGGATGTTGAACGCTCGGCCGTGTGCCGTGAAATGGAGGTGGACGGCATTTTCTCGCACAACCGACCTCTTTGCTCGGAGATGATTGTGATGAACGTCTTGGCTGTCATAAGACAGCGGCTCGTAGTGACTAATGTACTCATTGAGTCGGTTTCCTATCGACAAAAGTAAATAAAAACTTGTTAAATATCTAGAATCACACTAATGCAAGCATAGCCAACGTCATATTTGGGGTTAGGCGAGTTTTTGGTGTGTGATTGCAGATGGCGTCACTAGATTCAGGACCTATGTTCATTCATGTTTCCTATCTCCAAGGAGCTTAACTACTCAAATGAACTTAATATTGATTCCACAGTTGGTTTTCCGAGTAGCATAATTGGATAATGCATAGCCCAGGCAAAAAGATCCAGCTTCAAACCGTGCTACGGATACAAATTTTGGTATGGATGTTTTGTTTCATATATATCACCTAGATTGAGGTTATTTCTTTCTCTAGTTCACAAATACAGATTTTCAAGAGAATTGAGCCGTGAGCATGACTTCTGTCACTGTTAATTTTTGCTAGTTTGTCAGCACTCCACAAATCAGAGTTTCTGGGCTGAAATCTTACCAAAAGTAGCAAGTACCCACACAAAGAATTTTCTTGTTTTAGAGATAATTATAAAATAAACATAAAATTTTGTTGCAAGGTAAATCAGTAATGTTTGTACTAACTACACTAACTACTAGGATAACTATCTTTTGTAAAAAAATCCTTATGATAACCAAGTAATGGCACTAGCTTTTAACACAAATTTCAAAATTTTTGTGAGTTTGAAAATTTCATCTTGATGCAAATATTAAAAATCTCTTTTTGGAGTTATGTCTACACCACTAGGCAGAAGTTTATTCCATTAAAAATGTACCTTATGTGTTTTAATAACTGTATCATTCAATAAATTTGGAAAATATGTATCCTTATAAATTTTGCCTGGAGGTGCAAAAGCGGGTAAATGATCAACATTCAAAACTTTTTAATACAATTCTCATCATGTTTGAAATTTTCAAAGGAACATTCCAATGTCTTTGAAAATATGATGATCAAATAATGAGATTTGAAAATCTCATTAGTCATTTCTATTGAAATGTTATCTCTAGCATTTTCATGGCCTTTGGCATTTCACATACAAGCTCTAAAATAGACTGATGGTATTGTTTTTGCTGTAAGCAAGCATATTCATAATACACTTCTAGGAGGCAAAATCATTATCAAACAACTAATTAACCACAAGGAAGGAAACAAATTACACCCAATGAGACCAGGATATCCAGTCAGTGATACTGCACACAGCTAACCTCAGAAATCTAACCAAGAGAACTTCTTGCAAACTTTATAAATGCTATGACTGCAATGACTTTTGAAATAATGTTCATGTATCTTGAGCTAAAAACTAACTACCGATGTAATAACTAGACGTAGAACTAGGATGGGCAAAGAAAGCAAAAAAAAAACAGAAAATTTGTAGACCTTAAACTTTAGGTTGTTAATTTTTTCAATTGTTATAAGCAATAAAAATGGTATTTGAAGTCATGTGTGGAAAATTTGGATGTTTACGTGTTTTCCAAATTACATGATAAATCCCGGCCATATTTAGCACACTGAAAAATAACCTAGATGTACGTCTGAAAGGAATTGCTTTAATAAGTAATAAGTAATAATAATAAGTAACATCACCATGAGTAATGATTGTCAAATTGGCCACTGTGTTTAAACACCACTATCTAGCTAAGAAATTAGAAGAAAACATTGATATTTCCTACCTTTCACATTTATACATCTAATCACCCAACCCACAACAAGAAAATTGCTGATAACACCCCCCCCCCCCCCCCCCCTCCCACCCCCCCACCCACAACCACCCAGTGAATGACAACAAAGACAAAGCGGACAAAGTACTAGCTGCATGGCATTTCTAGCAGCCTGTGCTTTTCAAAAATATAGGAGTGTAAACCTCTCATCCAAGTTTTACTTTTCATCATTGAGGAATTGGTTTCACTGGTGGAAGCTTACGCCAGCATGCAATTATTGCAGGGTTAGCTAAGCAGGAAAATGTGCGTCCGAACCGGGATATGAACCCGAGACCTTCCGCTTGCCGGGCGGTTGCTCTGACCACTGAGCTATCCGGCCACACAAGATTCCTGCCTTCGCTGGGTGACGAAAGGGCTCTCTCGGGAGAGAAGGTGAAGAAGCGACTCGTAATCGTACGAGTTCTACACAGGCAACTTGAGCAAGTGTACTCGACGTCCCCGTGACAGAGAGACGGCTAAGACGTTTTGCATCTATCCTCAATTTCAGTTGAGATGGAATGACAGCAACAGGCAACAGCAACATAAACATAAACATGAACAGCAACAGCAACAGCAACACCGACGAACATCGAACTAGTGGAGTGTTACAGCACGGGGACAGACAACAGCCTCTAATTCGGTGTGAACTGTGAACCACTGATTGGAAAATGCGCTTGCCGCTGCGGCTGCTGCTTCTGCTACTGCTGCTGCTGCTGGTGACACCGACAGAGCGGCAAGTTTTCAACACTCTTTCACTCCACCAGGTGACGGCAAAAAGTGACGCGGGCGGCGGGCATAGGGTTAGATCATATTGACAGGAGCGCGGACCTGTGCATGGAAAGTAACAAATGTGCCAATCCACAGGGCCCGGGCAGTAATGCATGACATCCCAGCTTCAAAGAAACAACTGAAACGATCTCGATCTCGGCTACGCCGGAGTGGCGAACAGCAAGCCACGACCGCCGCGACGAAGAAATCGGATTTATGGATTGCATTTACACGAGACGAAAATTAGATTTTCAAGGTTTCTGAAGCGTGCCCGAGTTGTTACGCAAACACGAGATTTGAGAATAGAATTGTTTTGATTTAGTACTTTCACTGACATTCGACGGTTCGCGTTTGATTCATGATAGTCTTCAAATCGCGAATGCTAATTCAATTGAGAGGAGCCAAATGAGTCCAGGGATCTCGAACGATAAAACGGATCTAGCGTGATGAAATGAATTCTAGGTGCATTTAGTAATCCGGCAAATCGCGTGATTTAATGTCACCGTTGCCGAAAGCAGTTTCCTGTCCAGGTATATTGTGTATTTTATATTCAATATATCAAATATTTTATTGCTTTTACCAGAAGGCACGATCTAACCTGTTCTAGCCTCGATTGAATTAGCACAGAAGGAAGTTAGGTATACACTAACGCAATCTACTCTCATAGCTTATCTACTGAGCACAGAATACACGTAAACAACCGATCGGAAATCGAACTTGCGAGAGATTTTCAGGCACTTGGTGTTGAGTCTTCAATTCATATCGTATTAAGAAATATAAAGCATGCATTTATTAATGATAATATCGCGCTCTTAATTTACTGCAGTCAAAACATATTGGAAGACAAAAGCATAAATAATCGAGTAGACTTTTAATGAAAAAAGAACTCTATGAATCTCTCGTGATAGGAAATAAAACTAAAACAACGAGATGACAAAATCGTAGAATTTCTCGACTAGTGTGTTTTAATTGCTACGATTGGTATCGTCTCTGTCTGCAGATTGCAAGCGACTCTGAATCAGCGTTTTATTGGCGATCCTAAATTAAGATTCTCGACTGTATTTCGTTCCTTGCGCGTTTTGGAACGAAAGAAAAATTAAAAACTACAATGTTGCTATTTTCTCAGTCGCCTCAACGGTGGTAATCCTCTCGCGAATAGGGTCTCTGCTAATATCGGAATTTCATGACTGTTCCTTGTCTTTATAGGTGAAGACCATCACCTCACGACTTATAATAAAGTACCTAGATAAAACTCAATCTACTCCAAATGATAAATTACGACTCGGGGACTTCATCCATCTTCTAATGAATCAAAAATGTAAATACTTTCTTGTGTCATTGCGGACCTCTGGTTTCTGGTAACGATATAACCCCCCCCCCCCCTATAATCCTCTTTTACTAGAAATCATTTACATTATTATTTTCTTGTGTTTCCATAATAAATAACATCACGCAATGTTTATGACACAGAATCTTCTCTCTATTTCTTAATCTGCCTTTATTATCAAAAGAATATTAGCTTGTAAAGCCTTTTCATTGATTTTGATGCGTTGTTGACATATTATTCTTTGTTGACATGAATGGGCATTTCAAGTGGCATGCTCACCATATCAGTCCTGTCACCCCCGAAATGAGCCAATTATGAGTCAGTGTGCGTGCAGGCACCCGCAGTCAGCAAGGAAACACCGTTAAGATAAACATGAAGTAATCTGTCTTTCTCTTTCCTCTACGTACTGACTCAGTGCAACTTCCTTGATAGCAAATGATAATGCATTGCCGGGATATTGTTGAACAACGAAACAATATCCAGCTTGCAATATCATTGCTTTAACAGAAAGCCAGGATCGCAAGGATGGCTGAATGTACATGTCTTGGTAGGAAGTTACTAACTTGCGTAGCTAGCAATTAATTTCCAGTGACATTTGACACCAGCCGTCCGAGACAGCCCTGGTCAAAGATAAGCCTATAAGTTAATTACATCCGAAACTGTACAGCAATGCAACACAAATGAACACAAACACATTAGTGGGTACACTTTAAAGTAGAACTCGCTCACTACTTTTAATAACTACTGGAAATCAATTAAATCAACATCAACTGCGACAATGAGGTACTATGCATGCGCTTTAATGTCAATAACCACACTGGATTGGTTAAACTAGTCATTTTTATTCCCTGTTCCTTGTTAGACTCGCCTATTTGATACTAAAAGTGACACAATTAGTCATACGATTTTATTCCGAGAAACCAATGTTCATAGCTTTATGAGATGCAGATTCAAAGTCCAGAAATCCTAACTCTTTCATCAAAGTACCAAATAAATGTGAATAAATCTGACGAGGCTTTAGGTAATCTCTTTACTCAAGCAAATGAGTAATCATAAGTATCGTAAGTGCGGTTAAGTTAGCTATGCGAGTCTGTTCATGTTGTCTGGGCTAGGGTTGACAAGGACGGGTTGACAGGCTTGAAACCAAACCAACACAAAGGCTCGTTCGCCCATACATTTGATCTAGTTTTCAGAGTTCCACACAGGGGTTAGCCGAGCCCAATGTTACATTACGTTGTATGTCTTGAGTGATGAGCATATCACTTCATAACAATGCAACACGGAGTATTTGGGCAGTGAATTACTTTATTTTGTCGCCTCATTGCAAGACTGGCTGAGCAAGTGATTCTCACTACAGGAATGATGTGTCAAATTATGTTTACTCACCACATTCGACGTAATGTATGAACACAAGTAAGAAGATTGCATAGCCGTATTCTTTATACATGTTATTAAACGCAAATTGAGTATTTTAAAGTTAATAATCACATCAAAAACAGAAATAATTCACAAACGCCCAGCTGACTTGATCAACGCATAACAAAACTTCGCGTTCCCCTTGCTCTGTACTCCGCTGTACTCGACCGTGGACAACTGGAACTGGAAAGCAGGCGCACAGCGGAGCGCACAGCAGTTTTGCCCCGAAGCACCATCTCGTGTTGAAAGATGCAACCTGATGGCGGGGTATTCAAATCCTTGGGCATCGTGGCCGATTACCCCAGTGATGATAAAATGAATGATACATGAAAGACACAAAAATTTACATTTATTTGTTACAAAAACGACTAGTAACAATACTATCACATGTTTGAGAACTATTTATTTAGATTTTTTCATGATGGGCATTTCTTGAATGGCATATTATTAATTTTGTTAGTGTCCGTCGTTATTCTAGCAACTGTAAGAAAAAAGAAAATATAACAATAATAATAATATAATATAGTTCTATAATTTAATGTGACACTCATAAAAAAAAACGCAAGATATTAACAGCCTAAAATCACAGAAAACTATCTTGAAAACGCAATCACTAACCGAAATGTCCTTTTTGCACTTCTTCAGCTTGTACAACGGAAGTTCTCAGCTCTACTTCCACTGCCTTAGCTTGAAGAACCAACTAAAAATAAAAACATGATTTAGTGGATGTTCTTATAATTTTGTAGCATATCTTCAGTTCAGGATAATGTGATATAATGTGAAATATTTCTATTAACTAGAGTACCTCATTTATTGATGCGACATTTTCTACATGCTTATTTTTTTTAAACTCCTTGTTTATCATTTCTCGCGCAGCTGAAACAACCAAAATTTTTCCTGAAGTACAACATTGAATGAACAAGAACATGCAGAACATGGTTAGCATAATTATTTTTGATACAAATCATGCACATTACATTTAAAATCAGTATATTATGCAAGCCGACTGCCTTGTTGCTGATCAAGACTGGATGGCGCAGCAAAATGCACTTCTGTTGGGAGCCCGTTTAAAGAGTCGGTAATCAATAGAGCCATACCTGACAAAGCTCTGAGGTCATCTTTGAATACTGACATTCTAGTTTGGTGTAATTTCTTGAAAGAGGCAAGTACCTGTAATATTTATACATTATTTTTTATTTTCATCTAATTATATTTAGGTTATGAATGTTAAGCTACTATAAAATTTAAAGATTTACCTGGCTCCTAAAGTTAGAAACTGCCATCATGAGTCAAAATTTGTATAAAGCTTTAGCTTGAGCACCAGCCAATGTTCACAAGATGTAAAAATGCACCCAAATCTTTGCCAACCCCTGCCAAGTTAGAGATCCACCCTCTCTCAGTTCACTCCATTAAAAGCAGGAAACTTGGTTAGACACAATGCTAATACAACCAATGAAAACCATCTATAAAAGTTTCCACCCATTACTCAGTGCACCAATTCCCACAAAAGTTAGGAAGAACTTTCCAACAAATATGATACCTATATTTGCCTTAAGCCTGACACTTGGACATTCTAGATCGACAGTGAACGCATACCAATGAGCAGATTGGTTAAAGTGCTTCAAGCTGGTCGGATGGACTTCAAATCAGCTTTACAACTACAAAAACTGCTAGCAGATCGACACCATGACCCTAGTCAATCAAGCAAGTGCCACGATACGTTGGTTTTGGTGGAACATTATCCGGTATACACCACTGGAATTCGATCTAAGTCATATACCTCTGAAGATGAACGAAAACTAAGCAGTCTGGGTGCTGAGTTTCACCGAACTAACCGTGGAGGTCTCATTACGTTCCACGGGCCAGGACAACTGGTAGTATATCCCATTATAGATCTGAAACATTTTACACCTAGTGTTCGTTGGTATGTTAGCCATATTGAGAAGACCATCATAATGCTTTGTAAAGAGGTGGGAATTGAGGCAAAGACTTCACCTCATACAGGAGTTTGGGTTGGGGAAAGCAAGATATGTGCAATAGGTATTCATGGTAGTCGATTTATTACCACCCATGGATTAGCTTTGAATTGTAATACAAATTTAGATTGGTTTGATCATATTGTACCATGCGGCATAGAGGGCAAAGGTGTGACTTCATTATCAAAAGAACTTGCACGAGACTTTACTATTGAAGATGCATTACCAATTTTTCTGCAATCGTTCAGTCGTGTATTTAATTGTAATTTATATAATTTTCCAAAAAATGGTAACCTTTGAGCATTTATATGGATGTTTGCTAAGGTCAAAATGAACTGTTAGTGAAAGTGATACAACATATTGGATATTGTGCATTACCAGGAATAAAATACTTGTACCAAATACAAAGAAGATTTCTTCACTTTTCTAGTATGCAATTTAGTATGCAATCATGCAAAAAGTGGAGTTCTGGTGCACGTAAGATTATAAAAATTGTTGCAAGAGTAAAAAAGTTGACATACAGACACAAAGGTATGCATGACAAACTATGAATTATGATTTGACAAAGATTGCTTAAAAATAATTGTCGATTTATGAAGTCCTTGCTGAAATCCAATAATGGATAAGTGTTTCTTTATATTTTTAGTTGGAAACAGGCAGCCATAAGAAATACATAGACAATCACACTGATAAATAAATTTTAAGATGAGTTAACAGCACAAACAATGGTGAAATAGAACAAACAAAGAAATGGAGCCTATCTAGCTGCCATCGCTACAAAAATAGGAAAAACACTGTTAACATACTTTAAATCTGGTTTCTGACTTGACTTAAGATACTCAATACTTTTGAATTACTCTCATTTGCTTCACATTAAAATATACAAAAGCAATCAAAATGTCCTAAGTACTGGAGTATCACAGAATAGATAGCAATAAAACATTTTTGCTCAGTCAAGAATCCAAGCTGGACTAAACCAAACACAACTTTTGGTATTTGAATATTAAATTCACATAGTTGATCTCCATTTATATTTTTTTAAATTAAGTAATATAAGTCAGTAGATTCGGCAGAGAGAATTACCCTGCTCGTGAGGTGTTCAGAAATACAACAAATAACAAACACATCTCGAATGGAGTGGTACTTCCATAATACAATGAGCAGATGATGAATTTCATTCATTGTTTGAGAATGAGCAGAAATTGTTGCGAGTAAAGATCGTTAGCAAGTACTCCTAAAATCTTAGTCGAGTTCAGCAATGAATTGTTGCTATTTTTGATCATATTCACAGCCATTTGTAAACTGGCCTTCACCTCAACGTAGTTCTTGTTACTGGCCAGGTTTTCTAGGTCTCGCAGTGCTTTCAGTGCGTCTGCGCTCGGTAACGCTAGTGCTCGGTCACTGCGCCCCCTGAAAATGTAGCCCGTTTACTTTGGAAAGAGTCGAAGGCTAATGGCGTTACCGTCAGGCACTCGATGGGCATGGGTTTGAATCTCAACAGGTCAGCATGTTTTACCCAAGTTGCTTGTACGTTTCATTGAAGGCGGCCCAGAAACGAGAGATTACTAGCTGTCAGTGCAGTTGATGCTTCAAACCCTTCCACTTCAACCAAGAGTGGCATACCTGTCCACTATCATTGTTCATAGTCAACACCATACATTATTTATTACATTTTAAAATCCCAAATTAATTTGCTTTATTTATTTAAAATTTTAATTAAGACCTCAACAGATATTGAGAGATATTTTTTTTTCTACCACTGTAAATAATAAATTATCAATAAATTAAATAATCTTTTTGAGGGTTGAAGGGTAACTTGCAGCATTCCTCCCAAAGCCAACAAAATTGGCTGTTTCTACAAGCAAGCTGGATCAGAAAAACTCAAGCAAAACCATAGCTATGAACACAATCTATTTGACCAAAAATAAAAGCCTGATAAAAATGAAATAAAACTACTCTTTGTAGACCAAAAATGAATGAAACAGAAGCAACCACTGTGAAAACTGCTACAACTACAAATCAAAAAAAAAAAACCACTGACCTGAGATTTTAAAAAGCCCCCAATATTTGCATGCAACGGGCTAGAGGACGGCAGCAGCCTGCCGATAACGCCATTCAAAGTAAAACCGGTGCAACGCTCGAGTGTAGCTCACCTCTCCGTCGGGGTGATCTGTGTGATGGAGCCCGGCGAATCAGGGCTGGTCCTCACCGCCTGCGAGTCCCCTCCCCCGTCCGGCAATTGAGCCAGCAGGTACGCAGCCATCGTGCGGCTTAGCAGGCGGCACCTGGGATCACAGACACCCACGTTCATGGCTTCGCTATGGGTTTGTTCTATTTACTACCAGTGAAACAAACTACGATTTTTTTGCCGTTAAGCTATGACAAAGGGTAATTTTTGACCCCAAAGACTGGATTATGTTGAATGATGTCGTGATGTGGATTTATAATAAGCATTCAATTTGTTCAATTGTTCAATTTTTTCAATCTGTCAATAAGACAAAGCCTTCAAGAGGTTGCCATTTTCATCTCTCCTACAGCTCAAATGTTGTTTAAGACTTTGGAGATCTGGTAAACTCAAAAAAGTCTTAAAACACCAAATAGGATTCCCCACAAAACCTTAAGGCGCTGTAAATTGTTGTCCCCAACTCCATTGCATGATCGCACAAATCGACCAGTGCACCAGAAGAATCGGAACGTGTGGTGCGGCTGAATGTCTCACCGGATGGAAACCGGCGACTGCTTGCGTATCCCGATGACTCCCAGCAAGCCCCAGCCGGCACCCTTGTCATCAGCCAGCAGCATCAGCTGTTGGATCAGTCTTCGAACGCTTCGAACAGCAGCCTCGACATTCAGGCTGTATTCCACTTGCCGCTGGATTATTTGCAACGCCGTTCCCCACAACAGGGGTAGTTTCGCTTCGATGGATTCTCTGTTGGCAAGCAGAGCAAGACTTTTTCACCAATCTTCAAACGTGAGAGTTTACAAGGATTTTTAGGAATGACGATAAAACTCACGCTGGTTTTATTTGCTTGAGCCAGTCGAGCAAGTGGTTGAGAACATTTGCTTCGTGAGCCAAGTCACTGGAGCGCGTCGAATTGCACAAGTCTTTAAAAAGTATTGCATGAAGTCCGAGAATGCTATTGCTAGACACCAAATGTTCCTCGACATTGGTAGCGGCCGCATCCGTGAGCATGCCATTGACAGCTATCCAATTTGGTACGCTTGTTTGAGACACTGTAAAATACAGACATAGAATTTGTTAGAGTTACTCTATCAACACATTTACAATATTTACATTGAAAGAGTAAAATCTATTCACCTGAACTTTTAAAGTAGGAGTTGAGAGATACTTCTAGGAGGACAGCAAAGGCGGTTCCTGAGGTAACGTCCGTGCCCATGACTTTGAGGAAGCCTTTCAGCACGATGCTTTGTGAGTCACGCCCGGCCAGCCATTGAACACAGCTTTCGACGATGGTGGCAGAGAGAGCATTGCCATCAGCATTCACCTGGACCAGCAGTTCCTTCAGCAGGACACTGCACTCGGCTATCTCCTCCAGACGCATATCATCTGGAATCGAGCGTCAAACGTTCGGCATTGTCGATCCCGTTGCCGTTGATCGAATCCACTTACTTCGAATATGGTTTAAAAATAGCATCCCCCTTACTTCTGGTAGAGATCTCTTCGATCGAGTTGAGCAGTTTGGAAACAAACGACATGAACGATCCTTTGTTCTGTACGATCAATGTTTTGTGCTTGGATGTGGATTGCGCCAGCATTTTCATGCAGGCTCGCAAGAACATCATGCGCTTTTGCAGCGTGGTAGCGTGAAGCAAACTTTGCTCTTTGGTGAATGGAGCTACAGCCCGCAGCAGACTGTAAAAGATTAATCTTTTAAAAAAACCCCAGGTTTTTTTATTTGTGGAGCTAATTGGCCCAGTACACAAAGCCATGGTAGTGATTTACTGGAGTGACTGGAAATAGGAAACGTAGAGGGAATGACAAGAGGCGTCAGCTGCGCTCATTTAAATGACTGAGGAACCTACAATTAGAAAATTGTCGGAAAAAACTTACGTCAAAACTTGCGTGTCAATCGGGTTTGAGTACGCCTCGCCCAGATCCAAAACGACCCTGGGATCCGAACTGAACACCCACCAGTCCAAAACTTGGCCGTACGACGAACAATCGACGTATTGCCACGAAAACTTGGTCGCGTACGAGAGTATAGCGTGCACTTTGCTCTTCTAAAACCCAAAACAGAACCAGGTTGAGCACATTTTACAACCGGGATTGCAACTTTGTTCCATAACCTCCAAAGAAAACAATCACCTGCCGAACGAATGGCTCGTTGGATAGCTTTACGATGAGATTGAGCAGGCAGATGTGCGCTCTGACTACCGAATCCATATCCCAGTTGGTGGACACGTTTGTGATCCACATGCCCCAAGGGACTTCGATGAATACACCACCCAGGAACGCGTGAGAACTCGGCAAGAATTGATTCACCACCTGCGAAAAGAGAGAGGTATTTCTATTTCCGTAAAATTTGAAGGAAAATCAGAGTCAGCCAAAGAGTGACGATATCATCTCTTTTATCTTTACCTTAAACATGAAATCCATGTCTTTCAAGGTTGGGCAGAACTGATGCCAAGCAAGCATGCTTAGGTGGTGATGAACTACATTAAGTACATGCTCTTTAACCGTTGGATGAGCATAATTGACGACGTAGAATTCCCAAATATAGTGGAGAATATTGCTGCATCCTGGAAGAAAATAAAAATATTAGTAAAAATATAAAATACCCAACAGTAAATGTTAAATTGTCCCATTTTCAAATCTCAGAACTACACAGTAGAATACTTTTGTGGCCAGTGGCCAGTGGAACAGTGGACACAGCAAGTGTGGTCACATTCAAAGCAACCCTCGTCTCATTCCTCAAGTCTTGACTCGAACATGCACGAACCCAACGGGAAGCATTACCTGGCAGCGTGTCGAGAATGAACCGAATGCTTTCGGTGAACATGGCGACGACCTTGACGGCATGCTTGTCGTCGGGCTGGATCCAGGGAGTGAGCACGGAGCGGTCGTCAGTGAGCTGGTCGATCCAGGCTGCCGTCTGCTCCTCGAGCATGTGTGTCCAGAACGGCACGATCCACGGCGAGTACATGCTTTGCAGCGCCGGCCACAGGATCGGGCACACTTCTCCACACAAAGAGAGTACTAATTGGTGCCCGTTAACAACCGACAACCTACTGCTACTTTCTCAGAATCACACTGCCCTGTTATCACCGTATTACAGTCTTAGACATAGCTACAAACCTTTAATTCTTTCTCAGAATCTGTTTGTTAACCTTTATCCTTTTGACGGATTGTGAACCAGCCGACACTAAGCTCAGTAACGCTGCACAGATTCTCACAGAAACTCACGTTTGTCTGTCAGCGTCCCCGGATCTTCTTGAAGCGTCGATACGACCAGACAGTGGCCGATCATTCCCATGAAAATGGTGAGCGGCTTAATGTAGTTGCGGTACTTTGGATAGAGGCCGTACAGACCGTATTGCAGTCTCTCATCGCTGAAGTACTTCCCAAGGAGATGCGCTGTCTCAACGAGCTAGACACGATGTAGCGTAATTAGCTCAAAAAACCTATGCGAAACTCCGAACGAAATGCGATCGTTCCGGTTCTCAGACACTTACCACGTTGTACCCAAGGTGTCGTTGTTCGGTGGCAAATGCTCGTAGCTCGTCTTTGACCTTAGCGACCGGCATGTGCAGGGAGATTCGACGCGGAGCGATCAACGTGTTCAGGAAGTCGGCCCAGACATCGACGGAGATGCTCTGCGATTCCGTGCCGCGCAAAAGCAGGTTCAACACCTCGCCAAAGTGTTCCGGGAACGAGTGTTGCAGCAGGATCATCAGGTGCTTGCGAAATATCTGCAAGTCGGAATCGGCAATTTGGAGTTGCTGGGCAAGTGCTGGATGTCTGGGTTGCGAGAATCATGATTGTCTCCTTCTATCTCCTGTCTCCAAGTTACAAGCTTTATCTCCAAGTTTTATCCTGTGCAACTTAGAAATTGTAATTAATTGCAGTCCCCAACAAGAGATAGAAGAGACAGTAAAATAAATCTGGTACAATTTCATGTTGGTAACAATTGAATAAGCTGCTAATGTTAGTAACAAAAAGCTGGCCTTACCTCTTGAATCATCACGGTCTCATTCGGCGGATTTGGTCCAGCATTAACAATCGCTTCGATGATGTAGCCAATCAAAATCGATCGGTGGCTCAAACTGGGCTGGAACATTCTCAGCCATTGCAAGACATCAAACTGAAATCAATAAAATATTTATATATTATTTGCAAAGATTACAATTGCATTACATGATACTGTTAAATAATTTAACCTTTAACTAGATCATGTTATATATTTACAAATACCTTAGACATGAGAACAAAGCAGCTTTCTAGCCGATCAGCTCGAATGTTTTCGATCATAAACTTGTACATTTCTAGGAATTTGTAGCACGGAGCATCGGATGGAGTCAGATACGGGCTCAGCAGCCCCATCAAGCGGCTCTCTTCAAACAACGTCGTCAGCAAGCGCATCGTTTGAGTGCCGTCTCCGTACACGAACACCTGGACACCGACGAAATACAATCACATCATCACGATCGCGTTGCATTGGAAACTTCTTAGCCTGACGCGCACCTTTCACTGCTACGAGCATGTAAACATGTTGATACAACGTGCCAACCATTCAAATTTTTCCTGGGTCACGTAAGAGGTCTAAGAATCGAAAGTCGCACTTAGCAAGGACCTGAACCAATGTCAGGGAAAAGTTTACTTCCCTTTGCAAGTAAAGGTGCGAGTAAAATCCCTTTTGGTTGATCATTGCAGGCAACTTATAATTGACTAAAAAAATATTCCGCACAGCAGGGTATTGAGCTGTGTTAAAACTCTGTCACAACATAGGTGGTCATAGGTCCACTTCGGACGGCAGTCGGTATAAATAGCAAGTGGATTTAACAAGAAATAGACTATGCATACTTTTGCCAATCGTTCAAGTCCGGTTGTGAATATTTCTTGCGATGGTGGGTAGAATGCCAAATCTTCTTGATAGAGCGATATCAGGTGATAGAAGAAATCCACACCCAAGTGGCTGAAAGCCATCTCCCGCGCAAGTGACGTCATCTTGCTTTCCATGTATTCCTTGACTACGTACCTAGAAAGGAAATAATTAACTGTAAGCCCATTGCTCCAAGCACAAACCAATAAGCAATTTTTTCGGACAGTTGCTAGTTGCTTAAAACTGAAAATGAATATAATCCGTGACTGATAATGAGTCATGCCGGTGTGAAAATGAGCCGTGAACGTAGAGAGTAAGAAAGGAGCACCCACTCGATGATTTTTCCAACGTCCAACGCGGCTAGGCAAGTGGAACGAGGCATCGGTTCCAAGCAGTTCTTCAGGAGCTGCTCGTAGCTGGCACGGTTCTCCTCCATGTGGTGGTTGATGGCCACGTCGACCACAGCATCACTCACCTGGCCACCGAGAAAGAAGAAAGTTAAATTGGTATTGCCGGAAATAATTACTTGCTACTAAAAAGTTAAAAATGACAGGCATACCAGTTGCCAGGCTTTATACTTTATTATCTTAATAAAATTATGTGGCAATACATATAATTGTTGGTTAGTGTTGATTCGAAACTAAATGCAATTACTGATTGATTGATTATTGGTGTTAAACAACGCACTGTTTTGACAACTGGCCCTTTGGCACTGGTCTAATGGTGTCGGTGAATGAAATGGTGATGGTGAGGGTGATGATGAACCTAACCTAACCTAGAAGGGAGGACGGGAAACCCGGTGCCGGCACGTAGCCTACTCCTGTCAAAAGCACGACGTCCCTTCCGAAGGACGGTACAACTCGAACAACAGGATTCCTCCACTAATCCGTGCTGTCGAGAGTGAAGTTGTCGTACTAAATTCAAACCCTGCAACCTCTCTCCTGAACAGGACTGGACTGATCATGTGCATGATAGACGGTAGATATTTATAATTCCAAAATTAAACTTAAAAATCAAACTTGAACTTAAGAAACTTAATGTCTATTACACAGTTTGTTGATTGTACAGCATAATTGGATAATGCTCTATTCCGGCAAGGTGTAAGTCCTCCCGGTACTTATACAAATTTTGAAATGGATATTTTGTTTCTAGTCTTAAATAATTTTTAATTGGTAATGGAGGAAAAACAAATGGTGCATCAATTTGAAATTTTTGTCAGGCTCATATTTGCAAGAATGTGATTATAACCCGAGTGGGAAGTGTAGTGCATCGACAAAGAGACAGATTTGTATGGAACAAGTTCTAACAGCAACCATCTTCTATCTCTCTCTTACATGCCTTCTGTCTCTCTCTTCTGTCCTAGGGTCACCTCCTAGTGAGTTCCAGATCTTGGCAACCTAATTAATCCATGGTATCGAGTGTCGAGTGTCCAGTGTCAAGTGTCAAGTATCGAGTGTCGAGTGCCAAGCAGCGGGTGCCAAGCAGCAAGTGCCGAGTATCGAGTGTCAAGTATTGAGTGTCGAGTGCCAAGCAGCGAGTGCCCAGCAGCGAGTGCCAAACAGCGAGTACTCACCAAGACGCAGATGGCGGCGGCCCCCGCGCACGTGACGTGCTGAGGGCGAGACAGGCCGAGGCGCGGCGAGTGCGGAGGGGAGCTGTTGCAGACGGCATGCTTTACCAGCTCCTTGCTCACGTTGCGGTAGAGCATCGGCGCCAGCTCCAGCAGCGTGCAGTCCAGCGCCGTGTGCTCCGACAGTCGCATCATGTACGCTCTGGAACGTTCGGACGTTCGCCATGATCTCGCATTTCACACCGTTTCGTGTGTGCAATACAAGGATTTCGCTGTTTAAATGTTAATAAATTGGTTGAGCGGAGTGTTTTACAGCTATTTTTTGATGTTGCACGGTTTTTTCGGGCAGGGCAAAACCCTGCAGGGCAAACAGGGCAAAACCGTGCACAAGTTCAAAGTTTACGAAATTATTTCATTGGGCTTTCAGTAATGCAGTTGTTGGAATCAGGTACAGCTCATGTTCAAACCAAAAATCGTAGCAGCTCAGCAACGCAAGCAGCGCACCGACACCGGTGTTTGGTGGTATTAAGTGGGGGCCCAATCTTGCTATCCCATTCTGCTTGCGGTTTTCACAGTTGCTTACAATTCGTAATTCAGTTTCTTGTCAGAATGCTTGTATTTGGCAGCTGGCAGCTCTTTGGCTTTCTATTCTTATATCAAAAAATCTTTCCAGCCCGCACACAAGAACTAGTTCTAATGCAGCTTCTGCAATATTTTTTCCACTTTTTCCCCCATACAAGTTTTCTTTACCGTCTTACACTACATCAACTTGTTGATTATTTATTCACCATTAAAGGTATTATTATATTTACTGTTTGTGTATAATGTATGTGTTTGTGCTTTTTTGCGCAGAATAAAATGTGTTTAAAATTGAAAAAAAAATTGAAAATTGTGTGATGAAGCCACCGGAAAAGTGTGGCATGGTAACGGTTAGAGCGAAGCAGGCCAGACTACGCTGGGGTCATCGTTGCTTTGCAACGTTAGCGCTACACCGAGCCAGGCGCCCTACCAGCCGCCACTTCTTCCAAGCGTCTACTTACTGAGCAGCATCGGTTAGCGCTTCCGTAGCTTCATCCAAGCATTGCAGCAGACGATCCTTGAAGTAGCGGAGTTCGCTTGCCAATACGTCCGTCTGCAGAGGTTCAGCACTCTCTTCGATGGCTTTCGTGCTGTAAGATTGTCAAGCAAGTCGTTACAAACAAATAGATTTAAACGAGACATTAAAAATGCACATGTATTTTAAGCGTGCCCTTTATAACAAACTTACAGCTGATCTTGCACTGCCTTCGCCTGTGCCAAGTGTGTACTTCGAATGTACGATTCCAGGTATTGTCTGTGCGACGCGATGTCTCGCTCGACTTTCCCTATCTTTACAATGTCTACGTCAACCGACGGTGGGTCCAGAGGTTTGTCGTACATTCCCAAGCTAAAATGTACAGAGAAGATCAGAATCCTATGGCGAAAATAGTCGTTGAATCTCGAAGGTAACATACGAAATGGGCGTACCGGTTAATGAGCTTTGTCCACGTATTTTTATACTTGGGCTGCGCAGGATGAACCAAAACCTTGTCGGTGAGGTCTTGGACACGGAATTGGGAGCGCTCCCAAAGTAAGACCGCCATTTGGTGGTTGCCGCGAATTTTCGCGATGTCCAAGAACTCTATCCACACATCCTGGAAGTGGAATTACCAGGTATTACTATTAGGTTTAACGCAACGCTTTCGAAGATGACTCCAAAGATGTCATAGAAGTGGGAGGTAGCTTGCCTTGTTTGAATGGAACAAATACGACAGCTTCTTTTGGTCGTACACTGCTGGCAGCGCATGGAGCAAGAGGTTTGCATCGTGCAGTCTTGGTTCCTCAAGCCATAAGATGTAGGTTTGGAAAAGTCTGTAGAATGAAATTCTGAATTATAGCATTCTCAATTTTCGTTCACTAGATGGTATAAAATCACCAATTCACATTTGCCAATCATTCACTCCATAAATTAGGTGCATGCATCAACCTACATTTTTTGGTGAGTTGGGGCCTCTTAAAATATTGGGTAAAGTGTGGAAACATGTAACTAATGCAGTTTGGGTGCCAAAAGGCAAACATTACTTAAACCCTATTTACCCCATTAGAATAAATATCTAAAGATCTACAGATTATGATCTAGAAATGAAATTAAACGGTTAAAAAGAGTAAAGCACAATTCTTACCGCTCTTTACACTGAAGCCACTGCCTAGTGTTTGGTGATTCAACCATGTCAATCAGTTCGTACGCCTCTTCAACGTCATCTGCACCCTCATTACCAGCATCAGTGCTTGCCTTCGCCAAGTATTCCTTCGTTTCCACCAATCGACTCTTCAGCCGCTTGAAAAACGTCAAGTTCGATATCCCTTCAAAGAACTTGATGCCGCAACTGCTTTCCGATTTTCTGTGGAGAAAAGCAAGTCCGTAAGAACACAAGTTGAAAACAGAAGAGAAAAACATAGTGCTACATAGTTATTAAGCACCAGTTTCACCATTTTTTAAACTCCGAGTTGAGAGATAACTAACAGGAACATCTGCCAGGAACCGTTGCCATGTCATTTAGCTCAAATAACACTTCAACTCAGAATTGATGAAATGGTAAAACTGGCCCTAAGAGACCTGTCAACCCCACCAACGGGTTGAGCAAGCCAACACAAGATGGCGCTAACATGTCGATATTGAATTCAAACATCCGCCGCAGCCTGGACGTATAAAATATAAGTAGTTAGGAATGGGAGAGGAGACAGCTAGCTATGTGACCATCATTGCTTGTTTGCTTGCATAGCTGCATCTATGCTGAAACCCCCATACCTTTGCCACAATCCCATACAATTAAATCTAACAGATGGCAAGTGCTGACCTATAGAGAGGAAGCATCCTAGAGTGAGAATATGATGGACAAGCACGATTCCACAACCAGTTAAGCTGTACCTCCTAAGAAAGCGAGAAGTGAGGAGTGTGAGACCTAAATTGGCGGCGAAAGTAGCGCGATACTCAAGCCACTGTCGATTACTGAAGTTTATAAGCAAAGGGAATGCACGGGAGACTATAACAGGCCTGGCGGACATTATTTAACCCACCATTGCAGTTCTTCCGATATATTTTCTCTATGGCGCTACACTTACATTGTACTCTGGTCGGCATCGTCGAAACGGGCCAGGTATAGTGAGAAAAACCTCTGCCAGATGTACGGCAGGAGCGGGTGGTCGAGGGGCGTATCCAGGGCTTGCTGGGACCAGCGGTAGATCGCCAGGCAGTTGGTCGGCGGAGGCGTCACTTCCAGTTTCGACGCCGCTTTCTGGCCACCAAGAATATTCTCATCACTCACAACTCACAAGTTACGATGGAAAGCACTTTTACGAGCAGTATCGACCCTACGTCATTTTTAAATTAAATACTTTCTGCTTGGCACCAGGGCATTTAAATGCCAGTATGGCCTAAGCCCAATGCCATCCAATGCCCGTTATGCCCGATGCCACAGAATCAATACCTCAATATCCATTATAAGCCATCATTAGACATATAAGGCTGAAAAAATTAATTGGCTCAGAAACTTAAAAACCCGTGCCTATTGAAATTTTCATCGTGAAGTATTCTTCAGCATTATGGAGGTGCGTAAATGGTGGCAAGCTAATATGAAATTGAATTTTGAAGAATATCTGCTCTGGAAAGCATATGCGTTATCAACTTATCACTGATCACTTTTTTTGCAAATTCAATCTGGCAACACACTTTAAGCCCAAATAACTCACTTTTAATGCCGTGTCGACGTTTGCTTTGCAGGAGGAATACTCGGTCTTGAGAATGGCACAGAGTTGCTTCCAAAGGGGATACTGTGCCGTCTCCTCGATGTCGATGACAATCGTGGCAAACCAAGCGCCGTATGGGCAGGACGAGAACTGCAGCAGCGAGTTGCCGTACGGCGACGAAGAAATCCAGTTGATTATCTGAGACATGGTTCCGCTTTGTATTGTCTCCTTGACCTAAAAAATCGTCAATTTGCACTTACAAATACAGTCAAGTCGTCAAATATGATAAGACACAAGGGTAAAACTGAGTTAGGTTGCTGCGTTAAATGACCTCAAGAATTCCAATAGCATTGGGCTTATGGAAATATGAACTTTAACGGAGGCTAGTCGTATATACGTGTCGATGGACATCACAAAGAGAATAGGACAAAGACCGGTGACGGGAGTTTAGTCCCTAATTCAGCTGCGCAATAACCACTTTTACTTACCATCACCATGCAAATTTTCAAAAGCTTTCAACAACTATCACAACAAAAATATTGTTCGAAAATACCCTTCTGTGAACCATAACGACTCAGAATTTGACAAGGAATATAAATATACAAATTTAAAAAGCATTCGCAAAGTATTAACAGTGTAGCTCAGAATTACCGGTACATATTTAGAGCATGAAGAAAGCACGTACCTCATAGAAAGTTCTAAAGATGAGTTTCACTTCGTCGTTGGTGTGCTTGAAAAGGAATGCGTATGACAAGATTTTGTCCAGAATGAACAGCACTGCAGGCTCGGTCATCCAATTGGGAACGCGTGACAAGCAAATCAACCACAACCGCACCAATGGGTTGGGACTTGCTAGGCTGTACTTGCTGTGGTTTTCCAACTGATAAATGATCATGTTTCCAAACAGATTAAGGATCGGCCCAGGGAATTCGGGCGAGATCAAATTTTTTGCCATCTTCATGTAAGTCTTGTCAGCTGTCAGCAGGTTGATTAGCAAAATGATAAACCTAGAAAGAGTTCATGTTGATCAAACGAGATTTTGACTAAATATGAGTGGATCAGATAAGGAATTGAAATATTGACATACTTGTCACTCCTTGCTAGCGAGTCTTGGCATTCTAAGAAGAGCGGTGTGATATGCAGCAAAGCGGCAAGCACCGATGAGTGTTTATTGTGTCTAAGGACAACCTCCATCTGAGGGAAGCCCTTGTTGCATATTTCTGGCACGCTGTGGCCCCAAGAAGTCATGAGCACAGCCACACAACAAGCAATCGGTTGACTCCCAAGGACACCCCTTGCAATCACCTAAAAAGACATAGCATGTTGTCAAAATAACAGCCTTTAACTATAATAGGTTACTCTTGAGGGCTTGCTGGTGTTTTCCTTCTCTACCTTAAAAAAAATTATTGGTGGAGTAGCAGGCATGTAGAACGGCACATCATATAATGTGGAAAATGTGGCAGACGGCATAGACTAGGAAGTAAAAACATTTTGGCGAACGCCTCCAACTTATTAGGCTTTCTTTGAACCGTCAATTCCAAATGACGTTTTCGGTGGAAAGATTTAACTACTTGACTTGGTCAACGTCACCAAACACACTTTCCACTTAGAAAGTCGTACTGCTCTGTACTCCTACTTCCCACTCAGATATACCGGCCATTAAAGTAATTCCAACCACACGAGTAACATTCACTCTCTGGTCCACCGAACGCACAGAGCAATGAAGTATCGAAAGCGCCTACTTGGAGAGACTGGTCGTCGTAAAGGTCGGGGACCGATCGTAGTGTGGCCGCTGGGTTCGCCATGACCGTCCAGACCGAGCCCTGGTCCAGGTCCAGCAAGTGCAGACGCAGACGCAAGATCACGTCCCACGCCCACGCTTTCAACGACATCTCGCTGCTTTGAGAACGCACGTAGCTGGAAACCTGTCAACACGGCACCTAATGAGCGGCATCCCGCGGAAGTCCAGACGGATCTCGTGACGTGACGTGCAATCAATCTTACTGTGGACATGGCGCTGGCACCGACCGGCTCAGGGGCATACTTCATCACAGTCTCGACGACGAGAATCGCAATGCGGCAGTGCATCTTGTGGCCGAGTAACAAGCCGGATTCGTCTTGGCCGTAGTTAAGATTGCTCAGTATCAGTCGCGCTAGGTTGTGTTCGTTAGTGAGCAGGTGACGATCCAACAGCCAGTGAGCGATTATGACTAGATCTTCGTCTCTCGGAACCCATTGTCGCAAAGGGAGGTCACGGAATAGGTAGAAACTTAGCTGACCGGCCGACTCAAATTTTTCTTTCAAACTGACAAGGATGTCTGATAAGAATGTGGGATATTTAGATGTGATCTTCGAGAGCAAAGTCCGGGCTGATTTCGAGCAGCTTTCTTTCGTAGCCTCGCTCAGAAATCCGATCTGGAATGTGTAAAAAGGGAATGTATTTTTTTAATCATTAACAATCGAGTTATTAAAATAGCTTCTTTAAAATATAAGCATTTTTACCTGGAAAAGGTCAAGAGTGACTACTCGTCTAAATTGTGCATCGCTTTCACCTCTGTCCAAGGCCATGCTAGAAAATGTTGAAAGCAAATAATAGGTCTCTGCCTCTGGCACCGCAGAGATCAACTCTTCGAAAAGTTGAGTGAGACCCGTTTCCTGAAACAAGAGTTTTACACATTAAACACCTAAATGAAGAATTTTACACCAGACCCTCTTTCTAGCTGCTCTACAATTGCTATAATTTGCAAAAAAATGCTGCAATAGCTAATACAAATTTTTATTTATTTTATGTACGAGGGCATTATTTTAATGGCCTATTTTCTCCAAAATGAACTCTAAAAAAGACCACTGTGACTATGGTTGACAAGCAATTCAATTTGTTTGGATTAGAATTAAATGATGGAAGATAGTACCACTGGTACCACTGCTAAAATTCATTGTATATCAGACTTGAAGTTTTAATTACTTGCGGCGAATAACTTATATAAAAGGAGCCTTTATATTTAATTGAAACTAATCTCACATGTATTTTTGCTTCCCAGTCAGCCGCATTCTTACAGTTGGGAAGATGTTGGATGATTTCTTCTGTGAACGGGTGGTGCAAAATGAAGAACAGCTTCCACAGCTGATTATGAGAGACTAGATTATATGGAAGAATTGCCAAAAACTGCCAAGCCCCCAGCTTCTGAGAAGAGAATATTGCACACGTTGCCCTTTGGACCAGAGAATCATACTCAGCCTGAATCCGTGCAGAGTATTGAGCATTCGGCACGGCAGATTCCCTGCAAGATGCAAGATGCAAGAAAAATCAGATTTGACAGCCAAACAGAAGTCTCTTGGGTGGGCCACAATGATTTTCAACATACCGAATAAGCTCCCACAGATCAGAAACATGCTTGACAATGTTGGTGATGATGCAGCCCAATCGCTTAGCGAAGTTCTTATACCGCTCATCGTTGTATGTACGCAAACCCTGTTGCAACAACCTCACGAGGCACGACGCAAACGCAAACAGTTCCAAAAGTTGTTTCTCGTTCCACGTAGTAAAGTCCAGTTGGTAATCACTGAAATATTACGACCAATCAGAACAAGATAATTGAAAGTTAGAATATGTTTAACTAGCCCAAACGTCTGAGAATGACCACAGAGTAGGTACCTACCGCGAATAATTTTTACAATCGACAATATGCAGCATGGATAGTAGAAGCTCCTTCAAAGGCACTTGATTAAGAATCTTAGTGAGATCTTCCTCGCTGATTGCTGTGCCGCTGGTCGGGTCTAGGTCCAAGCCCTCCGCGTCCATGTCTAAAACGACCCACGACTCGTTCACCATCAGCTGCTCCAGGAACTTGTCTCGCTTCTCGATTGGCAACAGAATCACCGCCAGGGTGGCGACGGCGTGGGCAACGTATCGATCGGCCATTGCGGGTCCGGCGAAATTAGGCACGTATCTGGGCGGCGGCACGTGAACCAGACGCGCTACCCAGTCGCCAATCCTTGGCGGGCATCGCAGCACGTGGTTCAAGATGAACATGTGTTCCTGCCACGTTGCAATGCGTTGGAGCAGAGCGACCAGCATCGTGATCCATTCTTGGAGATCTCCATTGAATTTCATGTCTCTCACCACTTGACGTTTGTAGGAGAATAGGATTCCGATACAAGTTTGCAGCTCGACAATGTCGTTTCCGTGGCAAAGAGGATCTGGCGATAGGATCGGTGGATTGGCATTCACGTTGGCTTTCGATTTCATCACGCATTTTCGGGACACGTTGTTGAGGAGTTGGATTATATTCTGCCTGGCCGTTTCGGCAGAGAATTCGTTTATAACTCGCCTCTCATTGACAGTGTCCTTTATCGAAAGCAAAACTTCGGTCAAATAGGTGTTGGCAGCTGGGCGGAAGCTAGCCACAGTAGAAGTGACTGATGCGGTCACAGGGTTCCCATCTTGGCACTCTCCGCTTTCTGTCACCGTTGTTTTTTCCATGACCCACAAACTACTTTGATATTCTTCTGCCTCTTTTTTCTGTGTTTCCAACTGATCTTCACCAGAAGTAACAAGATCCCTGGCACGCAGGTATGTGTTCAAAAGCACAAACAGAGGATGGTACAGTTCTGAAGGTAACTGACTTCCTACAAACATTGCAACGAAATCTGAGTGTTTATTTAGCTCTACATTATTCCACAATTCTAAAAGCTCTTCCTCTGTAAATGGTTCAACGTCAGTAACAATCTCGGCAGGTTCAATCTTTGGTTGCAAATGTTTCTCTTGGGCTACAGGTATCTTGTTTAAAGGCAGTTGCACACATTCCATTACGTTATCAAAAACAGGTGCTGTTGGCACATTAACCACATCTTGGATGGCCGTCTCTGCAGATTCTTTGGGAGCTGACGGTAAGCCTGGATATATGCCATGATAGGCAGTTTGATTGCTAGATATATCTATAAGTGATAATCCTCCATGCATTTCAGATAACTCAGTCTCATAACGATAATTGTTTCCATTTTCTTCCATTGGATCCGTCAGGGTCATAGAAGAAAAATTTGTAATCTCACAGTTTGTCACATCTTGTGCAGCTTCAAATATTTCGCTTTCAATATTAGAGGCATGTACCCTTTCTTGATCACTTGTGTTTTGCATGAAACTGTTGTCTGTGTTTATATTACTTGTGTTTTGCATTGATGTGGATGCAGGTCGACTAGACTTCTTTGTTCTTTTAGTTTTTTTAGGCTGAAGAAAAGAAATATGAACGATATTAATAGTGAACTGATAAACATATCAACCAAATGAATAGGCACTTAATGAATAAAGGGCACTTTGTCTTTCCAATTCTATGTTTAAATGCCCAAGTTAAACTTATACTCCGCAGGTGAGCAATATCGCAAATGTCAAAGCTACCTGTAATATTATTTATACGAAGGAGGAATAAATGTGAGCAACATTAAATCCTAACGTACCTGTTTAATTTCCTCCATTTTAATAGTATAAGCTCAAAATTCCTTTTGTGATGATTTTGGGTAATGACAGCTCAATGACAGCTGAGAGCTGACTTGAAGAACGAACGACGAAATTGGAGCAACGTGAGCAGCGCTCACATCGTCAGAATTACCAACTAGCTTCTACTTGCAGCCCGGTGGATTTGAAGTCTGAAACTCTGCTCTGATATTTGACGAAACTTCACTATTTCGCGAACAAAATTGACACAGTACAACGCAAGAAAATTTTGTTTGTGGTGAGGGTAACTTTTTGTGGTGCTGGATTATCCAAGATGGCTGCTTTTTCAAGACAAATAATTATTGTTGCATTTGAGATTGCATGGTTCGGTGGTTGTGGAGGCGCCGTGTTTTGGCAAATTTCCCTTTCGGGGGCAGCCGCGCGGGTACCGAAAGCCAAAAGGGGACGTGAAGGTGATTTTTTTCAAGGTGGCAGAATCGGCATACAGAGTAACTAATTTTTATCGAGAGATCGGAAAATGCGCACGGAAAATCACAGCGTAAGAAATGATTGCAATGTAAATCAACAATTTAACATACCTAAATAGATAAAACATTTTTGAAGATTGCGGTCAAAATTTAAAACAATCGCCGTTATAAAACAGTTTTTCGGAAGTCGAACTCTGTGATCTCATACCCTCTTTTCTTTAAGGCGTAAAAATACAGAAATTTAAAAAATGTTCGAATTGTTAATGAAACGATCTAGGAAATTTGTATTGCAGACATCTAGAGATCTTACAAAATCCAACACTAAAAAATAAACAGAAACAAGAGCATTGGTAATGCCTCTTTCCCCAAAAATGAGGTCACTCGTCCAAAATTCGAATGCGTCCTCAAAACTTTATTGAAAGAAATGAGAGGGTGCGACAACAGCTGTCAAGGGTAACAAACGAAGAGGCTTGTCCGCCTCAAATCGATACACTATGCAGGGCTCCGCGGACGCTTGTTATATTCGCGTTGTAGATGAGCGTTATAAAATCGATGCAGAATTAAAATAATCCAAATAAAAATCAAACCGGCTAATAATCGGCTTGCAATAAAACTATTCGTTCGATTTTTTTCAAAATAACACAGCACCTTTATATAAATTTTATGATGCAGACTGGAAGTTTTGTCAAAATCGATGGAGCCAAAATTAATTTAGCTGCAAAAAACTGCAAAAACGCAAAAAGCGTCATAAATGCGCCATTTTCAAGAAAAGTGTAAAGCACACAACACTGAGGCAAGCATAAATTCTTAAGGATTAACATATCTGGATCGTTTAGTCCAATATATTAAGTATTTTGGTCTGTGGAGCATCTGGGTTCATGGAGAATGAAAGGTTTTTGAGTAAAACTGAAAATTTGCGTACAGAAATATTTAAAAAAAATGATTTTGCTGAAAAACGGGGAGGGTCTAAGTTGAAAACAGAAAATGGTCATCTGAAAATTTCATAGAAATCTCTTCAGCCTTTTGGCCTGTAGAGTGAGCAGAAACACACACACACAAAACACAAAAAAAACACACACTCACACATACAAGTGACTTTCAGGGGCTAGTGAAACTGAAGATTTCGCTTCGCTCGCTACGCTCATCAATTAGTCGTGGGTATGAGGGTGGAGATGAAACTCAAAAAGAAATTTTGAAATTTTGCAATCGGTTTTTTATTTCGTCTACTGCAGTCTCGATTACCAACAAGATCGTAACTCTATGAGGAAGAAAAATAACTGTTTCTATGGGACTTTTATTATATGGTAAATGTTTTTGCAATTTCGTGCAAGTACAACTTTGCAACAGATGTTTTGATTTTTAATTAAATATTCAATAATTTTAAAGAGTCCGTCAAAAAATAGACTCATTCCACTAGTTTTTTCCAAGAGAAGACATTTGCAAAGATTTTTGCACAAGTTGCGTTATACCTACTTGCTGCTTAACAAATGCCAAAAGTGAGTATGTAAAATTTTATCAACAGTACTCAACAAAAAAATTGCAGTAGTGGGTTTTTTATTTTTTTAATTTTCAATTGTGGTAGCCCTAATGGCTTCTTAAATCGTGATAATCGCTTCTTGAATCGTGATATCAAGTGTCTCAGTTCTCAGGTTTCTTTCAGGTATAAGAATGTAATTATATCCTGATATCTTTAAACCAATTAACTTAGTCTGAAGTCCAGCAGACTGCAACCTCAGGCGAAATATGACTCCAAATCACACGAGTGTGGCGAAAATTACATCTCTATTTTGATAATTATAAATTCTGTAAAACACGTCACAGATTTAGTGGTAGGTATATTGGTAAGACTGTTAAAGTGCTCGTCTGTATTTTAGCAAACACGGGGTCTTTCCTGCCATTCCTATAGGTGTATTTATCAGTGCAAAATATATTATGTAAAAAAATAAAAATTGTTTTGAATAATTTTCCCAACAACGTATTGGTGTCTACCCGGTAATATGGAATAAGTTACCAAAAAAATAATTGATGCTCTTAAAAAAATCTGAGGCCCCGTTAAAAGAATTTTTATTGTTTGAGTTGTTAACTCTCTGAGATTTTATGATGCACTATATTATATTCATCTCACCTTTCTCAGAAAATTATACCATTTACTGCAGTGTCTGCAGTATTGCCATGCACCACCTTTTTTCCATAGCAACCCATTCTGCACATTAATTTGAACTAATTCTTTCCTCGCCTCTCTAATTAATATCGCGTCACGTTCACCGGACAGCGCGCAAGCGCCCAGAGCCCGACACCAGATGCGGAGCTGCAATTTGTGGGGTAAATTCCCATTGGCCGAGTTTCAATCCCACCCCTAATGCGGCCAATCAAATCGAGCCCGTGCACATCTAACCTCAGAAGGCGTAATTCTCAGTGCGGAGGCAGAATTTGATTACCTGCCACCACTAAGTGTGTGCTATCCCACGACAGTACAACGAAAGTATTCCATCTTTCACGGTACAGATTGTCAGCATCGGTTCTATCGTAGACATGATTTTATAGTCAATGAAGTCAAGAAGTTCACTTTTTTTAAACATTGATGTAATGAAATTTGTTTAAAATCATTTGCTATATTCGGGATAATGGAGAATCTGATGTCGCGTGTCGTGGAAAGTGCGGAAAAAACACCTTCGCCTTCGGTTGCTTGTCGCCCATCGTCGCCTCGCAAGTTTTTCGCAAGGATCTACGGAAATCTGGAGACAACACCATCGAAGACGCGAGATCTCGAAGGTAGCACGTCCCCACGGAGCGTCCATGACACAACGGCGACCGCCCTCGTGGTTTCCTCGAGTTCGTCGCAAGCCCTGCGTGGCTCAGGCACCATCGACTCCTGGTCGCTGCTGAAGAAACACTCCGGAGGAGGTAATGTCGTCGACGCGAAGAAATCTATGTTGGTCGTCACCCAGCCGCCGGCTCCGATGCTGCCGATGCCGATCTTGCCAGGCTCTCTGCAGGCAGCTTTCCCGTACATGCCTGGTATGCTTCCTGCTGGACAGTCTGTACCATGCAGCACGCCGCTGCTGCGCCCGATCTTGACTCCTGGAGGCTTGTTTCCTGCCGGGTTCTCAGCTTTTCGTGAGTATACACATCGGTTTCAATTTTGAAAAATTGTTTTTTCAATTGTTTTATGAGTTTAAAAACAGAAACAAAAATCGGGTAAATTTGATTTCAATTTCAATTTTTACATAATTTTATATAGAAAACAGCTGCGAATTGAAGCAATTAGAACACTAATTCTGCATTGAACGAAACCCACAAAATATGCAGTTTGATGTGTGGGCTGAAATGTTATTTACTTCAAGATAAAGGAGCAGGGTGTGAATGTGAGCAAGATGAATTATAAATTTGATATCACGTGATAGTCAAAGATTTATTTAGGTTTATTTTTTGTTTTAGTATTGGTTTAAATTATTTCCAAATTGTTTTTATCGTAATGAACCCCAGTTTTCTAGTCCTTTCTCACAAGATCTCCTCGGTTGATGTTTCCATGAAATGTTATCTTTAATAACCAGCGATGCATTTTGGCATTATTTGATTACTATAACGATGCGAAAACAACCATTTTCTAGTAGACGAGTAATTGAAATTTAAATCTTATCAACCACTGCTGACATGGTGTCACTATGTCACCTTGAGTGAAATGATTTGGAAGGCTGTGGCGAGCTGCTAGAAACTTAAATTTTTCTCGTATAAAAAACCGGGACGTTAATTGAGTATAAAAAATGTTTTAAAGTTATCGATGGTATACATGTGCAAGAAGGAAAATATGAAAATTGTTAGTGTCAGGATTAGAATGTAAACTCTTTTGGATTCGATAGGAAATGTAAACCCGTTTTATTGCCGCTGCTACTCATTTGTATGTTTTACTGCAATTATTATTCGACGACCACGTACCGAAAAACCCTAAAACTGTGCACGTGACTATGTCTGAATTCATGGGGGGTAGATAATTCCATTTTATTTCCAGGTCCCATCATGTCTTTAACAATCACGGTCAAGTTCTTTATTCACAAACCTGTTGCATCAAATTGACATTCAATGTCAATATTTAGTATTATAATTATAATTATAATTGTAAATTTTTTTCTTGAAGTTTTTTTGTTAAAAGGTTCAAACTGTTAGCAATGGGGCTATACTTATTTTCAAGCAGTTACATTTTGAAGAGAAAGAGGCAGCAAACAAGGGAATAAAATTCAAATTGTGTGAGACTTGCATAAGAAATCATAATGACACAACATCGTAAATTTGCGACAAGGACCCTAAGAACCTCAACAACCTCAAAGTAAAAAGCCCTTGTTAATTCTCAAAATACTTCAATGCGAGTCCAGTTCCGATAGAATCGGACACGGGAAATAGAATCAATTCATCTTTGATATAGATTGGCACATCAAAGACGAAAACCATGTCAGTTTAGCATCAATAAGAATCCATAAACTTGGCCAATCTCTTTTCTGCGTTTCTATAGCAATAATCTGCTTTCCGATCATTAAATAGGTTACTTTATAACATATACATACCGAACAATATACACCCTAGGACATCCCTTACCAGTTACCTTAAGTCACATAATATGTCTAAGCGGATTGAGGGAGAAAGTATCAACGGAATAGAATGGACACGCTTCCAATTTACATCCAAAAAAGAATTACAACACAAACCACGTCAAACAGCATGCACGCGCATTGAAATCCTTCTGCACGCATAGAATCATTCGCGGAGACAACGATAATATTTAACACTGCAATATTGACATCAGCAAGCAGTAATGCTCACTGTTATCGTTGTAAAATGTCCTGTCACGTTCGAAACGCATGTCGAGCTCCAGTGAACTGGAATATAACAACAATGAAGATATCGTTTATTGGATTATTATTACATTGTTGCCCGTTCAATGGCGGCGCAATTCAGTGTCTGTTCTGTATCAGTGTAGTATCTGAGTCCCCATCATGAATGACAAGCAAACCTGCAGCCTCCCATGGACAGCCATGGAGCGGTTCATCTTCTCACAGCTATATCATCGATATCATAATATGACAATCGCGTGTCGTTATAGCCTAGGGGCGGACCGCGGGGGTGTTTTGTAAATGCAGCTTAGACATGCCTATTACTTTGAGTTGGATGGGACTGAGAGTAATAAGAAGGTGTTTATTACGATGCCTAGGCCTTACAGCCTAAATAGGAATACACCTCGGGGCTTATACAATGGGAATCAAATCAAATCCAAATTAGTCTTTAAATTCAACAGATTGCACAGTGCTTCACTCTAAGAGAAGAGTCGCGAGTATTAGAAACAATTACCTTTCTTTTTTAATTAAGTTATTTCACTTATAAGTGTTATCATAATTAACACTTTCAATTGAGAGCTAAAAACGATGTTGAGGTGGGTTGTCAACTGTTTTCTGACTTGCTTATCCAACCAATAGGAAGACTGTTTTTTTCACGAAACCATGGCAACTGAGTTTGAAATAACCAGTAAATTTTAAAGGCTACATATTTTCGAAATTTCAAACTGACAGTTTTCACTGGTATGCATCTTAGAATAAAAATAAAAATAACGAATACTTAGGTTTATCACGCACTCACGCAGAATACTATTCGTTGGAAAAATCAGTTGAAAAATTTGTATACGAAATCAGCGATTGGTTTTTAAAAGCAACCATATGCTGATTTGTTTCCGATAACTGACTTTTTATTTTGAATTTCGTGGTCCGTGGTTGAAGTCGGATTCCATAGAATATGAATCCATCGTCAGCTCGAGCTACTGCTTGTGGTAACATACCATGCAGAAAGAGAAAATCGGGATACCCTTCCACTAGAATGGATTTCGTTCCAACTAGGATTTCGATGAAAAAAAAATCTATTGCCGAGCCAATAAATTGATCCATTTACAACAGATAACAATACGTGGAATAACAGTGATAGGTAGGTAAGTGTTATTCTGATACTCACGTTGTGTTCGCAAATAAATACAGAGATACAGGATGCCGTAAGCTCTTTGTGATTCTATACGCGATCGCAACGGCTCTATGGTGAGTGGAAAATGAAGAGGAAAAGAGGATTCCATTTCCATTTTGAAAATGATGTTTGAATGTGACGAACAATGTGACGCCTCGATTCGCAATTGTCACATGGTTTCTTAACACCCCCAGCTCCCCGCCACCCCCCAGCCACCCCTCTGGTCGCATGCCGCAGATTTCGATTCGTCGCCCAAGCCAGAGGCGCCATGCCACACAACGAAACAGCTGGTTTTCATTCAAACAATTTGTTCATCTGGAATACATAATCGTATCATAATAATATTTTAGTCGTTGTTTGGTAGGTTTCAATGGGGTTTGGTTTAGTGTAATATAGCATTGAACGTTTGAACACAAAGAATCTCTTCTTGTGTGAGTCAAACACAATAATGTAATTAATTGTCATTATTATACTACTTTTTAATTCGATCATATTTGGAAACAAAAATGTGTCGTGAATTATATAAATTTGCATAAGTAAAACTGATTTTAGTTGTCGATAGACTTGATATTGATATGAATTTCCGGATTTCCGGTGTTACCTTACTGGCTAATTATTCGTGAAAGAGGAAGTGTGAATATCAATTTTACTTGTGATGAACAATCTGTGCCCGAATGCCATATGGCAAGCAGAAGAAAAGCAAGAGAGACGAAGATTAACATATGTGTGGTAGCTTATAGCTGTATCATCTCCAATACTTCCTCCGATGGAAACAATATACCTATACCCTATACCAATATAGCCTATAATCCTACCTAGCCTATAATATAATATACCTATATAGCCCAAAATGAAGTCAATTGATTAATCTGAAGCACATTTCCCGGTGATAGTTTGCTTGCTCCGCAAGCCTATCGAATGACACGTGCTTGTTTTCCGCAAAAGGTCTTCATATGGAGTAGCAGCAGCTAATAGGTTCGACCTAATATATTATCAACTTTGTTGCAAGCGACCTTTAGGGGTGCAAGTTTACCACCTGAATATTCGCATAAATCGTTCCATCGCGTGTTTCGACTCATCACGAATTTCAAAGACAGCTCTAGCAACAAATTGATTGCGTCACTAAACTCTGTGGTCCAGAAACACAACATCTGGCAAACAAATGAATTTCGTTGTTCACCTACCAATATGATTTATCATTTGAAACTAATAACGCCGCAAGACACAGGTACCCCTACCCACTTCACCCTCAAACACCCTACCCTGGACGCGAACCGTCACGGTGAATAATCAAAGGATACAGCATAATGGGTACGCTATTTGGAAGGTGTCAGGATGCAGTTGCTGAAGACAGTTAATTAGCGTTGCACACGTGTAATCTTGCCTAATTAGAAACGAGCTGTGCCCATCATAACATAATGCGAACCGTCACGCTCACGGTAGATTGGGCCAGCGTAATTCACATCGCACCTAAATGCGATGATATCAATAAGATGGGAAGTCCGACGTACTTTGCCCGATGGCTGTCCGATCGCTGGATATCGAGGGCTAACCGTTATTAAATTAAGGGCGAAGATAATCATCATCTAATTTAATTGTTCATCAAATTTGGAGAGGGATACGTTGAAGTTGGCGCACGCTCCTCGTCTGTGGCGTATGCTTGTGTGAGGATTGCGGTATCATAGCACGTGTGCCAAAAACACGCGCCCTTGTTGCCCCTAATCCACCCCCTTCCCCTCCCCCTCCCCCCAAACCCAAACCGCCACCCCATCCTATTATTCTGCTTTCTAATTGGTGGTGTGAGGCTGTAAGCCGGTAGTAAGGATTTGTGAAACCGCATTATGGTGAAACAAACGAGCGTTTCCGCCCTTTTATTCTACCTCATGTTATATGCAATTTGAGCATAAATATATATATTTTTTTTACAGAAGTGTTAATAATTGGTTTCATTGAAACTAATGATTGTTCTAATAGCTAATTTACCGACATACCTGTCTATTACGCCAAGAAACGTCTAAACTCATAGCTCGTTGTCTAAATTTTATGAAGTGTAAATGGGTGTTCCGTACGGGAATAATTTTAGGCGCCCCCTTCCCCCTCCACCCTAACGCCCCACACCAACTGCGTGTAACAAATCGAGGAATTGGTCCAACAAAATATTCACCAAAATGTCTCCAAAAGTTGCAAAGACGATTTGACGATTCTCTCGAATTAATGCAACAATGAGCTAGTGTCCCAATTTTCAAATGATTCTTTTGCCACCCTCATTGTGAAGGGGTGTTATAAATATTAAAATCAGCTGATTTTAAGACCTTGGTTATGAATTTAGGGAGACAAAAAAATACAACCGATGTAGAAATATCTTCAAACAATGCAATTATAGCTTTAGGTGAGTTTTAAACACAATTAGCACCGCCAATCGTGTAAAATAAACGATGGCCAGTGCTGACTGGCAAATCTTTCAGATGTTAAAAATTAATTTGGTTTTGCTGTCAACATATATTCGTTTAGTATTCATGCGTTGCGAAATCTACCACCCGAAATGAAAGAACCGAAATCTATAGTATCTAGCACAATGATTCTTTAGAATAAGTTCCCAAAATATGCTATGGCTTACTTTCTTTCGTACCTTAAAATAATGCATCCCATCTACACAATTATGTAATATCAAGACGTCAAACTTAACAATCCGTTAAAAACAGCACGTCGGATATTTGCAGTTGCACGAAGACGTCGAAAAGAAGGTAGGCCAAGAAGACAGCGCACAACGTTTAGCAACGAACAAACGTTACGTCTTGAACTCGAATACCATCGCAGTGAATACATCTCGAGGAGTCGACGATTCGAGCTCGCCGAATCACTCGCCTTGACGGAGACACAAATCAAAATCTGGTTCCAGAATAGGAGAGCGAAAGATAAGAGAATCGAGAAGGCTCATATCGACCAACAATACAGGTACATATGCACTCAGATTTCTTGATAAGGAGCCGCAAGAGATGAGAGCCTTATGCTTCAGAAAACAAATATATTTTAACGAGTCTTTGAATCTAAATATATGATGGCGCAAATAAGGGGTAGTTGCATTTTTTCATTGTGGTATGCTATATATTGCCAGCCAATCTAGTGTATGATTGAGAGATGAGAGATGAGAGATGGGAGATGAGAGATACGAGATATGTGTCTGTGATTAGAAGATTAAGCTTCACGTTTTAATGCATTTATGATAATGGGGGTATTCGGACGCGGGCATTAGGGTTAGTTATGCATGTTAATCAAATGATCGGACTCAGCGTTGCAGAGAATGAAAAGTGCACTGGATTAATTTCAATTCTTTGCCGCACCCTATCAATTTCAATGGCGCGGCACGGCACTGTCAGACAAAACTCAAAGATACCAATCGCCAGAACTCAATGATCTCTAATGTCACCTGAGTTGTTCGGAATTAGAATTGATCGGTGGCTGAGAAATCTCTCAATTCACAAGCCAATTAGAGAGTGGCAAACATTTTTTCTGAGTATTTCCATAAAAACCATGCATCAACTTGGGGAGTGTGAAGTTCGGACTTTAGAGGTTTGGAAGAATTTGTGTCTTGTAGAAATTGGTGGTCGTATATAAGTTCTATAGGTTATTTTCGTATTTATTTTGTTTATTATCTATTGTGTGCCTCTTTTCAACCATTTGCATTGGAGTAGATTTGTGTCAGTAACAATAATTAAAATTAACAACAAAAAAATGATAGTTTAGGTTTAGGTGGCGTTTAGTATAGCGTACAGCTAAATCTCGGGCCTCTAAAGTCAAGACGTATTATTTTGGTTACTTTTAAGAGTTGATCAAAGTTGCGAGGAATCACTTTAAAATGCTTAATTCACGCATGAATTTGGTTGTTTTTTAATCTGCATAACCACCAAACCCATGCATTTTTGCCAATAATAATAATTTCTGTTTATTGTCACAATTGTCAGGGCAAAGTAATGACATTCTGACGTCTGCTAGACCCGAGAGGCCACCCTTCTTGACGACGGCACCCCCCAAGGCTTGCGTTGATGACTTGGCCTCACTATACGACAGTATGTAATCCTTGCATTTTGCCTGCTGTTACAGAAATCTGGCTTTGGCTAGTGGCATCGTGAATTTCGCGCCAGCCTACCAGAGTGCGAGCAGTTTCTGCGGATTGTGTTACCACAAAGGTGATCACGAGTCTGTTGTGGAATCAAAGAGCCCCCAAAAGTGTAATAGCAACGAAAGCAGTGACTGTGTTATGAGTGACACTCAAAATATGGAAGAAGGGAACAACAGTGACGTCGAATCTGTCTAGTGATCAGTGATCTAATAATCACCGATAGAAAGCTCTACGTATACCCGTATGGTTGGTTTGTTCAATGAAACTTTCGTAATTTGTAGTAATTTTCGGATGCCAATTTCAAGGTATAAAACGAATGAGACCAAGTAATTTGTTTCCTCTAGTCTGTAGATCAAGTACCATCAAGTAGTCTAGTATTTATTCTGTAACATTAGCGGTAACCATTGCACGCAACCCATACCCAAGGATAAAGGAATACCTTTTAAATGAATCGCTAAATTCATTAAGTATAACATCATTTAGCTCTCACAAAAAAGAACTAGAAAGACTTAATGACATCATCAAATAACTAAAGAACGACCGATTGTTGGGTTCCCATGATGTATTTCAACCCCATGTCTATTAGGATGTCTAGTAGCTCATCAGCTCTTCATGCAGTATAGTTAGCTATGTTAGTCACCTTTGTATACTGATTATAGGCTAGTTTACTAATTTATGAATATAAGCTGTTAATGTTTCTATTTTCCCATTTTAAATAAAAGTTGGCAAACTAATTTTTGCCACAATTAATTAACTTGACTGAAAATGTTGATAGGACTCCACATTCAACACCCGTGAATACGAGGAAAGTGAAAAATAATGCAAGAATATGATTATATACTTTGATAGCAATGTACATTCGTAAGTATCCCATTCAGGGCATACACCCCTCTTCACAAATGATTTTTTAGCGTTTAAGGAAATTTGATAGTGACACGTCCACAGAACTTATACCAAAGCGTAGATTTAAGAATGTCTTATCTTAGTTCGACATGTCCACTTAAAGAGCACTAAAGGTAAAATGTTGTATTTATCAACTGCATATTGTTCTTGATCTGTCTCGAATATACCACCCGTTCTTGAAAATGGCACAGTATATGAGAAAATAGCACTTAGTCCATGGGCTCCTTCATGCGTTTAATAAGTCTGAAATAGGGGTGGGGGTTGGGGAGGGGGATCATGTCTCTCGAACTGGGCTTCATCATTCCACGATGCAAATGTTCGCATTATTTCTCTTAAAGTTAGTTCGATATTCAGCAAAGTATTCCCTGGTCAAGTCCAATCGTTACCAGTATTTATTATCGAGGCACAATTTCCCAGACCCAGTTGGCAAGACGTAGATTAATAAGGGCCAAGAAAGAGAAGATCGCGCGTCAGTGAACATTGCGCAAGCCATGACCTGAAGCATTCTCAGGCATGAATCTTTTCCCTGCTCGCCTTGCCCTGGCCATATTTTGATCATAATTGCAATATCAAACATATAGCATACAATAAATCCAATGCCCTGTAATTGAAAACTTCTATATTTGCTTCGTGATGAATTCGGCAGAGCTCATGCATAAGTGGAGATATGCGTCTTTTGATATGAACAATGCAATCCTTACATGGATGAAATTGAAAACAACTGTGTTGATTAAGAAATGAAATACCTATATCCTGTACAATTGTGTATATTTCATATTATTTATTGTTAGTATATCTATGGAACCACTAATTTGCTAACTCAGGTAACCAAATGAGAATTTATTCAGTTGTAACTTGAAATTATGGTGGATGCACGAGAATATTATTAATATATATATTTCACCTTATTCGAAATCTGCTTTATCTGTTTCTGCCTAAATTTGTACTAACTGTGGTTTGTTATAATTAGTCACATGTCAATTCCCTTTATCCCCTGTTATTTCCCCAGTTGATCTATAAATAATGACATAAATAATTGTTTTTTAAGTTGGTTTGAGATTTTATTTCATGGCTAGCAAATAACAATAATACCTACCAAGGTGTAAGAAAGGGATCATAAAATTATTGTGGCTTCTCTTACAAAGAGATTGTTTCACTAATTAGAATACTAATTTGAAAACTTAAGTGCTCAATTTATACAATTTGTAAAAAAATCGTGTGTATGCATATTAATAACATTTTGTTCGGTGGAAAAAGGGCACATTTTAAATTTTATTTTATACCATTGGCATTTGATATAACAGTAAGCGTGTTAAGTTTTTGTACTAAAATCTTGATTAACTATCATCAGAGTGGGTTCAAACGTGGCCGAGTAATTGGTTCGTAACTATCCCATTTTGAATAGCTATCAAATGTTTCCATTAGGGTTTCTTGGCTTCTTTTGAAATCACTTTCTTCGAATCCATCAATATTGAGATAATGGTGAGCATGAGCCTAAAAAATAAAAATAAAACCAGAAGTGATCAATTTTTTGACATGGGCCCAATAAATGAACTCACCCCAAAAATGCATTGCTTACCTTTCGAGCATAAAGTTTATTAAATTTTTTTAGGGCATCTTGAAATAAAGATGCAATATCTGATGTATTGAAAAGAGAAAGTATGGATGACTGTCTTCCATATGGAGGAACAGAACAAAGTCCAACTTTTACACCGTTACAGTTCCATTTAGTAAAGCGCGCTCTTTTCTCAAGTTTAGCTATGTTGCGTTGAATATCAGTAAGAGATATATTGCCCCTTGCAACAAAAGATGCTCCCAGAATCTTTCCTCGAAGTGGATCGATCTTTAATAACTGATTGTCTCGTGATAGCGACGATAGAAATAGGTCATCTACACTAAAATCAGAAAAAATATGTGTAATGATATTCTATGTTTGGACATATGAAAGAATTGGCAAAAATATGTAAAACTGAGCTAAAATGAACAATTGTATCACAGAGAAACAAGCAAACAGGTAGGTACTATGTATTAAAGTATTTGTTATTTTATGTATTAAAGCAGGTAACATGTACTTTACCTAATATGCTTGTTATGCGGCTGGCGGCTGCAGAAAGAACTTAAACTTGATGCGATGTAATGCAGTTTTGGATAAGGCACCATGTTAGTCTGAATATCATTCATATCCATGTTGAGCGATCCAGAAAATCGTGACCCGCTCGTTAAATGCAGCAGCATGTCCACAACGATGCTGTTGATATTGTGGAACGAGTTCTCAATCGGCAACGAATGGCCCGCAGAGATCTTTTGGCGATCACAAATTTGAAACAGGGCTTCGTTGTCGATGGGGAACACGCAGGTTGCATGCTCCGTTAGCTCTCTGGTGGCCAGGGCAACGTTGTACGCTGAAGTAATAACATCATCGTTTGTCGCTGGAAATACGCAAGTCACGAACCTGCCAAAGCAATGGTATTAACCGGGGAGATTTTTTACCTCATCAAATTGCTGCTCTCTGTTTGAACGTTTGAAAACGTATGAACAATACATATTATATTCTAAAAATGCTAATTTGCTAAATTGCTAAGCATTGATATCGATTGGTATTAACCGTGGTGTTAACCGTAACAATGGTATTAACCGGGGAGATTTTTTACCTCATCAAATTGCTGCTCTCTGTTTGAACGTTTGAAAACGTATGAACAATACATATTATATTCTAAAAATGCTAATTTGCTAAATTGCTAAGCATTGATATCAATTGGTATTAACCGTGGTGTTAACCGTAACAATGGTATTAACCGGGGAGATTTTTTACCTCATCAAATTGCTGCTCTCTGTTTGAACGTTTGAAAACGTATGAACAATACATATTATATTCTAAAAATGCTAATTTGCTAAATTGCTAAGCATTGATATCGATTGGCAAATTGAGTGGTTGCTGTTTGATTTTTTGTAACAAATTAATTTACCTGTTAGGGTATAGACCCTAGGGCTTAAGGGAGATATAAGTATTAGTGTTGCCTGTAAGTTGACAGTTTTCTAGTCAACTACCAACTCAAAGGTAATTACTCGAAGGAGTGTGCTAGGATAATGTTATCATATGAGAATCAGTTTCTGAGTGTTTCAAGCCTATAAGACTCACCTATCTACCTCCGAGAACATGTCATCCAGAAAACCTAGCGTAGCTGAGCCAAGACCTGAGCCGGTGCCACCTCCAAGTGAATAAAGTAACAAGAATCCATGAAGACGATCACATCTTTCAGCTGACTTTCTTATAACATTTGTTATTCTTTCCTTATATCGAATGCCATGTGTATGAAAGCCTTCTGCCCTTGAAAAAAAAAGAACAAAAATGTATTTCGAAACTCCAAGGCAGAAAGTTATTTATTTCTTTTTTTCTAGCATACCAGTTATTCCCAGAGCCTGGGTAGTTGGTAAGCAGGCACGTGTCATCAAATAGATGCTGTAATGGTCCAACCCGGTACCGAGCCACAACGCTATCTTCCATATCAATGCATACAGCCTATGACAAAGGTTTAATTGTGAGCAAGGGATTCATTCCAGTTCTTGGTAGGTAGGTACTTTAAAAAAAAATCATTTAGAGAAACTTCAATATACTGCAGTGACCAACTTACACGAGCCTTCATTTTTTGAGTTTTTGAGTCTCCCTCGCCTATTGTGCTATTGCATTTAGACACATTATTTTTTTTGTGATCTGGGTTCCAGAAAAAACTGTGAAGATTATTTGGCGTTGGTCGAATTTGGTGTGGAAGCTCTTTCAGAAAACAACCCTCACTGTTTTGTACACCATGTTCTTGCAATACCATTGGCCAAAATGCACTCCCAATTTGATTCCCACATTGACCGACTGAAACGTAAGAGTTAAATTGTAAATTTTTCATTATTGTGGAAAACATACAAATTGTCATTAGCAACGGTAATAGGATCTGAAGATATTTTTGCCTACACCACCAAATTATAACTCTAATCACAAAACCCTTTGAATAGTCATTAAAATGTGCACGAGTAATTCTACGATTTAATGCAACTGCCAAAACAATTTTAAAATATGAAAATTAAAAGGAATGTCTATTAAAAAATTGATAGCAGGTGTCAGTAATTTCTTGCAGACAGTATATCTGATTACCTTGTAAGGTGATAAACTCGCTCATTTTATGAAACTAGACATCATAATAGAAATGAAATTTCAAAAAAATTCAAGTCAACACAGCACATTGTTTCTTCAATGTGCGGTTCTTTTTCGTAATCAAATTTGTCCTTTTCGTGGAGGGCGGGCAAGGTTAGGTTAGGTTAGTTCGAGTCTGACGTCTGATGTGTCAAGTAGCTGTCATAACCAAAGTGATCTGCGTGTCCTTAATAAAAATTCGTTTTCATACATTATTTTGATAAAATAAAGTAAAATTTGAAAAAATATGGGGTGAGTATCTATGCTAGTAGCTTTCAAGCTTATTCCGTAACCTTCAAGGAGCGAATACAAAGAACAAAATATCATAACCTCAATGATTGTTAACTGAAAACATATTGTGATTTATTCATTTGATTTATTTGCTAGTGCAAACTATAATTTAACAATCTAGTTGCTTCGTTTGTCATGATTCTTCGTCTAATTACTCGTAATTAAGTTATTTGGGGATGAGAAATGTTTGTAAAATAACATCAAACACATTTTATTTGTTGTTGTGCTACTACCATATGTTAGTAGTTCAACTGTTGTAGCGTTTTTGATCACAGAGGCTGTAAAATTAGAATATTCTAAGCCATTAGGACAGTTCAAATTTTTTCAAACCTGGATATTTGGTCCTATCTACAAGTCTTCTTGGCCAGAAATGTTAATCGCATTCTTTTTTGCAGGTCAAAAGTAACTTTCAAGATTGTTCTCACTTCCGATCCTAAATTGCCATTCAAAGTGTGAGTTTATAATACATGAAATTTGGATCTAACTCTTGACAATTTCAACCTCAATTTTTTATTTGATTGCTCTTCTTCAAAACATACAGATTGAGCGTTCCAGAGGGCACACCTTTCACAGCTGTCCTGAAGTTTGCAGCCGAGGAATTTAAAGTCTCTCCTGCAACATCTGCAATAATTACAGATGATGGCATTGGAATCAATCCGCAACAAACAGCAGGTATTAACCGAGTCTAATTCTCGTTTCAAATAATCTAAATTTTTCCAGGCACTAGATTCCAAGTGGAGCTGACTGAAATTATGGCCTTTTCTTTCAGGAAATGTTTTTCTAAAACATGGTTCGGAGCTAAGATTAATCCCAAGAGACCGTGTTGGCCACCCAAGCATACTGCGAGATGAACGTTTAAGTATTTAAGGTTCATAACATTTTGGAAAACGTGACCATGCATAATATAATTATATTACATATAGATTTTATTATATAATTCATTTTGGAAGTATCTTGCTTGCTTGATTAAAATTTGATCGAAATATTTTGACACCCCATTTATCTTTTATAAGGAAACTGATTTCCCCCAAATCCTCCCCAACCAATAAACACGATATACAACGTTAATTGCTTCAAGTTGCATTACTTTCTCGTGCACCGTTGAAACTGTTTGCATATGGAAATGAAAATTGAAGGCGGGCAACCTAGCTGAGAGAAACGGGTTGCTGGAATAGGATAACTAACGCCATTTCAGCTTAAGTCGATGCCACGTCTCTCTACATCACTACATCACTGCATGACGAATGAATGTTGGAACCAGTTTCAAGGAGTAGAAATATGTTTTATTTGTAATTTATAAATTCACAAACACGAAAGCTAGCACGAAGCATGTATTGAGATTGATTACAAATTAATTGTGTTTACATACACTTAACACATACAAAGTCTGCATACTTGAAGCCAATTGATTAATTAATAGCCATCATGGATTTGTTGCTAGATGTACAGCAATGTCCATTTCATGTGCATGATTACAGACTTAATATTAAATATAGCTAACTTCATTTCACCGCACAGAAAGGTATTATTCCTAACGGGAATGTACGCCATGTTAATACCACGGACAAACCCCTTAATAAACTATACTCGTTTCCTTCATGAGCAGAACATTTCAATATTATCAGTTATAAACTTATTGCAAAAGTTCGTATTGGAGCAATAGGCTGTTTGGATGTTTTGTAAAATCCCAGAGAGGTCTTCTGCTCGAGTGGACATGGAATCCACAACAACACTAGCCCAGGCGCACTTGAGCGGAAACCAGATAAAACATGTGGAGAAACATTATATTATGCAGACTGAATGAAACAATCATGATATTTCATGTATCTACATTATGTACCTACATGTAAATCAATGAAAGACAATGTGGAAACAGAATTTTATCTTACACATAATGGCAGATTGAAATGTAAATAGGTACATTTCTTGCTGGTTAAAAAACTAGATTTTTAGCAAATTCAATTAACTGCTCCTAGAGTTAACTCCCATGAGAAATAGTACCAATATTCATTAAAATAGAATGATCGAAAATTTCTTTCGCTCAACACAGCTGGGCACTTTACATGAATAGATAGATTAAAACTCCCACACCAATGCAGAAAATCAGTTTGTGCACAAAGTGATCACTGATCAGCATCTCTCTCAACATTTGTTTCAAAATGTTCTCTTTCACATCACTTTCTCTCTCTCTTTCTCTCTTTCTCTCTCACTCACTGAAATCATAAGTGACATAAAAATGCATCAAAAGAAGTGCAAAATGAACAACATTTTTCAACTTCCAAGACTTGAGGAATGAAAATAATACCTAGATTTTTGGCACAGGAATGTCAAATCAATTGAGTATTGTGTAGAAAGGATCGTATTTACCAATGCACCGGGGTTAATTACAAATGCGTTTGCACGCCAACTACAAAAAGAAAAAGCTACAAAAAGGAACAAAGAACTTGGCACCTTACTGCACTTGTTTTTACTAATTTTTTTAGCATTACTATCTTATTTAATTAGATATGAACTAAATATTTTACTCCATTTTCTGTAATTAGATTGCAATATACAATTATTTTGATCATATCAGCTTGCAATCTATGCAAAAGGTAGCCAAGTTGTGCACAAATTACTCTAAAAAAAAAACTGCAATAAGAATAAATAAGTAAGACAAACTAGTGTGCGTTCGGAAGTTCCTAATTATCATCATGCACTGCACAAATATGCAATACTTTTTGGCCATTTCAATTTGGCGCATTCCCTTAAAATATACAATATACCGACACAGCACTTCAAGTCGATGAAATGGGACTGACGCTAGTGTCCCATTATCTTATCACAAGTACTGTGATGATTATCAAAATGGGAATAATAAGCATGCAATCCGCAGCTCATTTTCAGCAAATATAACTCACGTTCCGGAATTCTATTCTACGTCTATCTAACAAAGAAGAGAGTTAAAATGTTTCCAACCTATCTTATTTAAGTCGTAAAGGAAAGCATGCAGAAGACTAGAATAATGAAATGGTTCAATTTAAAGCCAATACCTACTTAAAGATGTCATGATAGTCTCTGTTCATAACAAAGTAATTAATTCTAAATAGCTATTTATCATGCCATTGCCATATTATATACGAAATAATGTGGAAATGTGAATAATAATGTGAATAATGTGGCACTATCACTGCACCGGTAAGTGTTTTGTTTCCGTACTTATCGGTTCTAATAACCGTGGGATACAAAACGTTTCAGCTCCGAAACTCTTTTCAGTGTTACTTTTTGCTAAAAATGGCATAATATTTCTCATGCCATGTCTACGATACCAATTCCATATTTGTTTTTTGCAAGATTTACACATGTTGCAAGTTTCAAGTATCTTAAAGTGTAAAAATCGGAATGCCGAATATGTTTACGAGGAGAAAAGAATAATGCAAAACATTGCGGAATGTTGTGCACTAACCTTCCTTATTCCAAACATTTATTCAATGATACCTGGCCAGTTGGCACTCAGTTAGTAAAAAATGGAATGTAAATTTGCTGCAAACATTTCTCTTAGTTTCAGTTCAGTTGTTTCTAATAGGTACTCTACATGATTTGTAAAAATTCGTTTCAATTATGTTCCTAATTATTAAGAACCATTGTAGTTTTAGCATATTTCAAGTAATTCATGTGGTAGTACTACAATGGGCACTGGTCACATGTAGCCTTACGAGTATTTAGAACAAAACATTTTGATTGTAGGCATCATGCTCCTTGTCACCTGCCAGCATTCTAGTTATCGTATTTAGTTATATACCTAATAACTACCCACAACTACTTGATGCAAAACTACTTTGTGCAAAGAGCATACATGCTAAGCTTATTTCTATGCTTTCTCAAATATCAGCCTTTAGCTTCCTTGATTTCACTCACTCATCATTCTTACAGATAGACTTTTTCTAACTTAACAAAGTAGCACAAAAAAGAGTATCAAAAAGAAAGAAAAAATCCACACAAATATGCAAGTATCATGGAAAAGTAAATGTAAACCTAGGTGCACACATCGCACATTCATATTTGACTTTTGGTAATTTGTTTTGCTTGAAAAAACCTTTTTTGTTTTTTTGAATTATTGTCAATGTTAGCTGACTTAAAAGCTGTGAACATGATGTCGGGGAAAGAACCAGATAGCCCGTGAAAATAAATAAATAAATAAATATATATATATGATATTGATTGCACAAATGCACCGACCACGATATAATAAAAGCGTAACAAATTTGGAATAGTTTCCAGGATAATGTACAGAAGATGAGGGCTTAGAGTATTGATGAATATTATGTGTCGATGAGCCGTTAGAGACGCAAGTACCGCCTATAAGCGCTGCCGGAATCGCCGGAACAATTAGAGGCAAAATCTTCTCCATTTGATTGGGGAAAGATGTACTTATCTCTCAAGATGCACTCTTTTATAATGCAGGTGGACAACATAGGTTTACCTTTACTTTCACATACTTGAATCGATTCGTTCCATTTCAAAAAACAGAATCATTTCCAGACAATACTCATGCAGCATTTATTGGTTAAAACTTAAAAGTTTACAAAAGAATGGTGTCTTAGCAAAATGCATACCCAACTGCTCTCATACTTAAAAATGGAATAACGACTTTCAAAAAAAAAAATACTTCAAATTTGATGGGGATGTGTATGATTGTAAATGAATGACATTGAATGATTGACATTGAATGATTGATGGTAAAATGATTAGCTGATGGCAATGAATGGTAGTTTGATGAAAATGATAAAATTACAACGAAAGTTCTTGAATTTTTATAGGCTGAATAATAGCAATTAATTTTGTTGTATGGGCTGGTATGTTATGTGCTAAAAGGACACCTGCTGCATCAAAAATATACAAAATTTAAAGCGTAGCAAAACGTTACGCATACCACGGGGTAGAGAAGCAATAGGTTGAACGAAAACGAGGGAGGCATAGTGGGTGGATGTATATCGATGTTAGTATTCTAGGCAAATTAATATTTTTTTGTAAAATGCCTGCCTGTGGTCCCGAATGTGATCTGTGACATCATAGTTGGAGGTCTTAGTTCTCCTCCTGGAACACAGAAATGCCCAGGTATGTTTTAAAACCAAGTAATACTAGTAAAAAGTCTACCTGCACGAGCGACTTACTGTGGTAATGTGCCAATGATCAAAGAAATCTTTTCGGGGAGAACCACAGTTTGTTTGTAGGGAATCCACTTAATCTCACGTAAGGGAGTGATCAAACTGCCTCAGTTGGCTAGATGAGCCAATATTGCTGAACATTCAATTTCAATTACAAGTGACAAGGCCATGTTTTCTAGCCAAGCTGAAGGTCATAAAAATATTTCTAGGAACTTGTGCAAAGACATATAACATTACCCCAATAAGTTTGTCGTACAATAACCTATGCTAAATCAATACGGATAGAGGTTTACTGTGAGAATCAAACCAAGTTACAACTCGTTGCATACATGGTAGATATTTAAACAGAGAAATGAAATATCCATCCGAAAATGTGTGTCCAGCCGGCAAGAAGAAACCTCGAACCTTGTCCCTGCAGGGGTAATCGACACACATTTTCGATCGACTATTTAGTTTCTGATAATAAATAGCAGTATTGGAGCTTTAATCAGAGCTAGTCGTAATGTGATCAGCAATTCACTAATCGAATTGAAGGCTTCCCAATGAGACGAGCCGTTCTCGGTCCATGCAGCTAGTGCGGTTTCGCACAACCAAAGGTTCGGGGAAATAATTGCGTGACCCACTTACCCACTCGTTCTCATCGACCCCTTCCATTTCGTCTTGTTCCAGGCGCAGGTTCATCTCCATCCTATTGCTGACGGCCCGTTGTATCTGCAAAATACATCGACGCTTATCTTCAACATCAAACAGAGTTTTAACGAGCTAGCACAATGCTAAATCCACCGTGAACCTGAGTCATTGCCACAGTTGAGGAGACAACACTCGGTTCGGTATCGTTAACAGGGCCAACCATGTGTACCTACACATTTCTCGCATTCATAACAATCAGCGTATTCATATTTGGTTTCATAGTCTAACTGCAGAGGTAATCTACTTAGTTTTTCTTTTGTCGCAACATCACGTGAGTGCATCGATCTTTCGGCGTTGGCGTCAGCGTACAGAAGATTCACTTCTGCTAGCGAGGTGTTTTACCTGTTCTTGCTTCTCTTTAGTCGCTCCAGAGATCTCCGAATTCCAGCCGAGGCGGTTGAACGGCTGCTGCGCTCCGGCAAAGCTTCCTGGGCCTGTCGGCTTGCCGGCTGTCTGCTTGTCTGGTACTTGACTGGCAGTAACTGGAACAGACGACGAGAACGAATCCGTGTTACCTACGATCCACTTGCACGGTGGTTTGATGCACATGTGGCACATCTTTAACGCCTTTCACTCAGTAATTGATGAAATGCTTACGATTCTCCATTCCTTCAGGCTTCAGGTTGATGCGTGGCTGCTGCTTGTTTACACCGTTGAACCACTGTTTACTTGTGGCTACAGGGCTCCAGGTAACTTTAGTCGGCGGGAAAAGGTCGTCCTGGAACAGCTCGCTCTGGGAAAAAAATTCCACATGTTACGAATGATTAATTTACATCCAGCTTTCTATGAGATAACCTTGTTTTTCTTACCTTGATCCTTGGGACCGTGAAAGACATTGGTTCGATGAGGTTGTTCGATAGACGCAGGGCTCGAGCAAACTCGACTCCAGCGACATCACACTCGTTCTTGGGCAGGAATGACAGGCCTTGGTGGAGCACGGTGCTGCGATACGGGCTCAGGGCGCAGAGGAATGGCGCCTCCTCGGTAACTTCGTAGGTGTAAATGGTAGAGTCGCCCTGCCAAGCAAACATTGCCGAGCGTGACGATCGATGGGCGCTCTCTGGAAGCCAGTTGGCCGGTTGCCACGGGCGGATATCCCCGAAAAGGTGCAGGAAATGAGGGATGACATGATGCCATCGAGGTGCACCCGAGTAAAATGTCTCCTGGGACCTCGGTCGGCGGTTTTCCGGGACGGATGCAAGGCGCGAACCAAGGAATCGTTCGTCGCCCCTCAGTCTGCGTTACTGATTGACAAATTGCGTTTGCCAGAACAGTGATACTGATAACGTTTAAAAAGAGTTGACTAACAATAGGATTTCTTCCCTCATTGTTGGTTTCTCTCTGCCCAATTCACTCACAGTGACTAGCTAACATATTGCAGATCCTTTCAGATCCTATTGGTGCTTTTCTAACAAATCTTGTCGGTGATCATTTTCAGTTAGTACACCTGCGCTCAATAGTGCAAAAATAATGCAAAAAGCATCCGTTGTAGTTGGTACTCACCCGTCCTGTAAGGAACAACGTGGAACTATCTTCGTCGTAAAAAGGGATCAGGATGGCCGGAGAAACGTCCAGCCCTACTGTGTTCAACGGCGTGTTCAAATCGGCACAGTTAAAAACCAGAATCTGTCGCTCAGACACCCTGAAACAAGGAAATTGTCAACCACTCAACTTCTTAACTCCTGCAAAGTGCAACAAACTCTGCTCGCATCTTTCGCGACATCAAAGCAGATGTATTGGTTCCGACTTACTTGTCGAATCCGAGAACAACGAGGAAGGTTCCTTCAAGCGCCCAAACGACGCGGGCGCCTCGTGAGCCGACCGGGCCTTTTCCTTCGCGGACTGGCAGCCGGCTGGCGCGTGGATTGTAGATGCGAATCTTGCTGTCACGGCTCATCGTAGCCAGGTACACTCCGCACGGGCTCCATGCCATGCAGAAGATCTGCCCAAGAAACACACAAGAAATTGAGCGAGTCTCGTGCTGTGGCTCCCTGTGGCTCCCAAATGCTCCATTACTTAGGTCCTACGTAACAGACGCATTTGGTGAATGTCGTCAAGCTTTCAATTCAACTTGCAATTCATATAACACAGTCTCAGTACAATGAAGTAAGTGCATATTTAAACCTTCGATTGAGCTCCAAGGACACAAATATTTCACTTAACTCTAAATATAAACAATAAAAGCTAGTGTTATGCATAAAAAGTGAATGCATAAAAATCAAATTCTCTTTATATTGAGCTGCCAACTACTAACAACAACTAACTCTACTAACAAAAACTGCCAACTAGTAGCAAACTCAACAAAAGTAGGTATTTTGATTTTGTAATTAAACTCAAATAAATCAATTGAGCCACTTAAAGTAAAACTTGTATGAAATCTAAAAAAAACTAAAGAAATGTTGGACACTTACGTGGTCCGAGTGTCCCTCGAGAAGAATATTCTCAGATCCAGTGTTAAGGTCCCAAATTCTTATGGTCATGTCGTAGGCAGCAGATGCTAGCACATCCGAAGCCAAGGGATGAAACTTTATGGAGTATATCTTCTCCGTGTGTCCACCGGCAAGTTCAACAGTTGGTGTGTTGGTAGGTTCGGTCAATCCGTCCTCGGGAATAATCCACAGCCGAATGATCCCGTCGTCGCAACCTGGCCCGGTCGCAAGCAATCAACACGTTGGTAGCCAAGCCAAGTACTCATTCTAATTACTAGCTAGCGCGAGTTTTAGAACATCACTACTGCACTCCCGGTTAAAATTGTAATCCACACAATACGTAACACATAAATTGTTCAATAACATTCAAAATCAGATAAAAACAAATCTTTATGTCATAATTTTTTTGTGTCATCAATGTTCCTTGCTTTATAAATATGTATAGCCAAAAAAGTACGGTAAAAAACCGAGCTCGAACGCATGGATACAAGCATCGAGTTAAGCAACTCCAGCAGGCTGAAATTTCGAGCAAACACGTAGACTTGAGACTCACCGACTGCCAGTCGGGCAGTGTTGAACGGGTCCCACGCGAAGTCCATCACGTTGGTCCCGTGCACCAGCGTCGGAATCACCCCGTCGGGCAGCTTGCCTGTTTTCTTCAGCTCGAAGATGGCAATCTTTCCGCCGGGTCCTTCTAGCGGCACCGCCACCCGCTGCCGGTTGGCGTGGAAGCCGTCGCATTCACCCGAGATTTGTCTGCTCACGTTGCGCACATTCTCGATGTGGTTAGATTTGTGCATCGGCGTTCCTTTCAGGTGCCGGAACTTCGATACGCGACCTGGGAAAACCGCAACGCGTCAACACCAGCCTTCCTTCGGTTTTGATAGCTTAACGATGTCGGTGGTCAATTCAAACGTGTCACTATCTGACAGCTGTCAATGGATGATCTATTTCATGTGAGTTTTTGAATTTTATTTGCTTGATATTTAATGTACTTGTATTTGTATTTCACACTTATTCTTGCTTATCCCACCATATACGGAATTAAAATGGGGCTTACAGGTTTTAAGGAGATCTAACAAATGAACGTGAATTGACCCCCTGCTCGGGGTAGAGGAGATTTTCCCTAACAAGCGCATTGCGTCTTAATGTTTTGGCAGAAACTCCATCTTGAGGAGAACTCCCGAAGATATCAAACCGAGCTATGTCAAAACGTTTGGACCGACAATCTCCTAGACACAAATCAAGACCGTAACCATTGTGGTCCAACATCAGCTCAGGAAACTTCTAAAAAACCGAGCCTGGATTTGTGTACAAGCTGCAGAGAAAGAACAGCAATACGTGGTGGTAGCAGGGACCAGTACGAAGCTAACCCGAAAGAGTTTAGTAACAATGGAAGCACCGTGATATTGTTTTCTAGCTGAATTCAAACCCAAGAGCAAGACCACAGAGCATCTCTCATCATCATTCACGTACACATAATTTCGGAAGTAAGTCGCATATTTTTCCTCTCTCAATCTCAGCACATAACAGACAGATTAAGCTGACTAATTGCATAGACAGCATTAGATCCAGGTGATCACGGCATGTCACAACACCGATGTCATTAATTAGTCGAAAGTGTAATACTCACCGAAGACTGTCGAGGTGCGCTTTGGGGTGGGAGTCGTGGCGACCTCCTTCAGTTCACCGTGCTTCGGCTGTTCTAAGGAATGTTGCCTCTGCACAGGGTTGGGTTTCGTTGGACTCTCTTCACGTGCATCCTTCTAAGCACAAACAACAACAAAAACATTCAAACAAAACGTAACATCCAAGACGAGTCACTAGCGACGAGACGAGACAAACAAAACGTACCTTAAGCGAGTCTTTCCTGCGCAACGGTGTCGGACTCGTCGTGACGGCCTTCTTCTCCTCCTGAACCGACATCGAGCGGCTCTCGTAGAGCCTGCGGCGGTCGGCGATGCTCGAACGCTGCACAGACGTGCGCTCGAACTCCCCCAGCTTGTCGTCGTCGTCGCCTTTAGCGCCCGCCGAGTCGACTTCCGCCGCCGCGTTCTCGCCGGTGCTGTCGCCCGGCTGCTCGAAGAGCTTGCGTCGTTCTGCCGTGGTCGGCGTCTTGGCCTTCTCGTTCGGGCTGTAGTCCTCGTAGAACGGAGACTCGGCGCGAGATCCGCCAAGAGTGTCTTCGTCGATGCTGGCTCTCTTCTCCCACTTGTTCGGGGAACTAGCTCGCTCTAGATTCTCGATGGCCGTCTTGACCGGGGATCGGGGCGGGTCGTTTTGTTGGTCCGAGCTCTCCGAAGGGATGTCTATGTTGGGGCTTGCCGGTTTTCCCGAGCCGTTGACATTGCTGATCGGTCCGATTGTGGGGGCAGCGGTGGGTCCGCAATCGACGAACAGTTCGCTTTTCGGGGCTTCCGACTCGGGGTTGCCTAGTTTTGGCGCGGAGAACGGTTTCGGTCCAAGTCTCGGCTGTGGGAACAAGTTGGAAACGGCGGTTAGTATCGAAGCGTGCGAGAAGTTTACCTGCTGACTGTTGAACCACACAATGCATTCTATCATTCTAATAGAACACGTACTTTGATAGACAGGATGAGTTTTTTGTATTCAATATACTGGGTACACTCCTGGACACTGAAAACCGTCCACTTGAAAATTATATAATTCCCCATGAAGGTTGGCTTGAAAAGTAGTGTAGGTAGGTCGGATAAACACCATGCTTGTGCATGCCATGTGCTTTGTGAACCTATACCTCGTTATGATAAACCAGTTTTCCTTATCAGTAATGCCTGCCCAGTGAATGAGGATCGACCAAGCTCACAAATATGATATCTCGTGAGTTTTTCTCATCATTTTAGCACCCAACACTGACCCCTAACTCGTAATTTTGGAGATGCAGAAATAATTCGAAAACTTCCTGTGTCTACTCTTTACAGCAAACATGTTTATCTCATCACTTCCTCATTATTTTGGAAAAAGTTTGTTTCCATGGCGAAATTTAATTTTCCCTCCTTTGGCTCCGAGACCCGACCTTTTTGATGGCTGTAGGCTACCTTGTCCTGGCGGGTCGGATATATTATCAAGTACGGGAGATTAGATAACAAACGATAACATTACGATGCAGCAAAGGAAATCCGAGGGGTTGTAGTTTTTAGTATTTTTACCATCAAATAGATGTTTTTTTGACTTTTAATAAGTAGTTACAGCAAGGGAATTGAAATTCGTTCGAACCGTGTTAATCTTCCCCGGCAACTCCTTGACAAATTCTGTAGCTCGATCATAGCCAAAACGGCCACACTGGTGAACGAATATTCGCAATACACGGTTCATATGATTTGTTAAAAGCCCCACTGATAAGAAACTGGTTTTCCATTATTAGGCAGCCTCCCAAGCAAGTAGTTTCATATGCCATGTGCTCAGCCTCTACCTGGCTACCTATACTATTTTCAAGCAAGACGAAATTGGGACTTGTAAAAATTTCAGGTGGACGGTTTTCAGTGTCCAGAAGTGTACATCTAAATATTGATAGGAATAAAAAATTCAATGATATCATAGCAGCAAAATACTAAACTGGTGGTATGTGAAATTCATTCAATGCGTCATCTATGGTGTCTTAAAAATGGCAGGCAGAGGTACGTGGATTTGAAATCCCAAAGCAAAATATATATATATATCAATATATATAAAAAATGTACGTAACAAACTAATCTACAATTACATACAAACATTCAAAGCATGGATGCATTCCTTTCTTGCAGTCAAATGAAACATTACAGACCCATGTCAAAATGATGTGTTAAAATAAAATATTTGTTGGTCAGAGCAAGATGTTTGATGGAATCCCAAAGGCCACAAATTGCCGTCAAGTGAGAAACGGTAGGTAGAGGAGACCTTGCTGCATTTTCCATCTTCAGCATAAGAGAATAAATTGACAAATGATGTAAGATGTTTGATGAGATTCTGATCCTTCCATGGGTTGGGTTTCCATCAAACATCTTGCTTCACAAAAATACAAAATTGCAAGCAAAAATACTGTCAAAAAAGGTGGTTTGGTAGATTTTGCTAACATTATGTGACAAATTTAAGCTGTAACAGGAGCCAAGAGAAACTGGAATGAAAGTAGGCAAAAACTGCAACCAATTGTTCAGAGACAAAAATATTCCAACTTTAGCACGACTAGTTTGTCATTTTGGGATTGTGGCCGGCAATATTTCCGATGGCACTTGCTATCCAGAGCCCGACTGGCTCGTGCAGATTTCTCAGCCAGGCAATAACTCAAAAAATAATAATGCAAAAATAGACAGAATAAAAATCCAACAAAAGAATATTTCTTGAATGGTCTGCAAAAAGAATTTTTAAATTCAATTTTTTTTAGTCATTGGTTGTGTACAAAACATCTACAAAACATCTATTTAAAAAAAAAGTGTTTGACCCCAACCTTGTTTTTTCCCCTCATGGACAGTAAAATCATGAATTTTAACCATTTCCAAAACCATGCCTTACTTAAATGCTAACACACCTTGCTCATTTTCGCAAGTTTTTTTTTCTGTGTAAAATAAATGTCTATATATAAATAAAAATTCTAACAAATAGACATTATACACACAGGTAAGAAATTAATTTTTTAGTATCATTCCAAACATTTCGAAAAAATATTTTGACCGTCGACAAGAATACCGATGGTTAGACAACTGAAAAGCCGGAACTAAATCAAATAATAATAAATAAGATGGATTAAAAAAATGAATAAAAAAAAATCCTAAGGGAAAATTCCTTTCACAATACGCAATTTCACTATTATTACCAATGGAAAAAAGTTGTTTGAAAACAGTTAGAAATATTTCCGAGAGATCCGATGAAATTTATAAAATGGCTGCCAAATTTGTCTAAGGACATGGGACGTATGTGCCTATCTTGTATTTCTCTCTAAAAAACTTCAATTAATACATGCAATTGTAAGTACACTCCATTGTTATCAAGTATATCGAAATGCCATCAATATTGAAGTAGGAATGTTAAATCTTTACTGTTTAGATTTCTCTTTTCTTACACCATTGGAAACCCCCCTAGGGTTTCTAGCACTAACATATAGGAGAAATTTAAAATGTAAAATTTACATATTTACATACAATGACAACCCTAAATTTTACATTTAAATAGTAAATCCATACCTCTGGCTCTTGGTTATCCATGACTTGATTTGATTTAAAGTCTCTGAGCTTTTTTATTGCTGAAATTGCGAGAGAAAACGCCGAGATGAGCCTCAGATCTTCAAAGAGAAATTAAAAGATGGACGCTTTGGTACTGAAATGGGGTTCACAATGGTACCAGCAAGAAAGGCGGCTCCCTATTGGTCGGGTGAGATTATGCAGCCAATGAGATCATAGGAATGAGCCCCGACTGCGTTGCAACCAATCACGACAAGCGTTTCAAATGTAAAGGGCACCTGTCAATCAAACTATCTGCTCGGTGAATTAAATAATACGTAAATGTGTTGAATGATTTTTCTAAAATCTTTTCAGCAAGTAGGATATCTTGTAACTGTATTAAAATTAGTAAGGGCTATTTTTTCTACAGCGCAAATGACAGAATAAAAATTCGGAGTGATTAAATTAATTGAGTATAAGACTAATCATCACAATATTGTCAGTTTTTGTAACGTGTCCTGGGCGGAAAAAAATTAACACAAACTCTTCGCCAGTTTCCACAGCACAATAAATATAAAAATCGCACTCGTAGACTTGTCCCCGTTGTTGATAAATAATAAATAAATAAATTTAAAAACTAAGCAATGAGTACATCCAGAAAATATAAGTTAGCGAGTAATATCAAACTATAATATTACTTCAATTCACACGACACATAAATTCAGCAAAAAATTTCACAGCCAGATGATGATATAACAAAAAAAAAAACTCGGCATTAAAAACACTAACGGCATTAAAAATTCGTGCTCAAAAAGTTGCAAGCAGAAAAAAAAACGCTAATTAAACAGACAGCTACAACTAGTAAAGCATGTGTCTCGTGCACCTAACACACATGGTGACAACACACAAGGTGACAACACACAAGGTGACAACACACTGGGGTGAGTGCTAGTGCTCGTGCGTTCACGCCTACGTTGTTCAACTCTGACCTTGTAGCCCCCCGAGATGGGTGCGGCCGGATTCACCGACGTCACCACCGAAGAGGACATGGCCGAGAGGGCGGACGTCGTCACCGGAGCGACGGGCCCGGCGGCGGTGGTCGAAACAACGGGGGCGGAAATTGCCGCCGGCAGAGCGGACGGCTGCGTCACCGAGCACGTTCGAGGGCGGGCCACCGGCTTCGCAGGGCCCGTCTCCTCGCTCTCCGATATCGAGTTGGCCCGTCGCGGCATCGGCTTCGGTGCGATAACGCTGCCGCCGCCGCCGCCGCCGTTCTCTCCCGACACTCGGTTGTTTAGTCCGTTCAAAATGTTGTGGTGGTTGCCGTTTTCGTTGTTCTTTTCTTTCACTTGTTTGTCTTCGAAAGATGGTTTTATCATCGGTTGGTAGAGTTTGTTCTTGTTTAGGAATCCCTTCTGCGGAATCTTGTGCGGATTCTCTTCTAGTTGTTTTCGAATCGCTGACAGTGGTCCGCTATGTACCTATGTGGTTAACATATTTCACGGTAACGACTCGCGTTTTCCGATTGTGAACCTTACCTACACATGAACCTTACATACACTAGGTAAATTGAAAATGCAGTGCCTATTCTGGCATGAGAAGCAAATATTTTACAAGTCCTAAAATTTCTTTTCGATTGAGTCTATAGAGTCAAAACACAATAGACAATTCTTCGTATTGGGAACTGAAAGTTTTCGAGCCATTAAGTGTGTGTAAACGTATGCCAATTTTTCAAGCAAAAAATCTCGCTTGAAGATCATGGTATCCCATCATCAATCTTCACACACGAGTATTCCCAACGGTATGATATGTGATGGACTTAGCCAAGTGGCGTAGTGCTAAAATCACTCCACCCAAGATGTTGGACGCCATATCTCCCCACAAACAAATACGTGTTGTCTATGTTACAAAAATCAGAAAAAACCCGGTACCGTTGCCCCTGACAAGATTGTCAGGGGCCCTGGAGGAGATGAGATGGGGTGGGTTGGGGTGGGATGGGGTAGCACTGACCTGCGTGTGCTTCAGCCCCGCCTCCTGCTTGGCGGGATCGAGGGTGATCCGCTTCACCGGTACGTTCCCACCCTCCACCCACTGAACAGCAGACATCTGAGCGTCGCACCCGTTCGTCTCCGGGAACAAGTCGGTGTGGAACTCGCGGTACGACTGGAAAACGAGAACGTGCGGGATTCCCCGTTGATCGGACGGGTTTAAATCGTCACGCGGTCACGAATCCTAAGAATCAGTACGGCTCTTACGTTTCCGCTACGTTCTTAAATTACAAACGTTTACATACCGCACTATAAAAACAACTTTTTAGCTTTTAGTAATTCCATTTCTAGACATAGATATTTACTATCATGATAATTATCATCCACTCGAAAATTGTATCCGTACCGGAGGTCAAACCAGAGCTCGTTGAATTTTTGGTGCTAGGCGAAATTTGGTTGGAAAGTTCGTGCGTATACCTACTATGGTTGGTAACGACTAGAACCGGAAATTTGAAATACCCAAGTTCAACCATCAGTACAGATACAATATCTGCAAAGATGTATCGATTTCTAATAAAAAAATGTAGTTAGATATTTGCTAGACGGTAAATAAAATCTCGGAGACACGCTAGCAAATGTCGTCTACGTACCTTACGCGGCACCTGGTACATGATCGGGATGACGGAAGTCGAGGTCAGCTGCAGCACTCTGTTTACTTCTCCTTGCATGACGTTCAACGCTCGTTTCGGCACCAAGCAAGCACCCTTCGTCTGCTCCCCGTTGTGGCGGATGCCTTCGATCAGGAACGGCTCCCGATCCATCACCTCCAAGTATGCGATCGTCGTATCGCCCTTGCCAGCCAGGAACAGCATACCCGTGTCGGCATCGTAGAGAGGGATCAGGATCCTGCGGGGAGCGGGGAGTGGCTTTGTTATTGCCGCGATCAACAACTGGGGCAGTTTCTTACGAATAAGCTTAAAATGTGACAAGCACAACAGATCACAAAAATGTTTGTTTTATATTAACTAACAGGTGAAATTTGAAGCCAGTAATGTTGTTACGTTTTTTGAGATACTGTCCGGTACAAAATAGTCACCATGGTGACTATTCTTACAATAAAACATGGCTAGGAAAAAATTCCCTTTCAAGAAATCACACTGCCATGTTTTTTTTTACTGAAGCTAGGTTTTATATATATATATGTGGTTCTAGACAAGCTGCAATTTGAAAAGAGCTATCTTACCCTGTTGAGCTGTCCAGAGTTAGAACCTTCTCCGGTTCTTCGAAATTTCTGAGGTCTCTGATGAATACTTCTCGTTGGCGACCCTAAATCAGATGAAAAAAAAAAACAGATTTAATTGAAGTATTCATGCACACCTAGTTAAAAACCTTGTCAATGTGCCCTGATGATCAATTTTTTGTCAGGAATCAGGATGTGGAAGATATTAAAATGCAATACATAAAAAATTAATTCACAATCCAACATAGATACAAGGTTTGTGTAAATCCCCAAAATGTTACACAATGGACTACAAATCCAAGTTGACTTGTGAAATTATACGAAAATAGCTTTACTTTTACTGATTTTAAGACAAGTATATAAATAATTATTTTCTACCATCCGAGTTAACATGATAATCACTCACCGAATCGAAGCCAGTAGTGAGTATCTTGTTCTGGTCTCCGACCCAGATGACCCGCGAGTCCTTGATACTCAGGTGACTGTTAGCCGTGTGCGAGAACACATTCGAGGTGGGACTGCACCGTGGGTCCATTACTCGCACCTGCTTGTCTTTGCAGGTGGTCGCAAGTAGCGTGCCATCTTTCCTCCAGCTGACACACTGGATGCACTCCGAGTGCTCTTGGTTAGCTGGAAAACGTAAGAAACATCTCGTCAAACGTAAGACACGCCTCATGAAAAGAATAAGAAACACTTTGTTAACAACATTACAAACACAAATTAAACAAATAAACTTAGATATATCTCGTAAATAATTTAACAAACGCATTTGTCAAATAAGTAAGTTAAAGTTATTCCTCGTCAAAATATCACAGGTGCTTATAGAGTGAAGACAAACATTGTAAAAAACAAATATATATCACTCAACTGTCAATGTTTAGTATTGTTTCTGCAAGAGCATCCAGTGGCAAGGAAACATTACTCTACGTCTACTTTCATTTAAGTGTGCAATCAGTGAACAACCATTGACAAAAAATTCTGCTCGGGTTTACTGGTAAATATCACGAGCCACCCCAGAATCTGATTGTGTGACAGAAATATTATCTCGGAAATTTCACTAGTACGCTGGACCGCATTCACACTGCTGGCACACAAAGCTATTTCAGCAGACTACGGATTCATCTCAAGTCCAGTGGATTGCAAAATGGTTGGGACGTTGAATATGTGCCACCCAATAAATAACTAGAATAGTCTTTATGGGAGAAGGTCATTCTTAGAAATGGCCGCCATTTACGCTTCACCAACTTATAAAACTAAATCCGCACAAACCTAGATGTAGAATGGGATCGTGTTTCTAAACACCGAAGAAGGCGTTTTCCTTCTCTAAGCACCAATTTGAAGGTTTGTGCCAAAATATCTCCAGTACAACTCAATTCGACACGCATCTTACCACTTGACTCTCGGTAATTTGAGTACATTCGTCGTTTCACCTTATAAACAAGACATTGTGATAGTAAAAGTTACTTACAGAATAACTCTTTCTCAGAAATGATGTCCCATAGTGAGATAGTCGTAAAAGAAGTGGAGGTTAGCAAGCAGTCGGCTGTTGGATGAAAGCAAACTGTCTCCACCCGCCGCTGCTTGTGATAAAATGTGCATTCCGGATTTGTGATGCTCTCTTCGACGCCGGCCTCAGGGATGTGCCACAGCTTCACCTGAAATATCAATCAACCGTGAATAAGTGTATCCTGATCAACGTTACGATGGGGCTGCGTTATCCACTGCTGTTGTATCTCTGGCCAAGGCTAGGTTGGTATACGCCACATCATGTTTAGCGGCCTTATGGCTATGTGATCAAGGGATGTCGTGCATAGCGATTTTTGACAGGTTTCCTGTTTTCTGACAGTCCTGCCTGAATGCGACAGTAATTCATTCAAATATCACTTAATAAACACATTGTAACATGATGGTTTACTGCAGCACATAGGTAAAATCACACGGAATGTAAATTGTTACGTTCCAGACAATTGTCAAGTATACTTTGGTCGAAGATGCAGAGCTAGTTCAAGCCTCTTGCAAACTGCACACATAGGTAGGAGGCTGTTTCAACATGCAATTAGACGTGAGCTGCGAATTCCAACCTAACATTGGTCGAAGGTTGTATTGCTGTTTCTTACCAAGCAGTCCTGGGAACCCGTGGCCAATAGTCCGTCGTGAAAAGGGGAGAAGTCCATGTCCGTGACGGTGTCGCTGTGGCCATGTAAAAGTGGCATGAGCTTGCTCTTTCTTCCGCAGTCATCAATTGGGAGGACCGCAAGACTGGAACCTACGGAAAGTATAATTAGATGTCAAACTCATGCGTCATTAACGGGTCATGAAAACTTGGTGGATTACTTTATCAGAGGTTGGGTTTTTGTTGAATAGAATTATAAAAATAAAATATTATTGTTGATCTTATAGCCTTTCTGCTGTTTTAATCAATATATTCACTAATTTGATATCTCAAATTTTGTAATTTTTTGACTTGATCAGCAATCACTATTTTTGTTTCGCGATGGGCCGTATTGGGAGTATGGCCGGAATATCCTAGCTAGCCCATCCCTGACACACCCGTTTCACTCACAAGCTTCAGTCTTTTGAACCAGTTATACTGTAACTCTGCAGCATTAGCAGGGTAAGGACCCACAGCTCACATTGGCTGCTGCAATTACCAGCCACAAAGTGATTTTACTCGTACTAAAACTGCTAACAGGCGACAAAACTTTCCTTCACATTAGCAACAAACGTCAAGTCTTTGCAAGTAGAAATTTTCAAACCTCTGAGTCTGTATAGAAATGCATGTACACGCTCGTAGCAGTGAAAGGGCTCATTACGTGACGCCACTGGTTAAAGCAAGGATGGAGTCGAAGACCTAACAATGACTTCTTTAAAAAAATCTTTGTCGAGGTAACCTGAGGTGTATTATTTAACCCGGCCATTGGTGACACTTAAATGATATTGTATCTTACCATTGTGGTCAACATTGAACGCCATGAAGGCGGCAGAAGCCGCGATGTTGTTGCCATACGTCTGATACGATCCCACAGAAATGTCTCGCACACATGCTTCCGGCTTGGGCACGATCGGCGTCGCGTTTTTGTACTTGGACGCCTTAAATCTCCACGCCATGGTTCTAGATCGGGAAACCGGAAACTTCGTGGATTCTCATACAATCGTATCCTGAAACATTGCCGTAAGATTACATCAAGGAAGTTTGCTTGAAATAGTAACCGGCAATTGCTTCCCGAATAATGGCCACCTTTCCAATGTCGGGTTAGGAAGTTAACCTCCGATAAAAAACTCATCACCGTGATCCTTGATGCGTAACTAATAGAACAACTAATAAGACATTCAGCTACCTAAACGTAATAGGGAAAGAATAGTATATATGGCCGTAAAAAAGATTTTGGGAAAGTCTGCCAGCACCCCTAGCCACAAACATTGGGGATGTTAAGGTAACCAAGTGAAATATTTGCATGTACTTTAATTATTGTTCTCATATTCACACGAATTTAAACATCAAAGCAATATTTACAAGTAGAGTATTTACTAGTAATATGACTCAATAAATCACTTGTCATAAAAATGATTATCAGGTATGTGGTATTTAAATAAATATATATGAATCAAAAATATAGCCACCTAGGAAGAGTAAAAAAATGTTTTAATTAATCCTGAGACACAGTAATGAGCTGGGACTTCCTTGTCTTACAATTGAAACCAAAATTGACAGAACGTCAGATAAGATTTCCTGCCAGCCAGCCTAAACACAAACAATCTGACTCAGAAATGGGTCCCGATTTCTTTGGCAGATACCCGTAACATTGAACGAACTGCTTATTTAAATATTTAAAAACTTATATCGAATCAAAAAAGTATCAATGTGGTGTTAAGAAAGTAAGGTATTGTAATCTGACTCACCGATTAAAGCCGACAGCTTACTAACTATTACAATAATTCACTGACACATCCATACACAATGATATCTTAGGTGAGCGAGCCGACACCTCTTCCCCCTTTTCCCCTCTACCCTTCGCTTGTTCGGTGCTCCCCTCAGCAAGCAGTGTTGCCAGACCGCTAATAACAATTTCCTATAACCAAGTACAGAACTTCTCACGTGGCAGCAAAAGTCCCATGAATTATTTCTCGCACTCGATTTATCTTTTCTCGTCGGTAAATTTAAATCAAATACAATATTTAATCATCAAGCTTCAGACGACACCGATCACTTTAAATATTTAGGCAGCCATCTTGCTTCAATGTGCATGTGCATGGTGTGGACATGCAAATGCATTTCCAAATAGTGTGGTCTCTTTAAATTTGACATCACTTTTCCCTAAATCCCAATATATATTTTTTACTGAAGTAGAATTTTAATTTTAATTTTTCCTACAACTTGCAGAAGATGGAGCACTCTTTTGGAAAATAAAATTATAAAATAAACGCAGAATTAAAAATGTATTTTAAAAAGTCCGTCAATTTGCAGGGTAGCTAAAAACCAGATTAAAGTCTGTTTCAATTGATGCATTACATCAGAACCTTCAGGAGAAGTTCTTTCCTCAGGACTGGGAATCTCGACCATTTTGTGACCTGGCCGAACACACACGAGCTGGCAAAATGTTGAAATGGATTTTTTTAAATATGCAAAATAATGTATTATGTGAAAAATGGATGCCCCTCTCTACACATCCACCTATTTTATAATATAAATGTCAAAAATTCTCAGGAGATGTCATTTTGGCAAAGCATTATTATTCTAGCTTTCAACTTCAAAAATGATAAAGTGAACCGAAGAAACTATATTGACAGCAAAAAACACACAATTACATCAGAGATTTGAGGGTGATGGGTAATACATATATCAATAATTAATCACCTTAATCTTAGTTAACTGGCCTTAATTCTGGACAGCACCCTGGGCCTTTTCGAGCCATCCCTGGCTATTCTTAAGCGTATCGATAAATAATATTCAGTAATGACTACGCTACCAAAAAATTAGTTCAAACGTGTACCATATATTTCCATTAGACTTTTTCCTGTGACTCCTTTCTACCAATGAGCAATCAAACTAAACAAATGTCTGTCAATGTACTCCCCTCAATCCAAATAGTAGATTCAATTAATTCACTTATGCTTCTGTACGTTGTTTTGAAGGTACTTGTACCGTCCGTGTTTCACCCCTTGGCTTACCTGCAATCATTTTGTATCGATGTTTATCCCAGAACATGTTCATTTGAAAGACAATTTGGCTTGGCAAAGCTAAGGAGCTAAAATTTAAAAAATAGGTGTTAATTAATCTAAGGTACCTAGTTATCAGAAATACATACGAAAAGTTGGGCCTACTTACATGGAAAGAGCTTGGTGTACTGTTTGTCCCCATGGGCATTTAATTGCAATTTTAAATTAATCATTAATGATTTAAAGGAAAATTCACATTTAAAAAAAACAGACATTTTGCAGGTGGTCAATTCACAGTCAGTTCACAATAATTTTTTTTTCTCTCAATATAGGACCATGGAATTAAAAATCTGTGATAGAACATTCGTTCCCAAGGTAAAGTACCTGTTTTTGATAGAAATTGTCATAAGGAAGTGGGACACAGGCGGCATGATCTTACCTACGTGAAGCTGACCGGTGGGCCAAAGCTTTGGTCTCTTTTTGGAGAAGTAATCCCAAATTGAATCTCCTATCAATAAGGTATTACTACCAATGGCAAAAAACAGCTTAAAAGTAATTCATTTAATCAGATATGTAAGAATGTATTGCCGAATTATGAAGGTACTCATCAAATAACATAGAAACACTCTTGAGACAATCTGGAAACATTATTTTAAATAGAATAACATTCATAAGGCAGGCTTTTGGAGAAAATTGTTAGGTTTCGTAGCTCGATTTAAAGTCTGAAATAATCGAGTATGAAAGTTTGCAGTATGAACTATGAAGTAGAGTTCCAGATTATTTCTAAATTATATATTTGCTAAATATAGGCATCATTACAATCTTCCTTCTGATTTTGATCCTTCTAGACACATCATATTATGTGTCTTTTGCCTGTTTTTTTTTTTTATGAGAATTTTTCTTAGCAATCTCAATTTCAAGAAAATTTTACCATGCTATTTCAGATGGATTCTGCAGGTTTCCTCAGAAACCTTTTTACTATTTGCCGTGACTCCGGTTTTAAGGTGTTATTAAACCAGTTTTCCTTGGAGCTAAATAATCCAAAGCAAGAGAAACTATTACATACTTAACTTTAGTTCAAAAATGTCAGTTAGCTTTATTATTTGAACTGCAGTCTCTATTGAACACAGCAGAGGTGGAAAAATAGGTGGCAATGCTGTCGTTTGCACCTAGGATGATTCCCGTCTAAGTCATAGTTGATTGTTCTACTGTCTATCTATGTTGTGAATTGAAGTGAGAGATGGGAAAAAAGTTTTAGTTGATTAAATGCTGAAAAAAGTACTTATCTAATATTTTTATTTATCGGTTTGTGTGCGGTTTTCAGAATAAGCAACTGTTTCCTGACTGATGAAATTCTCGTAGAGCCTTTGATACCTTCAACGGACATGTTGACTGCTGAATGGCCTTTAGGCCCTCTACTTAACGTTTGTGGATCATTTTCACGTCTCTACCTTATTTTTTCAGAAAATGCATCTTCAATTGCTGTGTAGTAATTTATTTATTTTTTCTCACCTCAAACCATGAAGCTATTTTTAAAGATATTTAGATGTTTTAATTTTAGGCATAAGATTTAAATCTTGTACATTTTTTATTTTGAACAAAGAAAACATGTCAAAATATCATCAAAATATAATTTAATATTTTAGCAGTAGGTATTGGTGCAAACTGGTCCAAATTGGTGCAAACTGTACAAATCTACTCGATAAATGTGTACATTTTATTTAACCTATGAGAGTTCCCAGGGAAGTTGGTTAGTGCCAGCTAATCATCATTTCTTGGCGCACTATTAAAGTGTAGTACAGGGAAGTATACCCTAGTATTTGCAGGCGTTGTCAAAAGTCCAGAATTATAGGAGCGATGTTTTAATTTTAATCTCAATCAAAGCTGTTAAAGAAAGGACGTAAACATTTTTTCCCATTTTAAACATTATTATAATTCAAACTGTCTTGCTAACTATCTTGTTATATCTATGAATGAAAAACATAAAATTAAACGAGAAATTAAATTAGCGTTGCAAGCTCGAATTCGTCTTCTTGTTTCCATCAAACGAATTTATGTCAGTGGTCGCGATCTGTCTAACTTTGACTAAACGGGAAAGCTTGGAACAGCGTGGAGAGCATCTAAAGGGCAATGCATAAAATTGCACTACTGGGCGACTGCCATGTGACTACCTATACTGACTGCACGAGCTGCACTAGAGCCGAGAACAGATCAATAAGACGAAAAACGCGTTTACGTGGAACAGTAGCATTTAAGCATGACACCCGATCGCACTAGCCTCTTATCTTAAACCAAAATTCAATAGTTTAATCATCTTCATCAAATAGAATAAATTTGATTATATTTAGAACAGTTCATATCGCACTAGAAGATATTTAAACACTGCCAACCATCAACCGCCTGCGTAAGACTGGTTATTAGTTATTAAAAACCCTAAGCGTTCGAAAGTTCAGTTCGTTTCAAGTATCTGTACAATTGAAATCGAAGGTACGTGTTATGTTGGCGGTGTGCATTTATGATTTTCAAATTCGCTTGTTAAAATAGCGCGCGTCAACGAACGGCCACACGTTTTATTGATCCGATTTTAACGAACTTGGTGCTAAGGCCCGAAGAATTGTGACTGCATTTTTATTCCTGTGCAATATTAGAATGTCTGTACTTATTTCCTAAATACATCAGTTTTATCGGCAAGTTTCTATTGATTACGGACGATAAGTGTTCTCCGTGCACCACTCAGCCTCGACTAGTAGTGCAAAATACAAGGCTCCGAACAGGTCATACTTTATATAACCCTCAAATGTATACTCTATGGTATGCTGTATACGCTGTCAGAGAACTAAGGTAAGAAGAAAATATGTTTAATATCTGCTCTGTGTTACTGGTAAAATAAAAATAGTTATTTCACTTGAATGCGAAAATGGTGTATCTCTCTGAACAAATCGAAAAGTAAACTGTCAGTCTGAAAATTAACCAATCGGTTATTTGGCTATTTTCTCACTCCCCCACTTGAGAGCTAACCTAAACCTTGGAGAGCCAGAAATAAAAGCTCGTATCTCCTGGATACTTCTTTCACTGTTTCCCAGCTAGAATGTAGACTTATTTCCAGACTCTCGGGCATTTCATTTCCGTTGCTAGACATTCTTATTTAGTCGCATGTTACAATTAACAATTCATCCTACGTACAGAGTCTTTAAGAGATTATGAAGCACGATTTTAAAGCACTGTATACCCGTGATAAACCTATAGGAGTAAAAAATGTTGATATAGGTCATGTAGAAAAATTAAACAAATCGTGAAATTTGGCAGGGTATTATGAAATATCAATCACACTAATAAATGATGTGTCTGAATTTTGTTTCAGGAAACCTGGATACTGCATATTTTCGTTTGGAAGGTATGTGTTCAATTATATCCATAATCACTATAATTCATATAAACCAATAAGTAGACCGTTATCTATGGTTTGAGCTATCACCACATGAAATTTGAGAGAGAAAAAAACATGCCTCGATATGAAACCATTTTATATTGGATTCAAACTAACAACCATCATCGATCCCGACATCGATATTAACACGAATCTTCGCCCATTCATGGTTTGAATTAATCACTTTTGGATTTAAAGACTATACTGGGTTATTGCCCTGATCACGATTGTCAATTAGTTTACGAATGTTATCGTCGGTGAGCCAATAACATGATCGTGAATTAATACTGAAATGTTTTCAAAGCGCCACGAACTGTTTGACGCGTTCCCTTAGACGCTATCGTGGAGTAATCAATGATTTGTCGTGCTTTTATTTAATTGAAATTGCTGAAATTTGTTATCTTACAACTCCTTTACCTCTCGCAGGTTCCACAGTACACACATTGCCAGCAAAGTTCTTCGCATCAAATTTAAAAAATATCACGTGAAAAATTTCTATAACAATTCTCTGATTGAATGCGTAATTCGTTGCTTACAATGTTCTCGATTTGTTTTGACGTACACACTGTTCGACTTATAAAATAAATAATAAGTGTGGACAAAGACGCCGGTTTATTCAAAATTGGTAGTGCGAAAAGGCAAGCAAAAAAACTATTGGAAACTCGAGGTCAGCTAACAATCAAGAGAGCCCAGAATGACGTCTTTGATTCAAAATATTGTGTTTTAGCTCGGGAGTTAAAAATAAAAAATATCTAGGCACGCTCAAGTCACAAAGTCGGGTGCCAATAATTTCTGGAATACATCTTAAAGCTCATATACTTGCAAGCAATAACTCAACTCAGTGACTTTAAGATAGCAAATCGTACTGATAATTAAATCGACCTTTTAACACCATACTTATTTATTAACTAATTAAGAATTATCCTAATCACCCTTATACGTGTATACAATTATTCCGGTTGACCGAGAAAGATTCATTATGAAACTAAAATGATGAATGACAACAAAAGATTTTTTTGTTGCTTTTTTTTTGTAAAAAATTATTGGTAGATAAAGCTAGATATTCTTTCAATATTTTTGCCTAAGATTGATAATTCGACTGCCATTTTAAGGGTCTCCCGTAAAAATAAAAATAAAAAGTTATCTCTTCGTGCCTCAGAAATGAGAATGGTGCAACATTTATTTGATCAATTACTTTCTGGCCCACCTCAATCACATTTCCTTATAAAAAATTCAAACACCAGTTTCTGGTTCAAATGTTTGAAACCTTACCGAACAATTCATAACAGTATTTAAGGGAAGGCAAGCAAGTGCAACAAAATACATGCATTTGCCAAGAAGTCTAATTTTATAGATACTAGCAGTAGTACTACTAACTACCATTTATTGTTATGTACACATTGCACGTGAGATATTATGACGCAATCCGACCAAAGATCAGCGCCCAAAACGCATTCATCTAAGGAAAGCAAAGATTTGATCCCAGCCCACCACACCCAATGATAATGGCAGCTGTAAGGACTTGGGTCGGTGAGGGAGCTGACTTTCAGAGAAACCCAATTTTGTGGCTCTGAACCAAAATAGACGAGAGCTGTTGTGGTTCTAGCCAAAAGTTATTTTTAACTATTTCACGTTTATTGTCTGCCAATCGTATACTGGCAGCATAAAACACCATTAAAACACGTTAAAATGTGATGAAACTAGTAATTAAACAGTACATACACATATTTTAATGCACTGAGTCTGATGATTTCGCTATCACAAAATCTCCCGAAAATTTTTAAGTCAATATTGATTCTTATTATCTAAATTTGCAATTTTTTTACTCTTGTTTTTTATTTATTACTGTTGAAGTAAGATCCTATTTTTGATTCTAATTAAGAGTATTCCAATATTTCAATAGATGAAAATTTGTTTTTTACGTCTTGTTTGCGTCATTCGAGATCCTATTTTTAAACAGGTAGAAACTGAAAGTTACAACATTGTATTAGCATAAAATAGGTCCAACTGCACACTGTTGTCAGCTATATAGATGAATACTCTTGGTGAAATCAACACTAAGCAAACATTAGGCTGATACTGAGGGTGTTCACGTTATCCAGTGCGTAATCCAGCATTTTCTTGGATTGTTTTATGAAAAAAGATAATTATTGAAGCAGAGCATGGAGCTCTTATCGATTTTTCGAAGAGAACTCGTTCTTAAGGTGTTCAAATACCCGAAATTAGCAAGAACCATACTCGTAGATGTACATTGGAGCTGTTTTTCAAATTTCTAATGCCTGTCTCTCCTGTCTTCCAGTTTGACGATAATCTATAGGTACATTTGGAATTACTTTTGTTCATCACTTTCACGCCCATCTCCTTTGGGTAGAATAGAATCACAGGAACGTCCAGAGCGAAGGACGATAGGAATTTCAAGTAGTAGTGATAAAATTAAAAAAATGTCACTTCAGAAAATGAAATTTACTACATTTTCCCTCTTACCTTTTATTATTTAATAATTTTCCCTAAAAACAGTCAAAATATTTCCTAGCAATCTTCTAGCATGATATTTAAGAAATATGTTTTCATAGAATTCGTATGGTCAAAGTTCCAAGTAACGTCGTAACCAGGAATCGATTAGACACTAGCTGCAGTTTCATTGCTGCACCACAGCTGAGACGATCTAGCTGCAGCGTTCGTTGATTGTCCGATGCACAAATTCAAAGATAGAAATTATGGGTGTCAATGTCAGGGGCTCTCAGTGTCGTTGGTCTCAACCGTCTCAGCAACCCAACGTCCCAACATCTTGCAGAAAGCATGACCTTGTAACAGCTCGGTTACCGCATCCCATCAGAGTATCGCACAGCCATATAACACTAATCAGACATCGTCTACAAGCAATTCACAATTCCCAATAAACCATGTTCATGATCTCAACGATTCTAAGTCTCGTTGAGGTATTAAAAGAAATTTCAAGTTTGACTTTCTTTCCCAATCCTAGGGCCACCTTACACCAATCGGCCTATATTTGACTATTTTATGTGATGCTTGCTGCGGCAATGCTTCTGAGTTGCGCGCTCAGCGCTAGTAACGCTCGCATTTCATTGGCGGAGCAGGCTTGATGCTATTCCTGTGACGTCACTAGCCCGTCTAGGAGACTAGGACTAGGTACTGACCCTGACTGAAGTCCTCATTCTACTTCGTTCGGTAGAACAGACCGGTCACAAGTCACCAACAGCAAACTCAGGTACTTGCCTACACACACTTCGAAACATTGCAGTTTGTTACTAACATAACTATAGATAGTTATTTTTTTTCTTGTCACCTACCACTAACGATAACAGACCTGATTGATAAAGATACTTTTCTCGTTTTATCTGACGTCGACAATTATTTTATTTCACTGATTGTGCTTGATGGCAATTTAGAGTTGGCAATTTGAAGTTGGGTTTGGTTAGACATTGCACATTGTTGAGCGAAGGCAGCCTGGTGTATCCGGCTCGTGTTCATTGAGCTGTGTCCGGTCGCGGCGACTCGTGACTTACGTGCTAAAATCCATTGCGCGATCAATGATCATCTGCCGTGTTTCTACTCTCAATTCGCACACCCCATTCGGAGCCCACCGTCATTTATATTAGCGGGCAGTAATGAGGAATCACGCCGATTAATTTCTTTGATATTTCATTTTCAAGTCCTTACTTCATTGCTGGCAAGTGTAGTACGTTGCGTCAGATTCAATGCGGAAAAAAAAAACTACACTCAAAGTCAAAGTCACATCACACCTTATACCCAAGTACTTTATATTGGCAAATAATAAACGGCGAGCAAAAGCAGACGTTGCTAATTTATAATTTTCACCTACCTAATGTCAGGCTGGCATATACATCTCACATCTGCTATAAAAATCTGAACAAGGGCTTCGGCTTCGCTGAAGCGGCAGTGTGCTCGTAATATTTCACCTGGCATTTGAAATAGAAAAATGCTCGAGACCTAGACATATATACCTGGCTGTGACACGTGCAAAACATAGGGTAGCTGGCTGTCTGGCATTCTTGCATCATAGCAGTGAACTTCCTTCCCTTCAGCAGCAGACCTTTGCCGGCACCCTGCACTCACATGCTTCCCCTGCCCCTTGCTCTAACCCCCTGCCCCTGCCCCTGCCCCTGCCCCTGTCCACGACCCTCATGCCAGACACACACCCTGTTGTCCGATCGAAATACAAATGTGGGACAGGGAACCCGTGCTGTTATTTCGGGTACTTTCATAAAATAAAGCGAAGTTAGTCGAGTTGACAACAGTCACGTCACTTCAATTGATTGACGTTGACGGTCCTTGACGGTCACGTGTGATTTTTAAAGTTGTTCCAAGTCGTAACCGAATGACTCATCGACAATGCACACTCGAACTTGACGATTTCCACGTAATGCATACAATATGAGCTAATCGAAATTTTATAATCTTACTTATCATGTCTTATTGCATTTGCTATCTATTGGGATCATAGTCGTTATACAGAAATGTGTTTGAAGAATGAATAGCGTCCACAAGGCCCGTACAGCACTTGGCACTTGGCACTTGGCACTTGGGCCTAGACAGGCCCGGCATTACCACGACCGGATAAACCGTTTGAGAATGGTTTGTCAACCCCCGATCATATAGCTTAATGTTAATCCAGACTCGAATGCCGACCCCTACATAGTCCAGGTGGTGATCGAAAAAATCAATAAAGTACACCCAATAAGGCCAAGTAAGGCTAATACGGGATTAAGGCTGTTATGATTAGGGTGCAGCCACACCTTATAATGGATTGAGACACAATTGATTAAGTGTCGATATTATTCCTTATCTACAGCACTTCTATTATCTAGAGCAATTGAAACTTGAACTTAACGATGGTGATAAGCCAAATGGATTTTATTCTCAAGTACCGTGATGCTCTTAGAAAAAATAATGATATCGATAGGCTGGCGATACAAAAATTTCAAGGTACTCGATCGTTACCGATAACAATAACGAATAAAAAAAGGTAGATACATTCACGATTATGAATGAAATCCAGCTCGATCTTGATTGGTCGCTGGAAGTGGTCGTTGTGCGAGATGATTGGTTGTTGGTAGGAGTAGACTGCACCCTTGATCAGGCTCCTTCGCCCTTCTTGCCGCCGCCGCCGCCGCCGCCGCCGCCGCCGACGCCGCCGCGTGTATACCGTTACACGGTCTACGCGCTGCTATCGATCGAGAGTGGAGAGTGTACGTGTTGGGGTTATGGGGTGTATCATCTCGCCACCACTAGAGTCTGTAGTCTATACCGTAGTTTAGGAGGCTGTGCTGTGTGGAAGCGTCGGCTATGGCTGGGTGTGCAAGTGCTCGAGTTAACCAGTAGATTTTTATACTTTTCTACGGCACTAGTAGCGGACGCGAGGGGTGTTCACCGAGAGCGAGCTCGCGAGTTTTGCCCGAAGAGTCAGCTTTTCTGGGGTGTTTCTAAAAATGGGTGGGTGCGCTTCCAAGGAAAAGAAGGTTGCAGCTCAAGGAGCCGAAGAGGGTGCCGGCGTCGCGAAACAAAGGTACTATATTGTTGGCGTTCAGGCGTCAACTTCACAACCCTCGTGTGTACTATGTGTGTGTTTTAATGCACACGCTCTTCACCGACAAGCTGCTTGTTTCCGTTTTGTTCCTTTGCCGAACGCGAGCGAAGCGCATCACGTTTCACTATCAACAATTTTCTCGCCCGTCCCACCTACCCGCCATTATTCGCAACAACTTCATGAATGGTCGAGTGTATCGCATCATGGAATTCGACACGCGCGAAATATGTCGCGACGAAATTTGCAATGCATATTCGCGGTCATGTTTCCGCGAGCATCGCTAAATAATCGATGAAGCTTAAACGTTGGCCGCGTTGGCACGAGCCATGTTTGTTCCCGAGGAGGCCCGCCACCTTGCCGAATGTTACCCTGCATCCAGGCACCATCGGGGGTGGCGGCGGCGGCGGCGGCGGGGGGCGGCGCTGCCGCCGGGGGGGATGGTGCCGGCGGCTGGCAACCCAATGCTGACATGACGGATCCGTGCGTCTTTTGGCCCTCGCCGTGGCGTGCCGCTTTCATTCCACTCTATTTGCCAACAATGAGTACGCAGGCCGCACGGTGCTATTGTCGGCCGATTGCTGTTCGTTTTTCCATTCTTGTATATTATGTTCGGACGCGTCTCCGAATCCATCGCGGCCCCGCGTGGCTTTGTGTCGGTCAACTTGTATGCCGCAGGGCGAAAAGCATGCACTGGGCCCCGGGGCCGGCGATGGGGTGACTTGGAGGACTGTGTCTACTCTTTTGGCAGAAGATTTTGATGCTTGATGGAGATTAATGTGCATTTGGTCGTTGATGTGCAATGATCGTTATTCTGAACATATACGATATACAATTGGTAACATTCTGCTCGCTGCGTGTGCAGCTATGAGCGTATCGCTACACACACAGTTAAATCATGGTTAAATCATGGTAAATTGGCGTATCCTCAACGAAATGTAATCTATCGTACCCACTGGAAACAAAATTGCATGCGATAAATCATTATCATTGCGAATAATCTGCGAGCTTTTTTCTATTTAAAGTTCGCTGCTGGGCTCGGTCGTCTGACAAGGAGGACAACGCAATTCGATTTGAGTACGACTCGCATTAGGAGGGTTTTCATCTTCATTTTCTGTAATGATGTCCCCAATCATATTACTTTTATAATAAATATATTTCCCTTATAGCTTATATTTTCTAAGGATCGAACGGAAGTTACAATATTATAATATAATTGGTATTGTGCTTTGCTGTCCGGATCGGACTTGGAATTGATGAATATTTTAGTCTAAATCCGGATTCCTCTTTTCATTCGTTTCCAATATAATCCAGGTTTTTACTCATTGTGTGTGTGTGTGTGTGTGGCATAGGCATGGTTCAGCAAATTCCGATTGCTCCACGTGCTGTTGTCCACCTTGTATTCAGAAATAACGAGGGATGGTCTCTATTTCCATGCGAAAAACTCTACCTCTGGCGGCGAATTTCACGACGCGATCATCGTGCCGAAATGAAAATTAGCACGATCGTGAAAAGCTAATACAGAGCATACACCTAAAATATCATTAGCTACTCTCTCTGGATAATACCCGAAACGCATTTTGCACTTTTTCAACAAATATTTACCGAAGAAATCACGCGGGATTTTGACGGTGTACGTGCGGAGAGATAAGGATCTAGAGCATGTGTCCAATTATCGAGATTGGAGTGTGCTTGTGTTTGTGTGTGTGTGTATGTGTGTGCATTATCTATTATGTATGATGCACAAGTATACATGTGAAAAGAGACTTGTTAGCACTTGAGAATTCCGATAACCATTGACGTGATGAGATACCTAGCACGAAATCTTGTTGCCATGCACATTTCTTTTCACTCTGTGCCATTATACACCTTACTATAAAAAGATGTTACCTTTGAAAAAATCGCAATTCCGAGAGAAAAGAGCACTCTAGAACATGCTTGTAATGACTCGCATTTAATGCGATGGAGCTTCCGACGCTCTTCATAAAGTGTTTTGTGAGATTGCTATAAACGTCCCTCAAACATCTCATTTATTTTTGTTGTACCACTTTTATTTTTATTTTTAGCAAGGGTTCTCACATTACCAATCAACGTTCCCTGCAGCAATTGGCTGCTGTAAGTGTGGATCGAATACCAGACAGATTCTTTGTAAAACATGGACGGTTTTGATTTCAGGGGTGTCTAATGGCTTTTTGGGCTATCGCTTGCCCACGTTTGTCAGGTGTTTGCCGTCTTATAAAGAATCAATCTCGAGCCACCTCTCTTTCATCATGGCTGGCGCAAATAAGTAGACCGTAATAATGACGAATTAATCAAATATATATAATACAGTAATAATATTCCTTGAAACAATCGTAGCAGACATGCGAGTGTCTGATGGCCGGACTGTTTTGCCTGTTCGGTTGTGCACATATCTTACCAATTCCGTCGTAGTGTTTTCGAACCCCCAATTTAGATTAGATAAGGGGTGATATTTTTTTCCTTGCTTGAAGGCTGCTACCAAATTAGGAGTATAGAACCAACCCATGATTATTGTAGTCGCATTACTCGAGTGAACTGTGATACTTTTACATCAAACCGAACCAATTTGAAGGCGAAAATGGTAGGTAATAATTTCGGCATTTCCTTTGTTTCCAGCTCAGAAATGGTTGACGCAGCAGTCCTGGAGAAGCTCGAGGCTGGATTCAAGAAGCTCGAGGCTTCCGACAGCAAGTCGCTGTTGAAGAAGTACCTCACCCGCGAGGTTTTCGATGCCCTCAAGACCAAGAAGACCCCGTCTTTCGGCTCGACCCTGCTCGATGTTATCCAGTCTGGTAAGAATTCTTGGAACGCTACATGCATTTTGATGTTTTCGTTTGAAACCGACCACCGCTAGAGAGCCGTCGCTGAAAGTTGGCATGGAAATTATGTGTTTAACCGTCTTCAATAATAGCGAAGATCAATATGAAGTCTGAGCTAATTTTAGAATTTTAACACGTAAAATTTGACATTTTTTTTAAAGATGACAGCCTTGACTGATTGATTTTACTTAACTAAGTAGGCACAAAAAATATTTTTGTCCTATGCTAGTATGCTAGTATACCTGTAAGGTTCCTTATCTTCTTTAAAATCGCTTAAAATCGTTTAAAATCGTTTAAAATCTAAATATATTCAATTTCATGAACTCTGTAGGGAGAAATAGTGATTTTAAATTGCTTATCATCAAATGCCATTTCCCCTGAAATAGCGAGTCAACATTAATTATTCGTTCGAAGACATTTTTATGAAGGGACCCGAGTCCCAAAGTTTGCCTTGCCCAATTCAAAAGTGGCCAATTTTAAGTGCACGGTGCCTTATTCGTTCATACATTCCTAATTAAAATTTCAAGTGTTTGCCTATTAGCGTGTTGTTAACTGCTGATGTTTTTTGGCACGTCAAATGCAGTAGAGGGACGATTTAGTGTTCGACTTAGTGCAACGTGATTGTGTGCAGTGTGCAAGCAAGTCAGCTGTTTCAGCGGCTCGTTGACATTTAATGACGCGCACCTTGGACGTACGTTTGCCGAAATAATGTACTTTCCGGCTGGCGAGCGCACCAGACCAGACTAATTCCAAACACCAACAATGCTTTAACACCATTAGCAGGCGTCGCTTGCCACGCTAATTGACACTGCCATTTTGATGCATGTTGCTCAACAGTCAACGCTGAGGACGTACACAAAATGAGGGTAGACACTTTGCACACAGCGTATACTACTGTACACATACGTACTGTACTTGTACTTACTATAGAACTTAGTACTTTACTAAAGTGTGCGAAAGAAACTTGGCAGTTGCCACGACATTCGTTTTGCATAATTCTGAATACAATTCTCGTGAGCTTCGTGAAAAGACAAAAAAGAACATCAACGGCAACTTGTCTATTAATTAGTTTTCTAACATTTGTACCTAATTACCTTGAACACGAGGTGGATAGAGCTTTTACACAATAACTCGTGTAAAAGGTATTTTATCACGGCAAATAAAAATACGATTAACTGTATTTGTATCCTGTAATAGTGTTGTCTGGGTTGTCTGGGAGTTGGTTGCATGTTCGGTTGAATTTGAAGCCGCCGGCTCGTCCACGCGTTTTGGGGGCATATTGATCGAAAGTTTGGAGCCGGCAGGCGACAACGCCTAGATATTTCGCCTACCATACAATCGTGATAGTTGGCCTAGGAATTCTAGCCGAGTCTGCCATCCAGACTCCATGTCACGTCTAATTCACGTTAGAAAATGCATTGCGGCAAATGAAATGCTCAATTATCTCCAAAACACACCGCGTATGATCGGCTTATAAATATATGCATGACAAAGCCTGGATTGTCTCTATATTAGTTAATAAGAAGGGAACATGCATTATTACCATTAAAAACATATGGAAATTCAAAGAAGCTAAGTTTAATGGGGCTAAGTTTAATGGTTTCTTGCACGACATCGTATTTTCTAAAAGATTGTGTCATAAAATGGCGATATATTTATATAATGTCGTTTGATCGATCTTACATATACCCAACATTCAAGTAAATATACACGGCTTCGGTGGCCGGGTGCAAGTATATTGGGAGGGATTAATATTAAATTGGCCAAACCAAACGCTTGGTATACAGACATGTTTTCGAGCTAGCACACCTGGCCATGCTAGGACGTGACACATCGGTCAAGTTTCGGCTTAACGATGTCGATCACTGTGTGGACTCAACGCAAACGTTTATTTGTACAAATAAAAGCGATCGAGACAACCTCTTTAGCCACAGCAATAACAGTTTGCAATTCACTTGAATGCAAGTCCTAATTCGTTAGCCCAATCCTTCGAAAATTAAAATTTTTACTGTAACCTAGAGCACAATTATCAACGGTAAGGACAGTTGACAAAAGTATATCGCTTAAATAGGTAGCGGCAATGTTAAAGCATAGATAGCGTTTGCTAGATGTGACATTCAAAGGTAGATAATGCGACCTGGTCAAGCAAATATCGTGCAATTTACAAGCGTGTTCTGCCAGCGAGCACTCAGCTGCTAGCAGACACTAAAATCAGCAATTTCCAAACGTTGCGGCAAAAGTAACGCCTCGGAGATTCCATTACACAACGGTCTTCCATTAATAGAAAAAAAAAACATAATGGTTTAAGTGACACGGAACGGTCATATCCATTGAAGGTTATGTACAATTCACTTGGGATTGTAAATGCACAAAACGGTTTTGCCTATTTGAAATCGGCGATCCTCCTCGCGTAATGAGAATCCAGACGCTGGCTTGCTGAGCGAATTGCCGACTGCGAAGCCCCTCGCTTCGGCAGTCGGCATGATCATGTTCTCTGCCCATGACGATGCTCGATAGATAGATGGATGGATAGATACGATAATAATATCCTGGCTAGCTAGCTAGCTAGCTGTAGCTTAGAGTAGACAACCAACCACATACAAATATTCGAGAGCTCGTAGCAAGCAGGAAGCCATTGCCAGCTGCAATTCCAGCAACGAGCTGGGTCTCAATTATGACCACTGCTCTAGCTATTAGTTCAATTAGTCTTTTATTACGGTCTAAGAAGATTGTTCAGCTATATACACGAAGTTCGTATTGAAACATTACTGCAATGACAAACGAATGAATACGCTCAATAGCTGCCATACTGCAATCTGATATGAACCAGTCAATTTTTTTTATATTTCAATGCTCACTTCACCTTTACATTGCTCACATTTATTTATAATAATACATTATCATTCAGTGCATGTTTAAGGGATCTTATAACTAGCAGCGAGCTTTGAATCACAATCAACCCCTAAGAACAGATGTAATAGACATATTCAATTTAAACAATTACCTCAAATACACACTGAGAATAGCCATTTGAGTATTGATTTCCATATTGTCTTTGGTTAAAATGGTGCAAAAAAATATTATTGGCTCTGTAATGTTACCAAGGAAGATGGGGAAATCAACTAAACACTGGCCTTTCTTAGTGGGTACATGGCGTAATTTTTCTCTGAATGAAAAAGGTATAAAATGTAAGTCCTTGCATTGCATCTCTATTCTCTAGCATCTGTTTGCATGGTGATCTTCGTGAGAACGTCTCGTCGCGTGAGAAAGTCACGTGGCGAGAGAACGTGAAGCCAGGGAGCTTATAGAAACACCCCCTGATTGTTTTTTCTGGTGTCTGCGTCTAGGTCTGGAGAACCACGACTCGGGAGTAGGCATCTACGCTCCTGATGCTGAGGCCTACACCACATTTGCTGACCTCTTCGACCCCATCATCGAAGACTACCACGGTGGATTCAAGAAGACCGACAAGCACCCCCCAAAGAACTGGGGTGATGTGGACACCCTGGCCAACTTGGACCCCACCGTAAGTGGTCAAATCTGCGACTAGATTTTTCCGACGAAAGAAACGAGGATGTGTTTTTGAGACCCTGTTTTGATTTTTTCCAGGGTGACTACATCATCTCCACCCGTGTGCGTTGTGGACGTTCGATGGAGGGATACCCCTTCAACCCGTGCTTGACCGAGGCCCAGTACAAGGAGATGGAGCAGAAGGTTGCCACCACCCTGTCTGGCCTTGAGGGTGAACTGAAGGGACAGTTCTACCCCCTGACTGGCATGGGCAAGGACGTTCAGCAGCAGCTGATCGATGATCATTTCCTGTTCAAGGAGGGTGATCGATTCTTGCAGGTAAGGCGCACACGATTAGTCCACCGGGGATGACTTGCCAACAAATCGTCAGTTAGGGATAAGGTTTAAGGGGAGTGCCTCACCCTTCCCTGTGTTCACAAGTTCATAGTCTAGAAAATGAGAATCTATGTTAAATGCATCGTTAGTGTGTTAGTTAGTTTTCCCATGGGGGACCACCCCCATCCCAACTTGCTGCGAGGCAAGGTTGAAAATAGCACTGGATGGACATTTGAAGTCGACCAGCCAGCAACTATGAAAAGTATGCGTACTGTCTCAGTTAGATGTCGCGTCTTTGTTGCACTGGCTCGTGCTGCCAAGGTGCTGGCACACTCCGAAACGTTCACGGTGACGGTCATTGGATGCCTTCCCAAATCTCAATCGAATGTTTCTCCCCCCCCCTCCCCCTCCCGCACCACCTCATGATGCAAATGGATGTCTTTCGATTGACATGGCTACGATCGTAGCACATACCCGGTACAAAATCGTGCAAACATTGGTGTCTCTATGATCTGAACTCCTGCTCGACGTTTCTTGAAATGTCTCGATGCATTTCGGCGTGTCTTGATGTCCTGTTCCTGAGCGAAACGCGTGTCCTTTGCTTGTGCAGGCTGCCAACGCCTGCCGATTCTGGCCGTCTGGTCGTGGAATCTACCACAACGAGAACAAGACCTTCTTGGTGTGGTGCAACGAGGAGGACCACCTCCGCCTCATCTCCATGCAGATGGGTGGCGATCTTGGAGCCGTAAGTCTGACACCCCCGCGACCACACTCTCATCTCACGCTCGCATCTCGCACTCGCATCTCCCTATCAAGCACGTATTATACACGTGATTATTGAATTACTGATGTTTTGTGGATAGTTTATTGACCAAAAATGGAACCCATTGCACGTTTAGCTTGTAAGTTAAATGCGAACTTACCTTCATATTAATCATTTTTGCGAGATTACGCAATAATGACGTATTGAGAATAATGAGATAGTGACGTTGCCTGAAAACTTAGTGTGTATTTTGTCAGTTTTCTGATTGAAATCGATCATAATAGCGACTAATATAGAAAAAATCGTGATAAAAATGATGAAACCCCGGTTTGAGCCGGAATTTCGTTTTTTTTAAATATTAAAAAACCCAAATAACCCCAAAAAGGCTAAAAAGAGCAAAAATGTAAGAAACTGAGCGTCTGCGATGCGGTTTTTGCGCGACGACAGGTGTTCCGTCGGCTGGTGACCGCCGTGAACGACATCGAGAAGCGTATCCCGTTCTCGCACAACGACCGCCTGGGCTTCCTGACTTTCTGCCCGACCAACTTGGGCACCACCGTGCGTGCCTCCGTGCACATCAAGGTGCCCAAGCTGGCTGCCAACTACGCCAAGCTCGAGGAAATCGCCGGGAAGTTCAATCTGCAGGTACGCCACGCACGCCTCGCACACCGCGCAGCCTCCCAGTCGGGGAATACACCTTCTTCATCCAGGCACTAAGAGAAGCCACTTGGATTGAGATTTACATATTTCACTATTTTTCTTGGTTTAATTGCTGAGCTAATAATTTTTTTGTGGACCTTTCTTATCGAATGAGATATAGATAGGGAGACTTAATTTTTCTTTGGGTGGAATGGGCATACTCTCCTCAACTCCAGGGGGCCTTTTAGTTCACTGCACACTGTTCTAAACATATCACAACATTTCTTGTGGGTGTTTTTTCACTTCAAAAGGTCATTAGATTGGACAGTAAAGAATCTGAGCTGCAAACGATGTCCAGATGTGTTGACCCCACCTTATCAAAAAAGGCGTGGTTTTGGGTGGGCGGGGGGGGGGGGGGGGGGGGGGGGGCAAAATAATCTTTTAAAAATATCTTAAATAAATCTTTGGGTCCTTCACTTGCAGATTACAAGGGCTTCACGATTGCATAATGCCCAGTCCAAACACTCTGTGATTTTATCTTAGCTGCATGAGCAGGAAGGGAAAAAAGCACTTGGCAATAATCAGCAGTAATCAAGAAGGAAGAGAGTTTTGAGGAAGCAGATAGCATGTTTTGCTGTACGCTGGAAATCCCATTCTCGGAGATAGATGTTGATATTTGCTAGCAAGGTGAGAGGGCCAGGGTGGGGCCATGGGTTGTTTGTCGTGGTGTTTGCTGACGCGGCCGGTGGGAGATGAATAGAGATGCTGGGATGCTGGGATGCTGGTGTTGACCGGCGGCGCTGTTTGCAGGTCCGTGGCACCCGTGGAGAGCACACCGAGGCCGAGGGCGGCGTCTACGACATCTCCAACAAGAGGCGCATGGGTCTCACCGAGTACGACGCCGTCAAGGAGATGAACGACGGCATCGCCGAGCTCATCAAGATCGAGAGCTCTCTTTAAAGAGGCCAACACACATTTCGTACTCCAATGCTCTGCTCACCATCTAGCAGGCGTCGGAGTATAATTCATACCTTGCATCAAAATTTACCAAGCCACCACCATCAACTGTATTGAAAAAAATTGTTCTTTTCAGATAATTCTGAATTTTACTAATTTGCAAGCATTATTATACTTGGAATGGTCAACTAATTACATTGATGTGGTATTATGAAATAAGCCACTCTAATGATAATTAGTTATTTCATCTTTGTTTGTCTCTGAATAATTTACTATCAGTATTTTGAGAACTGGATTCTTATTGGCATGGCTTTGTTTCTGGATCTAACTCACTTTCTTCTTTCTTTCAACTGATATTCACGAAAAATAACCACTAACTGCATTACAACAAATCTTTCTTAGGCCTCGAGTGATATTTTGTGACAAGCTTGGATTGAATGTAGTAAAAATTAAGCTAGGTATGACAAAAAGTACATTTCGTGTCATTTCAACTCGCAACAATAGCATCTTAATTAGTCAAGTCAAAACTAAACAGATTTGGATGTTACATTATTGTAGGTATAGTCTAGGCGAAGTGTAAAGCTCACTTCGCTCAGTGTCGCATGCTTGAAATAATCAGTTGTTTTCAGTGGGTGCTAAAATACTTAACTGTTTGGGGCTGGTGTTTATTTGAGTAGAAATATTTCGTCTCTGAGCAAAGCGACTTTGATGCTAGAGTTTGCAGCTATTTGCCACTTTCATCTAGAGGTTCATGCATTATTGTGTTACGGCTATATGTTATCGGAGCCACATAGTTCTAGTCCTTTGGAAACATTGGTGAATGCATTTTTTCAGTCGCAAAATCAAGGAAGATAAGTCAGACATTGAAAAGACATATAAGAGTTAAACAAAAACTTGAAATACCATTCCCAAAAGAAAATTTTATGATTGGAAGAAATCCACTGTTTAAATAAAGACGCCGATAAATTTCCATAAAGTTCTGTGTTTGATCTTGTACTTTTAGAACATTTCTTGTAAATCATTTCAGTCCTGCCTATTGCCTATCCCGAATAAACCTACTGGCAATATTTTAACTGTCTGGGCATTAGTCCAATCCCAAATCAATTTCAATGTATTGACATGGCTTTCAGTTTCGATATGGCATAAATTCCAGATTAAACAACGGCTGGTATGGGTTCGAATGAATGGCTTCTGTGAAGGTTTGTCCACTGTTTATTTGAGAGGTAGTTTATTCTGTTCAAGGTTTCCTGGTCCCTTGTCGAAACGCATGACAGAATGTAAACATTACCCTAGAGGAAGGGAAAAATTAAATACCAAGAGCGGACACGTTACATTTTTGAAAAAAAATACCTCCTCTTTCTTCACGACACTTGCCGTGTACCTAAACTTTGTCAGAATAACCGCCTCGGTGCCGTCAAAATAATTTGTGTCAGCATCCAACTCGTCAAAAAATTAACTGTCACATTATTTACGTAAAATAAATACAAATAGCATGACAAAGTTGACGACATTTTAATGTACGTGAATCTAGGAATCCGTTCGCCGTTGCTATGGTAACCTATTAAATATACACAAAACAGAATAGCCAGCAATATAGGGTAAACATTTCTTTACGACAGAAAGGTACATGTAAAAGAAGCCAAGGAAGGCAAAGCAAATGGGTGAGTAGTAAGGGTCATAAGTGTTAGTGCATTTTATTAGCAGTAGCAGCCGATTGTTTACAGAGGGTGTATGTATTCCATGCACCTGTACATTGAGTCGTGACAAGTGGAATGGGTTGGTAATCTAGAGATAACGGGCTGGCGGCGCTCATTAATAGTACTATGCCGTACCACCCTGATAGGTAGCAGGGTTGTTGAAGCACAGTACAGTAGACTAGACAGTGAAACCATGAAACCAATGCCAGCTCATGCTGCAGGCATATCATTGATCTTAAAAGTATTATTATAGCATGTTAGGAAACGAATTCACGCAACAATTTTCACAAGAACATCATGTAATCTTAGTGCATTTGTACGAAAGTAATTTAAAGATTCCATTATGCATCGCATTATGCCCCTCCTTTTGACTGTGCAAGATAGCCGTATTGCGCATTTGTGTTTCGATTAGATTATCTATGTGAAAAATGAATTATTACATTCCAAACCGAACTTTGTTTTTATAACTTCCGGTAGGATATCTTTAAATATTATTGGTATTAATCAAATAAACTCAAAGGTTTATGTGTTTCTTTTCGTTTTCAGAATTCAATGTTAACATGAACGATGCATGGCCATGTAGTAGGAATGTTAGTAGGATTGTCAACTTAGAGAGTCCTCGTCTATAAATTTGAACTTGAACAATAAAATATGATGAGACACAAACGTCATTTCATGTCGCGAATTTTACTGTTGGTTGAATCTGATGTTTACCAGATATTGTTAGAACTAGAATCTATCTATCAGCCATTCTATTTATTTAATCTTTTAAAAGGTAAATAACGATGTTAATAGTAAAAGTATACGTCTCGATGCTCTTGTTTGTAAAAAAAAACGAAAAAACATTCCGCACAATTTATCGCACAACCACATAGTATGTGTAATGATTTCACTCACAAACGCAGTCATCATAATAGACCATAGACAAAGTACACAGACATCAATCAAAGGTATACCTCCTACACCTACCCACTTCCCTAATTAGTAATGTATAAAATGACAACTGACCACCAAAATGCATCGCACCGCCTTGATCTGCTAGCAAACACGTAAACACCGACACAACTAATCGACATCAGCTCCTAGAGCCGAATGAAAATCCTATGCAGTGATTGACACATAGCACCGGAAATCCTTGCAGGATCAAGTTAATTCCCTCTAGCGAGCATTCGACGTGTGTGGTGGCATGTCTTTTGTGGGCGCGCGCAAACCAGGGGTTGGCGGCGGCGGGGGCGGCGGGGGCGGTGGAGGCGCCATGCTCATCAAGAGCGTATCGCTTTTCTTGGCGTCTGGGCGCAGAGCGTCGTCAAATGCCGCCGCGCATGCAAGTCTCGCAAGGAACGACGAGGAACTCAACAAGAACAAAAAGAAAACTCGGAAAATGCAGAGCGAAGACAGCGCGAAGGGCGGCAACAACAAATGTTCGCTGAAGTTGATGGAACAGTTGAAGAAAACAACGCATTTTTCCAGGTTCGTGTTTGTTTTTGATGTTATTTTGTGAGATGAGATGAATGTTTTGGGTCGTTTGGAAAGCAAGGAAGAAGCATCCTGGCATTGTGTGTAGGATATGAAGCTCAAATATATTTAGTATTGGTACATTTTGGTTTAAATGTTGACTCTATAATGAAATCTTAAAGATATTATCGCGGTTGCTGCTATCGCGATTCGCGCTAAAAGTGAATCTTAGTATAAAATTTAAATGCCTTTTAATTTAATTATGAACGGAGTATACGTCTTCCGAGTTTTTGTATCGTATTTCATGGAGTGCTTGCCGGCTTGAACTTGTAAAACATCATCCCAGCAGCAGCACACATCTGCACGGGGACAAGATCGCGTGTTCTCCGTGTGAAATCTAGCGGACACCACTCTATCATTTGACCATTTCACTAGCCCTAAACGCGCCATAAACCGCGCCATAAAACACTTATACGGTTAGTAACGCTACAATTTCACGGGCTGTTTACAAATGATTTGCATAATTTACGACACCTTCTTTGACATGCGCGGACATACGGTCATCATTGCACTCATGCACTCATCATTGTTAATTACCTCCTATCATTGATAATTGCTGGCTCGTTGTCGAATTTTTATGACATGTGTGTGTGTATGTGTATGTGTTTTTTGGGAAGGGGGCGAGTAGTCGAAGCTTGTGGCCCGTGACCAGTTTCTATCAAATAATCCTTTTTTTATCAGGAAATGAGTTGCATTACAATGAAAAGCAGGAATGCATCTATCGCTATAGAAGTCACGACTATATAAAAAAAGGCGAATAGATTGATTGACACGTGAAAATTGCCTCAATATTTTTTATTGAGAACAGCACAGTTAGATTATCAAAATGATAATAGCTCGACTGGTTTAATAGATTGGCGTCTATTTTTGTGTTGCAGGCGAGAAATTGAAGCTCTAGATCGTGTGTATAGGAAATTAATCACAAAAAATTCAATCAACCCGAATTGCGGGCCGGCGAGCTCGGGGGGCAACTCAAAGAACCCCGCAGTGTCGACGACAACAGGGGCGGTCGTGGCTCCCCCGCCGAACGAGGTTTGTTCGCCCAACGTTGATAAACGTTGATTGTTGACCAACGTTGATAGAAAGCAATGTGTTATTTCCACCTGCACACAACCAATTCACTGTTCTAAACTCATTAAAGTAACACCCGTGTGGCTGAATTATTGCTAGCGTGTCAGTCGACACGAAATGCGCACGAAGCGCACAGCCGTTGTTACGAAACTACCCGAATAAACGCACAGTTTTTCTTCCATACACCGTCGATTAGCGCACAAAGTTTAAACTGTAAAACTTTGTCTGTAACTACTTAAGAACGTTTTCTTAGGGACTGGAACGAGTCGTGTTCCGCGAGCTGATTCACAACACGTTCGACTTGGTGACCGAAGAAGTGCTGATGGACAGGATTTTCTGCGCTTTCGATCGTTTTAACGATGGTGTGATCGGATTGGAGGAATGGGTGACAGGCTTATCGGTGTTTCTACGAGGTACCCTGGAAGAGAAAACAGCGTTCTGCTATCAGGTCTATGATCTTAACAACGATGGGTTCATAACACGAGAGGAAATGTTACATTTGCTAAGGTAATCTTTGAAATTATTACGAGTCGAGGAAAAGGCAAGGGGTGTTTGTAACAACGTCAGAATGCTGATAAATGGAGGTTTAATTTTCTGACAATTTCTAACTCAATGGCATTGCTGACGCCAGTTGCCATTTGATAGGTAACCAATTTTTCTGCGAATACCTACTTTAGTAGATCGCGAACACTAAAAGACAGTTTACAAATATTGAAAATGTTAAAAACACCACTTCAGCTCTCACGGCTCATCTACATGGTACATTGGGCAGTTAGCAGTCATTGGGTACATGAACATCGCACTCAGTCATGTCGATTACCGGAGCCGATCTAATTCCCAGAGTGATTCGTCTTTGCAGAAACTGCCTGGTGAAACACCCTCAAGACGAAGAACCAGACGAAGGTGTCAAGGACCTAGTGGAATTGGCACTGAGGAAGCTGGATTACGACAAGGACGGGAAAGTGTCGTACCAAGATTTTCAGATGACCGTCAACGACGAGCCGTTGCTGTTAGAAGCATTCGGCCAGTGTTTGCCCGCGGACAGTGCGTGCCAGACCTTTATGTCCACTCTTTGAATCGGGTCAGAGTTCAAATTGTTCATATTGACCAGCAATTTATTAACTTAACATTATAGGATAGTACAAACTGTAACTTAGGCGTATATATAATAAACTATGTAACGTTAATCGGTGCAATAGTAAATTCAAATGCACGATTAACTTAATTCGAACAGGAACATTCACTCTTAGTGCGTAGACAACAATAGGTAGGCAACAATTTTTCGTTATACAGCGAAGTCGTTTAAAACCGAGCCTCTTGCCAAAATCTGAGATTCATCGAAGGGATGTTCGGATCGTTGCAGTGAACGCGCTCGTTTCTGAAATATAAAAACAAATTATGAATTTCCAACCATCGTACAAGAAACAGGGTTTGTGCTTGAATTTGTATTTGTCCCAGCGTACCTTGAATAAAGTTTTCACTGCAGAGAAAATAATTTAATACACGCTTTTTCAACAATCAGCTATAGGACAAGTTTTGAAAACGCATGGTTTTTCATTACACCTCAAAAATAGTTTAGAATGCCGAAAAAAAGCGAAAAAAAGGACGAGAACATGAAACCACAAGAAGCGCGAGATTAAGTGATCCAGCATCTCACTCACCCTGCTTGGTCGCTGCGTACGAACGAGTTGGGGGCGATATGTTGCAGTTCAATCCTGTCCGTGTTATCACAGATGATTCGCGACAGAGTAGACTTCTTGATCTCTCGCAGTTGCTCTGTAACAGAATTCAAAGTTAGTGACGAAATGGACCGACCTTGCGACATAAGTCATCATATAGGGCTCGCGAGATGATTCCCAGCTCGTTCCCCCATGATGTTTTCTCAAGGGTCAACGACACGCCGACTCCAGTTTTTGGACCGTCACCGACACTACTCTTCCATCTCATCGCACATAAAAATGGGCAAGGAAAATGATCCACCAAAAACTCCCTCGACGATTCTGTATCGATTCGAAGTCATCTTACTAATTGTTTGTCCAATAATGGAACTACAGCATGCATCCTGTAAACTTCAAAGGCTGCATTTCTTTCGTTCCAACATGAGCAACACTCCTGTCCCAAGGAGCTGAACTCGAGTGAAATGTACCACACATTCAAAAAACTATGTTTAAACTATAGTTTAGAAATAAACAGTGGATCGCAAGCTTTCCAAAAAAAATCGGTAAATTGACCGTCAAACTTTAAATTGGTGACTTGTATCACGTAGCTCGTACCCATGGTGAATGAGTGGTCGTGTCCGCCGTGCTCGTAGAAGAATCGGTCTCCGCGTCGGAGCCGGGAGAACTGGTCGGCGATGATGCCCATGAAAGTCGGACCGACGGCGGCGCCGGGGACATGGCGTTCGTGCAGCCCCCCCACAAACAGGTCGACGTCGTCGGGCGCAGCATACACAGATCGGATCGCAGACACCGCCTGGAGCAGAAACAATTGCATCAGAATCGCTAGATTGGGATTTGTCATCGACGTCGTTGTTCTGTGTAAAAACCAAAATTAACTGCTTCTCTTTTTACAGAGGCGTATTTTCATCGAATTGCGTCGGTTTGATTTGAAAAAAATGTTGCCTCTAAAAACGACCGTTTGTTTTGTAGCTATTGGTTGCCATGGTTTCCATGTAACAATCTTCCTATTGCCTGACAACACACCTGTAGACATTGTTTTTAGCTCCAACTAGAAATTTTAAACAAGATATTTAGAGGTATCTTTAGAATCGTGAATTCAGATCAGTTGATCCGATACGAACGGTGAATACGACAGCCAACACAGAACGTTTGAAGCACATCCGATTGTTTTCATCTTTACGGAAAACAGCCAATTAGCGCAGTTACGCACAAAGCTCGATGAAACGGAAACTAAGCTTAATTGAACCTAGCCTCGATTCTGTGTAAACTTTGCCTTAAAAACTAATTACACGTCAGAGAAACTCAAATCAAAATATCAATTAGTTAACGATAAGCATGAGCTCACTCCCCGAGGCGGTCCATGCCCACGAGGAGAGTAGAGAATGAACAAAGGATAATTACATCATCATCCATCAGGTCTCTGAAGTCTTCGAATTGGCGAGCCCTGGGCAAACCTAGCAGCTCGCGGTATGCGTTATACGGACCAACCCCGTGATCCCGACCCCGCTGGATGTTGATAGCACCGAGATCGACCCCGAATGGATTGCCGGAACGGAACAGATAACGATTTAGCTGCAGAAAGAGAGAATCGAGTTCCAGTCAGTCATCGGAAATAGAACTGCTGATAAAATCTTAATGGTCGTGTTTAACTTACACTTTCAGACAACGAAGGGTCAACATTCTGCATGGGTTGATTCGCTAATGTCATAGTCATTCGATCGAAGAATTCGGTCGATCGCATTTTAGAGGGATCGAACATGATTTCAGGCATCAGAATAACTTCGTCGATATGACCGTGTTTCATTACCCTGGAACATACATCAACAACGTGAACTGTGCGATCGGGACTCGCTGCAAATAATAGTTTGATATGGCAATTTTCAAAGTCTAATTACCTCAGTCGTCCGTCGACCGTAGAGTGGCCGAATCTGAACGCTGCCACAGAAAATTCGTTCGTGATTGATGGGTTCACGTCCACATCGTAATCAGACGAGTAGCTGTTGAATCTCACGCCAATTCCGAAATCTTGCATCGCTTTCTCGCCTGCAAAATATAAGTAATGTCGCAATTTAAACAAGCAGTAAGTATGGGCAGTATCAAACCAGAATTTCAAACCGATATTTTTTCGTACCTATGACAAGCGGCAACCATTCGGCGTAAAGAATGTTCTGTAATTCGGCGATTACAATTCGGCGGGTTTCTTGAAACAATAGGTCGTCAGACCACCGAGGGTTGAGAATCGACAGCTCGTTCGCAATTCTGTTGTGCTCTCGATTGAACAGCAAATGCAGAACCACCAGCGTCACTTGTTGGTTGACACGAGAATCACCTAAAATATGTTTCACAATTAAATGTTGTCAACATTTTTACTGTATTACTCAATTTTTACATATCGTGTTCATTCGAGAAAAAGTATGTTAAAAACCTCGTGGATGCAACGTACCAGCTTTGAAGCAAGCAGACCCCCTCTCCATGGTAAGACAAGCTTCTTTGTCTTCAGTTAGCGGGAGCAAATCTCGTTTGAAGTCGGTGAACATTTGCAGACGACCACCTCTGAACGTTCTCAGCTCGTCGGTGAGCTCGGGATCCGTCCCGTACAACATCGAACCATCGATATAATGCGACACTTGATTCATCTAAAAAAACCCGCAATTAGGGCATTGCCAACAGGCGATGCATTTCACGAAACCAAACAACCGCTAGAAGCAAATTACCTGCTGTGCGTATCCTAAATTGCAGTCATATCGGGGGGCCAGCATGGAGCGAACCAGATTCATGCAACGTTGTCCATACGCCGAGTAGAATGGGTCATCCTCGGGAACGATGATAGGAAAGCAAGCGAAGTGGTGGAATTCTTCTGGAAGTTCACTGCCACCATGGTCGCAACAGGATATCCCACTCCCATTCACTGAAACACGGGACAATTAGCGAGCAGAACTGCATGCGAAATTTACGGAAATAAATTTTGACTGGTTAAATTGGCACTCACAATGCTTAGTTGATGGCGAAAGCGTTATGTCGTGTGTCATGAACTGGCCGAACTGCATCAGCATCAGCGTGAAATGCGAGTGAGGGTTGTTGTGATCTTCAAACACTCTCGAGCTGATGAAACGGGCATTGGGGAGCTCTTGCCCATTCACGACAGACCGGCGAACGCTCCAAATACCTTCAAAGTAAAAACAATTACGTTGTATTTGAAACGCGATGAGATCGAGACATCTAGCCCAGGTGTAAAACGCATCAAAACGGTGGGATCACGTTACCATCAGCATAGCTGGGAGGAAGGAGTCGCTCCATCGGACCGTTGGCCGACCCCCAGCGTGGCCTGAGCAGGTTGTTGCAAGTCCCATCCAGCTTCCTGTACCTCATCGGCGGGCACTCTGGATCAGGCGGACACACGTCTCCCAATCCCGTCCCTCGCAAGTCGGCGTTCAGCATGCCCAGCTCTAGCTGTCTGTTCGTCATCCCGTTACTGAAATCACATCGATATGTAAGGAACGAGACCTCTCTGTGCCAAGCAGAGCGAGTTAACACTCCGAGGTCCCAGAATCGTACCCACATCAGCATTTTCATCAAATTGGTCACTTGATAGTTATTTCAATCGGGCACGTAAATTAGAACAGACAAAAGTGATTGCAGACATAACCCGTACCTGTCTTTCAGTCCTCTCGTCGCGAACGTCATTTCCATCGCCCCTTGACCAATTTCCCAGCCAAAGTTATGACCAATCATCGGACGCTGTCTTTGGAAATGGCCGAAGCTGGGAGTACCACGCTCGATAATCATCTGATGCGGCGATGGCAAGGAGATCATGTGGGCTACGTGCGCTGCCAGCTGCCTCATTTTCATGTGCGAACGGTACACGATTTTCTCCAGCTCATGGGTGGTGGGGCTAATGTAGCTAGTCCTAGCCGTTTTAGCATGGATATCTACAAGAAAATTAGATTTTAGAAAACTCGTGGCTGCATCGCTATGCGATTCGATTAAACACAAGTATGGCAAACACTTCTTGGTACCTGTGTGGTTCTGGCCGGTGGTGCAACATACCCCAGTTTGGCCACTGGGAAGAGAGCACGATTCAAATTTGTTAGTGTCGATGACACGTGCCGGGCACTGGATGAAGGAGACGCAGATTCCTTTAGAGCCTTTGTGTTCTGCGCTGCACGGCTGCAGGGAAGCTGCACGCATCACTATTGGTACAGTGGAGCCGGGCACCATTCGGGTGGTGTGCGTATCTTCGACTTGGTGTGTGAAATGGCTTCGATAATGCATGATACTGCCGGAGATTTCCATGCTCATCGTCGATAGCAGCGTGAGAAGTATCAGCGCCCTTGGGCATCCACCGAACGTCCCCATTTTCTGAAAGGTAGCCAGAGGCGAGCTTAGAATTGATGCGAATCCACGTGGTCGTTGAGACACGACGTGCACAGAGTGGGATTGAAAGCAATTCATTTTAGGGTCAGAGAGTTGGCATTCAAGAGCACATTGTTAATTAAATACTGAACTTTCGGAACAGAAGGCAGTCGGTATTGAATTCCTCGAATATGTTAAGTTTGGTATTGGTTCGATCAATTTCAGATTTTCCATGACAGACATAGATTTGTAGCTCAGAGCACGCCGATCTCAACTTAATCAATTGCAATGACTTACCGGGCTTTAATGATCACGTCGATTTGGTGGATCTCCAGCCAAATGCAATGACTCTAAAATGTAGACAACTTGTCGAACCGAACTTCTTCACCGCACCACGTCCGAAGCCGAAAAGAGACGCGAACTAGTCAGCTACCACTATTTATAGTGTTTTGATATCAGGGTAGGTAGGTACACTTAAAACCAGTTTATCATTTTGATAGGTAATTAATATTCGCAGATCTATTGGTCCTCAAACATGACGTCATGTTCACTCTTTTGACACAAATGGCGGGGACCTTTTGAATTTTTCAACTACAGAAAAATTCCCCTATATTTTTATAATATTTCTGCTACTTTAAATCAAAATATTTCTGTATAAGATTTTGGGAGACCACATGCATATTGACGTCCCGATTCCACAAACTGTCACACTCAATGACTCAACCATCACGAGTCAAATTTGATAACATGCTGTGGCATATTAATGTTTTATTTTTCAATAACACACGTGAACACACCTTACAATACTATTCTAAAAGTATTTACCGAACGGAGCTTAGGACGTAGTTGCTTTAACTGGACCCGAAACCATTAGCAATAGATGCTTTTTTAGAGGAAAGCAAAAGCAAGTAACCAAAGCAAAACAACTAATGTGATGGTTATGGACAGAATGGTGCGAGAAATAGTAGAAATACATTTTTCGAAACGAAATATTCTTTCCAAAATTTGTATCCGAACTGCGGCTTGAACCTAATGTCAAATAACATGGTTTGTTTTCAGTGTAGGATAATTGGATAATGCATAGTCCCGAACAGGCAAGAATATCCGGGTTCAAACTCCGGCATGGATACAAATTTTTTTCACTTAAAACACTTGCTCAAAACAGTGAATTTCCATTGACACGGAAAGAAAAATGCGTAGTCTTTGCAACTTAAAGTATATTAATTTATTTTCATTGTCTGTTGATAAAATAACTATTTTAAAGATATACATACCTAGGTATGATAAGAATACAACAAAAACATGATAACAATAAATTTCAATTTAACTAAGAAATCATACCATAAAATCAGATAATTTCGAAAACTAAGACCACCACTAGTTTTGCTATGCGCACACATACAAAAATGAACTGAATTACTACCCATGAGTTAGGTTCTACCATAGCTACTTTTAACAGATACAGATACTAGGATATATATAATATTTATTGATACTATTTGTGGTACCAACTGGTTCTCTTAAGGGCTAAAATGCCAAATTTCCCAGATCTTTGCCCATCTCTCAAAAAACTTCTACGCAAACTTGAGATAAGCTAGTCAGCTTTCTGCATGAATTTTCGTCACTCCACCACATAAATTTCTACACAAACATAATAAAATATCATAATTCAACGCACATATAAATTATATTCAAAATGCATTAAAATTAGCACCATAAATTGACAAAAGCTAAGAACATTTTACATCTACTTATTAATGTAGGGTAAAATGTCTCCAAGTTTTTTGACATAATAATCTGGAACGAGATCCAGATCGTCTTGCACTGTCGACTTCTTCCATGTCTCGACTTCGTCCAAGGTCGTTACTCCTGTCAGCACCAGGAGAGTTTGAAACCCACATTTTGTGCCGAGGAGAATATCTGTATTGCACCTGGAATGACGAACAGAATCAGTTGTGAACGACATTGAATACACGAAAACAGATATGAAGTTGGGTACCCACAAAAAAGCAACCTCAACATTGCCTCGAATGCAATTTTTGAATTTCGCGATTTCACGGTACTAAAGCCAATTGTGACGTTATGTAAAATTCCACATTAAGGCAGCGTGGGGAGCTTTCAATAAACCTACAGTTGGATAGTGGTTTATTAGTCAATTCATGAAAATGACCATGAACGATAGTTGACCCTGCTTATTTAATCAATGCACTACGGCAGGGAAATCATAATCCAATTGGCAATTCCTAGTGGGTACCCAAAGTATATTTGGTGAAATTAAAACAATAATTTTAGCAATGGTGTCTTATCAAAAGCTGGCGCTATCATCATTGGATAAGAAGGCAGATGACTTGACTATCCAACCCCTACAGATGCAATAGTACCGTTCAATTAACTAAATCCATACAATGGGACATGGATCCCTGCATTGCATTCCCTGAAATGTAAATATGTTGCCAACTTATTGCATGTTGCAACATACATGTTCTATTTGGCATTTATACATAGTTATTTTCTTTACACTTCTTTTACGTTAATTACAGTTATTAAAACAGTTATTAAAATTTTAAACAGCGTATCATAATTCCAACAAAACGGCAATTTAGCCAATGCAATATTATTCTGCTTAAGCTTGAAATGAAGCAGTTTATTATAAGAACACAAACGTACCTATCACCAATCATGAGCGTACGCTTGGGATCGATCTTATTGTTCTTGGCGATTGCCTCATAAATGTACGGATTGGGCTTGCCGACTTTAAATGCTTCCCGGCCCGCGCATGTCTCGATTGCCTTCACCATGCAACCGGTACCTGAAAATTAGTCACATTGCATCAATTTTAAAACCTTTGAATGAACAGTACTTTGTCTCACCGCCATTTGGCATCATCTGGGGTGCATCTGTGTAAATAATAACACGTTTAATCAACCCATTGAAACATGTTGGTGTACCATTGCTCAGTTTTAATTGGAAACTTAATTTTTTGTGTATGATATTAAGTGGAGAAAACACGAGTCTCAAGAATGTAATATAATGTGGTATTGTATATCAAAAGGTAGTAAAACCCAAACAAAAGCTCCGATTGCTACAAATATAATCGTTTCTATTCCCGCACGCTGCAATTTGCATAATTATTCTCATGCTAGTTTCATGTTAATTAAAAATAAAGGATTTTATTGAACCTAATAATTGGGAGTGTTTTTTAGAGTAAATTTGAGTCGTTGGCATCCAAGGAAATCAATCCAAAAGAGGCTATGAAAAATCATGGCAACGGAGAACCAGTTATTCTGGACATTGGATGCACTACTAAGTACTAACAAACAAATAGCTCGATTACTGCCTAACATAGGAGTAATATCATGGTTAGTTAAACATTCAACATCCTCTCACCTGGCATTACTAGATATGCTTCACTGTCTGATCTAGTAGGAAATCTTTCGTCGGTGTTTGTAGCAACAAACAGACAGTCCTTATTACTCAGATAACTAGCAGCTTTCATCATCTTTGGGAAACTGATGTGCTCATCAAATCCGACTAGGACAGCACCAACGTCTGGATCCAACTCTAGGTTGTTGACAAGGTTTGCCAAACTATCGTTCAGGACATCAGGCTGCAACGAGGAAAAATAAATAGCTTAAAGCATGATTGTGAAATTACGGTAACAAAAAAATAACCATTTGGGTTTCAACTTGCAAGTATATTTTTGCACTGGAGGCTCTTGGAAGTTCGCCAGTCTAAAATCTTGCCATTAATTCTCGCCTTGCAATCAGAGGCTGAGGGTCTTATTAACTAGTTCACATTTTTCCGAGTATATTCAGGAATAATAGCAATATTCTCAAACTTTTACCTACCCCAACGCCTGAGTGTTCTATCCCCACTAAATCTAGCTCTTTTGTGATTCCCGTGGAGCCAACGACATACACCTTCTTCTTAAATCCAAGATCTTGTAAATAGCTTGCAGCCAGATATGATGTCGACATTATTTCATTAATACTGGCAACGAAACCGAGCGCATCACATTTGGTTAAAAATTCAGCTCTTGTTTTAGTGCTGTTGTTTGTAACGTAAAACACCTGCTTTCCAACATCTCTGAATTTATTGAGTACACTGGGAGCTCCCGGAATTATGTAATTGTCCAACCAGAGGACACCTGCACAAAAATCAAAACAGGTTAACGGAAAATGGAGAACATGTGTCAAAATAACGCTCAAAATAACGGTTTTATGCTCACCATCACAGTCAGTCAACACCGTATCGAATGAATTCAGAAATTCATGTATCTTAAATGAATCAAGGCTGAGCAGGTCTACTGCTGACATTTTGGATCCTGCAAAAAAGGTGTTCTTTAAACCAGACCATAACCTCCAATTTTGCATATTAGCAACAATATGTGCACTTTGAGAAACAATGGTTTAAATAGTTCAACGGAGGAAAAGATTCAGCTTTTAAGACCCTTGCGTTTTCCGTTTTAGAATTAAGTGAAAACAGTAATGCATTATCATAGACACTACGTCAAAATTAACATTTTGGCATACAGGAACGTCTATAGGATCATTTCACTTACCGGGTAGGTGCTGCAGCTTTGACTGTTTGGCACAACTGCACATTCCAATCGTACTAATGCCTTATCTTGTTCGACGAATCTTTAAGAATTCGTAATTAAGGACAGTATGACTATTTATTGATTAGTGATTAAGCTGCCAACGAATTGAACTTCAATGCCAAGGCTAAGTATTTGCGAAATGTCAAGATTGTTGACATTTTTGAGTTTTGACACATACCATACTTTGTTCTGTTTGGAAATTCAAAACAGTCGCTGCTCTCTAGTGAGGGTATTTGGAACTACTCTACCATGGCGATGAACATGCCGATAAATTCAATTATGAGCATAAGTAATCTTCGAAGATTTAATCAAGGTGTAATTTTAAGGGGGATGGACAATTTGGAGAAGGAAAATGTACACTGATGAACTTTGTCAGGTTATATTTAAGTGTTATTATTTTTAAATTAAATCATAATGATCGGTGTGTAAAAATAAATACTATGGCGGAAAATCAAATTAACATCTATGATATGTCCATTCTCATAATCTTAAATTCAACTGATAATGTTGATGCGTTCGAATTTAAAACAACAAAAAAGATCTTTGTCTATTTTTCGCAAATTCTCGGTACGGTCTACCACCTCTAAAATAGGGTGATTCGATGCGGTTGCTACTGAGTCGGTTAATTTCCAGTCCATTCGCCCGCCGTTCCTCTTGGTTCCTCTCCAAAGCTCTTGCGTGGGGTATTTGATCCCAATAAAGATGACCGCGACCAAACAGGTATTTGACAGCCGCCCTGGCTGCATCTCCAGTCAACAACAAAGGATCGACGACTTCTTTTTCTCTCTCTTCTTCTATAAACAGAAATTCAACTGTCATACATAAAATTTAATTTATATTTGAAATTTGAATCTTAAAAATTCAATTGCGACTGACCTTGGATTTTATTCGTTTCAAAATAGGGTTGTTGGTATGTCGTGTCCACGTCCAGGAACGAACTTACGTCGTTGAGAGGATCCAAAAATGTTCCAGTTTGGGTTGAAGCTGCTGAGTCAATGCTAGTTAATACTCGTCGCTGGTTGGGGTGGACTGAAATACAAATTTGGCATCAACATCCGGGGATGACGAGAATATAAAGACATGTCGAAGTGAATCACTCAAGAGATGATACCTACCTAAAGTTCTTGCTCCCCTACTTTGAATTGGTTGGGGGAGTTGGGGGAGTGTGTAGCTAGGTTGGTACCGGGGCAAAAAATGCTTCGTGAAAGCAGCTGAGCTCGGTACACCAGCGCCAGAATCAACTGAAACAAACGGAAGAATTATTATAATCTTACCAAAATCTTACATCAGCAGATTCAATTCAATAAATTATTTTAGCAAAGCCGAAAATTCGTTTTACCCTTAACTTTCGTGTCTTACCGCAAAATGAACATTAGTTGTGTACTGATTATTCTAATTGGCAAATTGAGAGGGAATTACCGGTTCCGAATGACTATGGGCCATTCCAGCGATCGCATCATTACCTGTCTTTTTTAGGAATGCAAAATATACTAACACGCGATAGCGGTCCTGAAGAGCAAATCCTATAATTGTTCCTACCGTGACTTGAAGCCAACGTTCGACGTTGGTGAGTTGTCTACTCTCAGTTTCTCATGTTCTAAGGTGATTTTTTTTTTACGACACCAGTTACCATCGGTAGCAAGAGACGTTAATTTCATGAATTAAAACTGATCTAAGAGTACCACAGAAGCACGCAACACTTAAAAAAATACTTGAACGAATTGGAAGTAAATGCTAGTGCCAGCAAGTCACTAGCTAGTCATCCGGAGTAGCAACACAAGGGAACACGTAAGTTCAGCTCTTATCAGTAGCCAGTTTATTATAATCGTGTATTTAATTGTTGTAGAGCGGCCATGTTTACAAGTGATAAGTGTTGTGTTTTGGAATGATTGATTCATCATCACGCATAGGTTTAGTATTTCCATACCTGTCGAATAGCTATGGACTCCATGCTCGTAATTTTGTGTGGGTGAGAAAAACTTGACGTGTACTGATGATTGAGGCAGGGGCGACGAAGAAACCAGACTTAGAAGTAAGGTTGCCGAAACCAGCTGTTCAATCTGTAAGAGAGAAAACCAAGCCACTGATCAAATACAATTATTATACTTTCCTGCAATATATCTTACAATTTCCGTGCGAGGTAACATGCTTGTATTTCAAACATTTCTATTCGATTGATACATAATTTAGTTATATGATGGGCATTTAAATTCAAGTTGCAGTCAAGGAGACGAATTATAAATAGTAATTAATCCAGGCGAGGTGAAAAATGTTAAGCAAAATGCCCTAACCAAATGTTAAGCGAATAAATAAACCCATTTATTGGTTTGTTTATTTCGTGATAGCAAACGAACGAGGCGGTAATATAATCATTCGAAAACCGTGTATTTTGATTCGATCTCGTGAGAGCAATCAATTCCAACATTTAAGATTTGACTGCAACGATACCTTGAATTGACCCGTACTACATTGTCCAAAGGTCATACACATAAGTGTGGACCATATAAACTATATAGTTGAGACGGTTGTTCTCGTTCTCAGTTCAGAGAAGTCGAGTTTATATTTAAATATTAGATTTTGCAAGTGCTGTCAGGTGGAAAAGTCAAACAAGTATTCGACCTCTTAAGCAAATCACTACGTACCAACTTATGTTAAACACACTACAATGAAAGTATACAGAAAAAGCAGTAAAATATCGATTTAACAAAAAAGTCATTCGGAATCATTGCATAATTTTTATCTGTGGAATAATTATTTAATCGGCCATGAGTTTCATTTAGCCTGGTCAGTTTACGAACGACCTGTAATACTGCACTTTCGATGTCATTGAGTGATCACCGAGGGCGTGGGCCCCGAATGATTTCCGAATGATTGACATTAATACGATAATTGTGTCTGCATCCCCTAAAGTACCTAATATCACCTTCACTACCTGGAAGCTTTCAAATTGAAACCTTGCTAAAATCACCGCGTACAATGGTTCAAATAATGGGACAATCATGCCTTGTGTTTGGAAATATAATGGTGACGAAATTTGATATCCTCTTCAAAATGCTCGATACCAAGTATAGTGAAATGCGAACAGTTAGTTTTAATCTTCTCAAATCGTGAATTTCGAAACGGAACGTCTGCGTTATAAAGATATTACAACCACGATTGCATGCATTCGGACGTTTTCGCATTTGCACGTCCATGCGTATCAATAGAAAGTATTTATCATTACTTGAACTTGTAAGACGTAACATAACACAATGATGTGTTTGATGATACAGAGACTTAATGGCGTGTGTAGCGTTCAATAAATTGTTGAAATATCATTGGCTCACTAAAAGCATTGATACCATTTTGTAGAGAGACAATGTCAGACAAAGAGATACAGCTGCAGTACACATCTAAGTATACAGCCAAGTGCCAATACCGCCGCCCAAATGGACTGCTTCCACTTTTCTTTCTGTCTATCTACATGTCAATCAAGAAATGAGTATCAGTTGGCATCTCAAGGGAGGCAAACTCGCTAAACCTAATCATAAAGCACGATCGACAGTGTTTGATAATCCTGCCAGCTGTCTGATCACCTTAACTTAGATAAAGAGCATAATTAATATAAAAACTTTCAAGTATTTGATGGGATATGAATTCCCTTTGATTATCGTAACAAACTAACGGTACTGGTAAGCATCGTTTTAGTAAGCAGCTTTAGGTCACTGGTCATCGACTAAAAAAGCAGGATGCAATTTTGGGGTTGGTACGGGTTGACAGGATCCAAGGATATTCACCCAACCTCTCAGGATGCATCGTATCCCTGGCGAGAGATGATCAAATGATCAATGATTAGAGACGATTCTTCGTCTGCTTGCATTGTCTTCGGACTCTGAGGACGCTGTGGCAAAAGCATGGACCCAGTCTGAGTTCTCTGACCATAGACTATATAAAGTCTTTATTTTATTAGTTATTGCTACAATTGATTAATGCGACATCACAAAACTCACTTTCACTCTTACTGAATTTATAGATTGAAATCTTACCGTCAAAAGTCACGGTTCTTAAAACTCCCCTCTAAGCAAATGTTTTTCTTGAAGATCTCATTATTATTTTTTTTGCGATGGAAAAAAATATCACATAATGCCAATAAACATGGAAACTATTTAATAGTTTTTGCTCGACTCTCTATTGCATGCACTGATCTTGGGAATAGCGCTTACACATTTTACTGAGTTTTTTTTACATTGCTTAAACAAATGATCCAGATTTTTAAAAATTAACGAGTAAGCCTTTCGTCAGTTCATGAAATTCCTCCAATCTCATAAATCGCAGGTTAATTGCAATGTTGCGGAACGTTTTTACGTCAATCGTTTTTTGCGATAGTTTATACCTATAGAGTGCCTACTCACAATTATGTGCACCAGCCAACACGACTCAGTTGCACAAACAAGCAACAAGCAACAACACACCACAGACAGAGACAATGTTCACGCGTATTTGCCATGCAAAATGCGCAAATTGCTTTCTTTTCTAGCTTTATTTTGGGCGGAAAAGTCGTGCAGTTCATAGGTTAAGGTCGTGATCTGATAGCAAAAGTGTATTGTTGAGAATGAAACGAGACTGTGAACTATTTGAGATCATTGAATGATCCATTGTGCTGAGATCACACCAGAGAAAAAGACAACAAATTAATTACCAGCCATGTCACTCACATCCACGTGGGTCAAAGTGAAAAGATGAGTAAGACATAGAAAAACGTGTTAAAATCTCGACTAGGTTAGCGAAAACATATGGGCTTGTGAATTGTGTATTTAACAAAATTTACAAAAATTAGCGGAATGATTCTCACACCGCCTTTTCCCAAATTTTCACGATTTATTCTTCCCACTAACGTGAGATCACTTTTTATAGTGTTAACGCATCGAGAAACAATGTGTGTTTACATTAATTTAAATGCAAATTTAATTAATTTGTATTCTACTGGTTCAGACTAAAACTTGAGACAGTTTAGTTGAAATACTTGCAAAGGATCCAGGTGCATATCAAATTTAGAATTACAGTAATTCTAGGGAAAGTTGACTGTCGTCAAAAGATGATGACATACACACTAATTCAGTCTTATCTTCCCAAGGTGAGTGCTGTTGAATTCACGTACACCCACTAATAGTTCAAGATAATTCCCTACTTTATACGTCATTTGTATTTATCATCTTGGTAACAAAAACTGCAAACAATATGTCGCACGGCTCGAGATCCCAGAGCTATAGTCATTCCGCACCGACCGCATTGATAAGAGACTCAATATTTTAGTCACACCTAGAGCTAAGACGTGCAGTGCTTTCTGTCGATCGGTAGAGGCATGTGTTGATACGTCAAAGTGTCTGCTTTGTTTCAGTTAAAATCGCGAGAGCAGCATGAAATGTTGTGCTGAACACTGGCTCAGTGGGCTCGATTTGCAAAACTCGCACTGCTATCACTGGTATGTATCAAATATTTTACGTAGGGCAAGTCATCAAATGTCAAATCAGGTCGACGAAATTTGGGAACAGGAAGTGAGTCGTGATGTTTTCGATGGGAGTTATCAATTGTGCATTGACTTTTCCATCCCATCATCCAATGCCCCCAAGGTTTACTTTGGCAATTCTTTACTAGGTCTGTTTCAGCCGCAGATAAATACCCCGGAGGAATTGTTTGGTTAGGGTTTAGCCGAACAAACCAATATTGCAAATTATTACTATTGTTATCTGATTTCTTATTTGTAATCGATTGTGAAGTACCACTACAACAAACTCCCAAGAAAAACATGCTGTCACTGAGCGTATGCCACGAGCTATAGTCATCATAATTGATAAAACTTAAAAAATTGTTACTACCGCATGGATGGTCACGAAAATTTATTTTCAATTAGATAAGTGATCTAGGCATGATACTGCCGCAGAATAATACAGTGCATATTATTATTGTATTTCAGCCATGAGTAAGAAAAAATTGGCTAAGTTGTGCAGTATTTATTAACAATTGGATATCTATCTGTTGTAGAATCAGCTAGAATACAATGGCAAGCAGTATAACAGAAATATTGCTAGTCATTCTTCTCATCCACGCGAAGGTCCACCGAGGGAGCGCCATTGCACAAGATACGACTCTGGATGCACCGCCTTCAAATGCATCGGCTTTGAATGCATCGGATTCGAATGCATCGCCTTCGAATGCATCGGCTTTGAATGCATCCGCTCTGAATGCATCGGCTTTGCGTGCATCGGATTCGAATGCAACGACATTGGAGTTTCAAGCAACAACAACTTCACCTTCGGAGTGCCCTGATCTCTGTGTGTGCAAGGAATCCGAGAAAAGAGACGGCATCACCGTCGATTGCATGGATAGAAAATTAGTCTCCGTCCCGGAATCAATTCCCGAAGGAACGATTTATGTCAATTTAAAAAAGAACTTGATCAGATCGCTAACAAATGCATCGTTCGCCAAATGGAATAAGAAGAGAATCCAGAAGATTAACCTGTCACAAAATAATATTAGTCATGTGGAAAAATATGCTTTCAAGAACTTTAACCATATTTGGGTGATTGATTTGAGTTACAACAATTTAACTCACGTGAATAAAGTGCGATTTCCGGCTACGCATGAACTCAACTTAGAGGGCAATCCGATGCGATTGAAACCCATGTCTGGTTTCCAAGAGAGTGTTTTCAAGTCTACAAGGAGCTCTGTCGGAGATTGCTATGCCATTTACAGGCGACTCAAGACGTCTCAGATGGACGAGCACTGGAAGTACTTGGAACACGTAAACCATGTAATTGCCAACATTAAATGTGCCCCTGAACCATTTTTGAAGAGAACGCCTGCGGCTGCTACGAATCAAACAATTACCCCCCAAAATAATCTCACAGTTGCCCTCGAAAGCAACGAAACAAATACTACTCCCGAAAATAATCTCTCAAATACTCCCCAAAGCAAAGAAGATCGCACACGTCAAGAGAATCTTACAAGCTCTGTCCTTCTCCAATCCAACGCAACTCTAAGACCCAACGGTAATATGGAAGTGGAAGATAATTTTTTGAGAATCAATAACACTGGAACAATAGTGTATAACGAAATCAAAGAAATACCAAAGCCGACAATTTACGAAGCGTTTTTCTATGGGTCATTGTTAGTGATCTTTTCATTGCTAATACTGTTTCTCATTTCGCAAAAATATAATCATGTCTGCTACAAATCGATGAGAACGAAGTTTTGTGGAAAAAAAACACGCAGGACTACAGTCAATGGCCACATCATTCATGTTCACCCCCTTCAAAGGAAACAATCTCACAAACCCAACTAGATTCTTTATGAAATTGCTTAAAAAGCGCGATGACTTAGCTAATCCATCTCATTTTTTTTTACTATAATTCCTTGACTGGAGGTTGGCATTATGGTCCAGTCATATCCCTCGATTATAGATCGTTTCGATTGGAAGAAGAAATGTCATGGATATGAGAAATGAGAATGCATGTGCTCTGTCGAAGCATAGGTTAATTAAGTATCAGCCTTGCTCCCATTTATATGTTATTATTTTTCACTTTTCTTTGTTTTCGTAAAATCTCATTAGACTAGTCAAGTCCTTAACTGTCACTTTCATGTAAGTATACAAAGTTTGCACTAACGTTTACATGCTGTTTACACATTATATACACACGAACGTAATTGTAACGAAAAATTGCTAAATGTTTTTATTTCCTGGTGACATGTGGTAAGATGGTGTCAACATTTCCCACTTACATGAGGTCTGTAAAGTTTTGGAAGTATTTGAAAAATATCTAAATAAAAAAAATAAAAAAAATGAAAAACTGGTATCGAAAGAAAAATACGTCAGATTTATTAAAAAATTAAAATTTTGAATCTTGCTATCGTATTCAAATAACGATCGAACCGAGATCGGTTTGATATCGGATGATGGTTTTATAGGGTTTTAAAGTTAAAATTATAGTTAAAACTAGCGTTGGATACTCACGAGACGCATGGTTGATTCTTCTTGAAGGCAACGCACTGGAGACAACTGAATGCACAAGATAATGACGGCCAATTGATGAAACTTACTCGTTGGTAGATACCTTTTCTTATAAGTTTCGCGCCCTCTCCCCGCTTTTCCCCTCCGCCCCCGCCTTCGCCTAGCCCACTAACGCCCATTGGACTCCTGCCCTACGCCTTACCACACACAACACACAACACACAACACTCAACACTCAACACCTAGCAACAAAATACATGCACAAGCGGTCAAGTATATCTATACACTACAATTTCAGAAATATCTTTCAGTCCGCCGAATCAACCTTAAGAACAAAGACAAAGTGCATTGAGTAAGGCTTGTACTACCTATATCTAACAGTGATAATAATGTGTAAAGCATTATGCATAAAGCAGACATGCAAGCCTATAACACGATCGTTCGTTTGTCTGGTAACTGGAAAGGGCCTTGGGCAAGAGGACCCACCTTCTACCGTTCTGCTTGGGATCACTTGCGTACCAATCGATGAGGAAACAATTGATTCAGGATTTAGCTTTAGGTGGTCAACCCTTCGATAAACGTGATATGTCCATTTCATCGACTCAGTCGCACTCAGCTAATTTACCGTAGCTAAAGTGTGGAATTAATTTGAAGTCATGAAATCATCATTTAGCGGTCTCGCATACATAACTTACGATATAACCAATAAAATAAGAATTTCTAAAAAGGGCGGTTGGATCGTCGACAAATAAAAAAGATAATAAATCTCAGAAAATTTAAACTTCCTTTCACTTGGAGATTAAAAATTTTGCGTACCTACACGAGACCGTTAAGAGATGAGGTTAGACATGCTGTATCCTCAGTTACGAACATTCTGTTTCAAATTACAAGACATTGTTTGAATCTCAAACAGTCTCAAACAATATACTGGGTAACGAAAATAGGTACCCAAGTATTATACATATTTCCCAGCATGCATTCACTATTGTGAGAATAAGGTTAAGGCATCATTAGCAGCAGTATTATGCGCCATTATTAAAAATGAAATAACTGGACGGTATCACATAAGGTCATTGTCGAATTAATTTGATCCTGTGAACTCTTGACTTTTCTTAGAGCTTTGGCAGATCTGAGGACGTTCGATGCCAAGAATGAATAGGTCGAACCAATCACTACTCCAATTTACAACGCGCAAGGCAACCATGCAAATTACTCAAAATGTAATTTTAAATTGCGCTCTAGTCCATATTTAAAAAATTACGGCATAAGTTAATTAGTACACGTCGACTCCATGGGAGCTGTTTATCAAAAAATAGAGTGCCGTTGCCTAAATATCGTCTGAAAAGTTGGGCGAGTGAACGAGTGAATGGCGATGCAATGTACCATATTGTTCGCAAATCCCATCGACTTGAAATCACCTGGGCGAATCCATTGAACGTGCAAATACTTTTCGCAAACTCATGGGAAAAATATCAAAAAACAATTGATTACATAAATCGAAATGCTTTTCGATTATTCAAAGCATCAGAAGCATTATTGATGTGTAGTATTTGATGGAGTTATGATACTTTGAAGCTGTCAGCCTTAAGATCAACGGATGCTGTATAGTGACTTGGTGCATCCTTTTACCTCAGATTGCTAAAACAACGTAAGAAGTTCGCTTGGTTATTAACTTGTCATTCCCTCGTGTCGAGGCCCGAGGGGTGGCAAGTAGTGGCAGCGTGACATTTTTATTCTCTTTTTCTGTTATAGGCTGAAAATCGTATAAAAATAACACGAAGCACATGAGAGCGCATGAAGGAAAATATACAGTCTAATAATAATTGTTATACACACAATAAGTATTTTTATTGTTATTATTATTGATATTATTGTATTGATATTGTTGTATTGATATTGTTGTATTGATATTGTTTTATTGATATTGTTGTATTGATATTGTTGTTAAAAAATACCAGGAGGCGTTGTTTGACCCTTTCAAGAGTTTCTCAATCATCCCCAATCATCAGTTACGCATCCCTATAATCAGTATAAATAAATTTTATATCAAAAATTCTATTTCGTTAATTTTCTTTCATCACTTTCCAGCAGTGCATCTATATTTTATTTTTATCTCACTTTATCGAACCAACAAAGAAGGGCGGAAAGCAGTAAAGACTCCCCAACACCATAAAAATTGCATTAAAATTCGAAGCCTTCACAATCTGGAGAAATCAAGGAGTATGGTAGGTAAGTAAGTTTATTTTATGTTTTTAAAGAGATTTCTCTGTAGCCATGGGTAATATGTTACTTGGAAATTGCATTTTTTATCTATTTACAAAACATTGAAATTTGTCAGTTGATTTAAATTAAAATTAACACAAAAATTATCACGTGTAAGCTCCCATAAATTCCTTACAATAACATTCCTTCATTTGTTTTTAAAATATTTCGGTACATCTGTGCATGTTTGTTTTTTGTCCGTTACACACCAATACAGGAGTCAAGCTAAAAACATAAGTGGATAAAATACATTACACCGCAGGCTGATGGACTTGATGGACAGGTTGATGAACATTATTTACATTATTTAATTTAATCTATTTATTAAATACATAAAAACTAAGAAGTTCTTGTCATAAAAATACAATACGTCTTAGAGATTAGTGGGTTGGCCACGTGATATTTTACAGAATTTTTGAAGATGTTAAAATTAGTTATTGTCAGTATAGGAGCCAGAATGTAGTGTTTGCCTTCGGATCCTTCAACCGCAAGGATAGATTACTGTAAAAAGAGGAAGTTAAGTACATTTCGTCTACTTATTGCCTGCTTTATGTCTGCCTTCCCTCTCGTATTATGATAATGAACATCTTTGGAATAGTCCAGGATTGTCAAATGCAAATAAAATTTCTTCTATAAGGGTAAAAATACACAGTAAAGTCAAAATATAAAGATATTACCCCTTTTTCTAATTTTAAACATAATCGGTAAGTTATTTTTCTGTTTTATCAACAATTTCGGGGGCATTTCCCTATAGGGACAGTATGCCGTATTTTGGGATTGAGAGGACTATGGGAGTGGTACGCGAATTTTAGTTTTGGCCAGTTTCAAAAATTTTTGCCTGTGGCATCAAACTGGCTTGCCGCATTAAGCATATTTGCACTTAGTGCTTTTGAACATGTGTGAAAAGGCGAAAAATCTCTATAAAATATTTAGAGCTACAGGAATGCTCTTCCTGCAGAACTTCAGGCCATTCCGAGGGAAGTGAAGTCATTTAAAATTTGTATAAAAGCACTCATGCAACCGCCGGAGGAAATATTATAATGAATTGTAATTATTGTTAATAATTAATGGATTGAAAGGCGGAGTGGCGTGGTTTGTGACAGTCCTGAAGATGTCAACGCCATCGTGGACGAAACGTCGACACTCGACAAGGTCCTTTTTAGGACCGTCAAAACGTTACTACAACAGAGCAAAACTAAACACTCGCATTTCTAATTAATGGATTGTTAATGGATTGGATTGTAATAAATTGTAATATAAGTTGAAAATAAAAACAATAATAATAATAATAAAATAATGCCTACAGAGAAATGAAGAGCTTGTACGCCAAATAAATAAAGAATGCCATCAGTAACTATAAAAGTAATCTAATAAATAGGGCAGAAAATACAATAAGGCATCATGGACTGTAATTGAGAACAACAAAAACAGTGAGAAGAGAGGTGCAAATGGACCTACAAATGCAATAAGATTCAAACATCAAGGCCGGGGCTTATGTGACAGCAACTAAAATTAAGTGCCAAATTTATTTAACAAGCATTTCGTTGAGTGTGTAGCAGACCTGTTCAAACGATAAGACCAATAATGATGGGAAAACGGAAATCCTCATCAAAGTTCTCAAATTAGTCTTGAATCCGTTGAAAGGAATTTTTTGAAATCATGGATAAGATATAAGTACGAAAAAAAAGGCAGGGTGAACGATGAAGTTGCTCCTTATATCTTAAATAAAATGCTGCAGTTTATTTGTCAGGACCCCTAAAACCAGGGACCCGAACCGAAATGAATAAAGGTTCTGGTTCCGGTTCCGGTTCCTAATTTTTTCAAATATGGGTTCCGGTTCTGGTTCCGGTTTTACGTTTTAAAAGGTTCCGGTTCTGGTTCCGGTTCCATATTGTGAATAACGGTTCCGGTTTCGGTTCCGGTTCCAAAAAAATACGGATTTTTTCGGGTTCCTGTTCCGGTTCCGGTTCGGGTCCTATCCCTGGTTCATTCAAACGATTCTCGGATAGATCAGGTGTATTCATTTGCAGTCAGTGATGAGTCCTAAAATTTTTAGTTTGAAACTCATTAAAATTACCCCCCCCCCCACACCGGAACCATAGTTTTCTTTTGAGGATTTGCTTTGATTCTCTGACGCGAGGCCGCATACTGGATTTCCAGCTAGTAATTTTTGAATACCCTTTGTCACGATGCCGACAGTGTACCAGTTGCACATTTGAGCAATATAGGCATTTGGTACTTTGTATGGATTATTTTTATTGTATACTTCAAAAATAGACTTTTTCGTCTTAGAAATAAGAGGGTTTTTGGAAATTTAAATAATTATTTATTATATACAGCATACAGCAGCGTTCTTCCAGGATTCCAAAGTGGGGGTGCGGTCAAAACCCGGTGGGTGGACTGCGTGCACCCGCGTGCATAGCCCTCTACATCACTGTTAATGGAGGCATATTCTCAAAAAGTTAATATATTTTCCCCGAACAAAGTCGTGTATACACGATGAAACTTTTTGTTTAGGCGCGTCAACCGCGAGGTCATTTGAAGCCCAGGTTAATCGACGGTCGTCTTCGGAACAATTCAGTGAAAAGGATTTTTTAATGTGTGGAGAAACAAAAAGTTATAACTAAATAGTTATAAACAAAATGAATTCATATTAATAGATCTGAAACAGAATTTGAGATAATTCATGGAACCTTTATGGAACCGAAAAGAACCCTAAATTTTATAGGGGTACCGGTTCCGGTTCCGGTTCCTAAAATTTAATAATAACGGTTCCGGTTTCGGTTCCGGTTCCCAAAAAATACGGGTTTTTTCGGGTTCCGGTTCCGGTTCCGGTTCCGGTTCGGGTCCCTGCCTAAAACACATTGTCAATTGGACCTTTGAAACAGGTGTATTTCCAGACGTACTAAAAATGTCAGTGATTTGTCCGAAACACAAAACAGGCTATAAATCGCTAATAACCAATTATCGACCACTAGCTATTCAATCCGTGTTCTCAAAGGAAATTGAACATGCACACAGGTGAAGACATAGTTGCAAATTTCGAGACACATTTATTGCTCAGTGATTACCAACATGGATTCAGAAAGAATAGGTCCGGGTTTGATCTACGTAGGAGACGAAGCTTTTTGGCCATGTCTGACACTGTCAAAATACTGAATAAGCACACATCTTGGCTGGAGTCGATGAGCGTTGAGTAGAAAACAAATGCTTCGCATGCGTCCTCTGCTGAGTGGTCGGGTGCGTAACATCGCTGTCTCTTACCAGGAACGTCGGGGTTCGATTCCCGAAATCGGGGTGGCTTTTGTCCAACATGCTGAACTTCTTCGTTGTTCGATGCTTGCCAGTGCTTACGTCACGAAGAGCCAAGCTGAGACATCAGAGAACAACAAAGCCATTCAATTTATTACAGACTCCAGGTTCATAGCAATTATGAACAGGTATGAAATATAAACGCAACATTTCCAACGACACCGTGGTCCAGTGGGTTGCACGTTTAATCTCGAATGAGAGTTCGAAGCGAGCCGGGTTCGGTCCCAGTGCCAGGTGACGCTTTTTGGCAATGTCTGGCATTGTCAAAATACTGAAAATACACTGTTCAACAGTGAAGTATAGGACTTGGTCGCCTGCAATGTCAAACACACAAGTCAATCACCTAAAAAAAACACACCAGCTTACTATGTGCCAGGAGTAGAGAGAATTCGAGGTACTTGAATATCGACAGCGTGGTGCAATGGATAGCTCACTTGACTAGTAATCTAGCGGTGGGGGTTCGATTCCCGTACCATCCAGCTTTTTGGAATTTAAAATTAAATTGAATTTGTTGAATTATGTATCGTGCAAAGCCACGAAGGTGTATGAAAATCTCAGGTGCTGGTGATGCAGAAAAAAAAACTAATCACAGATTTGTTCAATTTTATATACCAGATGGCGCTGTCTATCAAATGTATGCAAACTCGTGGCAGTTGGGACCAAACATTTTGGCCAAGCAAAGTACAAAAGCTTAGGGTGCTAGGGTGGGACGTTTAAATTTCCAGCAAAATTGCAAATCGAGGCCGCGGAGCGACCGAGATTTGGATTTTTGCTACTAACTTCATTAACGTTTGCCTAAATTAAATGCAAAATAGCTCTCGCGTCTCTGTATTAGACGGGATTCGATCCCGCTACCTCTGGGATAACATACTCTTACATTAACCGCTCGGGTGCCGAGACACGCTGAAGTCATTGAGATTTTTAAGGTATAAGAATTACAAGAGGTTTGTTTACCTTTTGTACTTGTTAAAATAATCGGGGTGAGGACGCACCCCCCCCCCCCACCTAAATTCACGATCAAAGCTCAAAACCCACTCGGATTTGAACGCATCATATATGCGTTATGAACCACGCGACTTAACCACTCGGCCATCCGAGTGATGTGGATGTGATTGATATTTTTCATTATATATATTTTTTGAAAGATCTTTACAATGGTAAAAGAGTCGATTTCAACAGGGTTCGAACCAGGCTCATACACTTTCCAGTTTATGAATCATGCGCTTTAACCAACAAGCCATTACACCCTATTAACTTGGCGTGTAATAAAGCCCCTTATTTATAAAACTAACATTTTTTTCATACTTCATTATTTCACCCGACTCTTTACTACCATCCGAAGCTTGAATGTTTAGCATCGATATCCAAAATCGTACGTGACTGAGATGGGATTCTGAATGTATCGCTCCCCCTACCTGCAGGGGTAGTTATACACGTGACTTGTGTCTTACCGCTCGGCAAATGATGCGTCCAGTGAGTCTGAAGACATCGTCCACAGCGCACTGAGCATCCGAGCTTTTGACATTTGACGAGCGTATAGCTCATGTCCACGCAAATCTCACCCCGAATCCACTTCCATCTGCTTTTTCGGCTTAAAAATTGGGCTCTGAGGTCTGTTAATGTTTGAAGAATATTTATGACAAAGTACATTTTAATTTTAGTTATCTACACATTGAGGCTGAAATTCCACAAGATTGTAAGTATTTTGGCCGTGTCCGTGGCTTGCCTATGCAAAAAAAATACCACTGGAGTGATTGGCTACGCATAGATAACAGACACGGCCATTTTTGTTTCTACCAAGATTCAAACTACAAGTATTCTGAGCAAATGTATACTGCAGCACATTAGTTTCACATGCACTAAAAATTACCATTCCCATTACAATTAGCATCCCCCCCCCACAAGGTTGACATGTTGCCCCCCCCCCCACCTAATATGAGACCCTGCGTACGCCTATTGGAGCAATTGCTTGCCAACTTTGAAATTCAGTCGTTTCTTTTGAGAAGGGCGTATTTCTTGGGTCCTTGATTGACATGGCATCTCCGTCCGAGTGGCAATTGATTGAAATATCATACTTTTCAGAAGTTTCAGACACACTGTTGATTGGAAGACGCCATACGACTTCAAGTACACTGAAGAAGCTCCGTGATAGCTGTGAACTGTGCGACTGTGAAGAAAAAGTAATATTTTCAGCTCATACTTTTAATATATTTGGAAACTTTTTATGATACATTTTAATTGAAATTCCCTGCTTACCGTGAAAAGTTACGGGAAACACGTATGTCTTGATTCAAATCGGTCACGAATAAATAATGTTATCCTTGAGGCCGGGCAGTGGACACCCAATGCCCCACGACCTACCAAATTTTCAAGTTTTCTTTGGGATATTTCCAGACATTTGTTTATTTCTCCAAGTCTTGCCTATGTGTTGCAAATATTTAGCTTTTTTCAATCTATTATCATTTTTAATCTATTTCTAATTTAAAAATCCCATAGAATAAATACCCTGAAACTGTCTCTGGGTTGAAATAAACATGAACATAGCAACCCCCAAGGAGATAGTGTGTGTTCAACATAGCGGGCTTTTTTGACTCGCTCCACCTTTGGTCTATAAAAACTTACAACCGGACAATAGATTATCCCGCGGAACTCTCCCAGTGTGAAAAAAAAGTATATTTTTTCACCTTATATCCGTGGCCAGAAACCGGATAACCGGAAACTGAGGTCGAATCAGTCGCCATCAAGGTGTCTGTGAGTGTGGTGGTTCTATCCGCATCACAATGGCTTGATCCGGTTAATCTAACTTCCAAGGCGCCGGATGCGATGCAATTGAGGTGGTGACTATCCATGCATCGGTATGATAATGAGTTGGAGGAGAAACTAAGAGTAACGGTACCCGGATAGTGGGGGGCAGTCAACTCTCTTTCTCTAGGCACCAAGTCACGGTCAGTCGTCCCAACAGAGCTACCTACCACAGCTACAATAATGTAACATCTGCTTCAATTTACAATTTATGTTCTAGATTACAAATAGGGCTGAATACAAATAGGATGCCGAATACAAGATTTCAGTTTTTAGTTCTGGTGCTGTTCATCTCGTTGCCTCTATTTGCGAATGGTAAGTTGCTTGATATTATTTATCGAAATTGGGTTGCTCGCGATGCATTACCGTGCAACATCTTGAACTATTTATTTAATTCCTAGTGTTTTCTGGTGCATATTACAACTTTAACCAGCCCCATCAAGGCAAATTGATGAGTGCGTGGCATTATCGATATCTCTCGAGAGATCGTAGCATCAAAATTGTATGTCGCCATTTATTGGTATTCGTGTTGGTGTGAATCATGACATATGACATTAAAAAAATTCCGGATGTGGTTTTGGTTTGAAGGTCTCCTGAAAAGATGCTTCTCCTGTCGATCTCGAGGGGAACTGGGAGACTGCAAGGATCCTTACCCGTACACAAATGTGACACAACTAAAGGATCAGCACGGTGTTGAAGCGATTCCGTGTGCTTCCGGATGGTGCGGAAAAATCTTGGAAGGTGGAAACACATTTAAAGATGACGGTAAGTGCTTTACTGTCACTGAGAAAAATCAGAGAAAAATCAGTGGGTCCATTTTCATAAAATGTTATTCATATATTGAATAAACAAAAAATATTGTGAGCAATTATAGTACATATACATTCTCTGGGCTGTATTCTTATATATATAGAACTCATTTCATTTGGGTAATAATAAAATAATATAACGCTCTGTAAGACTGTAGGTTAATCACTTTCTATATTAGTTTGTATGGAAGGAGAGTAAGGAGAGGGAAATGGATCGAACGTGAAGAATGGCAAGTCGCGATAGTCTACAGCGTTTCGTGAATACATTCATGGTCGAGAGCAACGAAGGCAGCAGCTGGAATAAAAACCCGGTGCTCTTCTCTGCGACTTGCCATTTTTCTGTTTGGGATCACACGCAATATATCATTTGATGCAGCTCGTAACTAAATTGCCGTTTGTCAATCTCTTAAATATTACTAAGTTAATATGACTAGCTTGACGCAAGAAATGACACAAATTCAAATGCATGCAAATAGAAATGCAAACAAAAAAAATAAGGTGTAGGTATAGCAATATTTTGACAATTCTGAGGTGATTTTTCCAAAGGCAGCCGAACTAACCTCGAACGTTTGCCATTTAATTCTTCTCAAAGGGAGTGAAAACACCACCTCTTATAACCACTAATCACGGGTACCCATCCAATAAATATTATCTGTTAATTTCTGGCATCAAATGCGAGGCACACCAGTAAAAAGAGTGCTGTATATGCATAAATTATACCTTCATAATAAGTAATACTAATGCCATTGTGGGGAGAGAGATGATGGAGCATTCATTATTCGACTTGCTTGCAGATTACGGAATCGCTACACAGCGCATGTGCTTCCAGCGAGGTCCTCCAGACAGCGAAGAAAGATGTGCCTACACCGATTGGAACTACAAGAAAGTGTACATGTGCTTCTGTCAAGGGGATCTTTGTAATGCAGGAACATCCCTTCACAACAATGTCTTCGCTGTGATTATTTTTGTACTTAGTCTATCAATGTTATTAAAATCCTATTAAAAATATAAACTCAACTTAGCCTAATAAACCGGTACTGGGTCACTGTTTCTGCTCCAAGGAAAATAATTGTTAGTTCCTGTTCAGACAGAAATAAAAGTGCAGGTATCAAAGGCATGTGATTTAAAATCTTTGGCAGAACATATTTCGATCGTTTGTTCGATATGGATATTAAGGTAAGGCTTCTATCCTCAGTAAAAGTTAAACGTAACAAATTGGATGTTTTAGGCATGTTGGCACAACTAACATTTTAGTCTCACCACCCGCAATGGAACTCACCGGCTTAGCATTCTTAAGTCATTTCGGTGCTATCATTAACAATAATGGCAATAGTATTGGTGTAAAAATGCAGCTGCATTGATGGTTGTAGAAAGAAAATAAGGTCCTACAGAGTGGCACACTTTGGACCGGGGCAATTTTAGCCAGATTTGCAAGTGATAGAATTATGGCCCAAAGCTTACAATGCAGCTACAATACTTAAATGTATGAAAATTGATGTAAAATGACCTCAACAAAGCACAGAATTTCAGGTGAAGATCAAATAGTGGTTGCAGTTTGTCATTCAGGGAAGAAATTCTGAAGATTCAACTAGTTATCTAAATTTTGAATACCTACACAAGTAACAAACGTGATTTTGGGGGCGAAATGGGGCACACATGTAACGGGTTGCCGAGCCAAATGCTGCAATTGTTAAAAAATGAACAGATACGTTTTGTTCACTTGACATCTCCATTTCAATACCAATTCACCAATTCTAATATTACCGGTACGGTCACACCTCGAGGTATCTACATTGTTGGTAGGATGCACTCTTCTCCCAATTCAAGTCCATCATCTTCCTCTACTTCCTCTTCTCCTCCTTCTTCTTCCTCTTCTCCTTCTTCTTCCTCTCCTCCTTCCGCATTTTCATCAGAATCACCATCCATAGGAGAATGTGATGTTGAAACTCCCAAGTGCTGAAAATAAGCAAGTATGTAAGAATAGAAATGATAGTTCTTACTAACTCCGTGGTTATACCTTGGATAACATTTCAACATTCGGAGAAAGATATCTCTGGGTCATCTACTACTTTTTTGACCATGGTAAATTTTGGCCATTCTAACCTTAGATCTCTGAAAGTAAATTATGTTCTTCATTAATACGAAGCTAAAAGTTCCGGTGCAGAAGAGGCATAAGAATAATAATTAATATAATAACTAAATAGAAACATTGAAATTGAAATTGAAGTTTCAAGGTGGTTCAATGCAAGTTACGTACCTCCAATGCTGCAATCTGCATGGAGTTGGTAAGCACGAGGTACTGTTGACCATCTGTGTCTGGGATGTCTCCTCCCGTCGTTTGGACAGTCAAGATTTTGTTTCCTTTCTTGCTGTAGCTCAGGAAGTTGGCACCAATAGATTTTAGTCGTTTGTTTGCAGCAGCTGGAAAATAATAGCAATTTTTAATGAACTTCACAATATGACCTGGCACTAGCAGCTAGCTTGAAGCTTGGCCACTGGGGCTTAATCACAAGTTACAAGAGAAACAGACAAATAGAATTTACGAAGGTATTAAATCAATAAGAAATGCTGAGAAACTAGATTGTAGTTCCCAAAGCATTGAATGAAATAATGAAAAACCGTTTTATAAACTTATCAGCCTCTCATCAATATCAGTTTATTAAAGTCGGTATTATAAAGAAACCTACACAGGCGGTCAGTGGAGATAAGTGAACGACACACTGGACTAGAAAACGATGTTCAAGTGTGTTGATGCCACTTTTCAAATCCATTTGTTTTTCCAGTAAAAAAGCAGGCTGTATTCTCACGGAAACTTCTCATACTGCTGTGCATAATTCACTATGAAATATAGTAGAAAATATTTTTAAATTTTCAAACCAACACTAGTCAATGAAAATGCATGTTGGAAAAAAATAATAACATGTGATTTTGTTTTTTATAGAGAATACTATTATTTATTAATGATATTCACTTTTACTGTTCCATAAATTGGGCCGATAAAAAAAAATGTATGCATCTTCCTCAAAATTAGCTGGACGGGGAATCCTTCCATGATTAAATAATATTATTACATTGTTACATTGCCTGAACATAATAGCATCGTTCCATTGCCTGAACATTATCGAATCATAACAGAATGAGTGTGCGATTGGCAATTACCGGCTTCAGCGAATGCGAACACGGTGTCGCCCATGATGATCTCGGTCCCGTCGTCGGCCTCCACCACTCCGTGCGCCGTGCGCTTGTGCATGGTCAGCGTTGACGGCTGGCGGTAGTGGCGGTCGCACAGGCTGCAGTGGTACGGCTTCTGCTGCGTGTGCACCATGTGGTGCTTGTACAGCGACGAGTACTCGGTGAATCGCTTGCTGCAGCCCTGCACGCCCAAACAGACGCAAAGGAGACGGTCGATTCATTCACGTTTGATTACTGGTGTTAAACGACGTACTGTTTTGACGACTCGCACTACTTGACAACTGATCGCGTCGGTAAATGAAAGGGTGATGATGAGGGTGATGACGAACCTAACCTAGTCTAGAAGGGAGGAGGGGAAACCCGGTGCCGGCACGTAGCCTACTCCCGTCGAAAAGCACCAAGGGGACCACCGGCTGGTACAACTCGAACAACAGGATTACTCCCCTAATCCGTGCTGTCGAGAGGTTGATAAGCAAGGCGAGTGAAGTTGTCTTACTGACTTCAAACCTTGCAACCTCTCTCCCGGACAGTACTGATCATGTGCATGATGGTCACCCATTTAACATCTAACTCAGCACAATGTTGCTTAACTTTGGTGATCTCACGAGAACCGGTGTCTCCAACGTTGCCAAACCGTTCGGTGGAAACGGTGGAAACGTTGGAAACGGCTGAACGTTGACCGGTGGTCAACACAAGAGTTAGTCATTCACTTTGTCAACACTGAAGGCTTTTGCCAAAGCTTTACATCATTTGAAGTCTTTCTCAACTGCCACTAATTCTCTAGGTAAGTTGTGCCACTTTTGGTTATTAAAAATTTTCAAGAAAATATTTGAAAAGATGAGCTAGTAATTAATCAGTTTGACCTTAGTTTTTGTTTTGAAAACTAATATGATAAGTTGGTTAAATAATTAATAGCCTGGGCCCATACCAATCGCCGCTTAATGGCTGCTATTACTGAGGTGCTGGTGAGAAACGAAGTTTCTCATACTTTTTTAACCCAGTAATAGCCTATACACACGACGCGTTCCCAACGTGCGGATCGGATCCGTCGGTCGAAACCCGGCTCGAAATCCGGCTCGAAACCCGGCTCGAAACCCGTCGTATGAATAGCAAACGCGTCGCATTAAGAGCGCGTCCGTCCGATAGAGCTCGGTCCTAACTGACGCTTGCAACCCGTCGCGCTGACCAATGACAATGCAGCTTTCAATACTGCCCAATAAGATCGTTCGTTATTTCGCGCGCTATTGCTACATCGTTTCTCGCTTGTCTGAACAAATAACCTATAATTTATATTATTTTACTATTTAATTAATTATGTTTCCACTCGTGTCAATAACAAAATAGCAAAAACTGCGTATCCTAAAATCTTCTAAAATTATATCCTTACTTATGATAGCCCATTAAGCAGGAAAGTAAAATATATCCATTGGCCAAACAAGCCAAGCGACATGGCACAAATTTTGTCCACAATGATATTCTGGAGTTATCCTGCTGATTCATTGGTAATCATTAGGAAGTCACAATTCCAGTCCTTAAATTTGTGTTTCTCTCCAGTCAAGTATTGACAGTGACAGTTGTGACAGTAAAGTTTGAGCATTGGATGCAAGAGGATTTGTTGTGTGTGAATAGCAAACGCGTGACCTTCGAGGGCGACGCTTTAAACCCGCGCGCTCCCAGTACAGGGTCTAAGTTGTTAGAAAATAAAAGTTTACTAAAATTTTCATCAAAATCAGTCAAGTAGTTGGGAGCCTCTCAACCCATTGCATTCCTAATACCTCGTATTCCTAACTGATAGCATTTGCAGCCCATCGTATCCTAGATTCCTAACCCATCGTATTCTCAACCCATCGTATTTGCAAGTCATAGCATTCTTAGCTCATAGCAGGCTTGACCCTATTTCATCACTTTCCTAACCCATCGTATTCTCGACCCATCGTATTCGCAACCCATAGCGACTTGCTATGGGTTGCAAATACGATGGGTTGGAAGGCTGCCAAGTCGTTTAGCTCGAAGGGCGCAAACAAAAATCAACGGTTCAGCAGGAAGCGTAATTGAAGATTCGCTTCATTACGCATCACTCGTCAGTCGTCACGCACATCGACAAGACCGATGCCCATCTTCTGGCACAGGCGCTACGCTCACCTCTATCGTACAAATGTACGGCTTCTCCCCCGAATGTATCCGCGTGTGGTTCTTGAAGTTGGTCGCCGAGGCAAACGCACGGCCGCAGCCGACCTCTGGACAAAGGTAAGGCCGTTCGCCCGTGTGCGTTCTGAAGTGCACCTTGCGGATGTTGGACGTCGTGAACGATCGCCCGCACTCCGGCTTTGGGCACCGGAAAGGCCGTTCCCCTGACAAAATAAGACGGCGCAGTTGGCAGCGATTTGGTCCGACCGCTATCGCTGCACTGTCGTTTGCGTTGCCAGCATCCTGACACCGTGTTGGGTTTCCGTTTCAGCATTGACCAACGAGACAAGTAATTTTCTTAAATTGAATCCGATAAGGAATTTAGTGATTAATCTATTGAACAAAAATTTAGGCCATTTTTCCAGTTATTTCAATCTTCCACCACAAATGTTTAAAAAAATCGAGAACAGTGATGAAGAGCTAGTATTACAATCTCCGAACAAGGGTTGAACTTCTACCTAACAAATAATTGTAATTGTGACAACCAATCAGATGCATTTGTTGCCGAGGTTTTGGAAGATGTTCAGATAACTATTTTAGTTTGGAGACTGTAAAACCAGCACTAAATGGCAGCCCCACTTCATTTCCAATGATTATTTCAGAAAACTAAAAATGGCAAGTCTCCACTGCAAACAGCAAAGAGCTGTTAGTTAAAAGTATCAACATAAAAACACCAACCTATTTTCCTATCTGTTCACTGGGCAGGCAACTAAAAGTGTATGGCGTGACGGTAAAACTGGGCCCCACTGACCAGTATGAGTCCGAATGTGCTTCTGCAGATCGCCGGATGTCTTGAAACACTTTACGCAGCTCCCTTCTGGACACTTGTACGGCTTCTCCCCGGTGTGCGTTCGGACGTGCGCCTTCCGTCCGTAGCCCGTCGAGAACGCCTTCGTGCAGCCGTCGACGGTGCAGGGGAACGGACGGTCCCCTGTGTGCGCTCGCTGATGCACCTGAAACGCACAGCCACAAACAGGGTCAGTAGCCATCGCAAACAGGGTCTATAGTCATCGCAAATAGGGTCTATAGTAGGGGTGTGCGAATTATTCGAAACGTCGAATTATTCGACTCGAATCGAATAATTCGATTCGACTTCGATTTTCGAATAGTCGATTTTAATTCGATTCGAAAATATTCGTTCCGCGATTAAATTATTCGGTTTTTTCGAATATTCGTAGTAGTATTCGAAGTTCATGTTAGCTCCTAGAGTGCAGCACAGTCGCAAAAAAAGGCATGTTTTGTTGCTTGAAATTCAAAATGGCGTCAGCCGTCAAGCGTGGTCTGACACGCCGTTTTCGCAAATAAAATTCACCAACAAAAAAACGAGCTTTTATAATGGAAAGTTTTCATTATTAGATTTTATTTTTTGGAATGATGCTTTTTTCAAACCTTTTTTCTATGATGTTGGTTATATGTATGCAAGATTTGAATGTTTCAATAAAGAAAATAAAAAAATGTAAGGGTATTCGAAGATACTTCGCTAATAAACAGATACTTCGATATTCGCTTCGATATTCGAAGATTTTGTGAACAATTATTCGATATTCGATTCGAAATTAAATTCAAAAATTAATTCGATTCGACATTCGATTCGAACTGAAAATCCACTATTCGCACACCCCTAGTCTATAGCCATCGCAAATAGGGTCAAGAGTAATTGCAAATATGGTCTAGAGTTATCCCAAACAGGGTCTATAGCCATTGCAAATAGGGTCTAGAGTAATCCCAAACAGGGTCTATAGTCATCGCAAACAGGGTCAGTCTCGATCGCAAATAGGGTCTATAGCCATCGCAAACAGGGTCTATAGCCATTGCAAACAGGGTCTAGAGTCATTGCAAACAGGGTCTATAGCCATCGCAAACAGGGTCTATAGTCATAGCAAACAGGGTCAGTAGTCATCGCAAACAGGGTCAGTAGTCATCGCAAACAGGGTCAGTAGCCATCGCAAACAGGGTCTAGAGTAATCGCAAACAGAGTCTAGAGTAATCGCAAACAGAGTCTATAGCCATCGCAAATTTTAATTAAAAAACAAGGAATTTCATGGTGCCACACTGACAAGTCACCGTGGGAAATGACTTCCCGTCAGTAGGGGGAGTGGTGGGGGAGTGGTGGGGGAGTGGTGGGGGAGTGGTGGGGGGGGGGGGGAGTATGTTGAGTCAAATTATCCTGCATTGCTTGAGAAAGCATGCAGAACCTCTATCCAAACTTTCTCGATCCAGTTTTCTTATGGTCCCACATACAATGGAATAGGCTCGAAAACATAGATTTGTTAAATTTATGTGGAGAACAAGGCTACTGTTTCTGGGCAAAAGTAGTCCATTGATTTAGGGCTCACTTAATTAATTTAAGGCAGATTTTAACCAAAGTTGTTTGTGGCAAGCACACCCAAAAAACATCAAATGAAAAGAATATAAATATAAAATTAGTTTATAGCATTGATTTTACATATTACGTAATGAATGGGAATGATTTATGACTGTAGGCATTGGGTTGAGTTCTTAGTAAGTTATATAAATATTAAATACCATCATTTATAGACATGTTCTAGGTTCAAACAGCAAATTTCTCAATACTTGCACCATCTTCTTTCAGTAGGAACCAGGTTTCCAAATAGGATAAGGAACTAATGAATAAATCGGAAGCCCACGATAAAATACAATGTTGGTTGAGTGCAGCAAACAATACAAGATAAGGAATACTATGTGCTGCATTGAAGAGAGTAGAGAGAAGTTTAAGATGGATTTACTTGCTAGTTAATTCTTTTGGAGTATGTGCTGGCTTTAGATTTTTTCTACTATCGTTTGGACATAGGAGCATCTGCATTGTATACATCTCCTTTTCTCCTTCCAACTGTGTGACAAGTGACAACGACAAAAAAGAATGGCAAGAGTTTGGTTTTGCTCTGATTTGTAGTGTTTGCCGTCCTAAGAAGTCCTGACTAACAGTCCTGAAGATGTCCGCGCCAACGTGGACGAAACGTCGACACTCGTCAGGGTCCTTCATGGAACCGCAAACGCTTCAAATCAGAGCAAAACCTCTTGCCATTCTACCAACCACGGCTCTGAACCACTAAGCCTTTTCAATGACAAAAAAGTCCGACAATTACTAAAAAGAAAAGTTTGAGTGTCAATGCAAACCTTCAGATGGTGAAGTGTGGTATAGCATTTACCACAACCTTCTTCAGGACATAAGATACTTTTGGTTCGCTCTCTGAAACCAAACCCATTTATTCTGTAGTCGTCACTCGATTGACCTTGCAGCTCGTTTCCTTCCGAATCAGACTTTTGTTCATCACTTTTCACTGCAAAACAAATTGTGCCGTTTTCTAACTCAAGAGCCTGGTAATTTTGCGAATCTAGAAAAAAACGTCGACGCTTTTATAAGATAATACTTGCATCAACATTACATTAAATTTCATTACATTAACATTACATTAAAGTAAACAGACGTGCTTGTTACCTGAGAAAGATTGCTCTTCTATTTTAGATCCATCCTCTTCAGAGTCTGCTTGAGTATGAACTCTTATAATTGTTTCTTCATCTATACTTTCATCAAAATTAACATTCTCATTAAAAGTGGCTACATTTACATATTCGTGATCTGGGGAACCCTCATTGTCCGACTGATATTCATCTTCTTCCTCAGGCTGTGAAAGTGGGAAGTCCTCGTTCTTGATCTCTTCAACCTCAAAGTCTTCGAGATCTGCCGATCTGTCTATTTCAACATCGTTTTCGCTAACTAAATTTTCACAAATAACAAAACTGCTAGGATCCAGAGGCTCTCCCATTAAGTCCGAAAGAGCAATGAATGCAGTCGTTCCATCATCCAGTTCAACAGCTTGAAACCCTTCTGCAAAACATAAATTATGGATTTTAGTAACACATGAACACATTAGAAACATTCCACGTAATTAGAGGAAAGCCAACGAAAAGTATCGAGAAAAATTATGCTAAATATGAGCTTTGATCAAAATTTATCTTCTACCAGCAGATTATTCCTTTCGATGAAGGTAACATCGAAAAACTTCCAACAAAATTTCTATTGCTATGTACATTCTGTTGGATCAGATAAGCAAGACATACCAGTTTGTTCTGTGGTAGCATGTAAAATTGCTATCCTGCCATCTCCTAGTTGAATTTGTTGGCCATCTAATTGTTGGGAGGAATCACTGGCAAGCAAAGCTTGCTCATTTTCAAGCTCAGCATCAGAATCTGAAATAATGGAAGCTTTTATTGCAGACGAAAAATAAACCAATGTACCAAAACATTTACACCTACCTTTAGTGTTTTGGTAGAATACTCGAACATTTCCTAACTTTGCATACCTTCATTCAGATGAAGCTCACTTGCGCTGACAAATGCTTGACATCCATTTGACAATGTAACGGCTGTCAAGTTAGAAGTTTCAAAGTCTGAAGAATTCTCAATTTGGTCAGAAGGCTCATCATCAGCAACTATGAGGCAGTCGTAGTTATCGTAATCAGGAGATGAAGCTGCAGAGTAAATTGATGCTGTTTAGAGGAGAAATAAGATTGGTGATTCAGATCAACAACAAATTTGTTATGGACTCACTCTCTTTATATGCATCATCATTAACATCATAATTAATGATGGACCCATCCTCAGTAACTAATTGAGTTGTTTCATAGTCTTCAAGTGGCTGAGGTTGATTTGCATAGAGTGGCATTGTGTGAAGCTGGCAGATTCCAGCTATAATTCATTTGTTTTTATATTTTGTTAGCAACAATCAGCTGATAATTCAATGATACAATAAGAGCAGATTTTAGTGTATAGCATCTTGACAACTGATTGAGATGTATCAGAGGCCTTCATGGGATTCTCCTGAAAGATAATGAGTAATGCTGACCAAACATGTAACAGTAATTATAATTTAATAATTAATGTGCGACAAGATAGCTCTTAAACATTTAAAAACATAGGTCAAAAACCAAACACGACAAAAAAATTGTGGTGTTATATACAACAAGTATGTCAAAATAAAAAGTTCAGAAAAAAATAGTTTGGGAGCAACCACTTTCTGGAATGTATTTTGAAATTTGAGAAATCCTTTGCACTTTAATCTGTTGTTGATCCCTGTTAGTCTAGGCCACAAACGTTGACCAAAATTTAAATATATAGCAACATTACAGCAAACATCGAAAGTTTTTCCTCAGAGAACCAGCAACATTTTTAAGCGCATTTAATTCAACCGGCATGGTATTAGTACGGATTTTCAAAATTAACTTGGGATATTACCCATACTCAACTGATTCACCCACCATTCAACGCGAACAACGATCAGAGCAATGGCGAATGGCGATTGCGGATGGAAGCGCTCTTTGACATCTGACTCAGCTCTCGTTGCTTGTCGCTAGTTGCGCTCGTATCGTGCATTCGTGCACTACTTGCGCCATCTCGTTTCCCAAGCTGTAGCAGCGTTTACAATAAATTTCAATACAAAACAGCACTTTCTCACAGTAATTCGAGATGGTTCGAGCCCCTCAATGATAATAGTTAATAAAAGCAAAGGGGATTAATTTTATGAAATGCCTGACTGCGTTCGTATAATTTATATAAAATAGAACTACGAGCTTAGGGAATTGATTAAATTTGTTTTCAAATCGATCCCGCCATTGTAGCAAGGCGGGCAGCGATTGGCTATAGGTTGTAAGCAAGGATCTGATGCAAGACGTGCCTGAAACAAACCTGAACCGTTGCAACAGGTTCGTATATTTTTCCGTTTCCCATGATCCCATCCAATAGTTTTATTGACTCCGCAATTAGGATATTTAGATTCCAACCAGCCTTAAACGAATAACATTTCTAGGTACGAACGTAGAAATGAGATAATATGATTAGATGAATATGATTATTCGTTTCCGATCCATTAAATGCATCAATTCATTCTGTAAAATGTGTTAAGCAGAGTGGCATGTTTTTATGTTAGTGTGCACACGTATTTAGAGGAGTAAAAATGTTAATTGAAAATTTTAAAAATACATTTATGTCATGAAAATGTGTTTTACGCAGAGAAAACCCTTGCTCAAACATTGAACATCACGTGTAATTAGATCAATGTTCCAGAAAAAAGTTGAATTGACCTTGCATACTGCAATGCAGGACAACTAGAATTTTGTATTTTTGAATAAACAAGGTAAGTGGACCCATAGAATCCCCCATGGACACTGATTTTAGAAATGGACCCATGGACCCATAGGCACTGTTTTTAGAAAATTGCAAATTGCCATGCAATGCAGGACATCTGTAATTTTACAAATTACTGTACCAACAGGCTATATAGTTGGAGTTTGGCAAAAGAGTGACAATCTATACATTGAGTCACATGGTCACTTTACCAATCGGTTAAATAAAACGCAACTAAATAATGCTATTATTTTATTTGAAATATATTTCAATTCCCATCGCGTCGTATACATTTCAATTTTCAGGTGTCCAATTTCTTTGTATGTCGATCTCAATGATCGCAATACCAAAAACCATGCAAACATGAAAGCTTTTCTGGGTGAAACTCGCAAATAAAAAAGATATTGAAGCGGGGAAACGTATTGAACTAAACATAATGTCGGTCAAGTAGGATAGGGGAGGAATTACATATTCTTTATTATAGTCAAACATGGAATCCCATCAGAAAAACCAAACCAAAAATTTTCATTTCGTCGATAGATCAGCAGATTATTGGCATTTTCGGAGCGCACAAAGAATCCGAAACAAAAGCCATGGTCGCTTCCTTTCGTACGTATGTTCATCCCTCAGCAATAATGTTTTACACCATTTATCACCTATCAATTATAAATTATATTATTTTTTAAATTTAAAATAAACCTGATGGAAATCTCGATGAGGGCGTGATCCGATTAAGCCCAATATCAATAACAAAGCTGCAATATCAAGCACAAACAAATACAATTAACCAATTTAATTTTACAGTGGATCAATTCAAACGATAGTACATGATTGTGTTTACCCAAACTTAACAGCTATATGCAGAGCGTACATCCTCTCAGCTACGAGCCAGAAAATACAATGTAGCTCTCCCTGCCCCCCCCCCCCCCCCCCCCCCCCCCAATGGGAAGTGAAGATGAGGTCGCCAAGACCAGTGTATCATTCGAAGGTGATCAGCGATCAGTGCATCGATAGAAATAAACCACAAAACCTATCGTCGATCGTATTCTCATTTAGGCGTTCAGAAAATATAAATAGTTGACATAATATTTATCTGTTTCGGCTTTCAGTGATGCTGCGAGGCAAAGATGTTCGACGTTTGGCTATCATCTTACAGCCAGCCACAGTGCGTGCGGTCCATTTGCTTTAATTTTATCATGAAATACTGGGAGTGTGAGCGCATAATAATTCGCAAAAAAGTTTATTTGTTACCGAAGCTGTCACTCACAGCACAGACTATAGAACCGAAAAACTCATTAAGTGTGTACTGTTTTTAATTATGTTTTTAACTGTATTTGAAATAGCCCATTATTTTAATTAATTATTTATGTGACATGTGTTTCGCTGCGGTAGACCTTTAGATAGGAAGTTGGAACTCGAGCATGCAAAATCTGTGAACATGGCACAAGGATAGTGGTGTCGTTGAAGGATGACACGGATACAAGCAGGTACAAGCAGGTACAAGCAGGTACAAGCAAGCAGGTACACGAAGGTACAAGCAGGTAAATGAAGGTACAAGCAGGTACACGAAGGTACAAGCAGGTAGACGAAGGTACAAGCAGGTACAAGCAGGTACAAGCAGTTACACGAAGGTACAAGCAGGTACAAGCAGGTACAAGCAGGTACACGAAGGTACACGTAGGAACAAGCAGGTACAAGCAGGTACATGCAGGTACACGAAGGTACAAGCAGGAACAAGCAGGAACAAGCAGGTACAAGCAGGTACACGAAGGTACAAGCAGGTACAAGCAGGTACATGAAGGTACACGAAGGTACAAGCAGGTAAATGAAGGTACACGAAGGAACAAGCAGGTTCAAGCAGGTACAAGCAGGTACACGAAGGAACAAGCAGGTACAAGCAGGTACAAGCAGGTACACGAAGGTACAAAAATAATCTAAAAATTGGAGAAAAATAATAAGGAAAATAAGTAGATAAAACAGGATGCGTTTCGTAGCACGAAGCAGGTACACGAAGGTACACGAAGGTACAAGCAGGTACAAGCAGGTACACGAAGGTACAAGCAGGTACACGAAGGTACGTACAAGTATATGCAGGTACACGTGGTTGCACGTGGATTTTCTTGTAATTTGCCGAAAGAACCATTCTCGCCTCTGATGTGTTTACCTGAAAGAAGGATTATAGCTCTGATGTCAAAGATGATGTTAGCTGTACCTTTGAGTGAGACTCGAGTGCTGCATAATCATGGTCAGAATTAAGATGAAAGAAATAAAATGTGATTGCAATGATTCGCTCTTAACACCGAGCGGAGATCTCTTTGTGAGTTCATGTCTCATTCATGTGTCTTCCTTTTGAGTTCCTACTTCTCTCTGCCAAGTTATCTTTCAGATGCTCGCTAGAAAGCCGCAGAGCCATTCCCCGAGCCATGGAGCAAATCAGTTTACTTGGAGATCTTTTTAGTGTACATAGAGTCTTTTTGGTTTGCAGTTTACCAGAGTACTAGTCGGAATGCAGAAGTGGGGGAGGATCGATTATAGCCACCGCTTTGGGCTCTACCACCTTTGCAAATCATACTCCTGCACCGGGGACAATGCAAGAGTGGAAACTTCATGTATTGCCATTTTCCAAGCGTTTTATTAAAAAATTTAACGATTTAAACGAGATGTGCGACGTTATAAAATGCAAAAGCACGTTGCTTTATTATAAATCGTATGCTCCTTTCATGAATCAAAATAATGATCTGCTGAATCACTTTAATAGCGATATAGATATTAATTGGAAATCGAACTTAAAAAAAGTATCAACTCAATAATTATTGCGCACACAAAAAAAAATGAAATTTTTCTGAGAACAAGTTTCTAGATCATCTACGAAGTACATTGTTTTCATCCGTTCAGCCCTACGGCCCATTTGAAACCTGAATGCCTGTCATGCTATTGTCCTTCGAGAGTTATGAATGAAAAAATAATTACCAAGTAAAAATAACCCCGGCAAGCTCGGTGGTATGAGAAGTTAGCGCTGCGTCACAGCATGGCTAACGGCGATGCGTATGAATTCCGCGACAGAGATCTCGCCGCATCGAACGCTAGTCCGCCCTTATTTCTGTTCCCGTTGGCAGGGTAATTCAGTCGTCGGCTCTCAACGAGGCAGACAGGACGTGTTTGCACGCGTTCGCTCGCCAACATCGTGGTTTCACGGCGTCATCTCACTCACGTCACCGGCAGCGACACCTGCATCACCGAACACAGCCACAGGTTTGACCTGTCAACGGTTGGTTAGAATACAGCTACCAATGATATCAATCAAACCGTTCGGCTGGATTGAGATGGGAAGCCGCCGAGATGAGTGATTAAGTCAGGAAGAGCATCTGGAATCTTGATTTTTCAATTCTCATGGGTCTTTGGTACGTATTAGTTGACGTAGCTATTTGGGGTGATCTTAAATTTGATTTTGGGGTTTAATATTTTGCAACTTATTGAGTGGACAAAGTGTACATATTAATATTAATAATTATAATAATAATAAAAATAATTATAGTATTTTGATCTAAATGAGTATAACATGGTTCTATAGTGCACGCGTTGGTAGAGCAGCCAAATATTCTTGGCTAACTTCTTACATCCAACGGTCAACCGATTAAGATAGCCAATTACGCTATAAATGTTCGTGGTGGCTAGTTTTTTGAACACACGACATTTTAAACGTAAAGCATGGTCAAATTGCTGGTAATAATTTGTAAGTAGGCTTTTTTTTTAATGGTTGTACATTGAAGTGTAAGTGAAAATGGTACTAAGGTTTTTGGACGGAAGTCGTCGGCCACCAGATTATATTTGGCAAACATTCCATGAGCATAAAAATCAGTATTTGTAACATATTTTTTAATGAGTTCGATAAAGTACATTTGCCGAATATATATTTTATTTACTAACACCTTTCTATGTAGTAGTATTTTGTGTTTCAACGTGCGCTTTGACAAGTAATGGTTTTCGTTGATTTCGGAGTGAGCGATCGGTTTTGGAAATCTCAAGACGTCATGCTCTTTGGGGTAATTACCTGAGTATCGACTGATATACACGCGCAGTCATGATTAGCACCATCGTACAGAGAACTAATTTGATTATTGCATGAAACCACTTGTAGAGACATGTATTTTTATCACATCCCCCCCTTCAGAGAAAGACGGAAATAATCTTTTCTTTGCAAGTGCAAGTGAAATACGGGGTAAGCACTATATTTACTTCTAATAATTGCAAAGCAATCTTTCTAATCAAGTAATGTTATAACAATTTTGGTACAGCGTTGGCACAATGTTGGCACAATGTTGGTACAATATTGGCACAATGTTGGCACAATGTTGGTAGTTGGTACCCGGTCCCATAAGACGTTGTACAAACGACTTATTACAAGTTGAGAAATGTAAATTTTATCATGTGCTGTAATTTGTACTCCGTATTTCTAATCACGAAGAAGTGAAATTAACTGAAAATCGCATTAGCTCATGTTAAAATATATTTGAATACATTAACTCCCGACGAAAAACATCAATTGAATTTCCTTTGAAATCAGGTTGACCAAACCAGAGCACACGCAAGCTGAAAAAAATAAGATACATAAGTAATTTGGATTTGTTCAGTAGATAAAGTGCCCACCACACTCAAATGCAAAAGACTTGAAACGAATCGACGTCGTTTGAAACGACGCTCATTTGGGAAGTAGAATTACCGATAAATTCGCCATAACGACATGCATCCTACATGTAAATACGTGCAGTGCGCACATAAACACACTGGGGCCTAATTTTACTTTGATCTACATGCAAATGTGTAACATGTGATGCCAAATGAACTTACCACGTTATCATTTACTGAATAAGAATTCTGATTTGTGACCTACAATTCAACTCTTCGACACTAACAAGCTTAACAGCTGAAAGGCGAAACCCTATGAGTTAGATCATAATCTGTATATGTTCAAGTGCATACATTTTGCAAAATAAGTGACTTTTAAGTTATCCCTGAGGTAGCCACAAACTCACCATGGGTCATTACGAGTGAGTCAAACACTTTTTTGCAACAAATGAGCTGTGTTATTTTTGTTACTAGACTACAAGTGGTAAGGAATCGAGCAATTCTTACGACACGACCAATCGTGTTACAAATATCTAAGCATACCATCCCTCCCCGCAACGGAACTTATCCTGATGAATATACTACCCATTAATGTCCGTGTTGATCGCTATAACCGAAACGCACTTCTTTCTTAGATTACACTCTCTGCTATCAGTTCGATTGCCACGAAACGTTTCTTATCACGAAATGGAAATGGAAATGATTACATCAATGCCATTAGGTTACACCACCCGTGCATAAAAATGCCCTTAAAACTAGGGTTGTTTCTAAATAATATCGTGTGAAGTAAATTGCTGTGGTCAACGGTGACCCAGAATGATTCTTGAGTAGGGGAGGAGAAATCGATTCCACACGAAAATTTCTCGTACGAAGCACACGCAGTTTAATCTGTATAATCTGTGAATGCAAATAATTACAGCTAGCTAGGTTGGTGTGTGGTATGGAGAACAAAGCAACAGCCACAGGCCAAATCATTCCAGTGCGTTCCGTTTTCTCCGCTAATCAATGAAATTGCAGGTAGCGGCATCTTCATTTCAATCTTCTTCATACCTTTCCTCACTAGCCAAAGTATAGCAAAAAAAAGCCAGAGAGTGAAAAAAAAGGACATACCATTCCAAAAAAAAATAACACATTCCACATTTCATATCAAGTCAAAAAATGCGAGTGATATCCGTGCATTTCTCATCCACAATCGACTTTATGCTAATCAGCAAAATTACTTTAGATATGAATAGCTGTTCCAGATCTTAATTACTTGGTTCACATCTCCCACTGACCCATCTGTGAGGAAGGGGAGGTGGAGAGGGTGAAAGAGGGTTGATTGCGTGGATACAAATGATCATTATTCGTCTACACATACATTATAAGAAACCCGGAAATGAATCTCCCCTATGCCCTTAATTTCCGGATCGATCCGCTCTGCGAAGACAATCCAGGATCTTAAGGAGATCGACTTTCGAACGTCCCTTTAGTAAGCACCCACTAAACTCCCTCTAAACTCCCCTCGTATCGCCCCCCCCCCCCACCCCCCATACGATTTCATTGTTTCAAAGTTTTAATTTCTTTCAAATTCACCCCTTTTTCTACGCAAACTGTACCTTCTTAGGGGGTGCCATTTTCATTTTAAATATCATAAGCAAATGCATTTTAATTAAAGTAGCACCTTCAAAGAAGAAAAAAGTTCTATAGCGTATACAGCGAAGTTTTTTTTATAATTATAAATAACAAAAGCTCAAAAAATTAATTAGTAAAGTACAGAAAAGAGAAATTAAATTTGATATTATGCACATTGCGGATAACAATCATTAAGGATAAAAATAATAATAATAAACGTTTTTATAATAGTGGCCTTCGTGATAAAGCTGCGTTACGTCTAAATAAAACTGACCAGAAGTAAATAATGACTCGGGGTTCTCAGCACCAAACATAAATTGGCAAAGTTTTATAAATGGCGACAAAGAAATCGCGGTGGATTTCGCCCCGTGACTTATGTTGACAACTAGCGAGGCACGATCGTGAATTCAGAGCAAGGCAACGGCTAAAAGCAGAGGAAATCATAGGGTTGATCCGAGACGATGCGACAGCTTGCAGCCCCTCCCGAACTAAATCAGCGGTATTACTGCTAAATATCCTCGTTATGTATCTTTACATCCCATAAAAATGATACAAATAGTATGTTAGCAGCCTGTTTTGTGATAAACTATACGATATAACGATATTTTGGATGGTTCCAATTTGCGATTAGCCTTAGCATTAGCTGTGAGTTCGAGCTTTCATCACGATCAACTCCATATAAAAAATAAATAACGGAACGATTTGAAATTTGGCGTTTATACAAGCTCGATGAAAGTAATTTGAGTTGTTGGAATCTTACCCTGTGGTAAATTCCAGTGAAAGCTGCAGGGTGGAGTTGGTAGTACTCTACCTTAAACCTATCTATACACTTAGGAAATACAAACAAGCCAGTGCGGTCTTTTCCAACGCTAATAGCCAGAAACATGGAGCCATTATTCTTGTGAAAATTAAGTTTTAAATGGTTACTGAAGTCCCCGCTGACCTTTTCGATATATTATTTCAATAATGTGATTATGATGGATTATGAAAAGGGCAAGTTTTCTCTGTTCAATTTTTCCACGTAGGAGTCCCTTTGGAAAAAAAAAGTTATAGTTATTATTCGTCAGAATAAAGAAAAGCGCGAAGAGCGTATAAAGAAAACAGGAATCCATTCTTAGCATGTGCGGCGTGACTAATCGACATAAATGTTGTATAAAAAGGATGATACGGCAGCAAGCTAGCACCCCTAGCACCCCTAGCACCCCTAGCACCCCTAGCACCCCTAGCACCCCTGCACCTAGCACGCTTTTCTGCTTTCGGGCCGGGATTTACCTACGCAATTAACACCCCTCGAGCCTTCCGTCTGCCTACATCTCACTGCACGCCCACTCACGCAAACTTCACAAAAAATCACGCATTAAAAATACTAGCACGTCCCACTTACAACATTTTATTGAACTGTGAATCGTAAATAAGTCAGCATCTAAATAATCATGGTCTGCAATACGTTTTTATACAGCAGTATTAAGTATTATATTCTGATCCCGTAGATAATAATAGTATACTTAATGGTTGTAAAACAGGCAAGATTGTTTCATTTTATTCCACGTATTCCCTTTTATTTGACCTGATTTATTTGAATCCCTTGGGTTTCAACCTGGAGCACGACGCTTGCGCACTTGAGATTGGGATGCTGTGCATCTTGAACTCTGCCCTTCGTTGGCAATTCCAGCCACCGAAAGGAGCCAATTGTAGCTCTCTCCCTCTCTCTCTTCCTCTCTCTCTCATTCTCTCTCTTGCCGACGACCCCTGTCTTTTCCGCCAGCAAATAAGACACGCGATTTTTTGCTGTTTTATAACGCACTTATTGACACCTCATCAGTTCCGGACAAGCAGGTTTTCATTCTTGCCATCATTTCCACCCCCCCCCCCCCCCACGTCCCCCGCCACCCAAACCCAGCGCTCGATCACTCACCTATCAACGCAATCATTCACTCGATCTCGCAATCACTCAACCGACTCACTCCGTCATTTTATCATCACAAACGATAACAAATTAAATCACTTACTTTGAGCGATCTAAGCCGCAGTATTATCTAATTTATTAACGAAAATATACACGTGGTTTTATGTGAATGTTTCAGGGTGTACGTGCTGGATAATATTTCGATTGGTATGAAATTGAAGCGACGAATCTAGCATGCATTGCGGCTGCCATAATGGATCGCATGCCAGTGACAACGACGAGGACAGTTCGACAGGCAAGCAGAGGGCGAGCAAGCATGCCAGGAGAGGCATCATCTACACGGCGATCAGCATGTTGACAAGGTGCAAACGGCCCTCGCCGGAATTCAACATGCCGCAAGTCGAGAGAAGTAAGTACTAGGTGCTCGGTGCTCGGTGCTCGGCATGCTCGGTGCTAGGTGCTCGGTGCTAGGTGCTCGGTACTAGGTGCTCGGTGCTAGGTACTCGGTACTAGGTGTTCGGTGCTCGGTGCTCGGTGCTCGGTGCTCGGTACTCGGTGCTCGGTGCTAGGTGCTCGGTGCTCGTTGCTCGTTGCTGGGTGCTCGGTACTCGGTACTCGGTAATCAGTGCTCGGTGCTTGGTACTCGGTGCTAGGTGCTCGGTACTCGGTGCTAGGTGCTCGGTACTCGGTACTCGGTAATCGGTGCTCGGTGCTTGGTACTCGGTGCTAGGTGCTCGGTACTCGGTGTTCGGTACTCGATGCTCGGTACTCGGTACTCGGTACTCGGTGCTCGGTGCTCGGTACTCGGTGCTAGGTGCTCGGTACTCGGTGTTCGGTACTCGGTGCTCGGTACTCGGTGCTCGGTACTCGGTGCTCGGTGCTAGGTGCTCGGATCTAGGTGCTCGGTGCTCGGTGCTCGGTGCTCGGTGCTCGGTGCTCGGTACTCGGTACTCGGTACTCGGTACTCGGTGCTCGGTACTCGGTACTCGGTGCTCGGTGCTCGGTGCTAGGTACTCGGTACGCAGTACGCCACGCGCCCTAGCTGTTTTGCAGTCAGTTTCGAGCGTCGTAAATGAAAATGAAATTATCACGGAGCTCGAAGGTTGATGTAATATACCTCGTCCGCATGTATGCAAATACTAAATCAATCGATAAAACATGTTAACCGTAAAATCTTCCTAATTTTGGTAATAAGAATTTATTTGCTTTGGAAAGTGAACTCACTTATGCTCGATTTCACTAAAAGAAACCCCGAACAAATCGATTTTGAGAATCATTATACAGTAGTCAAATTGTCGATGTCATGAAAGCAGATAATTCACAGCATATATAATTTAGTTCGTTCGCCACCAAACAAAGGTCACTTAACATGTTAATTGGACCCTTTACTCGCAGAATGACAATTAATTTACATAATGTTGACGCTTGAAGGAGCAAAACAATGTGCGATGTCACATGAAATGAAATCACCTTGCGGCATATAACGTGCTTATATCCAGGCAAGCGCATAGCTCCAAACTTTCAGAAAGTCCATCAACATGTTCATCAGCCTGTTCATCAGCCTGACGCTCACTAAATAAATGAAAAATTAATAACCTGGGGGCCTGCCTATATTGATCGTTGATACCGGTGATATGGCTTTTCAGTTTATATATTCACATGTATGGCGCCTGCAGAGATATTCTGAAGTGTGGAATTGGCTGGCCAGAGCGTTTGGGGGGAACTTTTTTCGTTTCGCTCCAATCTTTTGTTCACGGTTGATTTTAGTATACCAGCCGATAAGTATGCGTTTTTCTGATTAAATTTTGCACTATTGGGCTCTTCCGTTTTTCAAATACGATGCTTTGAATAAAAATCGAGCAATCCATAAGAGCACCGTATTGGCATACCGTTAAAAATAGAAAATCCATTATTGACGTTATTCCAGTTAGTACCGATAGAGATTATACATGAAGTGGAATTACTTAAAATCGTAATCTCGGTCTTACGCCTAAACGAGAGAAACCTTTCTTCCGACTTGTAAACGTTAATATTACAAGGATCACGCACGCACAAATTCGTTAATCTCCACTGTCTAGCAATTGGGAGTTGAGATGACTCACGTTAAGCAACATTGTGGTTGGCCAGGTTTTGAATGGGTTACCAACTGGCATGATCTGTAGTGGGCAGGTGTGAAGTTTTGAACGCTAGTGCAACAGCTTGAATCGTAGCTTACTTGCTTATCGACCTCTCGACAGCAAGGATTAAAGGCGGCAACTTGATGTCCTGCAACCGGCTTAGTATGTCTTTCGGATGTATCATTATTTTCTTTCAGTTCAATCCTTTCCGACATAGGCTGAATATTTTTAGGCACTTATCCTGTTCAATTTCACAGTTAAAATTGTCCAGAGCCTACACGAGTAACACGACAACTTTACAAAATCAGGCCACCGTTTAGAATTGTTGGCTCGTCTTTAAAACAGCAAAGCGGGAGCGATTTTCTTGTCAGATAAGTTTTAGTGATCGACTGCAATGTTGCAATGTTTGCAATTCTGGGACGAAAACAACGTGTCTAATTATTGGCAAACACGGTAGCGTGATGAGGGAATATGAGCAGACGAATTGTGCCGCAGGAAATCAATATGGTCCAGGTAACAGATTGGTGACAGACAGACTCGTGGAAATACGTGTCGCGTTTTGCTGCGATTTCGGCTTCGCGCAACTGCAACTGCAGACACTGACATTTTCCACTGACGGTTAAGCTTTTCCCAATTTAAACATAGGTTATCGAGAAAAGTATAAAAATGCTTAGATGATCATTTTAGCGGTCAATTTGATTACTCGTATCGCTGTTAGCGGTAAATGCATACGCTTCTGTAGCTTGGAAATGATTTCACCACTTTTATTCCCAGTATTAAGATAGAATTACGCTTTTTACAAAGTTTTTTTTGTTTTTAAATCACATGGGCCAGTAAGAAAACGTGTAAAACTGGCAAATGATTTGATTTCGTTGATTTCTCGTGTTCTGACCTCGTTGTGTGTCATTGTTTCTGCAATCTCCAGCCATGAAGGCAGCCATCCTGATCCAACGCTGGTACCGTCGCTACCTCGCCCGGATGGAGGTGAGACGGAGATACACCTGGACCATCTTCCAGTCGATCGAATACGCTGGCGAGCAGGACCAGGTGAAGGTAAGAAAACGATTCAACTTCGACTATCTGCCGCCTTGCAACTCCCCCCCCCCCCCCCACCATGGAACGACTGACGACCACTTGCGGAAAGCGGACCAGGCACTTACGCACGGATAGCCAGTTTATTTCCGGCAAGTTGGTTATCAGATTAAGGACAGAGTTTCGAAGATAGATGACTGGTCAACTATTTTGGGGAGTTAGTTTATTAAAAAAGAAACAGTAAACTATAATATGTTATATTATTGTAACAATTTCGTCGGTTGAAATCTTTGTGGAAGTTTTGAAAGGCATCTTGTTCTAAAAACTGTTTAAATAGACAAAATATTTCCTATTTTTTCGGATTTATGAAAACAGCTGATTCCTTTGGAAGGCTTACAAATTCCGATGTTTCTCTTTGCGGGACAATAATGGTTTGCGACCAAACACGCAAGCAATTAATTATTAGCAAGTTATTCCAATTTATAATTTGAATGATTCTTGTTGACATTTTGAATGCACGCTTGTGCCTTTGTGGGCATAGCTAATGCGATCAACTTCAATCGGAATCTTTTTTTATATTAGATTGGTCTTTTGCTAAAACCACCCTATTAGAGTTGTATAGTTAGAGCTACTCTATAAAGCTGAAGCATCAGAATGATCTTCAAAGTAACCACCAAAAACCAAAACCACACAATCCCGACTCCTGGGAGATTTTAAACAACTAAGGAAATTGTTTGCCCTCAAGTAATTGGATCTGAACGGAAAATAGAAAAGGAGTTTCCGTTTCAGTTTCTCCGAACATCAAGTCGATATCAGGTTCTTGTCCCAATTTAGGGAGCCTAGACAGCCGCTTGTTTAGGCAATGCCCTCACCTACCATATGTTTTCTCAATTTAGTGTATACAATGATTGTAATTGAAGAGGTGAGTGTGTAATAACCAGTTGAGTCCATTTTGCTAAATATTCAGGAAATGACAAAAACTGTGGGGAAGCCACAAAGTAGTAGGTTGAAATGTTGGTCTAAAATGTTTGTAAAAAGGGAATGCAGAGAGGGACTTTCCTGGATTTTCACACATCGATGTAAATTCCTTGTTTAAGGACGACAACACGGTCAACTCATTTTGACTAGAAGCGGATTTCACTGGTTATTTCACTATCATCTCTTTAATTACTTAGCGAACCGTTTGGAAAAGTAAACTGTTACAAAATTTAGACACACATTCAGAAAGATGGGTGTTCACATTATCGCAGAGAGCGAAGCAAGCAGCAGCAACGGTTCCTTATATCAAGGATATAATAAGGATAAACATAACAAGGATAAGATTAAGACTGATATCCTGCTTTTATCGTTGAGATTGGAGCAGAGCGGACAGCACATTTTCTCTTGTGTTCCAGTTGTACAATTTCTTCAACGCGTTGTTGACTCACATGCCAGGTTCGAAGCCAGAAGTTCTGTCTTCTTCCACAAATTCTTCGACAGGTATTTATACTGGTGCTTGTATTTATTGATTTCACTTGTCTGTTTCGTATTTCGCATTACAATTCAATTTCAAACAATACGAATGGATGCTGTGCTCTTGTATTAAAATCTTATAGTTTTCCATGAATCCCATTTTTATTCAAATTTTTGTCCTCTATATTATGTATCTGCGATCATTTCTCCCTAAAAACGGTGGTTCCCCAATCTCTTCCCTTTTATTCCACAGACAGGACTATTGGAAAAGATTAGCATGCTTATAAAGAATATGTTAGCCTTCTCTTGTGAAATTGATTTCACGAACACTTCGCAATTCCAATGACAGTGTCGAGCGCCGAGATTGGAAGAATTTAGAATGCACCCTCCTCCCCCCTCCGACCCAACCACAACTCCAACACAAACAAATAATTTTGTCGTGTTCCCAGATAAAGTTAACCAGGTGGCTGATGCGACCGAGCCAACGTACAAAGGGATACACATCAGCAATCCTTTGACACGAAGTGATCTGGACAATTTGATAGAAACTTTCCAGAAAAAAAAGGTACGATTTTTAAATTTAGTTGCAGTTAATTTAAGTGGAAGTTTAATAAGTAGTAAAGCGTCGTATGATTAAAACGTCCACATTGTTTGTAACTTGATCACGATCACTTTTTCTTTCAGTATCATCGTCTACACGTAAAATATGTTTCCAGCATCTTAGCACAAGCAACTAACATTCTAAAAACATTGCCAAATTTGAACCCCGCTTCGGTCGCAATTTCCAAACAAGTGACAGTGATCGGGGACCTCCACGGAAAACTCGACGACTTGCTCGTCGTTTTCCACAAGGTATAGGCGTCGATTAGCTAGCCCTAGATTATTCATCGAGCTTTCTAATTTCCTGCCAAAGGGGGAAGATTTTCTCCATCGGGGTGTTGATTTCACTACTTGATTACAGAACGGTTTGCCCAGCCCGGAAAATCCTTACATATTTAACGGCGATTTCGTCGACCGTGGGAAGAAGGGGCTCGAAGTTCTACTCATTTTGCTCAGTAGTTTAATAGTTTTTCCTGGAGGAGTTTTCTTAAACCGGGGAAATCACGAAGATCACGTGATGAACACAAGGTAAAATCACCTCAGGAATGCGATTCTGTTACTTTTTAAGGTGAGATGAGATAAGAGCGCTCATTTGTTTGATTACGAACAATGATAACAGTGGAGTTTTCATGTAATTCACCTTGAGTGAAGTTACAGAATCGCAGTCCAGGTAACGCGAAGACATACGACCTTGGGTCATCAATCTCCAATGACTAAAAATATCTTGTTTTAGGTATGGATTTATAAAAGAAGTCAGGAGTAAATATAAGGTAATGCAAATGGCATCAAGCCTGAACTGGTGTACAATGTGTATCCAATTTGGACGGATGTTGCAACTGTTTTCTACTGCGAACCGTTCGATCATCTCACCCTGCGGCTTGTTTCCCGGCAGGTCCACGCCGACAAAGTGTTATCTTTGATCGAGGGTGTCTATCGGTGGCTGCCTCTTGGATCGTTGGTCAACAACAAAGTGCTTATCGTTCACGGCGGGATTAGCGACATCACGGACCTCGACTGGCTTCGAACCCTCGACAGGCAAAAGGTCGGGAAATTTTTGACCCGTTAGTGATTGAAGTTGGCGGGATTTACCACGTGTATTTATGGGAAATCCGATATTTCATGGTTAATTGTTCCCTAGCTGTGTAAATTTGTTATAATTAGTAGAAGTAACATATCAAGTATATACTAATAAATCCCATTTATTAACAAAGAGCAATACAGATTTGTTTTATGTAAAAAAGATAGAAACAGAAAAATTCGTCATTATACAAATGCATTTCAGTATATGGTTAAATATAGATTAAAATTGGCATCTAAACTTCTGTTATTGAATACCATCGTTTCTAAATTAAGCAATTAATTGCCACATTACAATGGCAAAGAGCACATCACCAAATCAGACCCATTAAAATGAGAAATGAATCAATGTCAATCTTTTGAATGATGCTGAGCACGGATTGGTAAACCTTAAATTCATAGTAGATTTGCGTAAAGCGTTCCATCATGTCCACCCTAATCTACCTAATTCTCGACGGTAATTAACTACCCTGAAGTTTAATCTTCAAGTCTTAGTTGGGCTCTAACGTGATCTTTATTCAGATTATGCAAACACAGCATAAGTGCCCCCACTCAGTGAATATTACCTACCCCAAGGAAAGTGTTGAAAATCGACGCACCACGAAATTGAACGTAGTCTGCCCTCTGTTAGCCAACTGTACAACTTATGACTGCTAAAGAAACTTTTCAATGGGCAGATTTGCGCAATTTTCTTACACGTTTCACCAACTTATTGTTATTGCTGTTTTAAAATGCAAGTTGCTTGTTATATTTGAGTGCATCTTGATATCTAAGTGCACTTTTACCATGCAAACTACAACTCCATTGCATTTATGCCAAGACATATTTAAATACTAACGAAAGATTATGCACTAAGTAATTTTAGCTCAATGATTACGAAAATAAGAAATGCATAGGCTGATTGACCCATATAAAAAGTAAATAGCATTTCAAAGCACTTGGGCCACTAGATTTGCACTCATTTGTTGTCAAATTGGCACCCGGACCCGCCTGTAAATCTATTGTAATCTTCTATTTTTGCAGTATGTTTCGCTTTTGAGACCCCCGTTGACTGTAACTCCAAACCCGGGCTCTGAACTGATCGATAAGCTTGAATGGAAGCAGGTAATACCTTCTTCCTGAATTCATTTACCATCTTGAATAGCATTAAGTAACGGGTAACGCACTGAACGTCTTTTCCTCCTGATATCGCAGGTGTTCGATATTCTCTGGAGCGACCCACAGGCGGTCGATGGGTGCGTCCCTAATGCCCTTCGAGGAGCTGGCACTTATTTCGGGCCAGACGTCACAGAAAAGTTTCTCAAGAAGTTCAATCTGCTTTATCTCATTCGTAGTCACGAATGTAAGCTTGGGGGATATGAGCTTATTCATTCAAATAAGGTATGCGGATCTCTTACAATTCAAGAATAAATCGATGGTAAATTTATGATAAATTAAGAACACAGACGACCGATATCGATGAGTTTATAACTAGATGAAAGTTATTTTGTACAGTAGCTTGATTCAGTTTCGTCGTATCACTGAAAACTTAAAGCCAGGGATTTTATTTGAATCTGTTTTGTAAGATATCATGAGATGTTTTCTGTAACGGAATATTTTTGAGCTATATTGTTTGGCTGTTTGATAAAAGTTTACCCAGGTGTCCGACTGTGTAAGCAAATTGGTCTTCCAGTATCATAATTTTTCTTCTAATCTTGCCAATATCTTACAAGAGCCAGTGAAAAAAAGTTTTTTTTTTCTCGATCCAGGGTCCCTGGATCTGAACAAGAAAAGTTATAAAAGCAGAGTAAACAGAAGATAGTTGTTTCTGTGATCGATGCTTAATTATGACGTGTGGATTGTTTCGCAGGTGATCACAATATTTTCAGCTTCAAACTATTACGAGGTTGGCAGCAACAAAGGAGCATACGTGAAGCTGGTCGGGCAAGATCTCACACCACATTTTGTGCAATTCAATGCAACTGGATCTCGAACGAAACGGTTAACTTTTCGCCAAAGAGTAGGGCTTGTTGAAAGTTCTGCTATCCGAGAACTAGGTTTCAAAATCAATTCCAGTAAAGACCAGCTCATGCAAGCATTTAAATTGGCGGACACCGCAAATAGAGGTAAGATAATTTTTTAACTCTCTGTGATAATGACTTAATTTTGCCATTTTAATTACATCAACATGATCTTGATGATTAGGGTTGATAACGATTGGAGAATGGTGCACTGCTATGGAAGCTGTCACCGCATTGAATCTTCCTTGGAGGATGCTGCGAGAAAAGCTGGTCACTACAGATAAACAATCAAATTGCGTCGAGTATCAATCTACATTTCAAGAATATAGTCCTGGGAAAAGAAATGCAAGTCTTAAATCTTTATTATTATTTTAAATGAATTCTTTTGAGCCGATGGATCTGACGAGAATTCTCTTATTTTATAGAATGGTGGGATGACTGTAGCAGAAACTCTCTACAGAAACAAATCTAGTCTTGAAGCTATTTTTAAGATAATCGACAAAGACAATTCAGGTACCCGTGCAATACCAGTAGACTCGGCTTTTCATTTTTTTTGCCAATGTCACTGTAACATAAAGTGTTTTTTCTAGGTTACATTTCCCGAGAAGAATTTTCCGAGGCTTGCAATCTTCTCAGTGAGCATCTTAGCGATCCCATTCCAAAAGAAAACTTTATGGATATTTGCAAAAGCATGGATTATAATCACGATGGCTTGGTGGACTTGAACGAGTTTCTCGAAACTTTCCGCTTGGTTGACCAAAATAAAGATGCCAACGCCGATGATTCTAGTTCAGACGAGGAGAAATAGTTAGCACCGAGCTACGAGCATCATCTCCTCTCCATCTCTCCCTGCTTCGCATTGGAAACTGCGTGTAGCTATTTAACAAGCATTCTCATAGTATTATCGATGTTATTCAAACATGTCTCATCTTAGCTTGCGAAATCTAAGCGAATATATAACTTATTTCATTGTTTGTGTATCATCATGTTTCAACTCGACCAAAACTGGGTACTCAATCGGTCAATTTTTCAACTTATCTATAAACTGCACTGATATTATACGCTATCTATTTCTGTACTGCAATGCAAATAAAAAAGCTTCATTATTATGTGAATATACTATCGATAATATTTACTCGCATAGGGATTTTCCTATTTGTAATAATTCACGAACAAATTCAAATATGAAGAAAATATTTAAATGGTTAATAAACAATATTAATCACAATGTATTGTAAAATTTGATAAATTCATACAGATAGGCGACACAACTGATCACCCTGCCAACAATCACTGGGTGCTAATTAGAAACAAAAAAAACATTATATTTAAAAAACGAACTAGGACACATAAAATCGTGTGCAGTATACAACAATGTTTATAAATAAATAAATAAATAAATAACATTATTCAATTAGGTAATTGTTAACAACGGGAATTAAAATAGCATTAAATAAGATTCATTCATTCGACACCGAGCCGAGTACACAACCGAGTTAGATCAATGACTTATATTTCTAGTAATGAGCGATATTAGATCAAGCTGCCCGCAATGAAATCATTATCAAATGTTACACGGTTACACAGGTACAAATGATTGACTAGTTAGAAAAATCCCACAACCTTTTCATTCGTATAATTGGGTAAGAAGCAGTACAAGGAAATGTCGAGTCAATCATCTTTGGTTATGAAACAAGCAGAAAATTAAACTTTTCACCACTGTTTTCTTGATTTTAAGTTTTGAGTGAGATTAAAATTATCTGCATTTATGTATAGGATAGCATCGCAACAAATGATTAGAATACTTGTCCAACGTCGGTCGCATTGTTGCAATCTTATTGCGTTCTATTCATTAGATTGATTCGATTCATCGAGGGATGTGACCGTATGAGGGGTAGGAGGGTTACTCGACATTTGATTGCCGTCCGGCTCGGCATCTTGTGGTCCACTAACGCCGGCGGCGACCGACATTTCCCGCACATTTCCCGGCAAATAGTCTTTCCAACTGCGAAACAAGTAGCGCGTGAACTTGCGCAGTTGCCGAAATTTGCAATACGTGGCTCCTTCGGCCGACTCCAGTTGCTGTGTTTGAATGAGAAAACCTTTCTCTTTAAACGTTTGTTCCAACTTCTCGCGAGCGAGAGATTTCCGGGTTTTTCTTTTCCTTCGCAGGCATAATGGAGAACCCTGTTCCTCATCTGGACCACCGAAAGTGTTTGCATCCAAAGATCCCCCAAGTGGCGACATTTCTGGTTCGGTATCAAAGAAGTGCGCGCTTCCTTCGGCATTCCTGCTCACTTCCTTGGGAGAGCTCGCCTTGGCTGTCGTGTCGGCCGGCGGCGGAGTTTGTACGGTAATCTTAGCTCCACTGCCCATGGCAGAAGCGGTCAAGAAGTGCTCCGAAGATGATCCGGCTGCGTTGCCCGTTTGCTGCAGACTCTCTCGCGGGAAGAACTCATAGCCTCTCATCGACTTGTCTCCAGTGCCACTGTAGTAACGGAAGTTGCCCCCCGAATCCACCGAAAGCATCTTCTTTTCTTGCAGACTCGGCTTAGCGCCGCCGGTAAATTTAAACTTGCAAATACTAACTTCCGTCGTGGGATTCGCATTGTTCTCGCTTGGCATGGGGGGAATGAAAATCGCGGATCGTTTGCGTTTTGCCGGTGAACCCATCGTGGGCAGATTGCCGGAAGGTGCCAAACGCTTCATTCGTGGAAACGACAGCTCGGACGGCATCACGGTGCTCTTGCTAGCTGGGTCCATCATCATGGAAAATGCTTTCGGCACTAGGGGTTTGTTGGGAATTGATTTGGGTGGTTTTGCGGAGGTCGGATTGGTTGCGGAGTGAGTGGCTGTGCTAGAGGGCTGAGACCCGGGCTTAGTTTGCTCTGTTGGCGCTCCCGGCATCAGGGGCAACGTTCCCATCTTTCTGTAGTAGAGGATTTGCGACTGGAGCGCCATGGGATGCACAAAAACACCGGCATTTGGCCAGTAGACGTAACCCCCAGGTAAAGGAGCATTACTAGTTCCGTCCGAAGATGTTGGCTGATTGTTTGCAAGCAGTTCCAGCAAGCCTGGCTGGCTGCTGACAAAATTGTTCAAATCTTCGCCACTGATATTTCCAATCGACGAGTCTGGTCGATGATCTGCTTCCGGTTCTTCTTGACGGGAATCCCCCGATTCTCTCTTGACAACGATCTCTGCTGGTGTTGGCTCATAAAAGTTCCCGTGTTTTCTCAACAATCGTATCTTCAACTGGTTGAGATCTTTAACACATAGATTGAGAGGTTCATCGTGGGCAGACCGTTTCACATTTTCGACAGTTACTTCGTTTTTTGATGGCACGTACGCATTTTGACTGCGATTACTCACAGGACACTTTCGGGAGTCATGAGACGCAGCAGTTAACCGCTTTTCTAATAAACTACTAATTATTTTGTTTTGAACATCAGTATGGTTGATATGAGCACTGCTTTTCAAACTTTCAATCGCTTTACACCGTAAACTATTGATCAACACGTTTTCTGTTATCACTTTGGTTGTAGGAAGACTAGATTGGGGTTCCTTTTCTTGGGTAGAGGGCCCACCTTGAAAGATTGTTCCATAGTTCTTGTAGATCAAATGACAGATGTCAGCTTTCTTTGGTTTCCTTCCACGTCTCGGCTTCATATTGTCTAGCGTTATTTCACCCATGTATGGCAGGTCTTGATAATTCACTATTTTACTCCCCTGAGAAGAATTGGAAACAGAACTTGATTTCCCCCCGTTAGCGTGGTTCACAAATGACGACGGCATTTTCTTATGATCATCTACGCGATTCGTCGAAACAACTGTCTCAGTATCTGTTAACAAGCTGCCAAGAAGACCAGTACTTTGAAGATACTTTTCGGAAACGAATTTTCCGTCTGCCGACTTATCTCTAGGGGATGGGTTTTTCTCACGCATTTTCAAATCTTGAAGCCTGGTCATGACTAGGTCGCTGTCGGAAGCAACTGGCATACACATTTGCTCCACTAGACTGCTCTTAATGCTCTTCATCTTGTAAGGAGCATCCGCGGAGTCTTGCGCTAGATTTGGGTGTGATAAACTGTGGCTACCTTCCCTCTTGTTCTTGTGGATGCTGCCGTGGATGCTGCCGTGGATGCTGCCGTGGATGCTGCCGTGGACGGCTGCTTTTGCCGGTGCTGACTTCGGTCTGTTTTCTGCTCGGACGCTGCTGGCTTCGAGATTGGCGCACGATGCCTCGTAATGGTCCAGATATTCGGGAGGAAGAGCTTGGTGATGAAATTTCAGTTTCCATCGAGACGTACGCCGGCCCCTGGGACGAATAATAGCCACTCGATAAGAACACACAATGCAGTTGACATCTGTCAGCCTGTTAGAAACCCGAGCCATCACGTTGTTAACAGGGAAATGATGAAAATGTAACTGTTAATCTACAACTTCTAGTAAAATCGATTTACTGATTTGTGATGCGTAAGTGTTTGTACATTGCTGAGACTGCAAATTGATATGCAAAGTGAATTGACCTCACTTCATTTTTACCACCGATTAAGTAGGTTAGCAAAATTCGACGGAGTTAGGACGAAATTAAGGATTCTTTGAGGATTTTTTAATAGAGAAACAAAACGTTAATTTTATCCAAAAGAGCATCTATTCTTAAATATTATTTCCTAGTAAAAATGTTAATTCCGTGCATTGTATATAATAATATTTTCATTTTAATTAAATTCCTTTCTAGTTTAATTAAATTGGAGATCAGAAAACAGAAATATCCTTTAGGAGTCAGAAAGAGATGCTCGTTTAACTCATTTAAAACAGAGATAAGATGGAATGAAATTCTTCTTTTCTCTTCTATTATTTTGATGAATTTGAAATATGCGCAATGTGTTTCGTTCCGTTTTTGATGTGATATTTGTACGGGACATAAAAATGATCCCCCACATGGTAATTTACATCGCTGGCACAGCACAACTAGCATTATTTCAATATCAAAATGGAATTGTTGCAAAATGAAAAGCTCAGCAAATATCATCTTGAGCGAGAGTACATTTAGCTTCGTTTATAACAGTTTCAAAGAGCAGCAACTAACTGGTTAATCAAACGTCTTATGTGGAGATGAAAAAGAATGTTGAAATGTTATAATATTTATAAAAAAGGTAACGTGTGTAGGTAGTGTGTTGTGCGCGACAGGACAGCTAGTTGCCAGTATGGCCTAGGCTCAGGGAGTGAGCATGCAGCTTGTGGTACATACCTTGCCTTCCCTCTATTAGCTCTGTAGGATGCTGTGGGTGGTGGAACTTGATTTTGTTTGCTGGGTGGTTTAACTGGTTCATTGTGATCTCTCGGACTGCCAACAAAAAATGTAGTCTACATTAGTCAGGCAATTGATGTTAAAACAATAAATCAGGTGGCGAGAAACTACGATTTGACATCAATATCAACGAAATAATAACTAGTTACTAATAATTTGGTTGCATACAGAAACAATAGAGTCGTATGAAATTAATAAACTCAACATGGGTGACCTGATAAAAGATTTCACCCAAAATAAAATGCAAAAAGGCGATGCGAGTGACAGATATTTGATTTCTTGAAATGATATATTTATACAATTCTGAAACATGTGGCATTCGTGCATGAGTTGGGTGTGCATACCTGGTTTCATTTCCTTCGTTTTCTTGCTGGAAGTGAAGAGCCGAAACCTCCTGGACAGTGCAAGGATCTTCATCTTGTTCGCTCATTCCTTCGATTTTCACTGTCATCGTTGGATCAGTTGCGATCGAATCCGGAAGTGAACACTTTTCGAGTGACGGGTCTACCCCACAGACATCCTCATCTGACATCTGCATAATTTCTGCACAAAAAAACAGCAACGCATCGATTAGAGATGAGCATCGATGATTAAGAAATATTGGAGGACCCTTAATGAACACACACCAAAACTTTGATTTGAATATTTACTGAGTAATCTGTACTTCCAGTTAACATAGTTGGACGAAAATCAAATGAGCAATGATAATTATATGCAAATCTAGATTGTTACGTATAAAACTGACAGTCACTTCATGGGCGTTATGTGAATGTGTGAATGTTTCTACAACACATAGATTCGAGCGTAGGTGTATACCTTCGGCTGGTAGAAAATTTTGAGGAAGCATATTAAATAAACTGTCAACACGTTTATTACTTTCCCAGAGTTTTGTTGCGAAAAACCAATAACTTGTAAATTTCAAAAACAGTAACCGTTAACGCAAGTCATCACTTGTCAACAATTCGTAATCAAAAACGCGAACGACACACTGGTTCGAAAACGTTCAACTCTAAAATCAAAAATTCAGACTCCAAAGGGTTTAAAATCTCTACAAACACACCGAGAGTGCACAAAATGCACACACAATCGAGTTCGATCACAGCACTGACGGATAAATGATGGATAAATGATTCTTCAATCGAAGGAATTAATTCACAGCACTGTTGATGATGCCTTGCCCCTACTGAACGCACATTTTGCATACGATTAACACCGACACAATATTCTTACTAAACATGCTCGTTGAATGGTATAAGTGGAACGGCTTCCCTTTCGTATTTCCCCATACAAGGCACAGTAGAAAATTCTAAAATTAAACCCTCAAACGTTCAGCGCAACAAGTAATTTTAACCCCTCCCCCCCACGCGGCTGCATTCTGAATTTGGCGCCCTCCTAGGAAATTCGAGATTGGTCCTTATTTGGCTTAGGATAGCAAGAGTACATGTTAAACTTTTCTATATTTAAACCGTCTTTCCTATAGGATGGATGCCGAGAAGGATGCTGGGGAGATGGCTGGCGGTAGTAAATAGCTCTCAGTGCGCTTGCGGGCGGCGCGTCGTTGAAAAGCAATCATCTCAGACGAGCTTTCGGCTGTTTGGCGAAACCCGAGAACGAGAAATCTATCGTCTTATTTCAACTTATTATTATTAAAAAAACTTCACTTGGGTAAATTGTAAGACCGAAGGCGTTTGCCACCAAAGCGTCCACAGTAAAATCAAATAAAATCTCCAGTTAAAAAAAAGGCGGTTATTTTTCAAATATTGTTTGCACATTCATATAAACTGAATTTATATTTGAATACTTCTCAATGTTATATGATTCGAGTATCAACTATCTTTAGAAAATATAAACAATCCGAAAAAATTAATTTTAAATTAAAGACTTCTGTCTGTAAGTTTTACATAAATATATTCGAAAAGTCCGTAATAGTAAAGCAAGCAATAGCTCTTTATTAGCATAATCGTCCGCAGCATTGGTCACTCAATCAGTACAATGCGTGAAGAAAAGTTCGTGGTTCTCCAAATGAAAAAATAATATAACCATTTCACTGTCCTAAAATGACAGATGATCGCACACGGCAATACTCTATGATGTTATGTATTCGTCTAGGTATCCCCATTATGCTCTTGACGCATCATCGTCATTCATCCATGTGATGAGTTATAAATAAAGCATTTCGTTCGGCTACCAAACCTACATGAATACCGTAGCGTTCCAAGTCGAACCTTATAAACGACTTACCACAGCGCGATGTTGATCCATAGTAATGCCAAGAAACACGAGTCGATCAAATTTGGAAACAAAATTTTCATTTGAAACCGCGAATCGCGCATACAATTTCAAGTCTAGTTCTAGAAATTGCGTTTTCCTGTGTGCGATGTACTGTGTGATGAATGCTGAACGGTCGATCTGCAATGTGCAATGTGCGATGTGCGATGTGATGCAGACGATGCTCGAGAACAAATTGAAGGCTAAATAAATGAAACGAGACGCGTGTCGGAGAAATTGTGAAATATAAAATAAAAGAAGGGTGGAGTTTTCCAGCGGATAGTTTAGTATGAGGGCCAGTTCACACTTATCACTTCACGGAACTTGTTTCAAGCTGGTTGCGGCGTGAAGGAGTGCCAGGCTTAAGACTTTGTATACAATTGCACAGGCTTGTGAGATTATTTAGCTATCTCTGCTGTCAATACTCACTTGGTAATGACAAGCCAAATCAAAATTACGATCAATTACCAATTAATTATTAATTATTTCAGCTTTTTCACCGATTCCTTACCCTACAGTAAGTCAAAAGTTCTTTTTTATCATCTAAAAGTGGGTTTCGGAAATAAATTTTCCTTGTCATCGTTCAGAAAATTGAATTCTGAACAATGAGTGTGTCATCAATGTTCGTGGCATCGAGTATTGAAAGTACGAAGTGTGAAGTCAGGTCGCACTCAGATGTCGGACAGATGTGAGAGATGAAGATGTGTGTGGGATGCTGGCTGGACCCGGCGCTAGGTGGGGATAGCCGATAGTTAGTGAGGGGAATGAACAATCATTCGCGCGTAGGCGCGCTAAAATTCAACAAGAATGTTCATAGATACTTTTTTCAATTTCAGTGAAACAGATACAGATCCAGCGGCAGCGGTATTCAATCTGACGAAGAGGTAGCATCCCAGCATCCCATAGTAGCAATCATCACACTAAAGGCACCGTATCTTAATGATTCAGTGTCAGGTTACTCGATAAATGAAAGATAAACGATTTTTACAACCAAATACGCACAGAGCTAAATCTGGCATCCTGAATTGGGACCATACTAAAGTAGGGCGAAAATCGACCAAATCTATTTATCTTTTCGTTGTTGCCAAGATTTTACGACTTGTATAGAAAGTCTTCGCATTCCTCTTTATACCCGAGCTACTAGGAGACATCATTTATTCAAATGCGTCTTTCATAATGATATAAAATGAATATGTTATAATATATGAAAATCTTTTAACACCCAAACATTTTTGTGAATAAACCAGTTGGTTGTCCTTCCTCGGTTTCTCCTTATATGGCTGAGGAACACACAATAATGACACGTCTTTGCTGGAGGCAGCAGCAGCAGCGGGCAAGCAAGCAGGGTGTGACTTTGTATCTGCTCCGATGTGCCTTGCCTAGCTACGAGGGCGGAACGGCAAGCTCTCAACTCGCAACTCGCAACTCGCAACTCGCAACTGGCAACTCGCAACGCACAACGCAGAAGACGACTCATGGCAATTAAAAGTTGAAACCAGCATTCATTCTGTAGCGACTGGCTGCTCGCGAGGAAATGAACCACGCGTGCAAATATGCCCATCACTTTCAAGCGAGTTTCCACGCTGCGTAATTGCCCGCTCTCTGTATACGAGGGTGGTTGCCGCCAGGGTAATTGAGTCCCTCGTTTGTGTACAAAGTACAAACACAATCAGTTAATGAGAAAGTGAATTCGTTGCTTACCCGGACTTGACTCGCTGGTCAGCAAGGGGGTTTAAAATTAAATTAATTCCGGTAAATGGATATACCTACTTAAAAATTCCGGAATTCCCTCGCAATATTTTTGAAATACATGACATAATCTATGAAGGTGTAACGCAAATATCAATTTAATTTAAAATCGATAATTTATGATGAATTGAGCAAAGTTGCTTTGATTTGGGTGTGTATGAAAAAGCAGATCATCTTGCAATGATTATGATGATAGTAAGGTGGAGTCAAGTTAAAAGCTCAAAAAGGAAAGTTGTTTCCATCTAACTTGCCAAAGCCTTCCTACTTCTAAAATACGAACAAGATAACACTCTAAATGGGCAACTATCAGGTCTCAATTTAATACCAAAACCCACACAAAATTACAAACCTAAGTTCTAGCCTAACCAGACGAATAAGCCCAACCCATTTGACCTCTAAGAAATTATCACACATTTGCCTGGTTGTTCATTAGAATAGTAAGAAGATCAGTTCAGTGCAGGAATTTACCAGGTCCTGTCTGGTCCGGTCCGATCCGTTGTGTACCGGATCAGTGGACGCTTAATCAGGATGCTACCCGGTAGATTACAGGGATGTATATCTAGCCAGGATAAATGATAGCACGCCCTCTTCATTAACTACCAGTTATTCATAGCGATGAAATGAAAATTAACTGGCAATCAATAACGTTCCAAAGATAAAACACTGGCATCAAATTATGAATGTTTTCGAAGCAGGCATGCGCAATTTAAATTTGTTACAAACATCACTATCCCTACCATCTTTCCCCCATGAAATCTATTTTTAATTCGGGAAGGTTTTTGTTAGCAGAGTGCTGGTGACTGGTCAGACATATTCTTCTAGATTTGAGTAAAACGACGAAATCGTACTTACTGGTAGACTGCCAGCTTCTGGATATGAGAATACACTGGAGATTGTCATCGAGCGGCATCCAAAAGTTGTTCAGCTTCCGAACAGATCGGAAAATCCTGCCTTAAGTCAAATAGTAGACGCTATAAATAAGCACTTTTCATAACAAGACGCAATGCTAACTATAACTATTCTCATATATATCACTTACCGTTGAGCATGTGAGTTATTCATATTGTTCGTTTTCACTCTGAAAATCCATCACTTGATTCACAATTTTAATAAATAATATATATTAAATACGTTTTATTAGTAAATATAATACATTTTTAATATTTGAAAATAAGTTGAAATGGTTCTCAATTTATTTAGAATTCAGTCATTTAATTTTAAGTTTCAATCATATTTCCGTCAGAATTTACTACTAAAACAACAGACTGGACATGAGCGGCTTAGTAAAAGGAACTTTAGCATTTTAAAAATACTCCTGACGCCTGTAGAAACTTGACGGGATCATGGAACGCATCCATTCGGGAAGATTCTAAGACGCAGATCCTAGATGCAGATTATACGCATCCCGCGCTACATGTGTGCAACAAAAGTTGCTCTTCTGGAACAAGTTCCTGACTGCAATGTATTGCAGTTTACCACTTTTCATAGACTATAAATCTCACTGCAGTCTTAAAATACTCAAGAATTCAGTAAATTAGTGAAAGCGCCGTTGAAAGCACAATGCAAGTTAAGTAAGGAACAAGTAGTTTTCCGCCCAGAAGTATGCATCTTGCCATACAAGAAGGTAACAAAAGCTGCCTTCCTTGAAGCAGTGTTAGAAGTTCCCGCTATACGCGCTAGGAGCTCTGCTCTCCACTATGTTTCATCCAAGATTTTTTCAAACGTGACAGAGAGGAACAAGACAAAACGGCTAAACCATCAAATGAAATAAGTTAGTTACAAAGTAAATCGGTTTCTATACACTCAAAATCGATAGCCTCGAACATTCATATTTTCAAAAAAAATACTCAAATAGAATTTACGAAAATAACCGGCTTGTTGGTTTATACCCGAGAGATTCTCTAATGCAAGGTATAGGTATCCGAGCGAGCAAATCTGGCAAAAAGCGTTGGTAGCTGCTGTTACAGGGTGGTCAGAAAGTGAGCACCTGAAGATCACGTGAATAGAGAGACCTATTAGCTCGCAGGGACAAATTCCTTGAGGCGCTAGCTACTGAGTTGGATCTACGGACTATCACGGACCATCACGGACGCAGTCTGCACGAATCACGATCCAACCATCATTTGTCTAGTTAACCACTTAACTTGATCTTACACACAACACTGACCACAAACCAAGATGGGCAATAAAGCAAAGGAATCTCGGAGAGCATACTTTGATTTAAATATGAACTGATCAACCTAATTCAAAGACGCGTAAGCAAGTTGAAGTTCCATGATCAAGCATCTTCGAACAACGCAAAAAAAGCCTATTTCTTGTGTCATTCAGGAATTTGGTAGGTATACTATTTTGATTTTTACACCGCGAATGATTTTAAATTGTGATTAAACTAGACGTGACGGAGTAGATACTGGACCTAATTGAATTTATTTTCGTATGGTATAAGGTAGAGGCAAGCTGAATATAAAGAAAGAAAAAGGTGAAAGAGTTTGACTGGTCGACTGGCTGACGGTTTGGCGCGTTGGCTGGTGCAATACAGACAGGCAGGCATGCATGCAGGGATACAAGGACGGTTGCTAGACAAGCCCTGTGCTGATGCGAGAAGTAGCGAACAAGGCGACAGCTCTCTTCGATCGAAGGGACTTCCACTGTATCACAGGTCGACAAAGTCGGCGCCTTCTTGACCCGACAATGCCTTCCCGCGCAACTCAATACATGCCCGACCGAACGCTCCCCTTACCAGTTCCTAATCCCCTTAATCGCTTAAATCATTATCAATTGTTTCATTTAAATTAGTGATAGTGAAGTTTTACCAAACTTATTAACACTTTTTTAATATTATAGATAATATATAGGTAATGTGTGAGCTGTTACGTCTTATAATAATAATATAATAAAAATAATATTAAACCTACCCTTAGGCGGTGGCGGAAAGATCGCCAGTATTTTACCGAAAATAATCGAACAAATTTCAATGGCAGGTGACTGTTCAAATGGTTTGAAACGCCTGCAGATAACCTTAGCTAAACGCCAGATCTAATCAGTTATAGGTGTATTCACACCTTTCATAACCCTAATCATCCCTCATTAAAATAATTCGGCTTAATTTTCTAAAGGCACTTTTCACACTTGAGTTAAGCGTTTAATAATGTCGGATGCATTTTCTTTGCTGATGGAAAACAGGCGCCAAGCATTGTTCTATGGAAGGCGCCATATTTCCTGTTCGTTTACTTAGCTAGCACGTGTTTTTCTTTGCCTCCAAATGATAATTGTGATTGATTCGTTTAACACTTCCGTTGGGCTCGATCAGGCGCATAAAATTTAGGGAAACTTGTAACTTGGTGTAAGTACAATGGTTCATCTCCATCCGTATTATCCTCCGGTGATAATAATAGTAAGGCAGCTTGCGATGCATATGTTTAACTATCATTATCATCACACCAACATCAGTATTCGAGGTGTGTTATTTGAAGAGCGGAAACAGCACAATTAAAGTATTTCAAGTGATCATTACCGATGTGAATATGTGTGTGACACATTGCTCTGTTCGTTTGATTTATGTGACTTACTGAACTTTTTTACTCCCTTGACAAAAGCAAAGTCTTTGACTTCCAATGTGGGATGGGTTTCAAATGACAGTTTCACGGTGAGCTATAATAGCAACATGATTTGATTATCCATTTTTTAAAAATCGGAACAAAAACCAAATCGGTGTTGATGTTATCCTAGTGTATAAGATTGTGTCACAATGCAATATACTTTGTTTGTGAATGCCGACTGGCGAAAAGCGGCTACGAATCAATAGGAAGATTAAGAAAAGCATATACGCTCGAAAGCTTTTTACGAATGCACAGTGCCATGGCTTGAATTGACCGAGCACCTGCTCCTTGGATTAGTTACGCCAATCTTCCCAATCAGTTATCAGATCCCAAAATACTGACTTCGTCATTATTACTAATTACACTTCAATAGAAATTGTCATCACTCAACGAGATAGTTATTCAAAAAGATGGATAACATTAACAGACAATCGATTTGCTCTGGCATCGAGAGAGCATAATGCCAGACAATAGAAAACACTTTTTTACTTTTCAGTGTATGGATATTATGCGATATAAATTTTCCCTCAATGTGTACCGAGCCGATTAAATTTGAGACTCGATTAGCTGGCAGCTATCTGCTGAACCAACTCCCAATTTATTCTCTATATACAGAAAATAGAAAATATAATTTAATTCCAGTGAGCGTATCATTCCAATGATTCAGTGCGCGGTCAAATCTCTTAGTCTTAAATAGTTATCGCCAAGGATTGAATGTGAAGACGCAAACCAGTTTCGAAATTAGAAGGATACATTGAGGCTATCTTACATTGTAATTATTTCGAGCAATTTCAATGCAAAACTCGTGACCAGATTATGTTCAATGGTAAAATAAATTTAATAATCATACATTATTGGTTTATTATAATAATGATAATAAAATAATGTCTGGAGGTATTAACAATAATAAAAGGAATAGGCTCCTCACGAAAATATTATTTCGATTAAATTTACATAAACCAATTTCTATCCAGACCTTAAAACATATAATTTTCGTAGCCCAGGCCTGGCTTGGCCCAGGCTAGCAATACGGTCCAAGTTATGTATCAATGTCCGAATCCCCCCACGTTCACCAATCACAGTTCACGATCGGAATCAGTTTTCAAAAAAACAGTCAATACGCATATCAAAGTAAAGTCTAACCCTTGTTGGACGCATAATGATGATTGGTTAGAACTGCAAAATGGCCGGTTTGCGTGATTGCATGCCATAGAGTAACCGACCACTGCAACTGAGTATACTGGTCTGCTGTTAACCTTTATTGTTTTTTAAGAGTGGGGATAGTACAAAGTGTATATCTACAGGAAGACTCGGAAATTAAATCTTTTCGCAGGACAATAGTGATACATAGACATTTATTCCTCAATTGCGGCAAGAACAATTAATCGATAAGATCGAACAGATTTTATGACGAGACATTGTGTTTTATTTTTCATTTATTTTACTCGCACGCACTTCGTACAGTTCACACACACATCTAACGGATGGAATCAGATTCAAAATGGAGGCAATTTTTACCAGACTCCGTCGATGTATGACCCTGCACTGTATGACCCAACAACCCCCAAATAATGATGAGCACTATACGTCCAGTCATTAACCACGTTTGAAACCAAATACTTGTTTGCTGAAAGCGAATTGTAGAGTTATATCGGCAACTTTCCTACTACAGATCAATTTCACACGAAGTCACGTTTTAGTAGAAAAAGATATTCAAAATATTTTTTACATTAGCTGTTTCTATCGAGTAAGAATGTATAGGTACCTGAAGCCTATACCTATTCTCGAGATTTACTACGGACTGGTTTGCCTTGCTTGCAGGATGCTCCGTAGATGTTGCTTTATACTGCAGCATTGACTCTAGCCGAGACGCTATCAACTATCAAGTTCTATCATGCTATCAAGTGCATACTATCAGTTCACGCTATTCTAATAAGTAACATGGATTGTACATCAACATCCAACGCCTATGCAAGCCAAGATGCTAAGCAAAAAAGGTCGGAAATAATGTAATTACCGCTAAAGGTATAGGTATAAATGCCTAAAAGATAAACATTACCACTCATAAATCATGTGTCTCAGAAAATAGAATAGTTGTTCTCAATTCTCAAATTATGAACGATTATTTATCAATTATGTACCCATTATTTGTTTTATTATTGTTCGCAGTGTACGCCAGGAGACATTTTAAAATTGTCAAACAAGTTACAATTGAGAGGATACCGGCGAGCCAGTGTTTAGCGTGGAACCATGGTGAAACAAAACCACGAGACAGTCACGTATTCCCAATGATGATGGATTTGGTCCTAACTAATACAGCATACCAATCTATTGTACGCATTCAAATACCCAGCTCCCTGGACAATTCCCGGAAGCCAAGACGAATAATTTTACACATCTCATCGCACTAGCTCCCAGTCAGTTTTCTCAAGCATTCTCCTTCAGAATTATTATTAATATTATCGATAGAAAAAAATTAAATAATTCCCCCCCGAGATAAACTACTGGATTACGCTAACCCAAATTATCGTACCTGCCTTACCTAGGCCTGTCTCATTATTTTAAATATGATATAATGTAGAAAAAGGCATATTCCGTCTCGAATCACGACACATTGCATGTGAAGAGTGTAAGAAGCCTTCACGCAATACTCTCACACGGTGTTTCAGAATTATTATTCCCATTCCGTGTGGAGAAATAATCGTGATGATTATATACTAGTATATAAATGATGAACCGTAGAAAGCCTCTGTTGATACTGATGATACAGTATGGATATTGAAAAAAAACGGAACATTTGGTGAATTATTGGTATCGATCCTTTGTTTGCTTATGAGCCAAAACGTACCTATAGGTACCCACGTAAGTACGAGTTTGATATTTTCCGAAATGCTTTCTATACGCATCGAGTCCACACGCTACCATTAATTTCCATGCCGCATGCTGTTGGAAAAATCCATACTCTTCAAACCCGGATTTGATCATCAGTGACTAAAAGCATTTCACCGAAATACACAGGTACAAAGCGAACATCGGCACAGCATATTGTTTTTGCGGTAACAACGTTTACTCCTCACAATTCGCCAAAAGTAAAAACTGACTGCTTGAATGTGCCTAGATTTTGGCTGCGGTTGGTCAAATTAACGGCATTCATTCTTGTTTATGAAATTAGCACATTCCCTGGGGCACTAATGTTTATAATATCCAGGTTTAGCGTAGGTAGGTAGCTAGTAGCTACCAACGTCTATAGAGCTACTCCGCGTGCCACCAACTGAAATCTCTGTCACAATTCACAGTCACCGATCCTCCGGTCGCTTAAACTGTTTATGGACGTTGGCGCCTGCACGAACCGCCCCGCCATCCGTTTATAACCATAAAAAATACGTTTATATCTTTTACCTATATTTTATACTAGGATAATATGTCGAACGCGGCTGATACAGGCGTTGAGGATGGGCGCAAGGGACTGTTTTCTATCGCCAAAATTTACATGAGATGGTGAAGATGGCATAATATTTATCAAGTTTTTTCTACTATACAAATGCCATTTGCTCCCTCCTCCCCACTGGCCCCCGGCCCCCGGGCCCCTAACCGCTGACTTTTCAATTTTTTTAGACATTTAATCAGAAGTTTAAGAGCAAATGAATGTATAATGAAGCAAACAAGTGGCCCCTCAATCGAACTGATTGAAGTGAATAACATTATTAGCACTTTTTAATAGCACTTATTAATAAGGACAGTCCCACAACAGAAATTTTTGTTCCAAATCGGTTTTGATGCGACGCTGACTTTTTTCCTCTATTTTTTCAAAATCGAACTCACCGATAGGACGCTAGCAAAAAGGCATGCAAACAAAACAAGAAAACAAACAAAAAACTCATTTGAATTAGACGTTTTCGCTTCGCTCGTTAGGCCTTTAGATAATTTAAAGATTGCTATTCAGAAACCTATGAAAACGATGTATATTAATTATTTACGTGGAATTGCCAAGTTCGATCTCAAGCGATGAATCTGAAATAGTAAATCAATTTAGGTACTACAAATATTTTTTCAATAAAAATATTAAATAATAATATTATAGACAGTGAAAATACAAAATAAATTAACATTTAAAAAGCGCCGAAAGTCCTTCCATGCTTTTTTACCGTGTGTTATTGTGTTTTAATGTGTGTTACTGTGTGTTACATTGTGTTACATTGCGTTACATTGTGTTACATTGTGTTACTGTGCGTGACAAACCACAGGATCAAGTTTCCTTCGGTCTCGTTCAGTCATTCATTGCGGCTAGACCGCGTCAATCAAAACGTGTGACAAAATTTGTGTGAAACGACTCGCAGTTTATCATCTCGAATCCATCGTGATCAGCCAGTATGATGGCCAACATGGCTGCAGATAATGGATGTTCCGGATTCCTGTAAGCTTCACGCAATGAATACGTAAGGCACCTATGATGGTCCTCCATCTATCAAACAGATCACATCTGCAGCCTACACGCTTGTCACTCCTCATTGCTGCTAGGATAACTGATGGAGCTAATAAGTCAATTGCGTACGAGGTTGCTGCTTGTGGTAAACATTTAGAGAAATACGTCTGCAATCTGCATCCTTGCTGTACCTGCCTTTTAAGAAGACGAACTTCTTTCAAATCGGTGTCGCCTCCGGTGAGAGTTCGCTAGTCTCACATATTTTATGATCATATCATATGATATGAAGTAGCGAAATCTTTGAGGATTAGAGAACGTTATTTATCAATAATATATATATAAATATAATTTGATACTGAGGGTACCTGAGATGGCTTCCAATTGACTTAGTACATGTATATATCCATGTAATGTATTTACTGATATGTTCTTGGTCGGCATGGTCGCCCGATTACGTCCCACGCCCAAGGTAATGACAAATCCTCTCTCATTTCTGTCCCTGACTGGCACGAACATGATTTCAGGAAGAATAATTCCTCTTTTGTAAATCTTTTTGAGGCCGGGTACCTTCGGATACTCTCAGGCACGTGACGGATTCATCTCCGAAAGATTTCTTATCAAAATAGTTTAATACATATAATATCACATCATGATGCCCACCTGACGAAGATAATATGATCAAAGTATGGCACAGTAAATGGCATAACCAATCACGAATATTGTACTGTAGCAGATTTATCAGAGAATCGAGCAGTTCGCATAGCAATTGACACCTTATCAAAGTACGTCCGCGAAGGTTTTCACAATATTCACTGCATTTTGTTGCCGGGTCTGAGATGGCCTTCCGAATTCTGCTTTTTGGGACACCGACGAGCAGGCTGTAGCCTTGCTTGGGTAGATCCGTGGAGCAAGGTTACCAAATAACCCGGGGTTACCTCAAACACGCATGTGGCTGATCGAAAACGCATAGCCAGACCATGGATTTCCTCGGGATGTTTTACTTACCCGATTCTGTGACGCTAAGTGTGATGAGGTTTGTAGAAATCGCAAGTGAAAATAATTGAACCTTTTTTAAAATTTAGGGAAAAATAGATAGAATGATACTCAATGATCGAGGCATACAATACAGTTGACCTCGAGATAAGATCATTAATTGGAAATAAACAAAAAACAAACAAGTTCAGAAAATCTTCTTCGTGTGTGTGAAACTGGAATGAAGTTCGCCATGGAATGAAATTTAAGCTTTAGTGTTTTTAGTAACAAATAGTTTTTACTCCTCCGAAAATTTTTTAGTGTACAAATTTGAGTAAGCTCTTTTCAATTAGCATACTTTTCTGTGTTAATTAGTGTATTTTTCTGACTTTTGAGAACTATACGTTTGGACTGTTGCAAATATTCATAACACGTATACGTATGTAACATGTGAATTCAAAAGCAAAGAACATAATTATCATCCCTTTTAGAAGTTTAATAATATTTATTTCCTTTAATTTTCTTCGATCAAATGCAATCTATATATTGTGGTCTGTGCAGAGCCCTAGATTATTAAGATTGGTATTGATATCAGCAAGGAATCTTGTACGATATTTTCTATAGCTCCATGCGTTTCACGTATACTAAATGTTGGCTTCCATCAAACTAATTGTAGTGTCAATTGTGAATCGCCGCTTAACGAGTTTTGACAGAGGTGAGAGCGATTAACCTTCGTCTAGAACTAGCCAGAGCAATTGATTATTCACTTATTCGAATTAATAAAGCATTGAATGCGCGGCTGGTCTGACAGAAGAATTGTCGAATCTTATTCATGGGCCAAGTTTTTACTCATACCCTGCATGCCGCTGAATGTGAAGGTATGTACCCCGGTAGGTATACGCGGAGTAGATTCTCTCGATCATGTAAACATTTTTCCATGGTATTATTGCGATGGCATCTTAGGTTTTGGCTGAATTGCTACCTGATAAGTGAGATGACATGATTTAATGAATAAGAAGCAAAACATTTGGTATTTACGAGCACAGTAAATAATTACACGTATTTATTTATATTGAACAGGTCGCTGAAAATATTCCCATTGCAATATATTGTTTTGAAACGGCAAGTAATATTGTAGAAGAATTGTCATTAATATTACACATCACACAAAATTTCTTGATTTTCAGTTGACTTGTGGTTGTATTTTTGCCCGATTTGGATTGTGCACACTCCTTCACTGGTGGCGGCCCCAAATTTCACTTGTAAAAGTTAGAGCTCACGCTTGAAAAAAATACCACTCTTTTATGCAAAGTTCCGTCAAAATGAATTATTCCCTGCTTTCAGAAAGTTGCGAAGCAAACGAAATTAATTATTCTTTCAGATAACCAGGCGTGTAATAATGGTACAAGAAGTGGAGTGTACTTCATCACACAACAGAGTCAATTCGTATACAGTTGCTTGTTCGTATGGCTGAGAAATTATTTTCAAACTAAGCTGTTAATTTTTGAAAGTCGATGAACTGCTTTTCGTATCGTACTAGAGCATATTCATGATAGTACATTTTTAATGTTCTGCAGTAGGATATCCGGCGTTCAGACGTTTCATTGGCTAGAAGTTTGTTATAATAGCACTCCAGTAGGCACATTTACATTGCCCTCCCTCCCAAGCCGTAGGTGCTATTAAACCCCCTACTATCCAATACAACGTGCATTTGCATTTTATAATAATGGCGTCAAGCGAATCGGTGTGACACAATTAAGGGTACATGCTTAGGGTAATAAGGGCACTTTTTGGAATTTCTCACAATCTTGCACTGACGGTGTGGATGAGGGATTGATTTGTCAGAACTTGACGTTTTACAAAAATACCTTTCTGACTTGGGAAAAAGTTTCTTCTTCAGAAGTCGAGCCAGTTAGGTTGAGTGAAGATGGGAAGAGAGTGAATTATGCACAACGGAACCGGAATTGGAATCAGGTTTTGTTGCCCGTTCATTTCCAATAAAGAGGTTATTTTTCAGAATGAAAAATATTAGTAACTGACAAAAAGCCTATATAATTTTTCTTAAAACCGAAGGAAACCCCAAGGAAAATCAGTAGCCCACGGGAAAATGTATCTTTTCAATATTTTCGAAGTCATAAGTGACTAAAAGTTAAATACATCATAAAAATCACTGCAACTACTACAATCACTGAAGTCACTGCAATCACTGAAGTCACTTTACTGCAACTGTGCAGCGAAGTGAATTGCGTTAAATTGCAGTTGTAAGTTCTAACTGTAATCGAGCTACTAGATTATGGTGCTACACTGGTAACACTGCTGCTACAAATAAACTGTAGTTGGCAAATTTATTTTTTCGTAAGGGATTATGCGACCGCTAAGAGATATGACGATATTAGGAATGAACATTTTCATTTTCATACCTTGGAGACTGGTTTTAAAGTAAAGAAAATGAGTCTGATGACTGAAGAGTTAAGACTGACGACCGAGTAAAATACCACATTTTTTTTTCTCTTGGCACCCCAACAAATTATTTTTCCAGCACGATTCCACCAAGATTCCACCAAGATTCCACCATAATTCCACCACGATTCCACCACGATTCCACCACGATTCCACCACGATTCCACCACAATTCCACCACGATTCCACCACGATTCCACCACAATTCCACCACGATTCCACCACGATTCCACCACGATTCCACCACGATTCCACCACGATTCCACCACAATTCCACCACGATTCCACCACGATTCCACCACGATTCCACCACGATTCCACCACGATTCCACCACGATTCCACCACGATTCCACCACGATTCCACCACGATTCCACCACGATTCCACCACAATTCCACGATGATTCCATACACGCTTTCCTCACGGCTAAGTGCCAGCTCGCACGTTGGTCAAGACGCTCATGAGAAAGATCAGTTTGGGTCAGAGATCAATCTGCTCGCCGCTTTCTCAACGCCATCCTGCTAACGATACGCACAGCGATTTAACTGAATAGCAGAGATTCCAAAATTTCCGATTTTGTAACAATTCACATGCATTTCAGACAAGGTGTTAAAATTCAGGAAAATCATGTCCGCTTTTTGTGCAATGTATCAGTTTGAAGAGAATATTGAAGATTGTGAACCGAATTTATGTAAGATACCAAGTACCAACAGGGGGCTTCCGCCCTTTGCCGCCCACCTCGTCCTAGTCAGAAATTTTTCACATAAAATATAGTTTCCTCCAAAATAGCGCCCCTCGCTACCCTTTCCAACCCAAAATCAAGGCGGCGACTCGTTTTTTAATTTGTTTATACTTGAATGAGAAAATACAAAATTTTGGATGGCTGAAGCATTGAAGCCTGCCACCAGTTCAAAATCATGTGTCAAAATGTTTATCAAGTTTTTTTCAGAACAAATATCGAGCCCCGAAAAAATGGAGTCTCTCGGAAAATGTCAAGTAAAGACAACCCGGTACCCATTTCGGGTTGGGTCTGTCCGGATTGGGTCGGTCCGGGTCGGGTCGGTCCGGTCTGGGTCGGTGCGGGTCGGGCCGCACTCGACCATTCGTCAACAGGTGACCAGTTGGCCAGAACAATCTACACTTATTTCTCGTACGCTTAAAATTATAATTAATAACAAGGTGTTTATCAAAACTGATGTGTTTACTAAATATTTTAGTCGTTTCTTTTATTTTTTTGATCGATAAAGGTAATAAAGGTGTTTACTACGGCATTTTATTTTAGGGTCAAGTGAAAATTAAACAATTATCATTTAATTTGATGAATATTGATTAATTATTTTTGAGAAACCCAAATTTTAGTGAAATTATAAATACATTATTTATCGGCTTCTTACAGAAACCGAAAAAAAGTTGCATACTATTAACTTTTTTTGTTGCAATTCATGCGTTAGAATTGTTCCGAAACGTTTCACCGTATTTCTACCATAAATCACTATTCGCTCAATTTAACAGGTGGGAAGGAAATGTAAGCTGTTGATATCTTATAATGTTTATCACTTATAGATTTCAAGATATTAGAGATGACAGCTGGGCCAACACAAGAAAATTAATATAATTATATAAGTTAGTCGCTATCTCCGTAATAATCGCGTTGGAGTTTTTGTAATGGGATCTGTTAAAAAAGCGAATAAGTATGTGTGTACCGTATAGGAGCTGGGTCCACCTGTCCACTGTCAATATCGCGATGCATTTACATAATATCCATCCAGGTGAGCAAGTTTGATACTGGTCTTGCTGGCTCTTGCTGGCTCTTTGCCGGCTCTTGCTGGCTCTTGCAGGGCTCTTCGTCTCGCGGCTGGTGTCTTATTATCAGATGAGAAAACTCCGACCGCGCGACGCGGTGCGCGACGCGGTGCAGAATTTTGGGTGGCGCTCCTGGCGCTTTAGCCGCTTCGCTGCAGCAGCAGCAGCAGCAGCAGCAACAGCCGTAGCAGCAGCAGCAGCAGCAGCAGCCGTAGCAGCGCGGACAAGTCAGGACTTTCAAGCTTCAGGGCCTGGAATCGGAATCGCAATCAATTTGTTCTTTTTTGCAAACAGATATTTTTATGAGAATTCGGATTTTTATTCTGTTATTTTTATTCTGTCTTTTCTCAAAATAGGAAGAATTTGAATGCATATAAAGCATATCGTTACAAAGACTGTGTTATGAACTCAACATTTTTCGCTGAAATATTAACTGGATTCGATACGTTCAGTTCCGAGTTTGGTAGAACAAAAATGAGAATAATTTGAATGTGAAAATTTATACACTCATTAACTCATACGTCATTGGGTAAATTCTATTATTTTAGACAAATTCAAAAATGTTTGCACCCTGTTTAACGGTATGCACCCTGATTATTGGTTTGCACCCAGTTTAATGTCAGCTGGAACCAATATCGTCAGCTCTGTGAATATTTAGATAGTTTATTTTTACAACTAAGCATTGAAATGAAATATTTATGAGCAAATGGGGTCATTGGAATCGGAATCAAACACAATCTTCGTCAAATACATAGAATGAAAACAACGTCCCGGGAAATTTTCTTAGCCTCTAACGAAAGGGCAAAAAACTTTCCCTGGCATGTGATTTCTTCCCCGTGGTGATAAATGAACTATTCACTGGATTCTAAACTGTAACTAATATTCACTTGATATATGCGAACTATTCACTGGATATATGATCTATTCACTGGATATGATCTATTGACTGGATATATGAGAATTCTTCCCTATTTAGATGTGATTTCTGGCCCATTAAACGCCAGTGTGATTGAAGTGCATTCTTTGCCTGGTTTCTGTCTGTTCTTGCTGCTGAGAGCCAACACTTCTTACTTGGTCGTCGTGTTGACATTTCGGACGTTTTTGTGGGCATATCTGATTTTGTTTTTGCGTTGAAAGAATAGATCGTGTTTCCTTTTAGAAGATATAAATACAAAAAAAACAAAAAACAATTGTGGTTTTTTACTAGTTTATAAAACACAATAATTGGATGCACATAACGAGCGTAGCGAGTGAAGCGAAGACTGCAATTACACTAGCAATAAAAAATTAAACTTTTTCTTTGTCTGTGCGTCTGTTAGGTATAAGCCTAGCAGTTAAGCGACTTGCACGGCGTCGAAAATATTTGGAGACTCCTTTGAAACCCTCTTCTGAAACCCCATAAGGATTATTTCACAAAACCCAATTTTTTCCAACAGTAAAAATCGATGAAAATAGATTGAAAATTGGAACTAACATTTTTAGAATTTAGCAGACCATTTTCATTATTTACATGTCAAAAACGTCATCGACTTCAACAAAACCCTCCGCCGATGACTATGATTTCGATTAGTGATTACAAAAAAAGTTATTTGACAAATTCATTGCCATGCGATGCCTTCACTTTCATAAATAAAAACCATTTTTGTGTGTTTATTGCCAAATCCCGAGACTTTTTTGTTTTTTTTGCATATTTTTAGGGCACGTGTTTTTTTTAAATAGGTTAATATAAGAAATAAACATTTGGCCAACGTACGGCATATGAGTAAAAGTGAAATGACAGGAGGATTTCTTTTGCATAATTATGTCTCCTCTTTGTAAAGTTCGTGAAAATATTATGTATTGCCAAAGAAAAAACCCTACTTTGCTCTTTTTCGTCAACGCGTTCTATCAAGTTACAGGAATCAACGCGACTTGGCTGTATATTTATGTGTTTTTGTCACACGACCAGGGCTATCCATTGTGAACTGAATCAATTATTGAAATTCAGGCTTTACGAAGTTGGTAGCTATTGTTTAATGTTTTGATATGGCTAAAGACAAGCACACTGTCTTAGAATGTAATGTGATTGAAGTAGATAGATAGGATAATTTCAAAAATAAATAAAGCTAAGCAATACACCATCATAGTTTAAAGTATAACGATTGACATTTACAAATCGTCCTCATTCGTAATGCATTGTTCAGGATAACATTAGTATTAGAAAGGTAACATTCTCGAACATGCATGCAAAGATGATGTCGGCAGGTTGTTCGTGAATGCTTTATTTACAAGCTATGCACAAACTTGACGAAAATCCCAAATGCTATGGCTATTTTATGCACACAATAGTCTGATCGTAGTTAATTGTATTTTGGATCGCCCTGAAATTTCCTTCAAGTATTCAATCATTGTTTGGAATGGTTGTTAATAATGGGTACATCGATGACGATGTACAAGATCGCCTCCAAAGTTCTTGCTCGATTTTGCCTGGCTGATGGCTTTGCTGTCGATCTTGTTAGCAATACGTGGAATGCTTCAATGTCGAAAAGATGGAGCGTTACTGATCGCCAAACCGACCGTGTCATTGTTTCCGTATGATTGAACAATGTTTTATAATTTTATAGGTAGCATATAGGTGATGCAGTAATTCACATCAACAGAAGAAACATTTTACTCGGCTGGGGTGGTCTGCCGTGAGCTTAGGCATTGAGGTGTATAAGAAAAGTATACTCGTTCAATTTGGTACGCTGATGGTGTTTGAAATTCTTCACACGCATAACCTTTAACAAACATGCAGTTGCTTTGCTATATCTCCTGGTTGCAGGTAAATTACCGTTTACCTGTTTGACCGTTTTACGTCAAACACGAAATTTAAATATGAATATGCATTACACACACTAATTTTGAAGAAGTTCGGATGAAAGTATATGTCATTCATTGCTTTATTGTATAAAATCATAAAGGCTTACTAAATTTGCATGTTTATAATGGGCCACGAAAAAGTTAATAAAGCCATTATTTTTCGTATTTTTTACTATTGTATGTTTCAGCAGGAATTATATACCAGAACCGTTCATCTAACCCAACTTTTCCCAATAATTAGAATACATTTGATATAAAATACTATAGTCGTGATGTTGAAATTGATCAGTTACGCTAGACAAAAACAAAATGCATGTGTAATCAAATGGTGAACAAATTGAATAGGCAGAGCGCAGACTACGGAATAGCCGTCAATGCATTTCAGAATTCCAAGGGTATTTTTCGCGAAGGAACGCGATTTATGTTTTCTTAACCTTGTCACATGTTAACTGCTCATGCTCATCATAAACTTACAGACATTCATTTTTGAGAATTGTTCTTGAAGAAATGACAAATACAGTACTTAGTGTGTTCAAGATTGAAATTAAATGCCTGCAGACGAGATTTCTTTTAAACGACACGGCTAAAAGAAAATACAATATTCTTCCATGCGACTTCCGCTAATAATCACTAATTTAGGCTTGAGAACTGTGCAAACAGAGCCAGTGTAATTGAAGCTTTATAAGATTGAAGTATGAGCCTTCATGACTTGCAATGATAAAAGTCATTTCATACCTTTCTCGCCGTTTGGAAGATTTATTTGCCTTTCATCTCGTACCACACAAAGTATAAGCATACGCGCAAGAGAAGAGAAGGAATGGAAATAGACCATTAAAACCATGTTATACTATTTAACGATATTTAAAAGTACACGTCTGAACTTCTCCCATGGGAAAGCGATCGAACTTGGAAGCGAAGAAAGATTTTTTGGTGAATTACCCAACAGCCACGTATCATTAGATCCTAATTTAATTGTTTCTGAGGAACAATTGGTTACCTGAATAGCTTCAACTCCACCGCAAATAACCAATTCTTGTTCATGGCTTTGATTAAACCACAAAATAATTATCCACAGTTTGTATTGATCGAACAAGAGAATTTTTCTAATGGTGGTTATAAAATTCTCGTACAAAAAATCTTTTATCCACACGAGCCTTCCCTAATAAACACTTTATGGCTTCTGAAAAATCTATTCTCTTCAAAGAGAATACACGATTTAGTTAATTGTTCCGAATATAATTGTTCACAACAGAATTAACAGATGTTTGTCTGAATCGATCTCATCCCTTATCCGAACCCACCAAAATTGCATGGCGGTTATCCTCTGGAAAGTGCATGGCGTTTAACAATACGCCAGTCCTATTAATGAACTAATAACTATCATAAACAGCGTTCACTTGTCACACAGATGGCCGATAAAAAGGTAGCTAGAAAAACCGGTGGCGTCCATTGTCCACATGAGGCTACACAAATTGTCGTGCCAGTCTCAAGAAGAATAGAAACCACAACAATTAAAATTTATTAATTTGCATGGAAAACTAATACTCGCTTCTTTTGGATGGATTTTCCATCGCTTTCAAGTAGCGCAGTTCACTGGAGAAAACTCAGCGATTTGGACAAAAATTATAATGTAAATATCCATTTTGACTCTGGGATACGAATTCTTAATGCGATATATATAATTACCGTCGGCATTATTATTAACAATTAGCATAGAGGTACTTTATTTAAACAGTATTTTGGAAATTATTAAGAACATCCGTTTAGGAAATAGCTTATACAGAGGATGGAAAGAACCAGCTGCACGTTTATTGTTTTAGATGGAAAGTTATTCAAAATGTTCATTTTTTTGTGCCAACAGAAGTTTGGAAAAAACAAGCATCTTTTGGTTGTCCGTGTGGTCACCTATCTTCTCTACTCAGCTCTAGTATAACTACTCTATTAGTGATGCCAGTGTATTTGTATAGAATAAGCGTAAAGAATTGACAGGAACGACAAGCACTTTTCACGTCAATCAATTTCAATTTCATTGACTATTAAGAAAACACATAATATTATGCGGTAACAGAAATCCCGTGTGATGTTAATTAATTAAATGAACTTCTTGACATTCAGTAGGTACAAACTACTAACAATGATAGATGGGTGGGTGCCTGGAGGGATGGGGAATTGATCTGAAACCCTGTATCAGGCATAAAATTCAATAAACATTCTTGAATCAGCACCCTGCACACTAAATAATTGAAAGCACTTGAAATGCAGATGCAATTTTCACAACCATCTCTGATGTCTCTGATCTCTGATTCAGGAGTTTATAAACACTTTCTTGTCATTTCAGTTTTCATTACTCCATGATACCTATCGTATTCGAGTAGCGCAGATTAGAGGGTAGATATTTTAGTCTAGAATCAAACCTGAATATGATGAATTGGTGCAAACAGAGAAAACACACAATCTGAATTTAGACGTATTTCAAGCCTTAATTAAAAAAAATTCGAAATGATCTGGGGTGTAGTTCTCGCAAACATGAAACTACAAAGAGAGGCAAGTGATTTTACTTGAAACAATTGACACTCGCTGTAATGAGGGAGATCCCTGGTTTGTAGGTATGTACCTTAATAAAAATTTTACTGACTGGAAAAACTAATTTGAATGAAAAATTACTTAAAAACGCATGTTTATGGAAAACACCAAACAATTCCCACACTCCAGAGTACCTATACAGAAATGTGCGGGCTAGTAAGCTTTTTCGTTGCAAGAGTCTACGGCTAGAAAATGAGTTTTCTTTTCTCATCTCAAGGTGAAAAGTGAGATTCAAGTATATTTTACCCACTTTAAAACTTATTGTTTCTACTTGCCAGCACGTTTTGGTAACACACGCCATAATTGCCAAAGTAAGGATGAGAAAATTGGGACGATGCTGTAGTGGAGATTCAGTGCTCTTGAAACTCCTGATGTGGCCGGAGGCTGGATCCACTCAGTAGCTCGTTCAAAAGATCACCATGGACCATGCTATGGGTACATGACCATGCTATTGACCGTGTGAATTCAGCTCCAGGGGATTGAGGTAACCCCAAATTGAGAACGTGTCGCGAGAGTAAAATCACGTGTTAAATTGTACCGATTAGATTAATTCGACATTTAGGTTTAATTCGTTAAATCGGAACTGCTTTTGTCCTAAAATTGGTATGGAGAAGTTACAGATAACTTCTAGAGTTCTTACGGACATAACCCCAATTATATTATTCTAAGACTTTTCCTATCTTTGAATTGATACAACATAATTATGGAGATATCAAATTATTGCAAAATATGCAGCTGTGTTTTATTTCAATGACATTTAATAAGAAGCGTACTCCTTAAATCTGTTCTGTCGTATATTTTCATCCAGTGACAAAACCATATCCATGCAACATTATATTCATGTCACAACATTTGTATACTTGCATCTAATATGGGGTATCAAAGGGTTATAATTAAAACATTGCAGAAAAGTGTCATGTACTAACTTCTTTTAACTACAGGTATTACTAATGAAGGCTTGAGGTGAAAATACCTATTGCAAGTAGTTGGTGATGATAATTCACCTGATGCCACACGGGTCAAACACAATATTTTTTTCGACGTTGAAAGACTTTTCCGTTTCCTTGCTGGTAGAAGATAAATGGCACCCATTTTACTGACATTCCTGTAGGTCGTTGGAATTCAGAGACATTCAAAATTTTCAATGAAAATTTATAATTTTCTGTGAATTGTGTAACAATAAGATGAGTTTTTCTCTGAAAAAGGTTTTGATAGGTTAATCCCCTTCCTTCAAGATAATGTGATAGCTGTAATCGTCTTGTAAGTATGCATGAGTACCATCCCAAGAGATCAAATACATTTTCCAAAGAGAAATCTTTCAAATAAGAGATAAATTACGATAAACTGTCCTTGATCAATGAATCATACATAATTATAAATGATCATATGATAGTTCACACATTTTCAGGTAATGATATATCATCTTGAAAATTCGTGGCGAAATTAATGTTACAAAGTATCAATAGGAAATTTTTATTCGAATTCTTATTCATAAATTGCAATTGACGTTGTACAAGATCACACTTTAACAAAGAGGTTAAAAAACGGAATACTCCATACAATTGCTTCCTTTCTATACTTGAAACCAAATTATGATCATACTTTTTTGCGTGATCTTAATTACAATGAACTAAAAGTAATCTTCATTGTTTAAAACTCAAACTGGAATATGTTATAGCGGTGAAACCTCTCTTAAATAATCACTACACCTACTATTCATCAACATTTTAAATTTTTAATCCTGTAATTTATTCGACATTGGTTCTGCCTGTGTGAGCTATCCAATGTAATTAATTCATTTTCCCTGCTTGTCTCGGAAAAAACCATTGTTTCTTTGTTGAATGTTGACCAATAGTCATTCAGTTCACTGCATAAGTTATATCGCGGTGTATCCCCCTTCTTAAGTTCATAGCACAAAACCGTAAAAATTGCGAGCCGTAACAACGATCTTATCTGCGCTCAAATGACGTCTTGGCCAATCGAAATGACGTATACAGTTCAATCTTATCTGTTGCTCGAAGGTGGGTGCTTATAACATTAGCAAAACATTATTCAGAAAATAATCACACAATGCATGAGAAGTCAACTGTTAGATGGTAATAAGAACAGGGTATATCCCATTCAGTATGGATCATGCAAACTATAGTTAGGCTTATCATGCACCTTGTACCCTTATATTTCCACCCTTTGTACATAAGCTGATAAGTGAATGAGTAATTAACAACTAGGTATCTCCGTACTACATATCCCGACTCATAATCACAACTCCATGCAAATGTTCTATTGCTCACGAGAAAAAATATATCTTGCCCAATAGCTCTAGAGCTTTTGTACTTCATTTCAAGCAGTGACGTGCTTGATTTTTCCGTCGCATTATAAACAATAGAAATCCAAAGTAATGATTTTGACGTACACCTTAAAGACCCTTAATTTATTCCTTCTATCTTGTAGTTACGTTAATCCAACTTCGAGTTTCATGTTTACTGCCTTCATATGCCTTCATATTGAACATGCACGAAGCATTATTCCATAGCATTGGATTTTGTCTATGTAAATGAGTAAAGACTGTAAATTGTAAAGGTGAAGGGGCGTGCAAGAACGACCGGGGCTCGGGATTATTTCCACCGGCGAATGACCGCCCCTCACCAGGCTGATTGGTGCACTCCCGAGCAAGCGCAGGTAGCCACAGCTAACTCATAGCCAATAGCCTTGTATCCTCTCAGGAAGGTGGTTACTTATTAACTCTTCTAATATCTAAACTGCAAACATTTCTGAACACAATCGGTGGAATACGAGCAGTCTAGATCGTAAAAACAGAGAAATGTTATGCAAAACACATTTGGCAAGCATAGATTTGCCTGACAACAATGGTATTCATATTCAAATTAACTCGCATTGCAAGGAAACACGTCAGTTTATGATTTGATTTATCAATCATCGTGTGACAGTTGCAAACCATAATATCCGAAATTGTATTTTATTTTGGAAAATTACCTTTCTATCATCGTCGGTGCCAATGAAATATTGGTTGCCAAGTTTTTGCATGGATTGAAATATTTGAGAAATAACATTTTTCTAATCACGAGAAAATAGTGCTAGATTCCACGTGAATGAAATTCGAAGCTCTGACAAATGACAATACACACAAATATTGGGAGAAAAAAAATTCCAAGCCTCCGAATTTTGTTATTTATTTTCCTGGCACCTCCACCAAACATAGAACGCTGGCACCATTGTAGTGATCGGATTGCTATTTGAACGATCTGTCATCTTGCAGGACTCATTATCTCATTCGCTATCGATAATCTCGTTAATGTTTGTATTTCGATTGTGTCATCTTCATCAAGCATATCGCCAAGTATACGCTCAAAGAAAACTTGGCACCACCACCACCAGCACTAGCACCAGCACCAGCACCAGCACTAGCACTAGCACCAGCACCAGCACCAGCACCAGCACCACCAGAAACAGCACCAGCACCGCTGCTACTAACAGCACAGGCACCACCAGCACCAGAACCGGTACCAACACCACCAGCACCAGCACCACCAGCACCAGAACCGGTACCAGCACCAGCACCACTGCTACTAACAGTACTAACAGCACCAGCACCGGCACCGGCACCAGCAGCGGTACAACTGCCACTAACAGTACTACCAGCACCGGCACCGGCACCGGCACCAGCACCGGTACAACTGCCACTAACAGTACTAACAGCACCAGCGCCGGCACCGGCACCAGCACCGGTACAACTGCCACTTACAGTACTAACAGCACCAGCAACGGCACCGGCACCAGCAGCGGTACAACTGCCACAAACAGTACTAACAGCACCAGCACCGGCACCGGCACCAGCACCGGTACAACTGCCACTTACAGTACCTACAGCACTACTAACAGCACCACAAACAGCACGTGCCCAGTACATGGATTAGAGTTAAAAAGTGGAAGGAAAAAGGGGCAGGTGATTTTCGATCTACAATTAATGCAGAAGTGTTCCAGATCGATTATTTTAATCGTGAACAAATATTGTTAGCATAAAAAAATAAATAACATTGGTTATTTTTTATCGAATGTTTCTAACTGGAGACAAGTTAAACTGAAAAAAAATTGTTTGTGAAATATTTTAATTTCATGAGTTTTGTGACTTAGTTATAAAAAATGACATAATTAAAAATCGTTAATTCCAGGCACAAGCCAATTCTCTGCCTTCTTCAGTAAAAAAAAAAAAAAAAAAAAAACGGAAAATTGCGTCCACAACCAAAATCATAGATAGTCAATAATGAAATCCCGGCAAATGGCTCGCACTCAACAAGCGGCGAAGCAAACATAAGCCACCACAATTCAAGTCGATCAATCCCGATAAGACGCCGCCTTGCACCAAGGTACAGAGCCAGAACGGTTGCAGGATGGATTGATGGTAATTCGATCTAACCAAGGTGTTCCTTGTCGTCTCCCCTCTCATCGATGAAGCCTGCCTCTCGGTAGGCACCCAGCGGCTTGGCTTCTTGGCAGGTTGGGCATTGCCTCTGTTACCTGCCTGCCTGCTCGCCTGCCTGCCTGCCTGCCTGCCTACCTGCCTGCCTGCCAGCCGCCTCAGTAGAAGCGTGAGCTTGCTTACGAGAGACACACGCAAACAGGGCTGCTCGCTGCTCGCTGCTCGCTGCTCGCTGCTCACACCACACATCGACGCATTCGTGCTCCCAGTGTCCGTCGGGTGATGTCGAACTAGTTGACGCCGCCAACAGTCTCATTTACACACGACAGTGCCTCACCTCAATTCGGTTCACATTTGTGGATATAATGTTCAACAAATTGTTGGAATCTGAGGCGACGTCGAAGCAAGTCACATGTGAGTTGGACAGTTTCGCTCGTGTTTTGTGCTGCAAGTGAATTTCGGTTCGCGAATCGGAAAATTGAGTGTATGCTTCGTGTTTCGTCGGCAGTTTGCTATACTTGAAATAAAACTGTGAACTGAGAAAAAAAGTTGCTTTGCAAGAAGCTGCGGGTAAATTAAATCTACACAACGAATTTGGCTTGGACTGTGATTGTTTAGCACCTGGATATTGATTGAGTGATTGAATCGTTAATTTGCTCCGAAGAATTGCGGATTATCGCCGCACTGGAAGCTGTTTTGTGGCGGTTGTAAGCAAGCGGGAAAATTCGCGACGTGTCGGCGCGGAAATTGGTCGTCTTCAGGTCGGTTCCTCGCCAGCGTCGCGGGCCGGTGTTCCACCACGGATCGAGCAGGTGTCAACTCACAACCCGCAATCCACAATCCACGAGCCACAACACAAGACTAGACTATTAGTACACCGTTTTACATAATATGAATAAATGTTATCTTGACGCTTTGTCGCATCTGTTGAAAACCACCAGTGTTTAAAAGTTTATAAATTATTCATAAATTGAATCAAAATCGAACAGATGAGCGACTTTGCCAACGAGTAGCTAATTGAAAAGTTGGGAGTCGATTGACTTTAATTAAGAACATAGAGTCAAGTGTAGTTTGGCCGGATGTGTCTTGTGTCTACCTTGAATTACGATCTATGATTAAAATTCTAATTAATTAGTGTAAACGTGAGTTTAGAAACGTCATTTTCTCGAACGCAACAAAGTGAACGGAAGCCTTCCTAATTTCATACGACTGTGGTGTCAAGAAAACAAATACGGAAGCAATGGCGCTTGAACACGTTCTGACCACGGAGTTCGTGTACTCGAAGATATGTTAAAAACTCATGCCGTTTTAAACAACAATTTTGGTGAAAATTTTGGGCTCGTGTCGGCGCTCCGACCCTTTGGCAGCTCGCATCACGGAAGTCAAGTAAATTGTTGGCCCACCATGGAGCTCCCAACCGTGTCGTCAGCCGGCGCCCTTTTGGGCAACAGTCTCTTGCAATCGACGGGTAAGTTGACCATTGCTCCTCACCCTCAACTGTCAATATTCGCTATCACTAACCGATGCATCACCAATTCTATAACACGCGACAGGCCGGCGATTGCCAATTATCCAAGAATTTGACCGTGCAACTCCCGAGTTGTTACAATACACGATCATGCAGGACGAAAGAAATAAAGAAACACAACCTCGTTGTCCACTAGATATATAGGTATTAATAATTAATTACAGTCTCAGGCTGGGACATTAATTTGATTTTCCTTTGTGTATTCGTGGATCGCACGAGCTTGTTGTTTAATGGGAACCATCAAATTGAATAGAGATAGAGGTGGCGCGAACTAGATTGCCATCATTGCCATCTCCACGGGGTAATCATCACACTATGAGGTTGCATCAATTTAACCAGTGAGAGGTGTTCAAATATAGGCAGCAGCGAGGTGTCATTTTTTAGTAGACCACCCTTAGATTCACCTTTCAAGCCTCCTAAACAATTGGTTTGGGTTACGAGCGACTGCAGGATTTTGGGTGTGAACACATCAAATTTGTTAACGCTTTTCGATGGCCGTAAATTGAAGTTTATACCTGTCAATAAGATCATTTATTATTTACAAAATTGACTTCAGTTTTCATGGCCAGGTGTGTGGAAAATCTAAGGATAAGGTTTTTATCTGCTCTTATGACTCCTTAAAGTGAAGAATGTCTACAATTTAAAAACATTTAACAATAGGATCAATCAACGCCATGATTAGTCAGCTATCCTTAGCACCAAGCTTATATCCCAAATAAAAGGTATCCCTTTCCAACTTATCCAACATACCTTTATATAAATATTAATGGAAATAATGTAACTTACTTTTAAGAACTTATAACAATAAAACGTCGATCAGAATACGTTTAATGCTTCATATAATATATATGTATAATATATATCTTTCTTGTTGACCGAATAAAAGCGCTTCATATCATCAAATAAAAGCTAAGCTGTTTAAGGGATTCAGGTGTCGAAATTAGTGTGGAAACATGATAGAAGAAACCACGATATTCTATTCACCTTTAGGTTGCCCCAAATAAGTGATAGCTGACAAATTTGACTGTCGAGTGATTCTATTAATCGACACTGATACCCTTCCAGGGCTGTCAGGGCTGTCAGTACATAGTGTCAGCATATCAATGGAAACTCATTTGTGATATTAGTATTTTATTTTATAAATTCCAATGCTTATTCTATCTAATAATAAGTATCAAAATGGAAATTAAATTGAAATAATTTGCCCATTTTGACGATTTATTTATATGTATTTTGAGTGTTAACTTAATTGCTATGTTGTCTTTATGTCCTGGCTTAATTATGTTCAGTCCGATTGTGCGTCTTGTGCAAACTTTAAGTATTTCCCTGATTAGTGATTGGTTTCAGAGACAGAGAATTTATGATGCATAGCTATAGATGGAGTAGGTAAACATGGTCATAATACTATGAGCAATTACACTTCATACTTTAAACGCCTGGACTATCTTTATTATCATCTTCCTTCGCTAGAGAAATATAGCAATTACTTGAAGCGAAACATATAATTTTGTCATTTCCTAATTAAAAAATATTGTTCTACCACCTGTGTCAATTATCGAGACAAATAATTAAGCACGCCGCGTTATTATTTTATGTCGATGTGTACCAAGCTTAGAAATTTCGAATTACAACCCGATTTTTATAGCATCTATGCATTATTATGCTGAATGACCAATTTTTTCTCCCCCACCAGAAATAGTTAAAAATTTACTGACGCAAACGCCATTTTATTCGTAGTTTAATTGGAGGTGATTTTCAAAAAAGCCAATAAATTTGGTGAACGCACGAGACGTAGCCCCTGATTTTTATCATTTTTCATGCTGTTGATGAATAGGGCACACGGGAGCATGGAAAGCCATGAACAGTGAACAGCACCCCCATCCCTCTCTTATCATAAATTAGCATTACAAATGTAGCTAAGCCCAGTGAAAGCACGCGACGGGTCCAATAGCCGTCGGTAACTTAATTTTGATACTTAATAAATACAGTCCAAGGGGTAGATAAGGCGAAAGACGGCTATTCATTTCTGGTCAGATTGTTTCTTTACGTGCCTTTCCTATGTTTATCATTTGCATAAAGGAAATCAAGTCAGAGGACGCCATTGTACGCACGAGCCTACCTTCAGAGAAGCCATTTTGTATTTTGACTCATGGCATAAAATGACCCTTTTTCCTCTTTATATTAACGTGCACGTTACCTGCGGCAGGCAGTTCGGGGTGGACATTTTCTCCTGCAGATTGCAACGGAGAGGCGCTAATTTGTTGGTTTAGGACTGCTATACTGTCAGTGAAAAAAATCTGCAGCCAGCTTTTCTCTATGGAATCTATGGTTTTTATGTGCGAATATTGATTTGTTTTTATTACGACAATTTAGTCGTCCTCTGAGGTAGACTCCGCGTTTAGTGTTATGAGTGTCAATGTCACAAAGTCTTAGCTGGGAGTGAAACTCGTCAAAGACAAAGCATTGGTGGAGTGTAATTTTGGAATTTCTTGTGTGCCTAACTACCTGCTATCAATTCGGCATCAAATTGTGAATTACTTGTCTGATTGAACTCGGACTCCTACCAAGACATGAGAAATACTCTACGGAAATTGGATATGCAAGAGCACATGTCAACGGTAAGACTAGCCGCTAAAGTAATGTAGATGCTGCAGACCGTGCAGACCGTGCAGACCGTGCAGACCGTGCAGACCCTGCACTCGAATGCGATTCCGCTATATTAGGATATATTTACCGCGAATTCACCCCGCTGTTTACATTTTCTATCCGTTTTGGCATATATGATTAAACGTTCAGAGCCGATGTAGGATCTAGAAATTGTGTGTCGGCTGTCGCTCTGCCATCGTGGTCGAAATGTCGATCCGGGCCCTTTTTAGGGCCAAAAATCGTTCAAAAAAGAGCACAACCAGTGCACCGCTTCTAGATATACGCTTTGATTTATATTTAATTATTTGAGCTCATAAATTAGAACAAGGTTGTCACTGCAATTTTTCGGAGGCATCTTTAGGAACCAAACAGACTTTATTAATTTGATTATCAACAATGAAGATGACACAAGTTCAAATACCAAGGAAATCTATCAGACACAATAATCCTAATTAAGAATCAATCATTTGTTTCATGGAAATACTCTACGATCACATGTAAAAGTATTGCAATACAACTTAAGATTTCAGTACTCCAGCATCCAAGCGATACGTAAATGTTTCTCATCAACGCTTCCCTCAAATCCAGCGCACACAAACACACATTTTCTCATTGTGCCCCCAACTTTGAATTGCAACAACTCTCACAGTGCAACGTGTTTGCTTTTCTCTCGTTTCAGTGGCCGGAAATAACGCGGGCATAAGTGCTAGTGGCACGATGCCCCTCTACAGCCCTGGCCATCCCTTAGCATCGCTGGTCAGCCAGCAGAGACTCCTAGATCTGTCAAGATACGGCCTCAGGCACTACGACCTCACACAGCATATGCTCACTCAGCAAGGCGCTGTCACCAAATTATTAGGTAAGAGAAACAATTATTCCGTCAAACGCATGGTTTTGACAACGCATCGCACCTTTCAGGCGAATTATAGTAACGGGCAACGATATAGTGTGTTGTGAGAGTGTGGTTTGGGGGAAGTTGTTGGTCGAATGGTGTTTCAACGTTCAATTAAAACAAACAACTATTTTTGCTTTGAAACGAAATAGCTCAAATATTCTTGAGCTGCAAATCCATGCTTATCGAATCAATTGAAAATGAGACTTGTGTTCTTGTCCTTTTTCGTTTTTCGAGGCTGGATCGTTAATATTGGTTTTCAATGGATACTTTTGAAACATGTATGCCGAACCGGATTAAAATAAGGGCTGTATACAGCTTTGCTTGCCTCGTGTAAGATAAGAAAGAATAATATACTATTATTTGAGTGATTTTCCCAGAGAAGAAAGTGGAAATGATTTGGTATTGAAAGAGCTTTTTGTTCTTCAATCGATGCTCGATATTATTCTAGTATTGCAATGACTGCAACGAGACTGCTTTTCGCGATATTTTAGAAATTCATATCCTGCAATTCAACCAATTATATTGGATTCAAGCACCGAAAACGCCTTTTAAGCAAACAGATTTTTTGTTAACGGGCTGCTAAATTAATATTTATCGATACGCGAGCTTGATACGATTAAGTATTCACGCATATATCTACCTGTCATCTGATACACTTTTTTCCGGAATAATATTCCATTGGAAAATTGATATAATGAGAACATGTGGAGATGATAAAAACTTAACAGAACCCATGATGTCCGCCTTAACAAAAGGCTCCGTAAGCGGCATAATAATAATAATAATAATACACCTTGTTATGAAAAGAGTAGCCAGCAAACCTATCTGTTTTAATTGATGGTGATCAGAAATTGATTATTTTTTCAGCCATTTCATAAGTAGTAATTGGAGACATGATATATTATTATAATTATTCTATGCTAATCCTTTTATCGAGTTGTTAAATCTGTTCACATTGTTTTGTAATTATGGATGCTGGCTTTCGGTGCAAGAAAGAACGATGCCCCCGAGGAAATCATTTGATTTCAGAAAGCACCGGTAGTGAGTGAGAATCCTTTTGTTCAGGTAATTATCATTACAAGACTTACTGTTCCATGAAATTCAAATTCAATTTATATATAACACGTTTTTTAACGTCCAAACATCTCAACCAAAGTATGCAGCTTCCTTCATCAAATCAGTTTATAAGGTGATGTTAATTCGGGTGGATGGTTTTTTTTGCGAATTGAATTATGAATAAAGTTAACAACAATATAAATATTCTCATCCGCAATTTGTTCTTAATCGAAGCCGTGACGTGTAAGACCCACACACAGGTATTCCTTTAATTACAGCCGAAACATCCGTATTTCACCGCTGGTAATGCTACTTGGACATATAGGTGCACACGTGGCGTGGGCGGGGGGGGGGGGGGGGGGGGGGGCATGACCTTTTGCGTTCAGGTTTACCCTAAAGAACATTTCCCTTCGAAAATAATGTCATTAGAAACGTATCCGCTCAAAAAGAAAATAGCACAAAAACGTCCCTCTGAATAAGCTTTTATAAAAAGTACATCGGGGGTGCTAAAAATTGTGTTGAAAAAGCCAAAAATACCTTGAGGTTCTCGAAGAGCTATTTGTGGCCCAAAAGCCAATTTTTAAATGTTTCCGTGCCGTTTTTCATTGGTTATTAATGGATAGGAAACAAGACCAATTGAAGATAATCTGGCGCTTGCTAGAATTTTGGAAACCTCTTAAATTCTACGAATGTTTTTTGTTTCAAATGTGCCATTCTTGTAAGGTGAAGGGAAACTAGAATACAAATATTTCCCTTCGTGCACCCCCTTGAAATGTTCATGTGCGCACCTTGTAGGTAGCGGCAACGAAAAGAAAATAATCCACTTTTTATTTGTCGCCAAGCGGCAAGCTGCGCCAAATGTAGTCGACTTTTCTAGGAAAAAATAGTTTTTGGTACCTAAGAAATAAGTTCTTGATAACTAATTATACCTGGACGATTCATAGTTCATGAAAGTTTTACGCTTTTCATGCTTATATTCGCGTGATTAGTCAAAGCAACCTTTCCACCTCACCCTTTCCGACACGACGATATTTTCGTTAACGTCGATTAGCTAACGAACAGTTTCTTAAAGTCATGGTCCTTGAAAAGCAACTACAGATCACAGTGGCAGCGTCAAAAAGTTGGCGAATTTCGCTATTTCCTTCATTTTTCTCTAGATTAAACCTTAACTCGAAAAATTCACCTTAATGGGCATGGATCGAACATCAGCTTCCACCAAAGCTACATGAACAGTTTAACAGAATAACAAAGGATCAATTCCGATTGAATCATCAGCGTCGTCGTCGACATTTACGCCATCAGCTTATTCAACTGTCATGAAAATCCTGTTTCATATAGATTTCAATCCATCGTGTCACTGTCGTTCTAGATATTTGATCAAGATTACCAATTCACTGATGGCTCTAGCTACTGAGTTTTAATGTTGTGCATGTTACGCGCACAAAGCTCGTTGCTCGTTGCTCGCTGTTCGCTGCTCGCTGCTCGCTGCTTGCTTTGCAGCCATGCACATCATTCTAATGCATTACCCTTGTGTGCCTTGCGTGCAGTTAGTGTGGGCGCCCTGCGATGCCCTTGGGCGCATCATGCAACCCTTGCTAACAATTACAAAACCGGCAACACCAACAACACTAGCTCGGAGCCGTTCCAACACGTTCGACGGACAAAACATACACACAAGCACACACAAGCACACACAAGCACACACAAGCACACACAAGCACACACAAGCACACACAAGCACACACAAGCACACACAAGCACACACAAGCACACACACAAACACGTTCAGATCGTCACTAATTTCAAACTTTTAAACTCGAATAATATTTCGCTCGTTTTTATCGGAAACTTCAATGAAATAACTCCTGACGGGTAGTTCAGAAGAATTGAACGCATCACATGCGAAGTTAGATGAATTTTAGCATTGAAATTAGATTGCTGTATCGTTGTGTTTTACGACCATTTATTCAAATAGCTAGAATTGCAATAAAATCATCGTGATTTTCGGATTTTATTGCCGATTTTTGGTATTGAAGTCCATGCACGGAATGCCCGTTCTGATAATTGGTCCCCGAATCACAGAAAACATTTGCTCTCAGGCAGAAGTCAGGAGCACCGTTCTCATTTTTTTAGGAATCTATAAAAGCAGCCTTAGAGGAACTCGAATTACATATTCTTTTTGTTTCACATATTAAATATGAAAGTCATGCAAAGATTTTGATCCCTAATCGGTCCCATAGTCTTTTCATACGCTGTCAAGACGCATTGACGGAAAATATGAAATGCCTGCCAATGTTCATTTGACAATTGATGAAAATGCGTCTCGAAAACAAACCATCCATTGATATAAAAACCGTTCTGCCATTCGAAACCGATTAAAATTAGATTATGATCCAAAACAGAAACTTAGTTGACATTAGATTGAATGTGTCGTCAATGCAAAGAAATATGCAGCAATTTCTACATAATTAATTACTTTCAAGTGAGAGTGTTTTCGATTCGAACTCTTTGTGACACATCCTCATTATGGTAATTGGCAGATGATTCATTTTGAGACTGTCAATGCGTTAGGATGAATCCATTTACTCATTTCAACTATAAATCAAATTAATCCACACGAATTTCAACTAAGAACCAAACAGGAATTTTCATTTGTCACAACTCCTGAATAATATGGTTTGTCTCGTATAAGTTATAGAAACCTTAGGGTTACAAACACCACATGTGGCCTACGTTTAGTGCAACCACAAAATTATGTAACCTACACATTATAAAGACAGACAAAACAGATGACAGCTGTCGAATGGGACGCTATACTTCAATGTCATGTCAACTGTCACGATACTTTAGTGTCGTACCCACTATCAAAACAATACACCAACAACATGACAATACAAAGCCAATGCACATACATATTATCAACGAATACATGGTGGTCAAAAACATGCTAAACATTAATTCAAACATGGGCTTTGTGTTGAAGATATTAGCGTATACCCCATGTCTGGAAATGTCATTGCCTTCACCTGTTTCACCATTCGAATCGTTTGCTCAATTAGAAACGGAATAAACCAATTTGTGAATTGAGCCCGCATTCTCATTTTCAGTCGAGCTCGATCAGTCTGAACTTAATAACTCCCAAAAAACCTCACGAGATAATTGCTACCAATCGTTGATAAATGTACCGCGCTTGGTTAAAAGTATGGCCCAGATTTAGCACCTACCTCTAATGGGAACTCAACTGAAGTCGCGCAACATATTTGTCTAGTTTTTTTGTCTATTTGTCTATCTGCTAATCTTTTACTGACGTCGCATTTTTGTTTCAGGCACACTTAGGCCGCCAGGTCTGATCGGTGGTTCCAAGCCCAAAGTGGCGACACCTGCTGTTGTCTCCAAAATAGAACAATACAAGCGAGAAAATCCGACAATATTCGCTTGGGAAATTCGAGAACGACTCATATCTGAAGGTAAGAGAACGTGGAAAAAGGCTTTGAAATACTTTTCAAGACCAACTGAAAATAATTATGATGCCATTGCCAACACTCGCATGATCGAGCTCGTGATTAAAATCGTCGTGCATTCACGCTGCTGAAAAATTGAGCTAATTTTAAGAAGAATCCGTGGCATCGAATCGGTTGGCCTGAGAGAAATTAAGATGTTTGCATCAAACACGGTTCTTTTCACGATAGTTATGCCACCGAATGAGAAATGTAGTGAATGAAAATATACACAAGCTGCTGTTGGTCCTTATAATTATCTTGTCAACAAGGTACTGAGAAAAGTTATCGGTTTCGAATAAACAAAATTATAACACCTTTTACTCGTCTCAACAACACGCCGATTGGGAATAAGTTTAGCATTACCGATTCTTTATTGAGATCTGATGAATAATAGGCTTTCATTAACTGAATTACGAATTGAGCAGATAAACTAAACCACATTGAACACATCTTAACGCTAAGAAAGGCACAGATCTCTATCTCAATCGTATTGCCTGCGTAATAATTCATAATTTCAGGGTAAAGGTGTATACTATGGTGCGCTATTCGAAACAAGCAGCGAAACATTGGTATTGACGTGAATGCAGGTTAAACGGTGTGCAGTGAAATAATACTCGTCTACACCTGTGTCATTAGATTTATGTTCACTTCCCGAATCACTGTATTTAGCACGTCGCCGCGATGATTTGTGTGAGAGCTAATATCTCCCAACAGGATCGGTGGAGGCGAGATCGCACCCTTATCCAACCGATCCAACTGATCCAACCGATTCAACCGATCCAACTGTGAAACCATCTCGCTGATTCATTGATTCGGATCACTATTTAAGATAAGCAAATTTTTTTCACGCCGATCTCTGGTCAGACTTAGGTGAATTGTTGAAACATCCTTAGGCATAAAGTGTCATTGGATTTTCCTTCACAAGCGCCGGTGTATAAGCGAAAGGTTTATTATACTATTGACCCAGTGGCTCAGCATATAATTAGGCGGTTGCAAGAAAATCACCACGGTAAAATAAATATCGTATCTGATGTAAGCGAGTATCGATAGGAATCGGAAGATTCGATCTGCATTAGTCCTGGAGGGTAATTGTATGCACGCAGCCGTAGAAGCTCATGAAGAATCGTAGTGAGCGCGACCAGACCTCTTTATTTTATTAGGAAGGCCAACTGAGATGAACGTATCGGCACAGAAAGCGGATGCTGGGTACTAGAAGTGGATTTTCCTCTTGTGCAAAGAGAACGCTAGGTTTCAAAACACATCCTGCGCGCAGGGTTCACACATGATACGAATTAAGTGAACTTGATCGCAACGCTATCGATATTTACACGAATGAGTTTCTTCTGACCAATTATTCGAAAAAAATGAGAACGGATACTGGCACTAGTGTACGCATAGCATGGCAAAGCAAGGCAAAGCATGGCAAAGCATGGAAAAGCATACAGTGTAATTCTAATGGCAATAAAATGACGGGTTTCGAGTAGCCCGACTTCCCTTGGCTTGACGGCTGCCGCGGGTTCCAACGAGCCACACGTCTGCACAGGACTTGCGCTTTGCTGTCCTTCGTTTCAAACAGAAAATAATTGAATTAAACGTAAACAATATATTTAGTGTGCCCCAGTCCGCAACGAGAAACGGATGTTTAAAAAATTACATATTTTTCCCCTATAATCGAAAGAGGGGACAAAAATATTGTCACTTAGTAAATGCGAGCTTTGAGTATATAGGGAACATGCTAGCCATGGCTTTTACTTAATGTCAAAGAATATTGCATACGGTAATTAATATAATGATATGCAATTTTGTGGATTTTTATGGGAAATAAAAAAGCACGTTAAACTGGTTAAAACATCGTATTGGTGTCTGTTCTTGCATTCATTTTCGCCAACGAGAAAAGCGTACCAAATGCTTGCTATACGAATATAGACATGGTACAAAATTACAAGCTAAAAATCATCGTTCGCTTTATTATCCTTTATTATATATTATTTTTGTAGACATCGCATGTAAAAAAAAATTACCTTTGGTGTATTAATAACACAGAGATGTCCACTGAGCAAGCTAAGCTATGTTTTTCCTCTATTTATCCTACATAACTCTTGAACGAGTACCTTTTGAAGACATTGCTCGTGCAGCAGTTTGGTAAAAAGGATCGGAATCACCGCAAACGCCACATTTATTGTCTTATGCTCGTTACTTGTGATTCTCTTCAGCTGGATTCTGAAGGCTAGCTGGAGCCCGCTATGGTCGGTTTCCAGTTTCCAGCTTGAACGTTTTCCGTGCTATCCCGCAACAGTTTCCATCATTAAATTGGCATAAAGCCTCCCCTTAACCCATCATCTTCATTTTCTTATCTTGCGTGCAGCTTTCCATGCATTAGTGCACATAATAATGCAGCTTGAAATTGAATGACGTTTCTTTACAACTTGTTTGAACTGCTTGTTTCGCTGTGTAAGATGTGACTGGGTGTGTAGTCAAATCATGATTTCTTCCTGTCGATGCCCTAAAGAAGAATTACACACCATAGGGGATCTTTTTGTAAACGTTACACCTCAGTAACAATCACAGGCTTGTCAAAGATGAGCATCACACCATTATTTTACCAAGCATAACGTGATTTAGCAAATAATATATAGAGATTATACCAAAATACCTCTGAAAACTGGCAAATTAGAGTTTTATTTTTGGATACTTATTGCTCGTGATTAAATCAACTTTTTTTGTTGTGGAAATCAAGGAAAGATAAAAATAAAAATGGAATGCATTAAAAATCATTTTATTAGAACTCATTAAATATTCTAATGAACCATCAATAATCATCCTGATAGATGTTAATTTTAAGTAAATAATATCAAACCATTTTTTCTTTCTTTGGCGTGCAAATATATTCACGCGCAAAGTTCTATTTCAAGCCAGGAAACGCGCAAGAAAGTTGCTGATTGCAGAAAATAAATGTACGAGCCTTCTCATTGATTTTTTATTTACATTTAGTCGAAAAAAAACAGACTTCAATAAAAGTTTTTACCAATATTTTGTGGTTTTGTGGTTTCGAAGGATTAAGAAAGCAAAATTAAATGCGAAAACAAGCATCATAATTCAATCCATTACCTGTCGACTAAGTTCAACGCGAATCAATGTGCATACGAACCCAACGATATTACAACTAAGGCGTAATCAGTTTTAATAATGGCAATCGAGCCAAATAATTAAATGTCTCGAAAATTTCCCACACATAAGATCGCCTTCATCCCACCAGCCCAATGATTAATAGAGTGTGGTTTTTATTATTTCTACGTTTCTAAACGTACACATTGGTAATGTTTTCTCCTATTTTCCACCATCTGTGTTAATTTGATGTTAGCTTCAATTCTTGGAAGGCGCATACGAGCTGTGTTACGATGATACGATGTTACGATGATACGATGTTGGCGATCTCGTGCACGACGATCTGTTCGTGTTAGCGTTGTCTGCATTGCATGTACGGCAAATATACAAACTCAGGAGCCGGCTTGCCCCCTAATAGCCAGTGCGAGGTTTTAAATACTCGCTACCTATTCAACCTAATTATTATAATGCATGCCAGTGTGTGCCTCGCACAAGTTTTTAACCTGTTAACTATGAAAAAATTGAGATGTGATGGCTAATGAAAGGATCGGCGAAAAAAAAATAGATATGATAACCGATCTGCTATACTATAACGGAGTGGCTATTTTCATGTAAAAAATTGTATTTTATTTTCACATATTTATATTTATATATATAGGTACTAAATTACAGTGAAGGCTATAGTGATAGCATGCAATAGTATTAATTATTTAGAGAAAATTCAGTAGCAAATAACGAATTGCGCATGAAATGGTGAGCCCTGGTCGAGCATGAGAGTTCGTTTAGAGCTCCCTGAGCATTTGCACCTCGCTTCGATTCTCTGTCATCATGACATTGAAAACGCCTCGGTAAGACGATGAGAATTTCATTTACTTCGTCTTAACTCTCAAGCAAAGCGTGATGGTATCCCAATGTTCCTACATTTCAAAGGACGACCAAATTCAACCAGCGATATCAGCGCAAAAAAATATTGAAGCTTGCAAATTATGCCACGTTTAATATTTCGCTGTAAAATTTTAATTTTCTGGGTCTCTTTTCCTTTCGTGCTCTTCGTCAGTTTTCTGCCAATAAAGCGAGAATGATTTTCCAAGCTTGATTTGCTTCGCTCAAGTCATTAGCCTATGCTTTCGTTCAGGTTTGAACGACTGCCTTTGTCCAGCAACGATACTGAGATTGATGGCTCTTATGTCTCAAGCTATCAACCTGCATCGAGCCACCGACGCTTTTTATTAGGAAATAATCACACTTGACAATGAACTGAGTTCCTTAATCAGAGAGTGAAGGGTGCTTCTGTGAGCGTGTGGTTAGAGGGAACACCTCAAAACCTCACGTCACCACAAAAGGCAGACTGTCGGCAAATATTTTGTCACATATTTTCTAAACGCAAACCGCGTGTTTTGAATTTGACCAAATTCGTTGTCACATCTCGATGATGGGCAAACAGTGACGACTAGAAGCAGGAGACACGCTCCCTGATTAGCATTGGCGCCACAATTCTTAGAAAAATTCATCGATCAAAAAAAACCAAACAATTTTTTTTTAAACGAATTGATTCAAATTTGTTTTTTCTGTATATTATTTTCTAGCCGTGAAATTTAAATCGTTAAGTTAAATGGTTCAAGTCACGTGGTTTGTCTCATTGTTGTGTAATTGGTTGTCTGGAAATGCAAGCGATCTCGCGATTGGCCTGCATTGTTGCGTTTGAGACAAACAAACGCGGTCACGCGCGCACTTGTTGGCTGCGCGCTGCGCGCCGGCCGCTGCGCTCGGCGCTGCGCACAACCAGAAGACCCCACGTCGTGAGGACACATCTCTGCCCAGACAACAAAACCAATTCCATAACCAAAATAACCTCATGCTTTTCGACCAATTGCACCGTAAAAGAAATCGCCATGTGGACATAAGTCCGGTGGCACAACAATCGATGGCAGCGCGCATCTCCCAAAATACGTAATAGACTACATTATATATGTATATAAGAAAGAAATAGAAGGTTCAGTTTCTTAGAAATTATTCATGACAAACCAAAGAAGAAGTTTGTTTGGTTCATTGGGTATAGGCATATCTTATTAAGGCACATAAAGGCGCTTGCCCCCTGCTAAGCTAATTATATTAAATCCAGGAGCGTCATCTCTCCCACTCCCTGCAGACTGTTCGAATTAAAAACTTGGTCCGGTCCTATCAAACCCCGAACCTTTGTCTGGCAGCTTACAATGCGATACTTTGCGCTCATACGAATCGAGCGAACGCCGACACGGAGAGCAGCGCGATAAGCCCATGCAGAGAAGCGCACATTTGCAATACATATCTAGCCTTTCATAGACACATTTAGCAAATTATTATTTGCTGCCTATAAACTTCTGCGACCTGCTGCAGGTTTTACGCTTTAGCAGTTAATTGTTATTAATTTGGTCTCCGCGTCCGCGGTGAAACCTGGTTTTGTTAACCTAATCCATGCTAACGAGACATGCCCCATGCTGTTTCATTCATTCGACACAGAAAATGGCCGTTAATCCACAAAAAAATGAATAGCTGATTAGGAAAGAGTTTAACGAAATCAATGTTATGGGCATAAACACATCGTGTTTGGATTCCCAGAAATATTTGATTACAGTCAAAAAACTTGCATTTGTTAGAGGAAAAAAAGGGAACTATTTAAATAGGTTTCGAGCGAAGAATGGACACAGTGAAACCATTAATTTATTTAGTAGTACGAGTAAAACCAATACCCCGATGCTTAAATGGGACGGAATGAATGGATGTTTTTCTTTTTTACCAGCCAGTATTCTCTCATTCCAGGATTGACCAACATTGACAATGGTGCACTTGTTCATTACAGGTGTGTGCACAAACGCCACGGCTCCGTCAGTGTCGAGCATCAACCGAATCCTACGGAACCGCGCAGCGGAACGCGCAGCTGCGGAATTCGCCCGCGCAGCAGGCTATGGACTCTACCCCGCAGCGCACTACCCCTTCCCGTGGTCGCCGCACCTCTGGCCGGGAAGCACCCCTTCGATGAACGCCATCTCGCACCTCGTGTCTCAGCCCAATCAGTCGCCGATGATGCACGTCGAGAACCCTCCAGCGATCTCGTCGGAACACAGCATGCCTCGGCTCATCGGTAAGACGTCCATTCGTGGCGAAGATCAGCATTTCTAGACTCTTTTAGGCATGTCTGCGCTGGAGAACTCGCGAGTCTAACGGTTGGCTCTGCTTGTTTTAGATGTGGAAGGCAAAGATGATACCGGAAGCTTAGACGGAAGCGATCAACCAAAGTTTAGGCGGAATCGGACCACGTTTAGTCCCGACCAATTGGACGAATTAGAGAAGGAGTTTGAGAAATCGCACTATCCTTGCGTGTCAACGAGGGAACGCTTAGCGGGAAAGACGAGCCTGTCAGAGGCGAGAGTTCAGGTGAGAACCAATTGTTTAACATTAATCGTGGAATTACATTTGTCGCTGTGCGCGTTGGTTCAATGAAGTCTAGTCAAGGAACCCGGCCAACCGAACGCAGTGAATGTGGCGGTGCCGGGTTCGGGGATGGACGCATTGAAACCATCGCGCCGAGCGAACTGTTGTGTACTAATTTGACTGACTTATCGCTTTATAGGAACATAAATGTGTTACTAAACTTAGTTTTTATTTACTATTGACTCCCAGGTTTGGTTTTCCAACAGACGAGCGAAATGGCGACGTCACCAGCGCATCAACATTTTAAAGCATTCCAATTCAACCCCTACGCAGCAATTGCCTCCCCTCAATTCGCCCAGTGGTTCTCAGGGGGACGCTTCCACCCCTTCGCCCACCCCAATTACATACCACGGACCGCCACAAGCTTCGCTACAAATGGGAGGCACAAATAGTGCATTTAAAAGTATTGTGAATGAAAACAATGGGTTGAAAAATGATGCAAAATCGATGCAAAACTCCCATGACTCCCGACTGCAAAATGCCTTTCGCTCGTTGACGCAAGAGAACCTACTGCTGAAAGACATGAGCAAACGTGACCTGGAAGTGAGCAATGCGTACAAAGTATTCCAGCATCACCATAGTGCCTTCCAAGCGATCCAGCACAACCGCGCTGCGCTGTTTGCTAGCCAGTCGGCAGCGGCGTTCAATGTCAGTACGGCAGCCAGCAACAATCGATCGGACAATCGATCGGACAATCGATCCGACAACCGATCCGACAACCGATCGCCGGCAAGTGTCCTGTCCGAGTCGGACGAAGAGATCAATGTTAACGAAACGTCTTCGGATGACGAGAAAGAGCGTGGAAATCAGCCGCTACAGCTAACCAAACATGATCGAGTGTAAAAGTCATAATCTAGTTCAATTTTTAGTAGGTGTAGTGTTATTCAAAGTGAAATTTGCACGGTCATCCTACGAGTGCACTTATTTCCGAATAATTTGTACTAAATGTGTGCCTAAATGCATGCTTCGATGTGTGTCCGTGATTTTTTTGTTTTCTTCGGAATTGGGATGAGATGATGTGTGGAGCCGTGTGCCTGTGCTATAGGACAATCACGTGCAAGGTGATTGATTCGCGGGGAAATCGGACCGTGCTGAATACGATCGGCTAAACTGTGCTGTTGTAACTGTATATCAGCAAGCCAGGAGCCAGCAGCCAGGAGCGCTGGCATTGAAATATTTGTATAAACTTGAGGCATGTTTTCAATCACGACACATACGTCTAGCCAGCGCATGGCAACATTCATTCAAGATTTAAAAAAAAAAAACGATCGCTAAAATGTCAACCTAGATAATGAACATTTGTTTTGTGACATGGTCGATCGTTGAAATCACTATATTGTAATAGTTGAAATGAAAACTGTGTCCAGAGTTGAAAAATTGTGAACGACTATTGTTCATTAGCCTAAAATTCTGAGTTTAAAAATGTAACATGTTTTGCTGCTTGGGCGACTCCAATCTTTGTAAGATTTTGAGTGATCCCCTTTGATATGAATGTGTAATATTATTTGTGAAAGAATCTGTGACGCAAAATGCCTCCTCCATCCTTTATCACCAATAATTACGAATAAAACCAAATAAAAAAATATTACCAGATACTTGATATTGATTGAAAGTTGAAACGATCTTGGGCTCAATAGTTGGCTATCAATTACTTTTCGGTGCTCCAACCCATGGGTGTAATTAGAAAGAATGGTTAATAAACCGTCGGCACTGGTCTAAAATTTTAATTAATCTGTTCTGTCTCTTGAAACAGGTGAGATTATGATCCACGCTTAGTGGCTAAGCTTGCATTAGATTACCAGCGCATTAATGTTCAATATATCAATGCCTAATAGGTGTCATAATCATTATTCTAAAGGCGTCAAGACACAGCTGTAATGAATTAGATGTGCCAGCCTGGAGAATCGGCAATTCTTTAAATTGCTAAAACGCTTATAGACGCACTCTGGTCTACGGTTGTTGATCGCCGTTGGTTACTGTTGATCACTGTTGATCACTGACGATCACTGACGATCACTGTTGATCACTGTTGATCACTGTTGATAGCCGATGATCGGCGTTGATCTAGAACCCCTCTGTCCTAATCCTATCCCCAACAGAGCCAGTCTCTGGAGAAGCACTAGCAGCCCATTTCGAGTGTCATAATTTCACACTCCGAACAATTTGTACCCGTTCGAAATTTCGCCTTTTATCGCGAGCAGTGCAAAGGAACATGTCAAGCCAATACCCTAATAAAAGTCCCAACCAATTAAAGATAGAACTTAAATAGACTTGAGATAACTAGTGCAAGATATATGACACCTCGATGCCATGTTACCTGGCGTGCTACAAGGTGTACAAAAACAGACTTCACATTTAAAATCCATTAACATGTCGCTAGCGAAGAGAATTACTCGATATAGACATAGTAAAACTTGCAACGTATATCAAACCATATATTTTATAATCACGCCGGCTATAACGATCTTCACTGGAACAGATCTTGTAAAGTATACGACCAGTTTACTGAAATGACACCTCGGTGTTCACGAAATTGTGAAAGTGTGGGTTTCAACGATTAGTCGGTTGCACTGTGGTTCTGTTCGAGATTAGAAGGGTAATGTGGCAAGGTATTCTTCTTCACACCAGCACACACACCCGGCACCGTCTCATAGTCGTCCCGAAGATGTGGGGATTGTGGTAGGGGCTCGATGCCGAGTGCGATGCCGACCCGATACCAAGCCTTGTTTTCCGAGCGTCAGAGAGGTGTTGGCTGATTGAGACAATGGTACAATTCAGTGGCGGGTTTCGATAAAGGGTGGTGTGGGGTAACCGAAAGGGGGCAAAAAGAAGGCTTGCTTCCAATGGGAATTAATCACAATACATATTATTACATCGCGAGGCCCGACTGGCTGCTTCCAAGATGTACAGAATAGCAAATGTGCCCAGTCATCCGTCTTATAATCGATACTACCAGCATCTATGATATCGCAGGCAAATTTCTTTAATCGATTCTTCAGATGATATGAATTGGGTTCTTTGAGATGGACCTCAAGCTCGGTTAATTTTCATTGTGCATTTCATTGAAAATACTCGTTGCGCGTGCTTATGTCACTCTAGTTTCGAGTGAAAAACCGCAACGGCCGTAGAGACCGGCTTGTTTGAAGATGAAGAGTGTGATGCATCCGAAATTTACAAGCTATTAAGAACTGTGATATTAGGCAAGTTGTTAATGAAGCTCATCACTCATCAGGGATCAGCAATGTTTTCCACACGAGGTGTACATCATGGCGAAGCACGTTCTGGACCCCGGAGCTCGTATTGGTTTCTTATCAAGATCTCATTCAAAACAAGCCAGCCCGCGACTATTGACCAAATACGAGGCGTGAAAATATGTCAAATCATGGCCGACCGGACCAGACCAGGATTAGATTGAATAGGCCAACCATTAAAATACGATAATTAGCTGGCAGGGAAGACATTACCAGTGGAGCCATGCGATCGAGCGCTGATGATCTTTGTAAGTGATCTCTCGAAGATCATCGAAGAGGTGTCTTCGTGGTGTGCCTGCTCTCACGACAATCCGGCAAGTGCTTCAACCTTTTGCTCTTTTTATAGCGTAGTTACCCTGTCAAAAAACAGTTACACTTTGTTATATAAGGGTAGCCATGCTAATCTGATTATTTTTTTCGTAGTTACAGCAAAACATCATTTCCTCCGTATACCTATTTGGAATTATAATTTTTTTTTGGCCACGAACTGAAAACTATAAATTGCGCTACCTCCGCGCTACTCTGAGTACCGATATGGATAACATGGTTACTCATAGCTTGGGGAGGGTAAACAAAGCATTTAAAAATTTGATACACTCTTGAGCACGGAAAGAGATACGAAACATAACTTTCGGCCCTGAACTGCCATTAAAAAAAAAAAGTTTCTACACTGATACTATTTTCTCTTGTTTGTAATTATAATAATCGTGGGATTTGAAAAGGCAACCCCTTGTGTTGGCCACGGACGTCGACAGATCGGTTTATTGAGCGGAAAATTTCCTCAAACAATCATTTGTCCTGATTTCTGGACACTGGACACTGGACACTGGACACTGGACACTGGACACTGGACACTGGACCACCAATCACGGGTAATTCTGCCCTGCAGAGTAGAGTTGGTATATATTTTTGCCATAACGTGTCATCATTGTTGGCTTTAAAACGGGCCTCAACTATAGTTCCAACAATGATAGGACCTTATCAATACTAGCATCGTACCGTATTCCACCGATATATTTTGGGATTAGGGTAATGGCCCCGAGAATCCACATAAATAATTCAAAATTGTAACTCCATTATAATATTTGTCCTGATCACGAGGTTAAGAATCTACCCATAGTATCAATATCAATGAAAAAGTGGTTCTATGAATTTGGGATGATATGCTAAAATATACTTGTGTGTGGCCTGTTCTTATTTGCCTCCTTGTTAATTTGTGTTCTCTGCTTTTTGCGATATACATTTAATCCGCAATTTGAAAAAAATCATCAATCCTTGAACTAATTGGTTTTTATGGCCGAGACAGAAGCAACTAATGTTTACTTTTATGCTCTTTAATTACTCGACAGTTGTTAGGAGGAGAATTTGCAGAGGAGTGAGCTGAATGATGTTCCAATAGGTAACTTTAGTGAACTTAACAAGTGGCTGCTTAGATAATATTCTACTCGTTTAGTTTGTAAAGCTGCTCGGTCATCAGAAAATATAGATCTTTATATAATTATGTCACACGCTGAAAAAAAGTTCGATTTTATTCACAAGAAAAAACAAGCTAAAAGTTACAATTATACTCGTATTAACTTTTTACAAGAGAATTAATTCGGTGCACCCTTTATCTTCGCCAATCGTTGACGGTTTGAAGAAAAACCGCCCCTATTTAAGAGATTTTAGTGGTGCTATGAGCGAATTCGCGAAATCACAGCGAAATCACAAACGGTCCAGTCAGTTTCTAGACTTCTTCTTCCTCAAACTATAAAATGCCTGCCCTGGAGTACAACTTAATTTGGAGGAAAATAAGACGTTTTAGAAGGCCGAAGTAATAATTTAAGAGTTCGTGGGTTACCGATTGGTGTAGACATTTACATAACCTGCTGGCTTGTAGAAGGCTCATAAACATCGCGTACCTTCGCGTTAGTAATTGTTGCACCGACCGCGATTGGAGGGGACTTAATTATGATGAAGACAATGGACCATTCGGCAGCACAAATTGCCTTCAAACATGGCATCAACGGCGGTCCCGTCTATACTTCTGCCGAAAATCGACGAATTTGTCAAGAAGAATTCGAAATACACATCTCATTTAATCTTGTATAAATTTCGTAAAATAATTTATGAAGTTTGAAAACTTTATACGACAAAGATAATTAAATAGTTTTGTTTAGTGAACTAACTCAGAAAAATTCTTAAAAAAAAAAGAGAAAAGTCGAACTTTTTTAAAATTCCATGTCTATGGCTGCACCTTCTATTAAACATAGGTGGTGTGTAAGCTATTGGTAAGGAGTACAAATTGAAAAGTTGGTTTCTTTTTGCAAAAATTAATTTGACGTAGAAAATTGCCATTAAATAGTCGGTGGTTAGTTTGTGAAATATTGCTTCGATGTTTCGCACTGATAGGGCAGCCAGCGCGTGAGACATTAATGTACTAATTAAAGGGATCAGTAAATTTGAGAAGAGCGTACAAGAGGCACGCCTTTGAAACCTATAAAAGGTTGAAAACTCGAAACCAATTAAAGAACTTGAAGGTAGCTTTTAAATGTAACTTCAAGTTTAAAGATCCTCTAAAACTAAACGTCTTACAAAAAAGCCCTCGTGGAAAGACTGTTAACCCAACCTGAAATTCGTGGCCGTTGCCGTTTGTTCTAGCGAATAGTTCGGGATTTTTGCGATGTGGCTTTCGTCGAGCAATCGCGCATACTTTACGATGCACTCATTATCCATTTTTACAACCAAAATGAAGTCAATTGCAAACTCGCATTGCATGCCATTCATTGCGTGCGATTCCACATGCTAAAGATACAGTCTCAGTTTTATCTGCCTGACTTTAGCTGAGTCTCAGGTAGTTTTGTACCTTGCCTTGTTTAGGTAAGATCGAGATTCCTATCGGAGGGAGCAATTAAGGATTTTATTTGCTATTAAGTTGCTCCGACCGATTAAACCTTCCTTGGTAATTTATTGTGTTTTAACCTGGCGACACTTTTGTATCCGAGATTATTATTTTGTAGATTATTCGGGGTTTGACTAAATTAGAGCACTTTGCATAATCGAGGAGGCTATGCCTTGTGGAATAAAATGTTGAGCCAGTGATCATTTCCTTCGAACGAAGTTGGTGCTGTGTTTAACGGATATAATGAAGCGGTCAACTGCAGTCAACGCTCAACACTCAACACTCAACTGATGCCTTCATGGGCGTGGACCGGATTCAACCATCGACCGATTTTATGTCCCGACAATTATCACAGTAAATGCGTGAATGTTCAAATGAAGATAAAACTCCTCGAAGTGAATTATCTGTGTTATTCGCGGCTCTTGTTGTTTTATAGGTTTTATAATTATGTGCATGCTCGAAGGGAAGTTGACTTCATGTTGGATTCCTGTCGACACTTGAGTTTTATGTTCCCAGTAGGAATAATGTTTCAATAATCTGTATAATGTATTCCTTATAAAAGAGGAGCACATTTATTGGTGGCTCGGCTGGTGACTGTCATCAGTAAATGTGTGCTGGTAAGTAAGTTGTGGGTGGTTACTGGTTACTTACTCAATTCCGACGCGAAGTTACTTGTGGATATACCCCGAGATTATTCTTGACAAATTTGATATTTCAATTGCACCGAATAACTTTTATTTCCAGGCTTTTAACAACAAAATCTCTCTGAATGTACGCTGTTTTGAAACACAGTATTATCCAGTCCGAGCCCTCCACCGTCGGAAGGCATACTGACAGTTAACCCAATATTGCAATTAGTGTAATAGTGCAAACCAAGAGTCACTAGGGTCACTCTTTTAATTGATTATTGACGATTAACATGACATGTTCAGATAAAAGCATGCATTGATATGAAAAATGACGCTAGTGAACTTTAGTGCTGTACAGCAGGTATTTTATGGTACCTCTCACATCGGTTATAAACAAAAGCCAAGCCATTATAGAGTAGGTATTTACACACTTAATGTAAATATAATATTTTCACCTAACTAAAAGTGCAAGAACGGTAAGGTCAAATTAATCAACTTTTGATTATTGAGACATCTGTCAAGAGGCATGCTGGCCGGCTTGCACAAAAGATATCGAAACCTAAATATTTAACATAAATAGTCGTAAATATAAGACGTATAGTTGAAATAACAATAGTTTATAATTTTATTTTATTAAACTTTCTGCTCTCAAAATTAAGAGTTGGGAATCGGACCCAAATGACAGGAAATTCATTTCACAGAGTTTTTTCTTGAATAATTAATCAATTATTATCTCTTTCAAAGATTTAATGTTGTCATCTAATGAAGTGGGTATTCTAGCTGCCTTGTACCAAGAAAATGACTGCCAAGAATGACATAATTAAAAATCGTTTAACAGTAGAAGAGAAATGAGTGCATCATTCTATGGCACAAATTTTATTCAGATTAACTTTGTGTATTGGGGTGCTGATGGCGAAGGAGGGGATTTTTGAAAAATACATTTCTTTTTTGGTTATCAGTTTCATATTACAAAAGTTAACTGTCAAAACAATAAATTGTGAACGTAATGTTTGTGCAACGAATAATAAAACTGTTAAATAAAATAATGGTGTTATTTCGTATGTTTCTATTGATGGTCCATGGGCGTGATTTGTCAATATATAAGAACCCGCCTCGTACCTATAATATCGAGGGAGCACCCGAACGAGAAGCTGCAGCCACTTATGCCTACACAAACACAACAAGACACTCGAACTGCGTCTAGCTGGGATGCAAAACCAAGTAGAACCAAATAGAACCATCGAACCTAGCCAGCGACTTGTTTGGCAAAACAATAAATAGATCAAATTGTACAAATGTTTTCACTGGTTCAGCCATAGTCTTGACTCAATTGCTATACGAACAGGAACAATCAAGACCTTGTAGAGTAGGAGCAGGAAAGAAAAGGGTGTACTCCAATGGTCCAGCAATTGTATGACATTACATGCAGGTTGATTTGTAACGTAATTCATAGCCAATAATTAAATATCTATTGCAATAAGAAAATTACCATACATAATGGACGTAAACTTAATATCGTAAACTTAAGTTTCCCTCAACCATGCGAATAATTATAACAATCAAAAAACTATTGATTTTAAACACTCCATTCCTCGTTAGCATTTTTGCTTAATGAATACAATGAAAACATGGGTTTAAATACTCATTTATTGGCGAGTCAAGTTCGGTGTATGACTGTGGTATGGCGGTAAGAATACGTGATATGTACCAGTGCCGAGTACCACCATGTTGGATAACGAATGACTCAAGTAAACCGACCAATCGCATCGATATAATAGCATAATTATCATAAAACGAACACATTCTTTGAAGCGAGCGTACATTTATTTCGTGATAACACCGCACATGTAAGCCATGAAACTTGTTGCCTGTTGCCTGTTAGCGATTGAGCTAGTAGCTCTTGTATCTCTCTTCGATTTCCAGTAGTGAATCAGAATAGAAGTCTCGGCTGCATTTCATTCGTAGCGAACTGCGAAGTGGTTTGAGTGTCATTGCGCCTGGTAACAAATCAACTGATAGTGGAAGAAGTGACACGTCTATATTACGTACTGCAATACCTTCCAAGTACTTGCTCATTGCGCCGGGGGAAGGAGATGTGATAGTGTACAGTGTACGGATGCCAAATGCCAATCAAGTGAGATGGGTCGAGTATTGATAACAAATGGGTATGCGCATTGGTACAAGCAACGCACATTAAAATGCATTTCGGTGCGCTTGAAAACAATAATATCTTCTATAATTCCACGACGGAAATAAACTTAAGTTAATACCTATTCTCCATTTCAACTGATTCCTCGATAGCAATCGTGATAGTAATAGTGATTATATATTTTGGCGCCAAATTAAGCTTCTTACTGCGCCGAAATTGTAGAATAAACTTTTGTTTCTGTCATTTTGCTTCTTATACACACAAATAACTCAGAACACGAAGCCGTGCATTTTTCATCCTATGGTTTTTATAAACCATTCGTGATCGAACAGCTGAAGTTTTATTGGCGCAATAAATTTATCTTTCTTGGTAATACGTTCATCACCGATTATTATCGCGAAATTAGATTTGGCGGTCAAGCTAAATATTCAAACAATTAATGACATCAAGTAGTATAAAGAAACGATAGCGAGACATTCCTTAATTGATTGCTCATTCCGGAAATTCGAAGATCAACCGGCGATGCAAGGAGCGAGCAGTGTGCTTTTAGATTTGTTTCAATGGCAGCAGATCTGTAATGGAACAGACGTGTACCCAGTCGAGTGGACCATTGTGGACGCTGGACATTATAACAGAACGGCGAACGGCAAAAAGTAGAAGCATAGGTACTAGGTAGTAGAAGGTAGGTAGAAGCATGTAGAAGATATGAGAATTAGTAAGCAGATAGAAGAAGGTAGAAGAATAGGAGGTTGAATAAGGTAGAAGAGGGTTGGAAGATGGTAGAAGGTAGAATAAGGTAGAATAAGGTAGAAGATGGTAAGAAGGTAGTAGAAGGTAGACTGAGGTAGAATAAGGTAGAAGAGGATAAGAAGATGGTAGAAGAAAAGAAGGTAGAAGAAGATATAGAAGAAGGAAGAATAAGATATAGAAGAAGGCAGAATAAGATATAGAAGAAGGTAAGAAGGTATAAGAAGGTAGAAAGGTGGACGCGATGGAAGCTGGACGCCATGGACCAGATACGCTGCCGACAGCTCTCAGTAGCAAGCCAGCTCCTGAATAATATGTATAGCGTGTGATCGCTACCCACTTGCTTGGGGCGACGCACGGAAAGTAAAGTTTCAACGGGAAGATCCCTCCACGGAATATGCACGTGTTTAGGGCAACACGTAATATCATCACACTTCACACAGCACACATCACACATCACACATCACAGAGCCCACATCACACAGCACACAGCACACAGCACACAGCACACATCACACATCACACAGCACACAGCACACAGCACAAGGCACACAGCACACAGCACACATCACACATCACACAGCACACAGCACACAGCACACATCACACAGCACACATCACACGTCACACATCACACAGCACACAGAGGAGTTGATCATTCTTGATCGTTTTGTCGCTGGTCACTAAAAATTGTTGGCGTGTGTTCACGAGCGGGAAAGGAATTCCGATTCTGTTCGGTGATCTAGATGAGCGATGTAATTGTTGGATTGAATTGGGGCCCGATAAATGACTAATCGAATGGAATTGCTTTACTCTGTGAATTGAAAAAATGGCAATAATAACGTAACGGTCATTCCGATCTTCAGCGAGCAGAGCACACGACCACCGATCAGGTTCAGGTTCGTTGAATAAGATAAATCTCGTGTTTCATTTCTTGAAGAACTCTTTGGGGAGCGTATTTCATTGCTATGGAGTTACTGTAAATTGTTTGCTTTTTTCTTCATTTGTAGGTAATTGAGAGTGGCTATTAATAGGTAATGAATAGAAGTCATGTCCGAGAGGGAATAAATCAAGTGTCAAGTCAACCCGCATTGTACAAATCATTTACACAATGGCTAAGATAAGATAATTTTTAAATTGACAGTTTATTATTTTTTATAAAGCAATATTTTATCGAAATTCGTTTCTCAAGAATTAAAAAAAAACCCAATACTATAGAGCGAAAAGATTGTGTGAAATTATCTTTTGCACACGAATTTGAATATCAGATACCTCGGGTGGCTATTCTAGCCAGAAGATAACAGTAGTTAATATTTCTTAAATATAATTATAATAATGAACATCATGCAAAGATGGACAAAGCGCACGATTATTTTAAGTGTCGTTTTCTCTGTCTATCTTCTGTCATCTTTACAGCATCTCTCTCTTCGAATCTAGTGTCTCTCTCGTACAGCACGCAATGCTTATATTGTGATTCTGAAGATCACGAAACTTTCGGCGAGGACGACGAATCAAACAGATTTTTCTAACCATGTGTAAAAATAACCTGTTTTTAATATGTAGGGCCTATTCATATTGTTCATTTGTGTCATTTGGAACTAACGTTAATTTTACAATGGTTTCTGCTACAGCCCTCAGATGCGATGAACATCAGAAATTCCATTCCACTTTAGAAATTACTAAAGCGTGTTGTAGCGAAGACTGAAGAAAACTGATAAACAATAACCCGGTTTTATTAAGGATCGATGTGCACCCATAACAGAACATTGATGTCAGCGAGCCAAAACAATTACATGGCCTTCTGAACAAGAAGAATCTACAATGCTTGTATCAAAGAAAAGATGAAGCCGGTAGCCGGTAGCCAGGAGCCGGTGTGGGCTTCCAGTTAAAATTGTGATTATTCATTATATATATGCTTAATGCATAGAAAGTATATACTCCCGATCTTCAATCATATAACTTTCCTGATGGTAATTTAATGGAATTTTCAATAATATTTGCGTTTTGATGTGATGTGAACTTGATCGAATTCTCGGAAGCTACATGGCAGTATTTTCCCTGCAATATGATTGGAAGTAGATTCTTCACGACTCAGCTTATTGTTCTGTCTCGTGCGAGAAGATGCATGTATTGAGTGAATGCCATGTTGGGATATGAACATGTATTCCTTGATGCTTGATGCTTGATGCTTGATGGAGGAGTAGTAATTGTTTCATTTAGTAGCAAGTACAATAGGCTCATTGATTTGACGCAGATAAGTGTGGGTAGTTTTTGCAGGAGTTGTGAAAATCAGTCTAGTCATTTATATGTGTAGTATATTTCTTGCAAGTCAGTGGCTTCTCATTAAAGCCGATAGTTTAATAGCCACTCAGCAAGGGGTAACAGCATAGGGTGCATCATCGACCACGTCATCATTGAAGCCTCTTCCCTCTGCTGGCACTGCTGCTGGTGCTACGAATATATTGTGCATTTTCTCAAGTGTATCGGTAATTTACAAATAGTCTATGTAGTCACTGAAACTGTACTTAAATCCATAAGACGGACCGTGGCAGTTTGCTATACAGTCAGTGAAATACTCGCCAGGAAATGGAAGAATCATTCGTCGATTGCCAGCTTGCACAAATTCTCCAATAACTTTTCAAGAACGTGAATTTTTTTCACGTCTTTCAGTCAAATCTTTGCATCTTGACCCCATTGAAGCAGTGGGATACATTGCATGACATTGTACCGAGGCCCCTTCTACACATGAACCGCTTCTAGTACTATATTAGAACTAGAACGTCGCACGGTCGCAAACAATAATTGGCCAACGATATTCATTAGTATATAGCGTTTGCAGGTGTTCATGTTCAAGTTCTACCCCAGTGGTTAATTGAACACATCCAGCATACAATCAATATGTTTACAAGAAATTAGAATGCTATTGTAAACTATATGATGATATGCATTCAATCATTTCACAAGTCCAATGACACCAGAATACACACACGTCGAACGTACAACGTGCAAAAGTATTTTAAAAATATTATAACCAAGAACGATAATAATTCATACGACCATAATAATAATGTTGAGAGTGGAGTAATTTGTAGTCATCAATTATGTGAGAAATTGCATTGGTGTCGATGCTTGATTTTGACCACAGTATCTCCTTTTCTTTGGTCCATCAAGCATCATCCCGCAGCAAGCAGGGATGACTGATGGCTATTCTTGCAAATGCATCACCACTGCCTTCACAGTTCTAGTAGGCAGTATAGGCATTATAGGCTCTGAGCAACCGAGCAGTGATGATCATTGAAATTGAGTTGATTATCAGTTTTATTTCAGCTGACTATCTGCTTTAAGGTGAGAGCTTTAGCACGTGAACATTCATTAACCAATCAGCTGTCTTGTTACACTTTGATTAATTTTTCAATTCATGTAGCCACAAAAGTGATTAATTATTAAACTTGGGATACTCTCGGAATCAATAAAAATGGTTTTGTTAAGTCATTCAAGATATCCGGAAAGTGCACGTTTTTTTTGCAAGCTAGCCTGTCTTGTACCGATAATTCATTTGTATTCGACTCGAAAGATTGCACTCAAATTTGGCAGTGCACTTGATTTATAAAGGAGTAGACGGGAGCTATATGTTTGTAAGATGGACGTTGGGATATTTTTAAGGAGATGCCTTTTCAAAGGAGTTTGGTTTTGTTCTTGTCTTGCTATTGTTACACTTTGATTGCGTCGAGCTTTTGACTGTTTCTTATTGTCCGTGATTCTTACCCTCGCAGCTCGTTGCTGCTGTGCAGGGCATGAAGATCTGGATATCGGATCGATCAGCCGAGTGCAGACTACACACTGTCCCCAGCTCATCTCGTACGGAAAGCAGCACCATCGATGGCACTTGATTTGCCTCGAAATATCGATTATCGATCAAGGGCTTCGAAGACATTTGGCAAAATTCAATCGTTTCAATGTTCCAGGTATACCTGTGTTTAAAACTGAAAATCATCCTCGTTGTGGTCCTGCCGTTTCACCGACTATGCGCCTGAGGGTCAGAAAAATGATGAAAGTTGAAAGACAATGTAATTTCTAAGCTTCAATAGACAAGAACTCAGAAGCTATGAGTTGTCTAGTTAACAATGTAACATGCTTGTAGATAATACACATTGTTAGAGCTGTCAAAGGAATTTTATTATTATCACTCCTTCCAAAAACATGCTTAGCATCATGCTTATTATAATAATATGTAGTCCAAGCATGATCATTGAAGATTCAAAATAAAAAAAATTAAGTCTACTCAAAGTCATTACGCAGTATGATTAATAAAAATAAAATAAAAATATATCTATAGAGTAAAAAAAGTGATATTAATCAGAGATCAATTTAAAAGCTGCGTTACATTACTCATTGTTTAGAAATGCAATTTAAATTTGAGATCATGGCATGAGCACTCCCCAATAATTGTTTGTGATATTGAGATATCTCGGATAAGTGCAACTCTTCAAGATTTTCGTAGGCGCATTCTTTGCTGTCGATCCTCTAACGCGAATTCTTTTTGTAATTTATAGATATAAAATACTCGTATTTTTTTACTTGTAAAGTGTAGGCTATATAAAACTTTTGATTTTCGGATCTATGACTTGAACGACAATGACTTGTTCGGCATATTGAGCGATGTTTTTATGCAAGCTCATAGAAAACATATTGAGGAGCTGTCGACCATTCACGCGATAGATATTGCTGAATAAGAATTATAGTTACCAGACACCCAATAATCTTTTTATAAGAATTACTCATTGTGAAGGCATCACGATTCGAGCACATTCAACAAAATGAAGTGTGGATTGTGGAACATAGCTCCTTCTTTATCAAACCAAAGCAGTGTCTTGAAACTAACTTAGCATACCTGAGAAGCATCACTCGATACACTCAATTACTTTACATGGGTATCAAGTATCACTGAAATAATCTTAGAGTCCCTGGCAAGGGCATTGATCAGTTTGAAACAGTTTGCTTTTCAAGAAACTTTGCAAGGGCATTGGTAGTTAGAAACAGTTTGCTTTTCAAGAAACTTTGCAAGGGCATTGGTAGTTAGAAACACTTTGCTTTTCAGGAAACTTTGCAAGGGCATTGATAAGTTTGAAACACTTTGCTTTTCAAGAAACTTTGCAAGGGTATTTATGGGCCACATTAGTAAGACTGAAGTTCATAGATTCTGAGTCCAATTTTGTTTAAATAGAAGCAAAAAAGCAAGAAAAATTCACAAAACACAGATGTAGTTCCTTGAAAACGTAAAATTTTTGACTGCAATGTGTTTTGACTAATGACATTTTTTTCGCTCGCCGCAAAAAAAATCCTTGTGCACCTATAGGTAATATCCTCATAATAAAGAAATGTAATAAATAATGTAAAATTAATTTCTATGCAATTTGAAATAATATGGAACGCCGAGTTGTATATTTTAATAATTTTAGTGGTCACTCCTTTCACTTGGACCATATGATGCGAGATCACCTGCAGAGAGCAGAGAGCAGAGAGCAGAGAGCAGGAGCCGGGCAGCAGAGCAAGGTGCATGGCATCTGCCTTGCGCTCTCAGTTCCGCTCACCCGAGCTATGCACACCCGGTCAAGCTCACTGGATTTACGTTTCATAGATCCGACAAAAAAAAAACAGTAAAAAATCTGTAGAGAAAAAGTTGAAATGGGGCCAAATAGAGTAAACATGTGAAGCTAGGTTCGTGCCCTTAGGCATGATCAGATCAGTTTACTTTATTAGGACAATTTAGCCGCAGGTATAATGCAGGAATTCATTTCACTCGTCGATCTATAAAGTTTGTTATTCATGTCAGAATTAATAGTTTGTTTAGTGTTCATTACTACACTCATTACCGAACTATGAATACAAACTAGAGACAAAGTGGTAAATTACATAGGGGTCGCTTTACGGTTCAATCTGTAAATATGGGCTTTACTTAAACTACCGAAATTAATCTCTGATTGACCAACTGCTGCTATTGATAATATACACGCAGCTAAAAAAAATACCGGCGAAATTTAGAGAATGCATTATGTAAAGAAGCCTCTTACTTATAATTTTGATTTATTTTTCAGCAGATGGATCATCGAAAGTTTAGGTGACCTCTAACCATCTCTCTAAATCATAGCTACCCAAACGCCTCGCTAACTAGCACTATACATAACAATGAATGCGTGAGCAAGAGTAGGCTTCATCAAGTGTTACATGGAAAACTCCGATGTGTTCGAACTTCGAAGACTATCGTTCAAACACACTGGATGCTGATCAATAAGTACATACCTTTCTATGAGTGATCGCTTAGAAATTCATATGTGTAACCTGTACCTAGGATAAGCTGTTCAAGATGGCATTCAAGAGCTGCATTCATCACGTTATCCCAGAAAGAAGGGTGAAATATTATAATACCTCATCATTTTAAATTCCTGTAATAAATTTCCGTCGAAAAGAAGCTGTAGGAGAAGAGAACATATTTAGAGATGTATAATAATGTCGTTATTCGTTATCGCCACGTAGGGGTCTCGGCCACATTCGCAAATAATCAAGAAAAATATCTATGACAGTGCGAGCATGCTTCATTCAGAGCCAGGGGTGTTTCTGCTTTGACAAATCGTTCATTTTTTATTGACGTTTTGGAAAGCATCGAGCTTCAAGATTGTTTTAATGCGTTGATGGGGTTGTTGTGAAAGCATAATCCATTTCGCATTTACTGAAAAACGTCGTGGTTCTATAAAAGGTGTTTAAGAGTGTGCAGGTATATTTTAAATTAGAGTCCCTGTACCGTATTCATATTCTTATTGCAGATGTATCAAACCTGACCGCATGGAAGGTGTCACTCTGAAAGCCGATTATTTTTCTAGGGTGAAGTGAATTTTGTTCGGTGTGGAGATTAATGATTCAACTGATTACCAATTATGTAGAGCCACATGGAAAATATACCGAAAAGAAGCGTAAGTATTGTATAAAGTAAATGTAAAAACTGAATCTATGGCACTGTTCTCGGACCTTGATAATAGAAAAAATTATTTGTACTATCTTAAGCCCTAATTTTGATTGTTTATTCAAATTGGATTTTTTTTTGTTTTTCGAAGTAGAACCGACATAGTATAATTATTTGTGCATCTGTATCATGAAAAAAGACTGACACATAATTATTAGGAAGGTGAAAAAACTTTCTTTACTGGAACGGTCAATTTTTTCAAACATCCGCAATAATAATGTAATATTTAAATAATTACTTAGTAAACGTGTTAGATGGAAAAGTGGCATTAGTATATCAGGTGCGCTCCGAGCCGATCAGAGAGTTGGCCCTCTATGCATCTGCATCAGCATCTGCATCTGCATCTGCGGCTGCCACGCGTTCGTCTCAAAGCCAGAAGAAAATTGACCACGAATAAATTAGGAAAATTTTATCTACTGTAAAAAGTACAAATATAGGTTATGAAAATTATGTGGATTTTTTTATTTTAATGTACGACATTGAAACTTTGAGTCGTTGGAAAGGGGTAATTTTTTCTCCTAGGAGGGCACGTGACACGACGTTTGAGAACATTATTACTAACAGACCAACGACAATTTTTTCCAACGATTTTTTTCTAATCATCCATTAAAACCAGCCGAAATTTAAGCCCCGATAATGAAGCCTACAGAACTTTTATCAAGCGGTAATGATTAATTTGAAAACTCCTTGAGTATATATATATTATGCAAATAACCAATTAATAGGTATTTAGACTTCATTTGCATGTCTCAAGTTTACCGCCCAAAATCTAACACCAAATAGCATAATAATGTAATACCTATACAACACACAACATAATATTATATATAATATATAATAATTTAATCTGTCCGAGTGGCTGTTAAACAGATGGCCACATTGCTATGTGTTGACATTCCTATCAAATATTAGATCAGAGATCTGCTTCACGATTTGACAATTACTGTTAACATTGGTGAGGCATTTCTTAGCATGCAATTACTCCAAACACAAGGAATTAAAACAATTGTATATTTAATAAGCTAAGCAAGTTACTAAGCATTTTCTGTTGGTTTGATTATGGCCAAATATTGCCACCTGTTTACTTTATTTCAAGTAGTTCAATTTCTTATAGCGAGCGAGAAAAAAATCGTTTTCTTGGTCTTACTTCCAAAAAAGAGTTCACCTGCTCTCAGTGAAAAACACGAAAAGTTATTAAAATATTTTTTATTGGCCCATGGACCAATGCATTATTGAAACAAGATAGTGTATCCATCTGGACCAAGCGGGCAAGTATACATTATCATGTGTTAAGCAAAGCATCATACGCAATAATATCAGTAGCTGGAATTAATAATACGTTCAAATTCAATCTAGAAACTTCAATAATTTTCGCAAAAAATCTCAAATTCCAATTTTATGGCAACCTTTGATTTTTCAGTCGAAACAAGCATAAAAAATCGACTAGAACCAAACCAAATTGCGTATTTTTTTTGGACGAGGATGCCTACTATTTATTTACTTATATCTTTAGCAACTGAATGAAAAGCAACTGGAATGATGGCGACGAGTACGAACCAAGCACCAAGCACCAAGCACCTAGCACCAAGCTCCAAGCACCAAGCACTTAGCACCAAGCACCGCTTGACCGCTATCACCGCTTGATAAAAGTTCTGTAGGCTAGCACCTAGCACCAAGCACCTAGCACCAAGCACCAAGCACCAAGCACCTAGCACCAAGCACCAAGCTCCAAGCACCTAGCACCTAGCACCTAGCACCAAGCACCAAGCACCTAGCACCTAGCACCAAGCTCCAAGCACCTAGCACCAAGCACCAAGCACCAAGCACCAAGCACCAAGCACCAAGCACCTAGCACCTAGCACCTAGCACCTAGCACCAAGCACCTAGCACCAAGCACCTAGCACCAAGCACCAAGCACCAAGCACCCAGCACCAAGCACCAAGCACCAAGCACCAAGCACCAAGCACCTAGCACTTAGCACCTAGCACCAAGCACCAAGAACCTAGCACCAAGCACCAAGCGAGCACGCCAGGTAGGCGCTAGGCATAGGGTGAGGTGTGAGCTGGGAGACGTGTGATACCTGCGAGGTGTTTGGCGGTGTTAGGTGTTACTGTGTTGCGGCGATTGGAATGGGATGGTGACTGCTGGATACCGAACGGGCAGCCGTCGCGCTGCTGGCGGCAATCTTGCATGGTAGCATTGGTAGCATTGGTAGCATTGGTAGCATTGGTAGCATTGGTAGCAGTAGCCAGGCAAGGTGAGACTCCCGACGCCTGAACACTGCCGGTAGCGTTGTTGGGAGCCGGTGCCTTCTTGCACTTGCCTAGTGATGCTGGCAGTCGCACGTTTCTACCGCTGCCGAGGGAACGATTCGTATTTCGTGCCTAGCAGCGCCGTCTTGTGGCTTACCCACGCGTCGAGCCAGCTTCGGCAATTGCCTGCTAGGTGGGGTAGGTAGTCTCCTAAGCAAAACGATGATCGCACCAGGCTCAAGAATAAACAGTTCTTTATGGCTTGTTTCAGATGGTTTCAGTGTTCGGTATGATTGCGAAGGGAACTTTTATGAATGTGAAGCTAATAATGTGAAGAGATGCATTAATGAAAAGATAAAATAATAATGAGAAAGGATTGTAATATACTTGGCCAAATCGTTGGGATTCGGTATACATCCATATCAATATAGAACCATAATAGAACTACGAAGCTTATCTCAGTCTGGTGTTTTTAAGAAGGGAAAGGTTTTGGCTGTGTTTTTAGACGTTATTGAAAACAGAGAAACGATCAAAATATTATTCTTTGTTCTAGCTAGACTTCTCTGCTATAATGAAAGGCTTCTACTTTATGCAAATTGCATCTAGAATAACGCTGTTTTGTGGCACAAGCAGACTAAATGAAAATTAGCTTACTCAAACATCGATATGTCTAATGGTAAATTCTATTTAAGATCGTTTTCCTATAAACTCGAAGGAAAGTTTACTCTTTCATACTCCGGGTTAAAAACAAACGTGTAAAGTGCTAGACTGTTCTTAGCGTGGCTAGATTTTGGCCAAGGCAATCGGAAACATAGTATGAGAGTAACTTTTGAGACCGCCAATCGAAGTGGAATGAGTCTCCAGTGGCGAATACCGCCATGCGAACATACGAACATATAAAAACTAACTCAATTGGATCAAATGTATGCCCCCAAATGCTCTTCCCCCACAGAACCCAACCATCCTCTCCATTCAGTCATAAGCGTCCTAACAAAAAAAAAAAAAACTGGGTAATGAATGACCTACCCATAAAGTTAAAAGTTGCAGCCATCCAGAAAAAAATATAATTGCGATATTAACAAAGTTAAAATTTTAGATCGATAGAAACAAACCACGTTATTATTCCATAGTTTTCATTTTCTGTTTTAGATAAATGGATGTAACGATCATCTTTCAAGGCAGGATGCAACAGTTTCTTTAAAACTTTCACTTTAGCTCAACCGTGTTATTTTTCTCTTGTCTGAGAGTCTAGGTGTAACATATTCAGCAAGGCAGTCGTAAAATATTTCCCTTATACTATCTAGTTTAAAATTATATAATTTCTCGAAATACGACTAATTGAACTCGACAAGAATGATCCTTGAGGAACTCGTATAAATTTGGATTGAAAAATCTCTGGCGCATGCACAGAGAAAATGAACAGGGAAATGGGTTAAAGTTTTTCCACGTGCAATAAGTAAACATGCTGCAAATTTAGCTCTGCTCTCGTAATGAAGCTCATATAAAAGCACTTCAACATTATTAATTACACACTTGTAACTTAATAATATATCTTAGCCTGAAAATAGTGAGCAGAATCTTATATACTTCAATCATTACCAGAGATCTGGAGGATGTTCATCTCTGCATTGTACCACCACGCAACAATCTACTAGATTCTAGATTGAGAACTGGTATCCACCTACTCGGTATCTAGAATCTAGAATCTAGAATCTAGAATCTAGAACGATATACAATGTACAGCTTCTCAGGTTTACTCCTGGTAGTCAAAGCGGTTACATGATTATTGTGGATTGGAAACATAACATTACGAGTTGAAAGTAAATAGAATACCTCGAGCAATGTACGTACTCGAGGCTCCATGGAGTCACCCAAGTGCTCAACCAACGTACTTCACGATCTGAAACTTCCCTGTACAAATTACCGCTTTACGATTTGGCAAACTTTTGATTATTGCTGTTGATGAAAAAACCAGAGTTCACTCGTTGATTGCATGTTAGGTACAGTAAAGAATGATCAAAATACATAGATGTTTCTGGAATAGACACAAAATTGGGTATTATCCGGAAACTAGCCGTGACCCTAGCCCCGACTCTTCCCTAACACCCGCTGACAGAATTTCACACCAATTTTCATCAAATAAGTCCCGGAGCAATTGACGCTGCAGCGCTAAGATTTTGCAATGAGAACTCTTATTCGCTATCTGCTCAATCGATTGCAATGCGCACTTCCCACAAAAGGTCACATTTTTTCAGAATGATTTTTGATCTTGAATTTAACACTTGCCGTTGTTATTTTGACTTTATTCATGTCAGTTTTTGAAGTGTTTTCAAAAAATGACAATATAGGAATCCAGAAAAAACAGGTCAGTCTTAATCAATTCCAAGTCGTACAAAAAATCTATCGATACCAGGGGAAACAATGTTGTAAGACGTGAGAAGTAGCAAGTTCGATGTAGGCTGAGACAGTGGGCTGAGGGTGTAGGTGGTCTCGACAAGGGAAGCAAGTATGCAAGGACTATCATCTATCTCTGGAAAGCAACCTTAGTCGGGAGTCGGGAATAGTGTTCGCTTGGCTGGCCACCAATCTATGGTTAAGTTTGCGTGAGAGCCCGTGCACCTGGCATATATCTATATAGGCCATGCACCCCGTTGGCCTGAATGGTTAGCTGGCTGGCCGAGCTACTACTTGCTCAACTCAGGCTAAATGTTCTAGCCTACACTTGACTCCCCACGCTTGCCTCCACACTTAAGAGTTAATTAACAAAGAATAAGGTAGAATAAGGGTGAAAGTTTTCAACGTTAGACCACAAGACAACTGAACTAACTATCAACAAACGGGTAGAGTAAACTTTTCGAAGGTATGCATCTTATTTCTTAAACAAATTATCGGAACAGTGTTATTACGTGTATACAATTTTGAAGTGCTGTATACTCTGCACGTAAATTTACTACAAAGTTTCGGCGTGGCTAATTCAAACTTTCGCAATATACTACGATCGGCGTAATGAGGATTATACTCCATGTAGAAAGCGGCACAGTTTTCTGATCGTACCTGCAGATATTTTATACAAGTTATATTTTATTTTTTGGAGAGTATTTAAACTGTAAGAAACAATGTGATGAGATATGTTTCCATTGTTAAATGGGGAAACGTATGACAAAACATTATTTGATCCTAGAGATCCCATGAAAGCATGTGCAATGTTTCCCACAATGTATTGCTCTCATGAAAATGCTAAAATAACCACTTCTCAAGTTTTAGTTTGCACTTTCCCAGTAGACACACATGTGTATTCAAGAAACGTTTGATTAGGTACCTACATATCTACCTACCAAATGGAAACACGTTGTAATCACAATTCAAAATGAAAATATCACAAAAAATCCACGATGAAAATTAGATTGAGCAAAAGGTCGAGTTGCTGAACTGCATAAGTTGCATACAAAAATATTTGAAGTTGGCACTAAAAAAAAAATCATCATAAGTTGTCCTTTTTCCATTTAGCGATTCAGCAAAAGGTCCTAGTCTCTTATCATGGCAAAATATTCCACACTGAATTATCGTTTCTTCCCATTGTTGCCATATATAATCCTTAGCAAGCTACGCGTCTGTCCTCTTAATTACCGCCCTTAGTTCCAAAATCCACGGCAATCACTCATTTCTAAAATACCACCTCTCACAACTCATAGTTAGATATTAATTTTCCTTTTGTTTGAATCATTCTTTTCAGTAAACTAGACAACCTTCGCAACACCCGACAGATAATAAAAAAAGCAAATAGCTAATTGACCAACATCCAGCGGATACTTAATTTTTAAAGTGATAATTCATAACGCTGTTCACGAGTGTTTAATTACTCAAACAAGTATTAATTAAAAAAACCCTCGGATGGGATGAAGATGTAGCTTACCACCTCTACCCATTTAGCTACCCAACTAGCTTCCTACCAAGCTTCCCATCAAGCTCCCCAGCAATTGCTACCCACTAAGCTACCCAGCAAGCTAACCACCTATAGCAATCAAGCAAGCTTCCCAGAAATCTACCCACCTAGCTACCCAACTAGCTACCCACCTAGCTACCTAACTAGCAATACAGCAAGCATCTCAGGAAGCTACCCAGCAAGCTACCCAGCAAGCTACCCAGCAAGCTACCCAGCAAGCTACCCAGCAAGCTACCCAGCAAGCTACCCAGCAAGCTACCCAGCAAGCTAACCACCTATAGCAATCAAGCAAGCTTCCCAGAAATCTACCCACCTAGCTTCCCAACTAGTTACCCACCTAACTACCTAACTAGCAATCCAGCAAGCATCTCAGGAAGCTACCCAGCAAGCTACCCAGCAAGCTTCCCAGAAAGCTACCCAGCAAGCTACCCAGCAAGCTACCCAGCAAGCTACCCAGCAAGCTACCCAGCAAGCTACCCGCCTAGCAATCCACCTAGCCAGAACATGGAGTTGTGGGTTCGGTACTATGGCGGTGCATGATGTAAGTAGTGCTGTAATCGCATGTTCTACTCACATCCCACATTTTATGATACCATGGTTAGAGTAACCATCCGCCCTGCAAACGTTAGCTGACCTAGCTAGGAAGCAATTCCCATTCCCATTCCAATTAATTAACCTCACACACTAACTATAATAAACAGCTATGTTTCTTTAGGCAAAGATCAGATAGTCATCACGAATGCGCCAATGTGAATAGCTCTTTACGTATTTTCCCTAACAGAATCAATTGATAAAGTGCAAGATAATAATGGGAAGGAAGAAAATTGCTTCCAGCTTTTATCAAAGTCATTAAATTCCTCGATAAATTAATAAGCAGGGTAAAAGTTGCTCGCATTTAAGATCGCGAGATTTTTCTTTGAAATAATTCCCTTACTACGTGATCCAAAGGAGGATGTAGAAGTTTCTGCCAAACCGAAACGGGAAGTGATATTTTGATGTGTCTTTATCATTGGGAAGCAATCTTTTACATACGCTACATGTGCACTCCAATTGTACGTGTCTTTTAGTTTGATGAGTAATATTTGAACGCCATTGACACAGAGTTCGAGCTGTAAATAGCCCGAATGGGCTGCAGTCTCCACGGCTGTGTTGAACAGAAAATCATGTGATACTGCCACTGATAAACCAATCATCAAAGTAGCGTTAGGTAGAGGTATCTTCTGATGAGAGGTCACTGTAAATCAGATAGGGGAAGGTGTGTGCATTCACACTCGCCCATACACCAAAAGTCATTAGACTAATGAAGTTTGAGATACATAGATACAATCAGCCTTTCTATATAATTAATTATGACACGCGAAGGGGAAAGTATTATTATAGAGATGTAACTTTTGGGAAGTTGCTTCAGCTTGTTTATTTAGAGCACAATAATTCGTCCTTGAAACGCACCTAATCGGAAGTAGAAGGGGTGATTAGCAATCGGTGTTTATTCCAAATGTATATGATTCTTTTTTCCCGACAACACAGATTGTAATATTAAAATAAAACTGCATAAACAGATAGTGATCACAAATTGAAGAGTTGAGTATATAACCACTAAAAGCTAATATTCAAGAAATGACAAAAACTGTGAGGAGTTAGGTTCAAATGTCGAACCAAAAATGTTTGTATAAAGGGAATGGAGCAAGGGTGACTTTTCAAACATCGATGGACATTTCTTGTTTAGGACGACCACCTTTATCTATCTCATTTGAACAAGAATAGACTTTCCCATTAAATTATTGTTCTGTCTTAGAAATTCGGTGTTTTGAGACAACAACCACACAACAAGAATGTTAAAAATGAATAACCGAAGCGTTTAAGCGGAGCCTAGCGAAGCTTCGTCATAATCATTTCAATCTTGTTATCATCTTAGTGCAACCCGGAAAGTATGAGAATCTTATGCGTACCAGCCCACAAAGCGGGCGCTTTTCGAGGGGAAACGATCGCGTCACTTTGACCAAACGCTTCTTGCAGGCGAAACGGCAAGTAGCGACGCGTCAAGTTCAGAAACCCAAGAAACCGTGCAAACGCGTACCCAACTACCAAGTCTTATTTTCACTCCCATGTCTTAGATTATTGATGAGCGGAAAGCACGAAGTGAGAGAAGCGATATCTTCAATTCGAGTATGCATAGCAAAGTGACACTAGTAATATATTTTTTTGTTTGGTTCCCAAATGTCTGTTCAGATTTTGGATAAATTTTAGGAGAACCTATAAACGTGGATCTTGACATTTTTTGATGTAAATTGGTTTACTTTTAAATTGGGTCTAAGTAATTTCAGATTTCTATCACATTTTTGATGTTGGTTTGATGTTTTTCGGTGTTGTGTTTATTTTTTCCAGTGTGTCAACATGTTTCAGGTTACATGTAGTAGCAATAGATACCATGATTAGAATATACATTCTTACAATTAAAACGATAACTCTTTAAAAAAGTTCAAGCTAGAAATATGTGATAAATACTTGACAGCAGTTAGCTCCTGAATGCAACCCTCAGATCAAATCATGGCACTTCCACCATAATAAGAGTAATAATACGTAGAGAAGATAAGTCATTACGAGAAAAAGAAGAACGTAATTAGAAAAAAGTCACTTTTAATTAATTGATAAGAATTTGACAGTAAAAAATGTAATACCTAATGCAGAAGTTTTTTATTGTAAGCCGCTAAGAGCAACCGTTAGATCAGATCATGGCACTTCCACCGTCAACAGATCGGCGACTTTGTTTCTTTAAAACAATACGCAGAAAGTCAAAGCTAGGGTCAACACGTTGCAATAATGGGCGCAACGAGAAAATCGAGTGAAATTCTAGTTGACAAGTTACGTTCGTTTTCTCCATGATAATATTTTGTGTGATTTTTTTTGTATTTTGTCCAAAATAACTTCCACTCCACAAATGCACAAATTTAATTTTTAACTTTGAACTGGGCACGCAATGTTGTTAACATTTATCCGTAGTAAAAATGTCTTTGATCCGATTCGTATCAGTCCCCACACTATTGCAAAGTACAGAAAGAAAGTACGAAAACAATGTAATGGCAAATTTCTAATCTATATCGGAACAACAATATGGAGGGTAAATTTGAAGAACCCTAGAATAAAATAATTTCATCTGTAACGGTTAAATCTGCGTAGCGCCAAATTTTTACTGATTGTAATTTATGTAGACAGGTTCGGCTTAAATTCACTCGGGTTTGGGGTTAGTATTATTACCGAAATGGAAACATTTGAAAACCCGAGTTATCATCATATTTTACGGCTCTTAACGAGCGTGTGTAGGGTCTGCAGAAAGTCTAGTTCATTTTTACCCTCCTTCCACTACCAAAGTTATATTTTTTTGGAAAATTTGAAACTCAGTGTTCGTGTCACGGATTTGCCCATTCGACCTGAGCCATTTTAACCTGGTTTATTTCCCCCCAACCCCCCAACCCCCCCAACCCCGCCCCTCTCCACAATCCTCATCACATTCTACCTTGCCCCACCTCACCCCCGCCTCTTATTTTATTTCTGTCAGCCCTTAAACTGGAGAGGCGATAAAAATGTCTACCCGATCTCAACCTTTTCTTTGGAGGAATACAATTAGAAAATTCCTGATTTTCTCGCGCTCAACAAACAAAGGTTGCGCCGACAAAAAGGTGACGCATACATGCTCAATGCTAACTCAAAATCCACTTGAAGCGTAGATATTGTTTCTCGTTTCTCGAGCGTTTCCAATAATTAACTTGTCTTACAACGAACACGTCCGTTAGTTTTGGAATGTTTTATGTAACGGACGGTTGAACGCAATAATCAGGAACATTTGTATGATCAAATATGATCAGACTTTCGATGTTATCCTGTACCTACACAACACATTGAGATTCTAGTGCCACTGGACTGTCATTAAAGTAATTAATTACACTAAACGTGATAGAGTTAAAAATTAATTGCATAATTAGCACTGCCATCGATTGCATCGTTCTTTTGTAATATGTTTAGTTGCTTGCCAATATACAACAAAAACTAGTTTAAAGAATAATATTTTATTCTTACTGTTCAACTTAAATTGTATTTAACCTTAAATGTCTCTCCAGAAACTAAAAGAAAAAAACTGCAGTTTCCTTCATCCCTAAAGCGAGTCATTTCTATTTTTGAGATTAAATTTGAAAGTTTACTGGAAAAGCTGGTTGTTGACAGATCATAAAGAATTAGGATGAAACTCGTTGCTACAAAGCAAACAATTTCAAAAAAACAAGATACATTGTTCGCGACAGCTCTCTTCACTTAATCACAGTTTTCTAGGTGTTTTTACTTTTTCTCCTGTTTGTCCTGAAAGTCTTCTCCGAGTCGCGTATTGAATCCACAAGCGATTCTGTTTAGATTGAGCAATGGTCATTTATTTGCAGCGTTCGGACACCCGCAAGTTAATCTCACACACTCGTCGCGCAAGTCAGCATGCCCCTGAGGCCAAACAATCCTATAAAATACACGGTGGCCTCTCATCTTCGCCAGTATACCGTTCAATGTTCACAGAAAATATAGAGCCAACAAATTATCTTATCGTTAAAAATCTCTTTCTCATCTCGCAGAGCTATCTCGTTTGAAGGCAATAATTGGGACAAATAATCACTGTAGATATCAGTCAGTGCTCCCTCTTTTTAGGTCATTACAGCAAACGTATCGCCGATAAATAATTCAGGAGATTTTCTCGTTAGTTGAGCATAACATCTAGAATAGCCTAGCCATGAGTAGAAAGTTATGTACCGATCACGAATGTAATTTCGGGTCTTATGTTGATTTGGATTTGTGTGGGTGGGTGGGTGGATGGGCGAGTGGGCGAGTAGGCGGGTGGTCACACCGTGCTTCTCTACTGGAGTGGCAAGTGTGGTTTTATTCCGCGTACGCCGTTCGCCCCTAACCTCTCTTCCTTGACTCAAACCCGGCGACTCAAATTGTATTACTGCGAAACTTTTCTGACCCTTACACCCCTTTATCCTGTTATCAGTCGGACATGTGGTAAAGTCTCCTGTGAAATACTGACAGCTTTTAGCTCTTTTTCTCCCAATGATTAAGACATTCGATTATTCTTTTTAAGCCCAGACTTTTTGATTTTCCCCATTTCAAAGCGCATCTTTTTCGAATATATGACATGGAATAGGGGTGGTTGATGCCATCCGCTGTACCACAGTGCCAGTGTGCCCTAGTGGAGCGGTTGGATGCTGTGGGAAGCTGTTGGATGCATGCCATGGCCACTCTTTCTCCTCTTCAAGTGTTATTTGAACTATATGATGCCTATGAAAGGTCTTTGTATTTTACTCCACGTCCTGTTTCCTACTGTAATTAAATCAGGAAGATGAATCATAGCTGATCGGTCAAACTGTCAAATTTGGGTACAGTCATAGTCAGTATGAAAACCCAGAGCTTTGTATAAGCATTTTCCAGTGTTCCTTGAAATAATTCTAGCCTAGACGGGGGAAAACTTAAGAAGTGAATGAAATTATGACACACATCAAGTTTTTCTGATCGTGTGAATTGAAATATTTTTAAGAGAATAGATAATAAAGGGAGGCTTTGATAGCGCTGATTCTTCGATCTTGAATGGCTCTTGATCAGCGCATAGGGTAGAACAAAAGAGCTTTTGTTACACCATTGATAGCATACTGGGGATAAGAGAAAAGGGCCCACTTCAGATTGTCTGGACAAGAATTTTCCACCACACAGTTTCCCTCATATCTTTCCTCATCTAAGATTTTCTTAAATCGTTCACAGTTCTAAATAAATTGAGAAGAGGCTGTCAGGTGTTTCGCTTCGTTTCGCTCTTTAAGAGTGACACTCGGTAGCTTAAATCAGTAATTTTAACCCGAGGCGATTTTTCTTACAGGTCATTATTATACCTATATCTCTTATCTCTAAAAGAAACGAATCGGTAGATAATGAAGTCCGGAAACAAAGATTCGAAACTCATAACGGAAGTGAAGTAAAAGGCAGCATCAAGACAATGCAGCCTCAAAGCTATAGTGCCATTAATTAGGAGAGATGAACCGATAGCAAAATTCATGCCCTGATGAAGCGAAGGTAAAAATAGATACATGCTGCATTTTTACGTTTCTCAAAAACTACATGGCTTAAATTAGAAAATACACCCCGAAATAAATTTGTTAGTCTAAGGAAACCAAAATAATGTATTATATTGAACACTTAAGGCGATCAAACAATTGATTTCAACCAATGAAATTACACAACGAACGTTACCCACATCCGGCACGAAGTGACAAATGCAAAGTACATCTGCACCTTTGAACCATTGATTGGCCATACGGCACACACACCAATCGATGTGCACAATCGTTTAATTAAACCCTTAGGGGATGGATCAGATCATGTGACTTTGACTGCTCGAAGAGAGAACCACACTAGCTTTACTGGCTTTACCATGGCTTTACTGGCTTTACTGGTTTTACTGGCGGTCGTGGTGACGTCCCAACTTAATGACACGCTAATCACAAACACCGGTCCCATCTCATTCTGTCTCATCAACGAAATCATTGCGAATTGGACGCTTCTAATGTTTTGTCACTGGTCTGATGGAATTTAATCCAATTCATAAACGTATTATTTAAAAAGGACAAAGTCCTTTAAAGTGGCTTTAAGATTTTCTAGACAATGAATTAATTTACATTTCTTAGAGGGTAGTTTGTCTCAAGACATTGGTGAAGCGAACACTAAATTATAAGATGGTGTTTTAAAATTAGAATCTAACGATGCATAATTTGTGTTGATGGTTCCGTCTGCAAATAAACTTTCCATCCTGATTACCGGTGTGTCTTAGACGCCTGGAGACTGACAAGGAATTGGTCGTGGAGTTTCATCGAAAGTAAACTGTCATGGCATTTTACCATATGAAATTAACGAATTTTTACTAACATTTGTAGCAGTTTCCGCGTTTTTTTATAATATTATTATATTTAATACTACAATATGAAAACAGGTCATTGTTGACCAGTCCATTGTGATTTGTATTTGAGTATACATTCTTTGAAATGAAAGCGATTTGCTCAGCGAGTCAAGTTTGGTATTGACTTTGATGCATTATGTAACCACTTTAGTGCGCTTTCGGGATGCCCTGGTCACTCAAATAACAAGCTTCTCGTCACAGATTCAAAACTCGTGACCTCTTCAGAGTCAACTCAAACAATCTAGTTGGTCACCAATAACGGAAAATCCCGAGAATATCTTTCGGATAGATTCAAGAATAGAAATTGATTCATGAATCGTGAATTTGTTGAAGCCTCCGTGTTGTATAGTTATCTCCGATAAAACAGTGTTTCAATTCACCTGACATGCTGCCACACAGACGCAGAATGTTATGCAGTACAATGGAAACAAAATTTGGAGTTTGGCTGTTATATCATTTGAAATACCATACGTAATGTAATTAAATGTAATGCAATATATAGATATAGACACATTATATACAATATACACATTACTTTTACCAAACGCATAGCAAGATGATTCAAGCAGCAAAGATTTTGAAAAAAAAAACTGATTTAAAACACCATCTCAGAACATGACTGACGGGTGTCAATAGACCATATCTTACGGTCAGCACTTGTGCCCCTGAATACATCCCGCAGAGCATGGATCAGAACAAGAATATCACCAACTAGAGAGTTTTTTACAACTATTTTTGCTAGTAAATAGACCATGGACTTTTGTCTACATCAGGACGCATTGCTCTTCCTTGCAAGTATATAAGATGAAAGCACCCAATTACAAATCGTTTTTGCCCACCTAATGCAGCCAACAGAACGCATTTACATCCTCATTTTCTATATTGCACATAACAACACAATGATATTCTTTCATTGCTTTGGGAACACATTTTATAATAGTTTCTATTTTTCAAATTTCCCTTCGATGTCCAAGAAAAACGTTTATTTTGTTTGTTCCTCTGCTTATATAATTTCTTTATAAATAGAGTGTATCATAAGCAATCAAGCCCAACACATATCTAACCCAATTATGATTTAAAAAAACCGATTGCTTGGTTAGAAAATCATTCTTCACGCCAAACAATAATTAAATAAAAAATGAAAACACTGTACTCCTAAACGCACCCCGCAGACCAATTATCACCTCTTTCGTTAACGACTCGACAACTTATTATATTATTCATAATTTTATGTTAAGGCCTATTAATCTCATCATCTAACTTCGTCCACAAGTTCCCCATACCCGTGAAGAGAGCCGCCACCCGTGCGTTAGCAGCGTCGGCGTCGGCGTCGGCGTCGGCGTCGGCGTCGGCATCGCGCTTGCGCGCCGGCTGGCAACGTGCTTCTTGGCGGGAGGGTGGGGGGCGTCGGCGTCGGTGGCGGCGACGGCGTCGCTGGCAGCGTGCGGCGAGAGAGCACACGTTGTCGGATTACCGACCCCGACAGACGCCTAGCGTCGCGACGCCCGACGCCGATCTGTTGCCACCACGCTCGTAGTTCACGCGCCAGACGGCTCGCCGATTCGCACTGCGTTTTTCGCTCGCGATTATGGAGAATTCCCGCTAAGGTCGATTTAGTTTTGAGTTAATAAAAGAATATGAATAAGTTGGTTGAGTATGAGCGTTTATGAAAAAATAATTTTTGGCAATTTATTTTAAATAGGCACACTAATAAATTTAATTAATCCGACAATTAGCTGTGCCAATAATTGCACTATTTGTCTCTCATTCGAGCAGAAAGACTAAAGTTTAAAAATCGCTCGCCAAGTTTTTTGTATATTAGCTAATAAAAAATTAATATGAAGTAGATATCATTATTTGAGGTTAAAGGTAAACTTATAAAGTAGAAAAAATATTGGTGTTATTCTGATTTAGATACGAATTTAGGTACAATTGTTGATTCGTAGAAAGTGAGTAGGAAAAAGTAAAAACTCTTGGTTTTGGAGACGGAGGCTCTGTTTTAATTACTACTTTCGTACGCGTCGGCATCAGCGTGAAAATAGTAACTGCTTGGTCTTCGCGGCAAAGCCCGACTCGTCGCACGTCAAGCCGCTGACAACATGATCTTAACAGCATCTCCACTTCTGCTCCTGATTTTACACACAACATGTAAGTAGTGGATTACACGCGCATGCGAATTATTACGCACTTTTACGCACTTAATCCGTCGCATCACCTAACGGCGAGCGCCGAATATTCAAAATGAGCTTGCATTAAAATATCGCTTTGGTTTCACTCATATTATGTGGTACATAGTTGTGCGAATATTGGTTCTCAAAGCAAAGACCAACTTCCAGAATGTGCTTGCTGTTGTTCATCTGTTCATGTTTTTCACAAAAATAAGCACGCCTCGATTTAGAATTATAACAATGCCACAGGAAGAAATATAATTAGTTTGGATTATATTTACCGAGACCAAACTCGACCGATAAAAACCAGATAATCAAATTATAATCAAATCGAAAGATCATGAATCAACAACGATTTATTTTTTGTATTCGATTTCGCGCAAATCACGATTCAATTGCATAAGATTTAATCGGAAGGTAAATTGTTTCCACAAATTGATATTCGGTACGGATTCTTATTAAAGCGGTCAGTGGGGCTAAAAAGCTTATGAAATGAGAAGGTATTGCAACGGCTTTTCACTAATGATAAAATTATCTTGGAGCTCCGCGATGACACTTTCCGCAGACCGTTGTTCTATCACTTTTATTGTTTTCTTTTTCTTATTCTTTTCAAACTTTCGTAGCTATATAAATATATATCACTTTCACGTTTGGGCCAGTTCCACACAAAAAGGTGCTAGCTGCAGTAGTATTTGAAATAAACGATTAGCTGCTACATAACATAAATCATTTATGGGCCTGTGTTCCTTGATAGGAACTTTTGGACAACTCCTACGAGACACTATGGGCTAAGGCTAACTTTTAGAATCGTCATCTAGTAAGCTAACTAATACTAAATCTGTTAACTTTCTTCGTGTACACCTGTACCCAAACAAGGCTTGTGGTTTAGTGACATTCGGAAATCTCGCAGCTCGCAGCTCGCAGCTCCCGTCCCGTCCCACCGCAACCAACACCAAACTATAATGCACCCTTCTCAACATGGGTGCCCGGTGCCCGCGCCTCAAGCAAATTGTCACATTATCATAATTTTATTATCCACCGAAGGCTGGATTGACATAAAATTTTAAAATATTTATCCAGAAGGCGGTATGATGCGACGATCCCACACACAGGACGTTTTAAATATTTTCACACTATTTTACCATTTTACCACCGGCTAAACGCTGTGTCGTTTTATAGTCAAAAGGAGGATCGTGAAGCCATTACTGACGCCTAGAGTGGACCGCCTTCCTCCTATCCACCTACTGGAGGCTTTCCACTACAAAGCCAACCTTCATACGGAGTGGACACTAACATTATCACAAATTAACTTCTGTGTTTTAACGCTCGCATCCCATCCGTATAATATGCACAATGGAGGTCTGCTTACGGCTACTGGCTACCCGTATCTTATAAATTATAATAGAGCTTTATAGCTATTCAAAACATTTGAATGATTCACGCATACTGTGACAGAGGAAGCTACTTGAAAAATACTGAACTATTCATAAGGGTAGGTTTTCAGTTTCATACGATCAAAAACAGCATGAGTGTTGAGTTGCATTTGACGCGAGGGTAGCCGATAAATTAACCAGAAACGGACACCAAATGTCGCTTTTCGAATCGTGAAAAATTCATCACTGGCTTCGTGAATTCTTGAAATACACCCAATCGTACAGCATTGACTAAACATATTGAACATTGGAAGCTGGGACTGGAGCACGAAATGATATCAAGTTTGCTTTTTGTGCCCGATTAATTCGATGCCCATTCAACGATTGCTCGTTGCAAATTAGCGATAGGCTTTTTTTACATAAATATGCGCACTGCTGGCATCAACTCATAAATACACCTTATTTACTGGGCTTGCCGGGGATAAATAATTTCCACCTCTTGTCATTTTTCATCCAATTTGCCTTTCTTTCTTTCAACAACAGGAAAATACATTTTTACTGCTGAATAATTGATGTGCAAGAAGTGCATTCAAGGCGCTAAATGTTTTTGCTACTGTGTGTAAGCTGCAAGCATACCTCGATGAAAAGAAGAAGCGTCGATTGCGAGCGGATTAGCAGGGCCTGCTACATGATCGTACTGAATAACTTACAAGCACGGAACACAATCATTCTCTAGTCTTGACTGTGCTATACACAGCTACCATTCTACACTGCTATCCACAACTATACACTCCTACATTGCTACACAACTACACTGCTACATTTCTACACAACTATACACTGCTACACAACTACACTCCTAAACTGCTACACTGCTACCATGTGCTCGGCACGAGAGGAATATTGCCATAATAATAATAAACCGAAAGTGCGCGTACGCACAAAAAAATACACGCATATAACCTGCCTTGTACATAGTAAAAACGAACCCCCCCCCCCCCCCCCCCAACCAGGCGTTAGAGCCAAGTAATAAACTTTCTTCTTTCCTTAAATAACGTTGCCATTCATGATTTGCGCAAATTACAATTCACGTAGTGCCACAAAACAACAGTAATACAAGAGTGCTACCCAGTTTTCCGCTTTCAAAGCGCATCTACAATTAAACAGGATTTTTTTGTTGAAATGAATATCGATATTTGTCTGTTATCTGCTTTGATTTGAGATGGGCGTTATTTCAATCATCCTTAACGGATCTGAGTGATGAAATTGTTTCAACTTTTATCTTGATAGCTAGAGAGTGACGTGGGAGTGTATATATAGCTGACTTAGATGGGTGGTCTAGCTAGTGGACACTGTGAGGAGGCCGAGGCTAGAGGCTAGAGACACTCAATCACGAAACACGATGGGCTGGTCGATCTAAGGTGCTGTCCGCTCATTTTCATAGGACCCCTGACGAGCAAAATATTGAGCCATCTCCTCGCAGGAAATGCGCCATGTATCATTTCCTCAACTTACTTTTCCCGGCCAGCAAACAATCGTTTGTGTGGATTTTCTTTCATTAGGGAACGTCACTTTCTGCTTACCATGTCAATCAAGCAGATATTGACCCTGTGACCGTTATAATATTCGATTGCTTTTGCGGTAGTGTTACAAAGATCACAGCTGCTCAATTCAAATTTTAAGCATTTTTGATTTGTTTTTGGCCACAGAAATTCTATTGTTAGTTTTTTGTGTTTTTTTAACACGTGTTAGTGATTAAGCTTCATCTTACCCGTGAATTAAAACGGTTACCAAATTATGATATTATTACAAATATAAATATACATTTTTCCAAATAGTTTTCATTATCAAATATGGCAGCATCACAAGATAAGACATTTTACCGGGAACTCAAAATGTTGCCTGAAGAACGGAGAATCGAAAAAACCCTTCAACAAATTTTCCCCCAGTAAAGATTATTTCCCTATCTCATGTACCATCCCTATATACAAGAATAAATGCCTCACTCGTAAAAATTTCGTATCGGTGATAGGTAAGTAGGGTTTTAAGGGTGTGTTTTAATGACAATGCTCTTGCATAATATCGTGAATAGTTATTATACCCGCTTGATCAAACTGCTTGAAGACAAACAAAAACACAGATTATTTTCCATTCATACGAGCACTCACTAAATGGCGAAATTGAAAAGTTGAAAACGTGGGTTGGAAAAATTGAGTGGGCAAATCATTTCTGCTTGCGAATCATATTCATTGTTTATTAGCACACTGGCCAAATAACAGAACCAGCTTGTCTTATTGGCTGCAAATGGTGGGCACGTTCTTGGTCTAGCTATATCTGGAGGAGGTAGATATAATCTCAACTACACCAACTCTGAATCTTGGCTTATTAAGGGCTAACTGCTTGATTTACTTTCCCAAGCCTCCCCTGGGGACATCCCCGACCATTTTTTCATCAGGTCGTGTCGATAAATTCCATCGCGATCGCTTGCACATTCTGCATGGTTCTGCACCTGCGTTCTACGTTCTGCATTCTACGTTCTGCGTTCTGCGTTCTGTATTCTACGTTTTGTGAACGCTGAGTAGAAGTGAAATGTCGTTGGGTTATGCTTGAATTCTCGTTGTTCTTGCCCGGTGGTAACGGGTAACGGGTAACGGGTAACGGGTAACGGGTAACGGGTAACGGGTTACGTATAAAGGGAAATGGGTTTCAGGTAAAGGTATGCAAAATCCAAGAAAATTTTCAGCTTCTTGCCATTGAAAGATTGAAAAAGCGGAAAATATTCATTGTCATTTTTATATAAATTTTGTATGATTATTTACAGCTCGGAATGAGTGAAAAGGTTCTCAACTCAGGAGATAATGAACCCATCCAGCCTGCAATTCAGGTTACATGTTAAACACTAAAACATTATATGTTGTTACATTTATACATGTTGTAACAGGAAGCACATTACATGTTTAAAATCTTGAAAAAATAGTGGTCTCTCTGTTTTGTATTTCGGTCAAGACGGAGGGCAACGTGTGACCAAAATATAATGATCATGAATTGTAAATGGGTGTCAGGGTGCGCGGGGGAAGGGGGGGGGGGGGAGGAGGGGGTGGCGAGGAGGTTCCGCTCGCCACACCAAATGCTTATCCCTATCCGTTGGTCTACATTATCCAATCCCACAGTGGAATAGAAACGATTTGATGTCGAAAGTTTTTCTAATTTCACGGGCTCTCACCCACACGGACGGACTTTAGACAGCCAAACAATTCGACAACCACAATCTACGCCCGTTCGCACGCTGGTTGGACCACAACACGGCTACACGGAAACCCACCCGGCTACACGATTACACGACTACAAGTTTACACGTGTACATGGTTACACATTTACATGGTTAGACGGCTATACGGTTAAACGGTTACATGGTTAAATGGATACACAGTTACAATTCTATATGGTTACGTATGGCTACACGGCAACAAGGTTTCACGATTCCACGGCTAAATAAATGGTTTCACGGCAACACGGTTACATGGTATCACGGCTACACGGCTAGACGGTTACACGGCTCCATTGCGATGTTCGAATTTGTTGTCTGCATGCTGTGGTCCGCACACAAAAGCACTGTTTTATTCGCGAACAAAAACATTACAAATGTTACGGTTAATCGTTGATTTCATCTCAATTCATTTGTGAAATCAAAACAGATCGTATACAAAATAAAAAAAAACACATCGGAATACGTTTAAATTTTTCACATATTGCTGGATTTATGTGGTTGCCAGGATCGAAAAATATGCAGAGAGGTGAGTTTTTATTCGCCAATAAAACAAAAACACATGCTGCGGAAGGAAAAGTCTTTGCTTAATTACAATTAATATATTAACTCCACATTTTTATTTGGACTTTTATTTGGGCATGATTGTGTCCGTGAGGGTATAAACTCATTGCATGGGATGTCCACTCTAGGCAAGTGTTGGTCCACGGCAGCAACACGACTACCCCTATTATAGCCCCCATCGGTTCGATGTTGGTCGATTTATCCTACCCTCTCAATGCCACAAAGTGGCTGCACTACATTCTTTGATTAGACCAATTATACGTCAACACCCCGAGAAGAAACTTCTACCGAAACACCGATACTCTGCCGGAAACAAGATTTACTCTGCTGACCGCAGCTTATCAGAAATCACGCGTATTTCCCACACACAATAATATCGCTCCAGCCAGCTTTAAAAGCTTCAGTCCGCTTGGGTTAGCATTCACGTAGAAATGATACACGGCCGCATGTCAATAAACTACCGAAACTTACGAAACATGCCAATAGCTACCGAATCACCTAGCTTGGAAGAAAAAAGGTATTTAATTGAATTGCGGGCTGTGCATTTCTTCACCGGAAGCATTCATTGTTAGTGTCAATCGATGTCAAAACAAAAGAATGCGATCGCGTAGGTCACATTCCCGGCTGAGAATAGCTGTAGGCATTATTTAGAGATCTCAGTCTTGTTCAAGAGAGCGATAGAGATAGACACTTTTCGAATGAGACCGAGAGAGACCAGCCTAGAGATGGAAAGGAGGAGAAGAGTTATAGATGACCCTAGGAATAGATAGATTAAGGGAAACAGTGCGAAACATTTCACTAGATACCCCCCATTACTACAAGTGCGACAAGGAGAAAAGAGAGACAACTTTACTATATAGGAGCGAGAGCTAAGCAGATAGTGAATTGCGCTGACCACAACACAAGGGTGAAATAAACGACCAAAAGCCGTCCAAGTCCTTTACTAGCCAAAACTGGCAAAATACTTTACAAGCCTGGTGAAATATACGAAAACTATAGTGCATTATGAGCACACACCCACACACGCCATCAGCGTATAAGAACCAAGTATGCATGTCGGAAAGGTCGCAATGACCATTATTTCCCAGGTGCATAGCTCGTGACTCGTGACTCGTGACTCGTGACTCGTGACTCGTGACTCGTGACTCGTGACTCATGAGTGGTGGTAGAATGTGGTCGTGGCTGAAGCCAATTGATCGGTGGAGGACACATCCTTATGTGCTTAATGTCAAGCAACTTTCAACTTTCAAGAGATGGGAGGGTCGTACTCTTCTCTTCGAGCCTTCAATTTAGGCAATAGATAAAAGCGAGCTGGGGTAAGTTTACTTGAAACACCTTGGGAGTCATCTTGTGGGGATTTTTTTGTTCGAATCGAATCACATCGAATGTTATCAGTCACTATCAGCTGCCTTCGACAAACGATCGGCAACTATTGATTGATGATCCGATCCATTCAGCACCAGTGCTGAAGATCGAGGTATACTATACACAGTATATAGGTAGAGCCGCGATATCAAGATCGGTTAGGCCTAATGCATATACTCGGAGATCCAGTGATTTCGTCAAGTCGTGTGAGCTGAAACCTTTCTCTTTACCTTACACTTTCTCTTTACCTTACACTTTACAAGTCTCGTATTTATACTTTCCTCGTGCAGCGACCAAGAATATCAGAAACTGGAAAGTCGTGAAACCAAAGGCGGGCTGGGAAATGGCAAGAGAAGAGAAAAGATCTCTCGGTCGCGGTGTTTGATAAAAAATGTTCTCGATGCAACTTCTTGTTACAAATGTGTTCAAAAATTGCTTGCGCTTTTCGAGATCGTTTTATCGGAAATCAGTGAAGTAGAGAAATTTGAAGTAAGCGTGGAGCAGGAAATGTAAAAATGATGCACACTGCGAGATTACTTAGAAAAATGTATTTTGAAAAATTGATCCTGCTGCACACTCGGTTGCAAGATGTTGGATGCTGGATGCTGGATGCTAGATGCTGGATGCTGGATGCTGGATGCTGGATGCTGGATGCTGGATGCTGGGTGCTGGATGCTGGATGCTGGATGCTGGATGCTGGATGCTGGATGCTGGATGCTGGATGCTGGGTGCTAGATGCTGGATGCTGGATGCTGGATGCTGGATGCTGGATGCTGGATGCTGGATGCTGGATACTGGATGCTCAACAACCTACATTTGTTGCAATAGTCAACACCACGGATTTGGTCAATTTCCAATCATATGTTACACAATATGATGCACTTGAGTATTCAAGTGTACAAACCTCAAATAACACGATGAAATCTCACACCCTTTCGCTGGTAGCCTACGGTAGGCTAACGAATGGTTCAACATCCCACGTGCAACTATAAATATTATCATCTTGTTGGAAACACAAGCAGACACGTGGTCGGGAACAGACTCTATTACACATATTGTTATTTTCGCTGCGACACGTAGAGAAGAGGAAGTTAAAGAACACAGAAAACGATTTCAATGAAAATGTCGACGCTTGGAAATGGAAAGATAACACTTTTCCTGTGCAACTTTCCCGTGCGTATAGAGTGCGTAGTGTGCGTGAGCGTGTAATAGAGTGTAGGGCGCAGAGTGCTCGATTGAGTGCGGGTAATTGACAAGATGCAAGTGTATTCGGGAAACTTTAATAGATGCGATCCAACCAGGACATTTAAACATGGTTTTAAATAACCTACGAACACATTTTGGTAATTCAAAAAACAAAAACCAGCAGCTCTGCGATACGTTGACGACGTCGCGGTTTCATTGGGAAAAGAATGGGACAATGCATTTTCCAAAATTCACGGAAACTTGTGACAAAACTCGCAATAGAACTGACACGAATTTCCCATTTGTCGTAGCCCATAAAAGAAAACACATCAGATTTTGTAACGGTGGAAATTTGCATAAAAACAGATAAAAAAGCAAAGTTATAATTAAATAAAACAAGGCGAGTATAGTGACTGGAGAGGTGGTAGAGAGTGAACACTGAACAGATCATTGTGGTGAAGGTGCTCTCTTTCACTCCACTACCCATTTCGCCGTCGCCTTCGCCTTCGCCTTCGCCTTCGCCTTCGCCTTCGCCTTCGCCTTCGCCTTCGCCTTCGCGCGAAACGTTCCTCGCTATCATTCTGCGCTCAAAACAGTTAGAACACTTTTATTTATCTTGGGTTTTAACTGAAATTTCTTTTCTAATGCTCCCATTATATAATTTTTATGCACAGTAGTTATGAAGAAGTTAAGAGAAGAAGAAGATCCTGTAATTGATAAGTAGTAAATTAACCAAGTGAACTAATAAACAACGTCAGACGTCTTCAAATCTGGTACAAATCATATTGAAACATTTTTGAGTTGTTGCTTGTATTCTCGATTGACTTTCGTAGCAAGACAATGTGGGAAATGTTTTTGAGAACGCTGCAGAAAGGGCCTGGCCGCCGAGATTGTGGGTTAGGTTACGACGCTCCACTAAAGGGTCAGTAAGGACGCCGCCGCCGCCGCCGACGCCGACGCCGACGCCGACGCCGACGCCGCGGATACTAGGTGAAAGGTTGAATAGCGTCCCGACGCATTAGTACAGGCGTCGTTCCCTTGCCATCGACTATCCCGTAAGATGTCCCTAGGGTTGAACAGATCACTACGTCTTACTCAAACCTAACCTGGAGTTCACCAGCACACCGGAAAAAGACTCTGTCTATTTTCTTTAAATGCAGGCAACTATTCGGAGAGAAAACATGTGTCTAGGAGGACAAGGAGAGTCGGGAAATGGCGATGGATGCTGTGCAATAATGATTTGCTCGATCTGTTGGTCTGTTGATCTGTTGATTTGTTGATTTGTTGATTGGGATGATGCTTTGCTTCCGGGCTAAGCGGGTGGTTTCAATCGCTTCCGCTCGCTACTAGGTTACATCAAACAAATTAAAAATACGCTTTTTATCGAAATTCTTCAAACGAGTTTCATAAATAACCGGTAACCCAGAGAGCCTATTTGCGAACGTTATTTTCTGAAGGGTGAATGCTTTTATGTTTCATATTGCATTTCCGACAGGATTTGTTTAACATCTTTTAACTGAGAGAGGCTTCCATTTCATCCCAGTCATACTTTTTCATATTTGATTTCAAGAGAGCCATACGGATTGAAATAAAAGTAAATACAAGCAATTGAACAAGTGATTGATCGCTCAAATACTTATTTTTCGCATCAAGTTGCGTTTTACTATAGTGCGTCGAATTGTGTAGTAATGAATTCACTGGCAAATAACTGTTTTTAAACTCATTTTTATGATAGATTTTTACTTTTCAACCCTTCTGACCCTTTACTTAGAAAACAAAGATGAGTGCCAGCATGTATTAGATCGGTAGTGTTCACTCAAAAGAGTCGATATATTTGCCTCTTCGTTTATCACAATATCAACAGCATGCAGCCCTATCGAGAGGAGAGCGGAAAAAGCATGATTCTCAAAGGTCCAATATAGATGAACGTGGCACCCAATAGAGCATCCCTAGAGGCCAGCGGGGACTGTTACTTTAAGCACACAATGCAGTGAAAATAACAGACTGAAATTGTAAACTGTCTGTTGGGCCCTTCAGGCTTACAGAACTGATCCCTGATTATTTTCATTAAAACGAACATATCGAAAAAATAACAGTGAATTCAATAATATCAATTGTATGACCTGAGGGTGGAGTCTCCATTGGCTAGCCAGGCAGCTGACCCGGTCGCCACACGAATGTGAACACCGACCCGATATTATGTCGCTTTAACTGTCTAATTGTCATATCTGCAACGCACAATTGAAACGCACACTGGCAATGTTCAGCCAAATTTGGTCGTCAATTAAACGAATAAATTTTGGAATAGGTCTGAATTTAATAATACGATGACTTAAAATTTTGCTGGTTTTATTATCCTTTCATTGCAAACTGTGACATCAATTATGAATTCAAAAGAATTAATAAAATAGTTGAGCTGCTGAAAATGACAGTAAATCTAGTTTTGGAATTGTAGATTTATCATTTATTACAACAAAAAAGTTTCAATTGTGACGCCCATTACAATCGAATTAGTCGAATGGCTTGAATGTGAACATCATCATATACACAAAGAGTGTAATATAATTAACCCCCGGCAAAACTTTAAATTGCTTTTCTTCTCTCCAATGGCAGCTACCTATACGTCCTATTGTCAGGTAGATTAAGTGCTTTGAAAAAGCCACGGGATCTCGTAAGAGATGGAAGAGTCAGCTTTTTACTTTCTCTATACACTGTTTTTCAACGTGCAATGATGTTATCAATCAATTATTTACTACCAAGTTAAATTCACAGGATCAATGTTCGCCACCAGACTAGTAGTTCGCAAATTCTAAAGTGTTTAGTGCTATTTTTAGGGCTGCGTGGTTTTAAATTAGCGTGAAACGAGGGAGTGAAATTCCGGTGGCAATCAAAACCCAAAGCCGCTATATGAAAACTTCTGAAAAGTATAGGAAGATCATCGGAACATGCTCCAAGCACTGAGTAGCATGTGGTGTTCGAAGCGTAGCGACTTGCCGCGCACAATGTGCAGTGCAATGTGCAATGCGAAACATGAAAATCGAATGTTGGTGTTCGTGGGATCGGGTGGGAGCGGGTGGGATCGAGTGGGATCGAGTGGGATCGAGTGGGATCGAGTGGGATCGAGTGGGATCGTGCAGCTGGAGAGCAGAAGAAAGCGCAGCGACAATTTGCTGCGATCTGCCACGAGTCCACACACCGAGCGGAGGGAATCGCTTATGGGACAGTCTATACTGTAACACGTTGTCACGCAAGAGTTTGGAAATTACTTTTGAACACTTTATTGGTCTCCCCTACTTTAAAACAACCCCTATACTCTCGACGCATAAAAAAGCTATATGCTTGTTCGTGGATCAAATGCACTTGATATTCAATATAACCACTAAGGATGAAAATAAAGTGACAATGTCCATAAAGAATAACTATATCCTATAATCACAAATCAAGCGTTGAACTATTTCCGTACTTTCTTTCGAAAAGTGGAAAATCGATGATCTTTTTGAGGATGTAGGTAGTTGAGGGAGGGTTTGGCAACTGGCGCCAGGTGGTTGCTTGACAAATTAACGACAAATTAGGTCCAACTTTTTGAAAAGTAGACCGTTATGCCAATAAACTATCAGCAAGTATTTTGCCGTCGCGTTCGCTAGGATCGCTAGGATCGCTATCGCGTAGCGCTGGTCGTCGGGCTTCCTCGCTGCTTATCTGAAGCGAGCTAAACCGATAACAACTAACAAGACATCACTTAGAAACTTTCTTCTTTTAAGTTTTAACAAGTGCTATTTTAAAGTTACGTGTAATATATCACAGTGTAATTGACTTTTGCTAATTAATAAATAACGTTATTACTTATTACATCGCTTATTTGAAAATTAACATGGTTGATACGCACGTAAAGTATATTCGCAATCAACGTGTGTTTCGAAAAGTACATGGCTTTCCCTCCGACAAGAGCGTTGCTAGTTAATTAGAAATGTTCGTATCGCGGGAACCTTATTTAGCGTGCACCTCAAGTGGCTTCACTTGGTTCCCTCGCAAGTAGCGCCCACCAAATCCAACCCCCTGCCGTGACACATGCTAATTTCCTAATTTACCAATCAATCTTTAAATTAATAGCTTAATACACCTAACACTTTAGCGTGAATTTTACTGCTTCCTCTGTGAAGTAACGGCGGATCTACCAAAAAAAGACCCCATTTAATAGTTGTTACTTTCAGAGCATTAAAATTGGAATACTCTGCCAGGGAAATGTGAAGGATTATTAATATTATATCGATATTTTCAATTTGACATTTTTAATCGTTTGTGTAATAAGCCGGAAGTTTTAATCAATAACGAACTACGATCAGTTTTCGAATTTGCTTCTTGAACCATTCATTGATGTGTTACGCGATGACACATAAATTGATTATTCATTAAATTAATCCAGAACCGCTTTTACGCTCGGTTAGCACCAGTTTTATAACTTGAAATTTTCGTACTTTGGTGATTTATTTTTTACTGTTTACTTTATCAATGTTCGATACACACGCGTGGCTCGTTCTTAGAAGATAACAATTCCTACCTGCGCCCGCACAGCAAAAGCTGTTGCAAGTTGTCTGAGTGCGTAGACACTTCCGAGTTAATTTACTGTTCAATTTTCAGCTTGAACGTTCAATGGCAAACCTTATTGTAAAAAGCATTAATTAGGTTCGCCTTAATTCGAGTAATAATGCATACACCATACACAACATTTTCTGCCCAGTGTCCTGAACCGATGAATAATGCTAATTCATGGCCTCCCCTAGCCTGTTCCGTCCTGATGAAATTGCCCTTTTCTTTCCCTTCCTCTTCAAAGTCTAGCCATCGTAACCATTACTCTCAATCTGCGAACACTGGCCAAAGAAAAAAGAATTTCCTTAAAACTGCTTAAAGTGGGTATCTTTGGAAAAACACGAGTGGTAGTGTGGTAAAAAATTGTATTCTTTCTTCGCGTCCAAAAGCTTGCAGTGTTTCAAATCCCCGGACGAAATATAGGTTTCAAGAAATATTTGAGTGATTTATATATGCACCGGAAGTCCTTAAGGATCCATATATTATTACAATACGTGGTCTACACAATAGCTTTCGGCAATACCTAGCTGCCATTCCCTAGAGGGTTGTAATCTCTGCATTCGCATGGTCCACTGCAAAATATCAGAAGAAGCTCCGAATAGAGTTTGTATTAAATGCAAACCAGCTCGCAAGCGTTTAACTCATTCATTATTTTTTCGATCTTACATAATTTACATTGCAGTATTATATCCGAAACGTTCAATGAAGATTGTATGTACTTGCATACAAAATCAAGTATCAGATGCTGCTAGCTTGTCATTATTAAAATGAGTGGTTAAGAAATGATATCATAAAGCTCATGAAAGTTCGGGAAAGGTCTTACCAATCAAAGTGAGAATTTAATCAATTTTTGTTAGAAGAAGCTTCAAGGTTTTTCATCAACGCACTTAAAAATAACACTGCTAGCTGGCCAGTGTTTTCCGCTGTCTCGACTTGATGTGGGCTTGATTTTCCGAGGAAAACTGGCTCGCGTGATCAAATAAAGATAGCCTTCAGTCCACACACTTTCTCATCTCCTCCCCGTGGCAGCCCTCTTGGATATTTTTTATTAGATATATGCAGGCATAGAATATTATTGCAAACTTCCATTTTTCTGTTTGTGTTTTTACTAGTTTTGTGTGGCTCATGGTATAAATGTCCGTAGTGGTTTCTGTATGTTTCATGAATTTAATCTCACTAGTCTGGGAGGTCAGGTTATCAATAATTGAATAGGCGCACCAGCCACCAGCAATAGGCTAGAGAAGTTTGCCGACTTGTACTACACAACTCTTCCCCACTCCTCGCGATCAATTCTGGGCCACAAAAATACACACACATACACACACACACACCCTGCACACCCCGCACACCCCGCACACCCCGAACACCACACCTCACACGCAGTTTACATGCAGCAGGAGCCATACTCTTACAACCCAGTGCAGTCTTACACTGTGCGCATTGTGCTCTGATTATTCAATCCTTATACTCAAGGCGCGCGAAAACGGCTGCTTTTCCGACAAGGGTTCAATTTTAGGGGTGAGGCAGAGGATAAACACGTGGAACGCCGTACAGCCGAAACGTTATTTTCAACATTGCGTGTAGCAAAAGAAAAAATGTCTAGTTTACCTAGTCTCGCTACTTGAGAAGCAAGACCATCACGATCCGCATCTATGAACTGCTTGAAACTAGCTCAGAATGAATACTCAAAAACGTTATACGTAATTTCAGGGAGTACGTGCAATAGTTTACTACTAATTACATTCAATTTAGTTTTTGTAGAATTTTGTTGTCATTGAAAAATGAATGTGAAACCCGTGGGTTTTGCACACTCTGGAGAAAAGTTTTTGATATTTTTCTTTACTTTCAGAAATTGACTGCGTTTAGTTCGTCAGTCAAAAATAGGATAGCAGCACTGTTTCAAGCTTTGTGCTTACGTGTGATGAAGAGTCTTGATCAAATAGAAGCTTTCTCCAACAAAAATGTCAGTACTTCACTTAGGATAAATCGACAAGTATCGACAAGAAGTTCAGTTTTTGACGTGGGGTTTGATATTGGCATGGAATACCTTTATGAAGTGCACATGTTGAGAAATAAATAAACATCTCATCTCACCAAAAGAGTTAGAGACAACAAATGGATTCCAATTTATAACAACGTTTGGTAGGTAGACGTACTACTACCGTACCAAAACAAATAAAGATCAATGAAAATTAATTCTCTAGATCCGAGAAAATATTGGAACGCATTTAAATTTAAATTGCATTTATCATAATATTTCAACGTTTGCATAACAAGTAGCGGTCATATTCCGAGAGAATAATTCATCTGCTTCGATTGAAGTGTAGATTAAGGTATATTGAGGTGAAAGGTGGACCCAGGTGTATGCTGAATACAATGCAACAGATAAGTAAAATTATACAGCAACAATATTGCATCACGAGCCAGTGGCCAGTAGCCAGTTAAGCCAATAGTACAAAGAAAATAGCACTCAGTATAAAATAATACAGGCATATTTTCAATCAGATATCGGGAGGGTAATTAATAGTTTATATACCTATGAAAAGTTCCCATAGTGTCAGAACATTTCGGGTGGACAAGTATGAGGATGAATTAACGTAGTGATAATTATTATTTTTGGTTTGAACATTTGTTTTGTTATTTTCATCAGTATCATAACAATCATATATTTATTTTATTATTTTGATAATTTAATAATATTTCCCTGTTTTCTCATCTCAAGCTAGCGATGCACGAGACGATGCAAGCTCATGAAACGTTAGATTTCACCATGATTAGGCCTCACGTCATATGCGAATGGTGTTTCAACCACACATAGTTTCCCATTTCCCATTTCCCCGTTTTCCACTTAATTTTATAAAAAACGTCTTGAGGGAGACAAACTTCGACAATCCAGCCGCAGTTCAGTTGAACTCTTCAATGGAAGATGAACGAATTTAGAGTAAATCATTTTGGATATTTGGTTTTTGAGGCAACATGCTACACTGTTCCCTTTGAACGCTTCCTGCGCGTCACAAACATGAAATGCGCCTCAAGCCAGGAGCTGGAAACGCGGGGGAAACGACGAAACAGTTAGCAATGTTTATTTGTTTGTGTAATTGACTGTACTTGGAAAAGCATATTTCAGTTACGTCACGAAAACTTGTACCTGCAGGGCTGTTAATTAGCTTTATCCTAAAAGTGGCTAGAATTATCTCTGAATCATCACTGCTTGAGCAAGAAAACTTGAAAAAAACTGATCACGTGTTGAGAATGTAGGTAGATATAGGTGGGTAGACTTATTTTTAAATGAACAAGGAGGTAAATACTCATACACACATATGTATTTAATATTCAAATACTTGCAGCGAGTGTTTAGTTCAACTGTGCTCTATAATGACTAAGCCAACGTGGTCTAAACGTGGGCCTAGGCCTTTTTTAGGATCAAAAATGTTTGATCACGGGGAAAAAACGTACACAACACCCGCTAAATCAACCATCGACTCTACCTCGTTAAATATTTCTTATACTTAATAAATTACTAGCTTAGTAAATGATTTAGGTCTGGCGACGTCTTCTTTTACTGTCTTATGATTATGCTGACTTGTTCACGAACCTCGTGTCCGATATCTAAGCTTATTTCATAAAAAATACGCGGAGAGGAAGAAGCTGCTACCTTCGGTGTTATTATAGCTTTATACCTACCCCACGGAGGAGTGGCTCATTCCTCTTTACGCTGGAGCTGGACCATGGTAAACGCTGGAGTGGCTCATATCAGTAAATATTTAACGATCACTTTTTATCCTGGGATTCCCATCTCTTACCAAAAACATTTAACATCCCGGTCCAGGCTGGCAGCTGCAGTCACCGAACAGTGTATTTTCAACACCAGATTGTACTATTTATTCATAGATTTTGGAACAAATTACCACCAGGTACAAACAAAGATCGAAGCAAAGAATATTGTTGCTTAAACATTATTGTTTCGTTGGTCTTTTTCATAAGAAAAAAAAATACTGCCAAATTTATACCAATTTTTAAATATCCTCTTTCTCAATATCAACGAGCGATAATAAAAGTATTTCCTGTTTTCCACTAAGCAAACTTCAGGGGAAACGGTTCTGTCTTCACTTCCGAGGGAAGACTCGCCACCAGTGATTATCAGTTATTCTAGGAAACTGATAGAAATTAGAAATTATGATTGCTGCAGAGACTCGTATGCTAAACAATTATTTAGAAATCTGATTTCATTAGACGAGCCTCCATTTAAGTTCCGAATCACAAAGAGTAGTTGTAAAGAAATCACAGATTCATATTTTTTGGCATTCATACACGTTCATGATTGTGCCGTTTGGGTTGCCGTTGCATCTAAGTTTATAGAGAAGAATCAAGAAACTATGAGAAACTGCAGTTCGAGTCCAAGAATACCATCAATCCGTATTGTTGTTCGGCGATTGACCAATTTGAATAAGATATTGTGAATGCAATTTTCATGTCTCAACTTTTGTAAGCAACGAATGACCTATTTTCGTTCAATCTTCCATAACGCAAGTCGCAAAGTAAAATATGCTGGCTCAGTTGCTCGTTGTTACTAAAGGTTCAATTGCAACAAAAATAAAACCGTGGTGGAAGCGGAGCTCGCACCAGATCGCAGTCTTTCTCTTTCTTAAAGGTTTTCATTAAAAAGTATCACTTTTAACAATCACCCTGTAGCCCACGCTATACGCTATATACGTTCTGTGGCCTATGCAGAAAAACACCCTGGGCTATATTTTCAATCACAGGCATATTGCTTATGTGTACTAGTATTTCAAAAAAAGGATCTTTGATCTGACATTGACAATAATTTTAGTTTTCATCAAAAAGCATGAAAGAGGTTATTTAAAATCCGGGGGAGACTTGATAAAAATGTGTACTTATTCTTTGATGCAAAACGAATCTTTGAGAGCAGCTGTTTTCATAAGCAACATAATTTAATATCAATAAGAAAGGATTAAACGGAAAGATACACATTGCTTTAGTATTAAAAGAAAGTAAATATATAAAGCAAGTAATACAGTAAAGCACTTTTAGGTGAGCAACCAAAGGTTAAAAACACTTTTAAAAGTGAGTTGTTTTGTTGTATGATGTTTTTGTTATTTTTCTATACAGAAACAAATAATACAAGTAAGCCATTAAAAAAATGCATTAAAATTGGCCTTAAGGTTTACGACTAAAGTGGATTGGTTTAATGATCTTCGGAGGAAATTGAATAGAAGATGTTACAAGAGAATTCTTTGTCCTAGTGTTCTCAAAGAAAAGATGGCGTCCCTGTGAGATAGTTCTAGTGGTTCTGGCTTAGCTACGTGCTGCTACGTGCTGCTACGTCTTGCTACGTCCTGCTACGTCCTGCCAACACGAAGATGCCAGTTTATCGAGAAGCCGGGAATCGAGGTACGGTATATTTGCTTGTGATAGTACGTTTGATCGCGAAGGGTTACCGAAGTAAGAATCACACTTGAAAGAAAACAAACCACGATCGGCTAGCGATAAAAACTGAGTGGAACCAGCGTAAAAAAGGGAACAAAATTGCAGGTTTTTTGAATGCCGAAAGCCAAAGAGAAATAACAAGTCTTGACTATTTGACAAGCGGAAAAGGAGATACAACGCAAGGACTGAATTCATCTCCCATCCTCCAATATTCTTTTTATACAGCCATACCTACACAGATAAACGAGTCGCGGAGAAATTGCATGCCATACAGCAGAAAACAAGGGAGTAGATAAAATGCAAAGCATTTTTAAATCAAATTTTATAGAAAACTTGAGAGTGAAACAAACCATTTGTAATCCCTGAAAATTGGATGAAAGCCTTGATGTCCAACTGAATTGTTGTTAGAATTTTTAATATGCATTTCCTTATACTTACGATATATAATCGTTTTGAAACATCAAAAAACTTTCTCCTGCTTACGGATCGCCTCTGTCTTATAAAATACGGGTACATATTTATTTAAGGACTCACTAAATAAACTTGCCATCAAGACCCTTATTTGTATTTCATTTTCGGAAAAAGATTTGCATTAATCTGTCCTGCAAGTGTATATACCAACCCACCCAACCAACCACCCACCCACCCTACGACTATTTTCCTGTCAACAAATCCGCCCGCATGCATTTCCATGGACCTATAATTTGGGTGGGTTCGACCCACCCCAGCCTAAACCACTAATGCCTTCCCCCCTTCTGCCCCCCTTCCTAACCCCCTCAAGAAACCCTTATTTTCTACCCCTACGTTGTTCACCTCGGTCTCCAATGCAGCAGCACAATTGTCTCGCCGTGTCCTGCTCTTGCTCTTGCTCTTGCTCTTGCTGCTGCTGTTTCTTGAGAAACAAGGTTAGTATTCACTGGTTTAACCCCGAGCTTAAGATGAATAAACTATAACTCTCTGGCAGCCAGCACGTGGCAAACGACATCATTTGGATCAATTATAAATAAATAGTTTGAACAGGACAACACCCTTCCTGGATGTTCGGAAATTCAATAAAAGCCCATTTTCTCGAGTTGATTGTAAGTTCTAATAGAGACATCTTCTAGCAATGATTTAACCGTCGTCCAAGCCAGTCGTATCGATTGTACAGGACGTTAGTCAGACCTCCACAAAAAGGTAGTCGTGATTTCGTTGAAAGTCCGAAGCTGTAACACTCGAATCCTGGGGGCTGTTTTCATTATGTGGAGACAGAAATTCTTGCTTCACTTTGCAATTGCACTCTTGCATAAAGTGTAGCGTATACAGTATATAAACAAAACACAGCATTATTTCTACACATTGCTGTCAAAGGCAGCAAAGAGCGAGCAAGCAAAGTTGAAAAGCCACATGGTACTTGCTTTGTAGCTACAATTGATAACAATCTTTTTACGTGAAACTTGCTACTTTCATCGCGTAACTTGTAACTTTTGATAAACAATTTCCTCGGGTAAATACAAACATTCATTTCCATTGTCTCTCCGAGGTCCAATTGTCTTTCGGCCTCCCCTCAAATCAAAATGATTCACCTATAATTAGTCATTACCCGAAATGCATTTGATTGTTTGGTGATATTGATTTAATTTATAGGCGACGCTTGCCGGGGAATTTTATATCTGTATATTTTTGGGTGTGTCTTGTATAGAGGAGAGAGGATAAGGAGAGAGGAGAGAGGAGGGAGGAGAGAGTGCTACCTGGTGTGATGTTTGGGTTGGAGTGTAGCTGCATCACGCGATATCATAATTCCTGTGAAACTACTCGGATTTGAGCTCGAGACATCAGCGAACACAAATACATCGGGACATGTAACCAAATCTCACCCGAGCCGAGTGCTGAGAAAAAGGAAATAATAGAATTCCATTTGCTTGACTTTGACGTGCTGTCAAAGTTATTGTCACATCAAAGCTGGTATAATTAAGTAGAATTGGTTTATTACCATAATTATATCACGGTTCAATTTTTTTTTGTGCTTGTAATATTTTTGCATGTTTATTGTTAGAAAATTACTGTGTTTAAGAAAAGAAAGCACAAACATTTGTATTTTTGCCTATAGTTTGTTCTTATTGCTTTCATTATCTGAATTACATTCCAGATATTACCTTCCTAAAATTTAAATTTAATTTCTAGATCAATGCAGCGTGTAATCAGGGATAAGGGACTTCTATCTGCATCACTCTCTTAAAACAAACCAAACATAATTCCACGTTTCCAATAAAATGGACACAAAAAATGAGCCTTCAATTATAAACTACAATAAGGAGATAAATATAAAATCACCCTTCTGAATCGGTTGCATCATGAAATTTCAATTTGATTTTTCAGCTGACAATTTTTGACCACGGCAAGAGAAAGACTAGAATCGAGCTTAACATTCTCCTTCAAAACTGTTATGATAATTTGCTCGCTCGGGTTATCTGTGCAGCACCGCGTAATTGTGTGTCTGAAGCAACAATTTTCCCGCAATTTCCCGCAGAATTTCTTGGAACTAGCCATCCAACCACTTTTAAGGGGAAAACTTTTTTTTATCTATAAATTAAAACGGTTGCATTTTCCGGCGCACACATCGTGCCATTGTTGACTTTTCATTTCGGCATGGCTACAGGACGCCCAGTAATTCAAACAACACGCCGCCGCGATCTCTTCCGCTTTCACATCCTCTGAGCACACATGCCACAAATCTCCGCGATGATTTTTATTCAGATCGGATCCAAGTGAGGGTGGTCGGAGGCTGGTAATCTCGTGGCTGGAGTGTTATTAGATTCATCATATCACTGGCATCCCGTGTCCCGTATCTTCCGCGCATCTTTACCGCATCTTTACCGCGTTAACCCAGATCCCATAACGATCTTCGGAGGCTGTTTCAAGTTATTAGCCGTTACATTGCACCAAAAATAAGGAGACGTGACGAAAATTTCCTACGTATTAAATTTGTGATTATCATTTAATGGTTCGCAGTTTAATTGAACACTGTGTGTTGGCGTTCTGATTTAAGGATGATGATGGCATTAGATCGTTCAGAAATTCTATGTCAGGGGTTGCGATCCTAGCTTTAACTTGCCACTGAATAAATCCCCATGCTGCGGGGAAATCTATAGCTCAACCCAAAATAAAGGAATAAGAAAAGGAAACACGAGAAAAACTACCACTGAAGCTTATTTAGGAAAATCAAACGACATGATCGAGAAAATGAATGACAGATGATATAGGTGGAGGTGCCGCAAGCTGAAAACACTTTTTTATAGCTCGCTGTTTCTGAAATCACCCCTTGTTTCGGAAATGTCTTTCGTTGTATTTGATTTGATCGAGGCATTTCCCTCTCCCTTGCTATGTGGGTGGAAGGGGGAGTGGGTTGCCTAGAAATACAGGAAAAACGAGTAAACTTTAGACATTCAACAAAGTAGGATGTCTATGCAAGCATATGAGGCTTGATAATGATAAGTGAGCCAAGAGTAAAAGTTAACATGTGAGTGAACTCATTTGGAAAGCTCGCTCGGTGAAAACCGGTGAAAGCTGGTGAAAGTACCAGAAGGCAAGCGGTCTGCGATCTGACGAGCAGACCGCTGCAAGCGAAGATGGACATGGAAACAAGTTTCATTCTACATCCTACTCTTGAGCAGGCAGCCATCAAACCAAAGGTCACTGCAAACGCAGCAAACGTGTGTGAGACACGAATCATACGTATATTTTCTTTGAAACTTCGAAGTAAAATAATTTACACCTTCTCTTCTATGCGTACGTTCTCTAACTCGGCGATGTTCTCTTCCAAATGCTCTTTACGTTATCGTTAAACTTTCGGAATCAGTTGGGAAATGCGTCGACGACCGTTGTTTTTACGAATCAAATGGATGTCAATCTGCGAAAGGAGCTGTCGATATAAAACATACACACATCTTTTACGATGTCACATTATTAAAACGTCTCCGCGATTTCTTTTTCTCGATTACACATCAACAACTTTTCCAGCGGTCAGCACGGGCCCACGCAAATGATAACTTGCAGTTGCCCCCGCATTTTGGGGCTCAAATTGATGTTTATGAACAAGTTTTAGCTGATGTTTTCCGAAACAGCGCAGTTGTGACGAGATGAGAGGTGTTGGGTGAGGTATAACTGGTCTAACTATGGTGACGACGGGGTGACAGAAGAGCGTCCCTAGAGGTCACCACTGAGTCGACCCGCCAGGGGTCGGTCTGCTAGGGGTCGGTCCGCCAGGGGTCGGTCGGCCAGGGGTAGGCGGCTGTGGCAAGGGTTTGCAAGGCGATGGGACGAGGAGACCAGATGAAGCGACTGGAGAAAAGTGGATAGAGAAGGAAAGAGATGATTTTATTAGTAGGCGACGACGATGTCTCGAGGAAAAATATAATTTTGTTAAGGTGGTGTGGCCATGTTATCTTTCAGGCTTTGTTTCACGGTTTCACACTATACTCACGACCATAATACTCACGACCATAATACTCACGACTATAATACTCACGACTATACTCACGACTATAATACTAACGACTTTACTCACGACTATTTACGAATGGTCTTAAATACTTTCATCTAGTTGCAAGGTATACTTTCTCATCAAGAAATAAATACACCTAAAATATAATAGATAACGTGTTGTCAGTTGTCAGGTAGTTGAGGCAAGTATTTTCTCATGGTCGGGTGCAGAAAGGTTAAGACTAACATGCCTGGTGCTAACCTAGATAGCCAGGATCAGTGAATACATCAATCTTATCTCGGCATCATATAAGAGACAGATTGTGTCTAATCACAATAGCTTGCCAACTTGCTTTATACTATGTTTGTCTTTTCAACAATTTATTATTTTCAAGTTGGAATAGCTCGGTCATTGTGCACGGTGCAGCGCATAGTATCGCAGCAGGGAAAACATAATACCTTCCCGCTGGCATTTACAAAACACACACTTTTCATTATCATTTTGTCATTCATTATTAACCCTTTCCGTATCAACGCGGCTCTGCATTTTACTTAACTTCAACAAGTCAATTCAATATAAGTATAATATGTAATTTATGGTCTTATGAGCAAAAAAATGTGGTTAAAACTTAAAATTCGCTTTGGAAAGTTTTGTACGGGAAGTTGGTAAGAAAAAAAAAACATGGTTATCCGTCATTTTATGTGATCAGTCTTAAGCAAGGCTTAAGATCAAATGCATGCCCGACGATGTACTACATACCAGGGTTTGTCGCACTGCCGAAAATCTTGCGACACATCAATTTTGTATCGAAATATATTCTTTATATAATTATTAAAATATAATAAGCTTGAAAATCAGCCATAATATTTATTTTGATTAGCTCCCTACATCGACTATAAAACAGTGTTGGCTGAAATATAACGAGTCAAAATTATTCAAACAGTGATTGGCATGTTTTGGTAGAGATCTTTGGCATATTTGTCTGTCTTGGACAATTCATGGCATATAGAGGGTGGTGATGTAGATGCTGGGTGAATCTGCTTTCTTGGGGCCTAACTTCATCAAACAGATTACCAGCCGAAAATGTGACCAGTCGTTTATTATATAAAATAGGCCGAACTCGAATCATTAAGTATAATTTAGAAGGCACCAATAAAATGTCAAACATAAACGATTTGATGGACAGGCTTGGATTCAACTCACCAGGGAGTCTGTAAGAGTATTCATTTGTGTCAAACAACATAATTCAGGTAGAAAATTGCAGCCCACGTCCCGACTCCTGAACCAATCACTTTATCCATTTTGATCGGCCCTATTTTATACCAAGCCAGTATCTAATTGCCCTGGGGCAACTCCCCGCGAAAAGCACACCATGACTAGAATTTTCAAATTTTTTTAGGTTCTACAAGTGGTGGCTTAAGTCGACTTTTTAAGGCATTAAAAAAACGGAAGTTAAATGTAAGAGGGCGTCCAAGAAGTTTTAGGAAGAGCAGTTGGAAAAACTTGGCAAAGAAACCGCGTCAGGAAAAAGTTGTTTTGTCGGAACGAAGTTATAAGTTAGCTGGTTTATAAAAAGTAATTACCCGAATAATTATGGAACCCTATCCCATAATGTCAACCATGAAATAACGTTGCCCGTGGAATCTAGGCCAGGAAACTAGCAAGCATAATAAACTTTACCTAAATGTAAGAAATGTTCTAGGAGGGCAGAGGGAATGTTTATAGGCCCGACTTGCATTTACCACCTAATAGAACGAGACTGTGACTTTCTTCTCTCATTTCGCATCAAATTTCACATCATCACAGTATGAAGGCCAAGATGTTTCGAACAGTTATTTCGTTTCATTCATTCGGGCATCAAAAGTTCGACACTGCCCACCACAATATTCTTAAAACAAACACCTGGCAGCATTTTCCTTTCCGAAGAGCATTAAAAAAAATTCGCAAGTTAAGATTTGTTCCTTAAATTAGGTAACACCCATGTGTAAGTGCGGCTCAATAACCCACGTGAATAATGAATTGTGCTTCTGTAATACGATTAGGAATGTTACTCCATTAGTGCAGTTCTCTTGAGCGTTAGGTGTGCTACCGCGTAGATATTGCCATGTTTACTCGAGTAAATCACGAAGATTATCTAATAGCTCACACCTTGACCACCATTTCATAAATAATTAAGCGCAGCGAGCTTTCTGCGAGGGAAACGGGCTCCGAAGACCCTCAATTTATGTCGCCTTTGCCCACTGCTCGTGCAATTACAACCATTATATTCACACATTCTCCCGGTATTTGGCTCTGTCCAGGTGGGTGGTGTTATTTTAAAAGTTAATGAAAGAAATTAAAACCAAAGATAAAGTCAAAATCGATATATCAAGCGGTCGCTGAAAAAAAACGTAAAACCCAACTTTCCAAGAGAAATTTCATAAAATCGTATTGAATTTATTTTACATTCTATAAAAACAACGGAAGGGATGAAAGACTTAAACATTCAAAAAGAACTGGGATGAAATGAAAAGAAATGAGATTTGAAATGAAAAGGCAGAGATATCTTGGTTTTGTCAGCGAGAAAGGTGACGTAATTGATTTCTTGGGATAGTTTTTTAGCTTTCTAATGTTGCACCCCGCTTGCCAGTCTGCATTCATGCATGCTAATTGTACACTTGCTATTTCCTGAAACGAAACTTTACTCAAGCCATATGTTATGTGTGTTTGTGTTTCCATTCAATATCTTACTGAAAATGGTAACGTTAGATCATTGGCATGTTGTCCTTTGGTCATGCTAATTCCAATTATGGATTATATCTTGCTGCATGTGGTCTAGAAATAAGTCCCCTATCAAATTTCCTTACTTTTTTGACTGCACAAATACGTGGCCAATGCATGCAGAAGGAGATGCATATTAAAGATGACAAGAGTCCCTCAAATCATTTCTTATTCTTACCTTCCACACAGGAATAGAATAAAAAATACAGAGAAATGATTCGAGTGTAAGTATCAGCTTTATTTTGCAGCAACTCGAAGTAGCCACGCGAAATATGCCTATTGAAAGATTGCTCGCCAAACAAGTGTTAACTCCGAGAGGAAACAATTTTCTTAGCCTTCAGGCCTTCAACTTCAGTCAATCCTGGAACTTATAATATATGCGGTCTGCGTCCGTGTGTGTAAAATGTGAACTTGCATATATTTTTTTCTATTCACATGTGGATGCCCCAAAGCGTTCCGACAAAGAAACTGATATTCAAATGAGATCAGCCAGGTCCAGTCAAAAAACAAAACTTTTGCCAACCGAAATTAACTTCAGAGCGCGTTCGTTTGCTAGAATTTAATGCAATGTCCAAAAGGTTGATCTATGCGTTTGCCTAATCAATGAATTAGACAAACGTGTTGATTTGTGTTGTGCCGAAAAAGTGACCACACCCTTCTTAGCTGCGCTAGTTCGGCAGAATAATTGAAAGGCAACCATTTATCTCTGGGATCAATGTTTGCTGCAGGATAATGGAAGAACGTGGACGTTCGTTGAATAATGAAGTATTTGTCCGCGTGCATTCCTGATGTTCTTCATGTTCCTGATGCTTGCATGACATTGATCCTCGTTTTGAGAGCCATCTAGGAATAAGCTGGCGATGCAAGTTTTTGGGAGGAAATAGCATCAATCTAGTGGCTTTCCTAGTAGGCCTGACTATGAACAGCATGGAGAACTGCCTTATGTAAATGAAATTCATTACACGAAAAAGGTAAACTCTTGTCTGAGCGCTACGAGTTGAAATTGTTTTCGAATCGCTGCTCAGGGTTCGGCCGACTTCGCGATAAGTCGGTCTATTTCGTTGTCGGCGTCCACGACTCGCTAAGCACCCAACTTCTTGAATACATCAATTGGAAAATATGGAAAAGCGAGGTCGAAAAATGCCAGGATTCTTGAGACCATAGCAGCATCAAACTTTTGATTTCGGAAGTATATTACTTAATCGCTGCAAGTTCTCTAAAATATTACCCAATCACGGAACATGTTAATGTGTTGATCAAGGTCAGTCTACAAGGCTGCCAAAAAGCGCGTCCCAAATTAAACTGATGAATATTTCAATGGGAGAAAATCTCCTCATTATTGTTTTCCCATTTAACAGACGAAGATCTACTTGCCCTTACACTCTCCACTTGATTAACTTAGACAAAGTTTAGTAATTAGCGACCTTAAGTAATGCTTATTGCCTCATTCAGCTTAATTATAATTAATGTAGTCATTAGTAATTGTTTGTTAAAACAATTATAGGGAAAAAGTTATGCAGATTTTCTATTGCCGAATCGGAGCTGCATTAAATCTTTGTTTAGAAGTAGATGGTAGAAATAAACAATCAAAATTACCATAATAATATATCGAATTACGTTAATGATACTGATATAGAAAACTTAATTAATCATTTGCCACAGTCAGCAATAAAAACTGTTTTGTCAATAATTATTCAAAGCTTTCTTTCTTCGAGTGAAAATGTCGGCGAGTATTTATATAACATACACTTTCAGGTTCCGTGCCTTTTAATCACACTGTCCATAAGTTAGGAAACAGGGTTAGTGTTCGAATCGGGAAGTTACTGTATCTCTCCAGTGTTTGTACCGTGGTTTTCAAGGAGTTTCAAAGTCTTGACTTTTACTAGAAGTTATATGTGTTTTTGTGTGACCCGTGGGATAAATATAATCAAGACATGAACAGAAACTATATCCTCCCTCTTCCTTAACATGCATCCTACACCTTGTTTCTTATAGATATATAGACCTACCCTTATTATTATTTGCCGTGCTCTTCCGATAAAAAACAGAATGGCGTATACTGAGTGCTGATATTTTAATGGTCAATTCATTCGAGCTGAGTAAATTAGCAACGGTGGGAAGAGACTGCAGAGACAGCATTTGAAGCATTTAATGAGCAAACTTCAGAATTTGCTTTGTGTGGAGGCTGGTCTGGGCTTGGCTGGGCTTGGGAAGGCTGGGGTGCCAAGTTGGGTACCATTCCTTGCACGTTCAGCTCTCAGCAGACAACGGTATTGTTCATGGATCTAAGCCAATGCCGTTGCCCGTTTCGCTAGATTCTTTCTCGTAAAATTGATATATTCTAAATTTAATAGTGAGATGAGGAACCTAATTGAAGTTATTGTTTTCATTCCAGTGAGTTCTGCAGTCAGCTGGGAGGAGTGGTGGACTTACGACGGCATTTCCGGTAAGTCAACTTTCCATCCAATCATAATTTTATTTAACGTGGAAATATTGTACTGTAGAGGGGTTGATATCATATAACCGTGTTATATATACATTGTAAACCTTAGAAACCTTTATTCATACCAAATTGCTTCCATATATTCAAGGAAAACATGTAAAATTCAAAGGGGACATGCTAGGAAATGTAAATCGCTCCACGCTCTCCGAATGAACTACGAGACCATTGTCAAAAAGACAACAGTCCAACTAATATTTTGGAACTGTGTCGTGCTTTTGTCACTTCTCAGGGGCTTGCAAATAAATGACGTGACTTCACTGAGATGGCTGTGGAGATGCGTAGGAAGGAAATAAAAGTCCTATTAATATGGGCCGTTTTATAAAAAGGCATCAAGTCAGTTACCGAGAAATGAGATCGAGATGTATATTACCCGTTGCAGCTACATAAGCAATACAAGAGCTAGTTTTAACTTTCAAGCGGTCTCAATTTGGGAGTTGCTCTTTAAGAGTTTCATTTGAAGATGAAAAAAAGTATGGCGAATATTTGGTCGACAATCCGATCACGAAAGAATTACATATATATATATATAAATATTTGGTACGTCTGCTATCCAAAACAACATAACTTGGACGTGTTTTTCCATTTTATTGATGTAGCCTGCATTTCTAGCGTTATACCTTTTTCCAATAGTGATCGAAGTGTAGAATATTCAGCTTGTCGCTATTCCATAGCATCGCCACACGTTCACTGGGAGAGTGGGTTGCATTTTTACCTTATGTGTCACAAAAGTTTCGTGTTCGGAGGAGAGCAAAGTTCATGTTTATGAGACACACAGTTGATTGATGTACATATACACCTAGGGCCATAGTCATTTATAAAGATGATAACATGACACATTGATTGATATTCTTAGCTGCTAGCGTAATCCCAGTGTGTAGTATATGGGGCTAATCCCAGCCGCAAGGGGAATTAATTACTACTTTCAAAGTCCAATTAACACTCACTTATGTCAACTGAAAATGAAACAAAAGCATATAGAGCAAGTGAAAATGATGTAGTATACATAACCTTGTCATTCTGAAACAAACGGAACATTGTTGCGGAGGCATTAAAACTAATTTAAAGCGCTGTTTTCAAAATGGATGTGTGATTCTATAAGGATACATTTTTTCTTCCCAAAATTGATTTTTGAAAAATAAGTTACCTAGAAATCACTTTAGAAGACAATTCTAGATATTGACTAACTTAGACGTTTAGATTCTCAAATTGGGACTATTTGTGAATGTTGGCAAACAACGCAATTGACTCAATCAATATTTGTTTAATAATAACAACAACCAGAAATAAAAATAATAATCATATCATCACCAAATAAATAACCACATAAGTAATGCATAGCACCGCTACACAAATAATCGTACAGAAAAATCGCACCACATCAAATTGCAATACAGCAATGGAAAAAAAATTACAACTATAAAGATATAACGTTATTATTTCCAAGCCATCTCACCCCACCAGTAAACGTGTTGCAAGTGCCCGCGGCGATCGAATTAGAGGTGTGCACTGCGTATAGTTCGCTGCGTTTCGGTCCGCAACTACTCTTTGGTGTGAACAGACTATAGATAAATCTCGTGGGATAAATTCTAGACGCCGTGGCAAAAGAGTAATCCTACACGTCCGCTATATACGACGCGGAGGTAGACACTGCGACGCCAGGTAATTGAGATGGGAAAAGGCCGGTCGTGGAAAAGACGGCCGAAGATCAGAAGACCGTTTCTACAGTTTTCTACGCTTTCCACGCAATCCATGCTCTTCACGGTTTCTATACATTCCACATTTTCACCGTTCAAATCATCACAATGCTTTGTTTAGCTACACAATCTTAACCACGTCAAAAGACAACGATAAACATGCTAACCAAGGTTAATTATTAACAAAAAACTGTGTTGTTTAATTTTTTCAAAATCACCGAGACGAAATTTTCCAGTTCTTTGTGGGTATCGAAAAAAATGTATTTTTTGATGGTGAATTCAAGATTTTCTTATCGTGGAATCAGGTAATTTCAATAATAATTTGAAACAATGTTTGTTTTACTGAGTGAATGTTGTTGCAGTGTGGTAGTAAATTGTAAATTGTAATTACGCAGTACCTAAACCTCTATACTCTAAGATCTTCTCGTCTCTTCGCCGCATGCCCGCTTTTCCGCTTCTCTGTGGCAGATTGACGTCTTTTTGGCATCTTATGCGTTAAAAACAAAGTAAACTTTGTATCACAATCTGGACTTTGAACACACCGATGTGGATGCAACTCTCTTAGGTTGATAGTTGACCAGTTGACGAAGCTAACAGGTTATTTATGTTGAAATGTTGGCCTTGACTTGTCTCTCTCTCTCCGACTCCAGCTGACGGAGAAAGCGAGTCATTTATGTTGCAAATTGCAATGCTTTACAATGTGACGTGAATTTGCTCAAGCAGGCGGGTGGTTTTAGGCGTACAGAGGGTTAAGATGCATAATCGCTAATTAGGTTTCTGTGAACTCCGCGAAAGATTGACATAGGCTAAGTATTTGAACCACACTTTCTTTCACATACATACCAAATACCAGAATGTTAATTTTTAACTGCAGTTGCGTACCTCTGTGTGCAATTTAAAGTTTTTTTTGACGGGCCTGCTGCATTTTGACATTTGCGTGGAAACTGCTTTGGTGGTTTGGCTGTGTGATTATCGAGGAAGGGGGTACAAGACGCATATATTTTTAATTTCCCTCCTTTTCAATATTGAATTTTGATCATGAAAGTCACCGTCTTTTTCTTAACGAATTTCTTCGATTTTCTTTGGGGTTGTTACATCGGTACACTACACACGAGTTCCCCTGCGCTTTGTCATTTTGATTGAGCAATATTCTATGTGACCTACGAGAGAAAATTTATATTCTTTGTGACGTTAGGCAGTATCACAATAAACAAAGTAATAATCAAACGGTTATGTCGTCAAGGAAGCCGAGAGAACGAATTGAGTCGTTCAAGCAAGGAGGTAAACCTCAACAAAAAGCACCACACTAAATGAAAATCCGTCAGGGAAATATATTAAATCTTTCCGTCCCCAGCGACTGGTACTCATATCTGGTAACTAATCAGATCAAGAAACACAATACAGGTTAGAAAATCTAGCTGAAACCGTTTTACGGGTAGCTTTCCTGCACCAGTAATTCATTTCTTTTTCTGCTGTTACAAAAACGTTTGATTTCACCATATTTAAGTCGTAATACGAAAGTGTTTATGCCTTTGACAATTTGCTGTTCGAGAAAGTATCAGCAATACATCGCGCCGAGGATGTATTACGCGAAAATAAAGAAAAAATGGCACATTTCCGCGTTTCTTACCCGGGAACAAGAACACACGCCTGCGGCAATGGAGTCCAAAAAGAGGATAATTTTATCATTCATTTTATCGAGGCAATTACACGATAAGCAAGACTTGCGCCTCCTCTTGGGAGCCCGGGATCTGCGGGAAAGGATGGGAGGGTTTCTTTTCGAGAAATAACAGCGGTGTTATGATGGATAATTTTTGGTGACAGTTTCTGATTACGTCATCAACCTAGTCGGCGCGACACGTCAACCGACCGAAATAGTTAGAAATTATTGGTCGTAAATTTGAACACTTTACTGCGTTATTTGGTGGCAGGCTAGCACGTAGTTGATCCCACCTTAACCTACAATCTGTTCCACAAGTTCTGATTCCTTGTCACTAGTCTTCACTCTTGTTCGTTGTTCGTAGTTAGTTGTTGCACAAAAACATTCCGCGCGCTTGCCGGGAAAACAAGAAAAGCCGGGCCCAGCACACGTTCCCCGACCGAGACGCCCACAATGATTGTTGGAAAATTGTCTGGATTTGGGGTGTGAGGGATGCTTTTGAAGTACCTTTTGGTGACAACACGCAATTTCCCAGCATACAGTTGTGAGTACCAATTACCCAATTGCAAGTACAAATAGCTCAGTTGCAAATACCAAGTACCCAGTACCCAGTACTCAGTACCCATCACAAAGAACCCAGTCCTCAGTACCCAGTACCCAGCAAAGTACCTAGTACTCAGTACCCAGTAATAAGCACCCAGTACTAAGAACCCAATACTAATGACTAAGTACCCATTACTAAGTACCCAGTATTAAGTACCCAGTTCTAAATACCTAAATACCTAAATACCCAGTAGCCAGTATAGCCAGAAATCAGAACTAATACCCTATGCCCAGTAAGTACCCAATACCCAGTACCCAGTACGAAGAACTAAGTACCAAGTACTATTTTAATTACCCAGTACGAAGTTCCAAGTACTATTTTAATTACCCAGTACTAAGTACACAGTACTAAGCACCCCAGTTCTCAGGACTAAGTTCTCATAACTAAGTACCACTACTCAGTACCCAGTACTAAGAACCCAGTACCCAGTACCCAGTACCCAATACCCATTACTAAGTACCCAGAACTCAGTACGAAGTCCACCGTAGCTGATAAAAAGCTTTCGGCCATTCAAATTGCTTTTCATTATACATCCACTGTTGGTTTACCAAGCCAACATTTATTTTTAAATTACTCCACAGTGTCGGCAATGCATTTATAAACAGGATTAGTTTAATTGATTGATTAATTCTTTGTGGTATCAATTAATTAATTACGACGTGGGTGATAGATTGATAGGTGAGCGTTTTCAACTGAGATTATCAAAATCCTATCAAAGTCAGTTGAAGCGCTCAGTGTGTCAAAATAGTTTGGTGAAGTTGGCTTACAAAACATTTGACACTTTTCACCTGACAATTGATTGACAATGACAATATCAATCCCAGTACAAATCGGACGAACATTATTGTCACCATGAAATAATGGTGAGTGGATTTAGTGACAAAATGATTACTTCTCGTCCGTCTAATCGGCCCTACGTACCCTATACCTTCTCTCACAAACACAATTAGTAGATTTTATGCAGTTTAAATGATACAAACCCGCTCGGTTCCGTAGCCCCTGCGCTTTCCCCACCAAGCAGCTCCTTAGCTTGAATGTTTAATTACACCAATTACACCTTAGAACATTCATTGTGGCTAATGTACACTTCCTGTTCCACGAGTAGAGTCCTGGGCTCAATATGGGCTCGTAGCGCTACAAGAAAGCCAGCCCCCACATTACCAAACATCTTGCTTTACACGAGACAATTTAATGAATTTAAATTGCGGCTCAGAAAATTTCGTTGTATCCTTCATGCATTGCTTTTTAGCGCGAAAAGATTAATGTTTCTATTTTTGTTTTCAACTCCTGAACGCATCACGCAGAACAAAACTTGGCTCCTCCACATCAAAGAAGAAAGGTGCTTCCACAATTTTTTTTCCATTTACATTCAGCCATGATCGTTATTCGATTATTATTCGTAAATGCATTTGGAATAAAGAAACTTCCAATAGACTGACATCGGTCAGAGAAAATTCATACATATTTAAGTACAGAGCGACCTCGCCCCTGAACGCATCCCGCCGAGCAGACAACTCGGCTCCTCCACCGAGCTCTCACTAACAACGTGATCATCCGCTAAGCTCGCAACAACTAAAATATCGAGATTACGACCTATCTCCACTTAAGCAGTAGTGTTTGTCACCAACGCACATGGATAATATAATTAATTATATGCTTATTAAGCGTACTAAAAAGCTTACTGATTAAGTTGAATTTCTTGCCTATGCTTATTGACAGGTGAAGACAAACGCTCGGCTACAATGATTTAGGTCGTGATTTTCGACAATCCTGTGAAATTCAGTGTTTGCTTGTCAGTTTGGGAATAATTTTTAGGCTCGGAAATTTTCTTCGCTAAGTGCTCCGACACGAAAGTCGAATCGAGCTCGGCATTAAGTATCAAAGTGTCGTCATGAAGGCCACGCGTGCGAAATGGTAAAATAAAGCGACGGGGAAAGTAAAATCGTCAATAACATGGATATTTGATAGTGATTTAAAAAAATCTGAACTGGTACCAATTTACTCTACACGTTGATTATAAGACGAGAATTCTGCATTATTCTAGATTCCGAGTAAAAAGTAGCAAAAATAATGTGAAAAAAATCGCTCGTGTCACTATTGTTGAGTGAGATACACAGGCATTCGTGCACACGGCAGCGATATTCGATCAAAAACGTGGGATACCTAATAACAAAACTTATAAGACTTTTTTCACCATAATATTCTACAATTCGAAAATTTCTATTCGGTTGAGTGACGCTCACGAAGTTGGTCTGTCTGTTGTTTTCATTGACGGCTTCCTTAAGCCCTTTTTCCCCCACGCGAGGGGGGGGGGGGGGGGGGGGGGGGGAGGAGTGCAATGGGGTGGCACGGGGGAGAGAATGGAAAGAGTTCCACTACCTAGCACAGCGACCTACCTCTCGTGGGAATTTTAGCCATGAAAAGTTGCTACATTTCACACCTAGCAAATCAGATCACAACAATATGAAAACCCTCTAGGACATGGAAACAAGGGAGGCTCTTATTAGGGGGTGAAACCATCTACACAAGACACTCAGTTTTGCGTGGAAGCTAGACTCCTGTGAGGATACCAACGGCTTGATGCCAACATGGTAAGGAATAATGGAAAGAGCATCGATGAATGGGTTAGGTAAACCAAGTTAAACTTTTCCCGCTGCTCTGCAGAAAATACATTATTTATCTTGAGGAGTTACTGAACACAATTTTATTTCATACTGTGTTTCTTATGCGGTTAGATTTAAGCAAAATATTTCAGTTATTTGATTCGAAATTACGAAGTAATTACAGTTGAGTTTAATTGTCATATGAGATGCTAAATACTATAATCTTGACACGTAAAAGAAAGGAAACCGAAAGATAAGATTTAAATGCTTCATAAATTGAGTCTCGTGCTTTTTATATATAATGAAGAAGTATATGAACTCATCAGGAAAATAATTATCAAACTCGCACAGAAAAAAGCGAAGAAATTTTGCTGCAATTTAAGCACATAATTTTATGACTACCATAATTCATATCTGATTGATGAACTACATGTAAATGTATCCTAGCTTTTGTTAGACTGTACATTGTCTCAAACACCAGAGAATGAAGTTTCCTCTCAAAGCCGCGAACATTAATTTGCCACAATTTCTCATCCAGTAATTAGGCGTTGAGTGGTTTCGTGGCTAGGATAGGCTACTACCTTAAGACACATTTATCTGCTTGTGGCTTGAATTATAACTACTGAACCAGTCAAGTCAGCCACTATATTTTATACAAGCTTTGCCTGCTAGAAATACATAGAGCTAAGATATCTCTTAGCCACAAAATGTAATAAACAGTACGGAACATGGATGCGGCGACGGTGAGCTGCAGTATACTTGGAAATAGACTGCATTGGTGCAGTTAATGAGCAAGCTCCAGCGCCCAGAGCTGATATACACCGGAATGTTCATTTATATAAATAGATACATATCACAAGAATGCAGGACTGGATAGTCAGTGCGTATATCTTACCCACTTTCTTTGATTGGCAACGCAGGAAATAAGTACACGATCATTTCCGAGAGAAATTAGCGAATTCAATCATTTGCAGTAATTTCAACGTGTTACACAGTTGCTGTCAAAGGTTCTAACTCCGTTGCGTTCGAGAAAGTGATATCAAACGACCAAGATGAAAACAAAATTGGCAATATCGACTTTAAGAACTTAGCAAGCTCGTAGGGTGCGGTGGAGTTGCTGGAGAAGCTGGTTTCATTTGAAGTAATTTCATCATAGGATGATGATAAACTAGACTCTAAATTAGCAGCCGATTTTTCGTAATCCATTGGAGTTTCTAGAGGTGAAAGATTGGATGTATTTTCCTCAAAGCTGAAATCGTGGACGTTTTTCGCTGATAATGCCAGAAGAAGATCTCTGTACGAATTCTGAGATGCTGGTGATAAGTATGTTTGTTGATCTGTGTCTTGATGTGTGTCTTGATCGGTGTCTTGAACTCTCGAATCCTCGTCAGATTCCGAGAGAAACAGATCGTTGATATACTCATAGGACTTCTGGTCTGCTGGCGCGAGTGTGGATAGTGGATCTGAATATGGAACGTCATGTTTTTCGCGGCTTAGTTCGTGCGAGGCCAACGGACGCAACAGTTCGTTGAATGACAACGGACGGGACGCGGCCGTTGAAGGGTAGTTCTTTGAATTGCCTACTGGATTAGAAATTGTTTTCACCGGCGAAACTTCCTTGATTTCCCTGCCCTGATTGGCATATGCATCTGCGAGTTCGAATGCCCTCTGAGAAGACGACGAGCTCAGGAAAATATCGCGCACATGAGATGAACGATTCGAGTGTTTGATCGGGAAATGCATTATTTGATGCACAATTATTTCAACAATTACTTGGGGGGCATCGTCGGCCAGGAGTTGTTCGGGTTCGTAGAAGTTAGGATCGTCAGTCTCGTCGAACCTCTGATGACCAGCTGCGGATGTCTTGTGGTCTCCAATCTGTTAAATGTCAGGCAATGATTGCTTGTACATGGTTATTAGAGATACTCGTTTCAACGTTTCAGCGTAGCTTTATGGCATAGCGTATATGCTTGTAAATGTATCAGCGTATCAGCGTACGGGGAAGCCATCGCGTAAATAATGGAAGTGAAATTTATGGTTTTTAGAGGCAAGAACGATAGTTACTTTTTAATTCAGAAGACCAGCACATGTCACATTGGTGTTCTTTATGAATAATTTGTACAATTGCAATTCCAGCAAAGGTAGACTCTGCGTTGCACAAATTTAGAATTCTCTTTCGAATTATTATCTAGGATAGATCGGTGATAGCTAATGCTTTGAAAAAAGAGAATGATAAGCAATCGGGTGTATCCAGCCGAGAAAAATGCTTCTTGCACGGCTGGAATTCGTTACTAAGTGTTGAAGTATATTGTTGGAGAATGGCGTTTATCATTTACCTCCGCCTTACAAAATATATTTCAAATTTGAAATAACTGTGAAACTTACCAACTCAGCAAAAGTATCTTGGCGAGAAACACCAAACCAGAGGAGAGCAAACAAAATATTCGAATGCGTTTTATGCTTCATCTTCGCAAGTGTAGTTTGGGATTCGAACAGTTCAAAGGAATCTGAGACTTCTAGCTCGATCGGAATATGACTAGTAACTTATAACTTAGAAGGAGGCTTATCGTGTAGCGCTCCCCAAAATGCGAGTGACACATTCGATGAGAGACCTGTTCGAGGAGTGTGCTTAATGTAAACATTACTCGTTCGAACAAATGAATTTGCTTTGTTTTTCCTTAGATCGTGGGTCAGTTTGTCACGTATTCAATAACGCAGGAGAGACCACGGTGATGGTATCAAGAAAACAATGCCAGATGATTCCGAACAACATTATCAAGTTATTATTACCTCGTGTGCCAATTAGCAGATGCTTACGCGGCAGAGAACGTGATTATAATATTCATTTTAATTGCAATGCAATGGTTAAAACAGTGTAGGTACTCATGTTTTTCATAGCTTATTCAACCGCCCGTTGTCAAACTATACAACAATGTTGTATTATTCATTGAAGTTGTTTGCTTTAAAACTTGCCGCGTCTTTCTCTGTAGATCTGTTGCATGAACTGTGTCACGTTTATTTACAAAACAGAAAACTGCAAAAAAACATAACATTTTCGTTTTAGCCGATTACGTAATTCATAGTTTCGACTATAGATTCTCTAGAAGCAAAAATAAAAATACATAAAAAAGAGATAAGGCTACTAAAATGTTCCATTGTCTTTGTTACATCTCCACACTAAAATACTTGTCTCTTTCTCGGCCCCCCTCTTCAACTCACCGAGCAAAGAATCTCCCCCCCCCCCCCCCCCCCCCACCAGCCCCACGGACAATACGCTGCCCTTCCAAAAATTGTGATCCCAGGATTGAGTGTGAAGCACGCACCCCAAACCCCGATCCCCGATCCCCGAACCTCGAACCTCGAACCCCGAACCCCGAACCCCGAACCCCGACGAGAGCTATACGGCGCACAAAACCCTGATATTATTTGACGCATTTACGTCAAAATATTTTCTCAACCTTCATTCACAGAATAGACACATGCGTGGAGTGTGAGATCATAAATGCACGAACCCTAATCTTTCGCTCACACACATACACACCAACAGTCAGCCACCCTCCCAGCCACCCTTAGCCACCCTTTGCCACCCTTAGCCACCCCGCCTGCCTGCCTGCCAGCCAGCCTGGCCCTATTTTCGAGTTGAATTGGCCCACGTTTCATCCAGCGTCGAGACCACAACGAACTTGCTTGGATAGAACATTATAACACAATATTTGGTTTGCCGTACAAAATACTAACAATCCAGCCTACTTTCAAGCGTAAAGCGTTCTGAAGAGTGCTGCAATGGAGCGGACGATTTCGGCAGTGCATCATACTGGCACACGGAGGACCTAGTGCCAAATACAGGGCCACAAAAGAATGTTCCAAAGACGTTTGTGCATCTAACGAAAACATTTCATTCTAATTAGAAAATCAAGAGATCTTCTTGTTTATTTTTTGAGCTGACTTGCTGATGTGACGAGTGAAATAGAATAAATATTAATCGTATCTGACTAATTATTATTGCACTAGTTGTGTGTAAATCCTCTAAATTCGGTATCCGCATTGTTTTCTCGACATCTGTTGTTGTTATCATAGCTATTATAATCATAGAACAATAATATTCCCAAACTAGTATAATACGGTATTCTCTCGCCACTTGCGAAACGGCGGGGCACAAAGGGATTCTGCTGCTTGCTGCAGGCTTGCGGTAAACCATGGCACACACTTATTTGGAATAATGCTACACTAAGTTTATTTGCTAAACTGTGACAGGTTGAAAATAATATTACGTACTTAACTGACAGGAGATCTGAAAATTATGTTTATTAACTTTAATTCGAGATTTAATAAAAGGATGGACGGTAAACGCTAAGCACGCATAGCCTGGAACTCGCTTCATTTGTCGGGCGTAATAAAATGTACCGACTTCGGTGTAGCTGTCATTTGCATATATGATCCAAGTGAAGCAACTGGCGATACCTGGCACTCCCGGCCTGGCCTGGCGAACTAATACGACGGTGTAGCTTCATGCATCTACCTCCACACCGTTCTCAAGAGAATCAACCATCAACCTACATCATTTAGCCAGTAATTATAATTATAGAGTCAGCCATAAAGTGTTTTCATTGTGTAGAACACAATCAGCGTTGGATTGAAATCGCTCGTGTCTGTCGGTAGAATTGGAGTGACTTACTGTGTTCATTGTCAAATGCATTACTACATATCATCATATAAAACAACCTTTCATTTGCACCTCAGCCAGAGATTTAACATTAATTTTTTTTTGTTTGTACTCGGAAGCGGAAGTGATTCGCCTTTTCAGCTGGTCATTGCTTCTGGCATTATGGCTTTAAAATTAAAAAGTTGCGACAGAATTCCTAGCCGGACCCGGCACCACCACCACCACCCCCACCACCAGCCCCTGGGGCCTCGATTCGTATGTCTCTATGCAAGAATGTATACGCGGAAAGCTCAAAGAAAATGGGAAACTGTAGGGAAAGTGGTGAAACCGAGACTAGCGGGCTCACTCATTTGGGGTAGCAGCACCGCAGGCTGGTGGGTTAGAGATGTCAATGTAAACAATTATATGGTCGTGACATTAGGCTAAATAATTGATTAGAGGAGGGTAGAAGGGGAACGGAGGACATATCTTGACTGTCTGCTGCGGCTACGTCTACTTTCTACTGTCTACTTTCTACTATCTACTTTCTAACTGTCTACCGACGATCAACCCTCTACGTGCCCGGCCAAACACCCTTCGAGAGGAAATCACATTTGATACGACGAGTCCGGCTCGGGAAATACTAACGAGAGACAGCCCACATTTTTCCGCCGAAAATATTCGAGATTTCAGCGGAATCTTGCCACGTCAAAAACACTGTTATAAATTGCGAAAAATTCGTATTATTTTTTTATATAAGTCTTCACATTTCATTCTCTGACAGGAATCTGAGAACAGAACCGGGTACAGTTAGAGTGTGACTGGACGAAGCGAACATATGGTGATTCTGATTAATTATGTAATGCTTTCACGGGCACAAATAAAAAGCTGAAATTTTGTAAACATAATGTATACTTGTTCACGCGTCGAGTTTGTAAAGTAAACAGAGGCATATCAGTAGGCCAGTCGAGCTCTTCCCCCCCCCGGGCCCCGTACCCCCGACACACAGCACGCACCCCGTACAGGGCAACCCCTCCCCCGTCCACCCACCGTCCACCCACCGTCCACCCACCGTCCACCCACCCCCGGGGCACAGACCAACCCTTGACTTGTGAGAATGATCGCACCAGACCCGTGCCTCGTCACAGCAATTTCAACCGCTACGCTGCAGTGAGAACAAATGGTTTTGAATATGGCCATCAGAGCAGCCATCGGTTTTTCTCACAATTGTACAATATGTAAGGCGGAAAAAGCGTTTGTGTCTGTAAAAAGGGAGCGAATCAGTGGGGACGCGGTCTTTCTGTGTCTATGTGCATGTCTCTATCTCTCTCTCTCTCTGTGTGTGTGGGTGTTAGTGGGTGTGGGTGTGTGGGTGTGAGTGTGTGTTTGTGGGCCTTTTTTCTTATTATTATTTTACATACGGGGTGGCTGCACGGCATCTGGTGTCAAATCGAGTGGACAGCCCCCGCCTATTCAAGAATGACTTCCATTTTACCCTCATCATTTTCAAACGAATTACCAAAGCAATCATTTTCATATTATATATTTTTCAGTTCGCGGGTGATGCGACATTCGCATGGATATAGACACGAGTATCGTTCATTTTTTGCATTATTGTATTTTTTTACGACTTTTTGCTTCCGTTTTACTGGTTTTGGTAGCTGAGAAGCGATGTGCGATGTAACATGTAGTAATTGAGGAATGCTTGGTGCTTACCACGTCAGGGTAGGTAGGGGGGTAGGTCAGGGGGGGTAGGTTGGGTAGGTGGGTAGGTAGGTAGGTGGGTAGGTGGGTAGCCGTTAGCATCACGGCCATGGGAGCAAGCCCTTTTGACATCCGGGCCAGGGATGGTCGAAGGCGAGAGCTAATAAAAAAATAGCACATTTTAATATGAAAATCGCGCCCCCGGCCGTAATATGAGATGAAATCGCGAGGAATGTCCACGGATAGACATATTAGGTGAAGCCACCCTTTTTTTTACAGAACCTTTCGTCAATTAAACATTTCATTTATTTCTGTTTGCCGGATGAGGAACAGAAAAACGATATCTGTTTGCAAGCTTGTATTGGTCGCATTGTGTGACGCGTATCCTGCTCGTATTATTCCAACTCTAAATATAATAGATATACACCTGACAATTTCACACTCTTGTAAATAAAGTGATCAAATCAGGCGGTGTTTTTCAAGAAGTGAGTTGAAATGGAGACGTCGCTTCTGTAATAAGCTGGAGAGCGCAAATCGACTGAATCTACCCCTATTTTGATCGGCGTCACTGAATGTGCCAGTCACTTCGTCTCGCGTATAATAATGATATTAGATCCTATATAATATCGACGTTCGAGTTATTTTACTGTCAAGAAAGTTCCAGTTGTTTTTTTATTCTTTCGAACAAAAAAAAATTGCTGCTGCCTTCTGATACTTAACATTTATTTCACGTTCCCAAATCAATACTTGATATTTTTCAATCCACGATGTTAGCTTTTAGATTGAAGAGGTTCGCCATTTAAGAATACAATCCATGTGAAAGACGTATACGTAAATTGATTAAAGATGGAAAACCGCATCTTTTCTGGAATCTCGTTAGCGAAATAATTTCCGCACAAGTCTGCCGCAGAATGCGTTGAAGCTATACGTTCGGCTCGCGTTTGGGGTACCTGGTGCAGGTTTGCCAGCTCGCTCCTCTCCTCTTATTTTTATCTAGAAAATTAGTTTGACTTCGTAGTCATCGAAAGAAAATTCTTCCGTGGCGAAGAAATAACGAACTTAGGTGTTAAATAAAAAATCTTTCGTAATTCTATTTGCAGCTCGTGGTAGAAACTAAACCCTCTCACCCTTAACTTCACCTTAATCTACTTATCCTCATTATAATCGTTAAATATTAAACACACTTACTTTCTCTATTAAAAAATTATTCACCAAATTATATTTAGAAGTAAATTTTCGCCCAGTCTTCCACACAGAGAATATTTTGTCCGTTACCAACAAATCTGTTATTTTTCAAACACTGTCTGTGAATGTCATTCACAAATGTTAAGCCGTGTGAGATATTTCTTAGCGTGAACTCAGTGCTCCAGAGCTCAATAAACGATGATTCGGCTTTCCTTTGTATAATGGAAGGCGAGTGGAAAAGTGGAGGTCGTCACCGACTTTGGCTCTTGCGGCAAACGCACATGCGTGTCACTTCCCGCCGGAGGGCTCTGCATCTGACGAGATTCCAGTTACGGGTCCAGAACGGTTGGTGACGCGGGCACTTGTGTTGACAGTACTGGACAGGACTTCCGGGTTCCGAGCTCGGATACTTAGAAGAACGCATCTTACGAAACATCTATGACCTTTTCAAATAAGATAAAATGCGTCATTTTTCGATTTTTGTTGTGCAACTTGGCTATATTATGCGATATTATTTTTAACTCTTTGCTCATTTAATCGATAGATCTACCCGAAGTGAACAAGAATGTCGAGAGGACATAGCAGAAAACGGAGAGTGGAATAAAAAATCAGGTGGACGAATCTCAATGATAGAAAATAGAAATAAGAAATAAGGAGATAGAAACATCGACTATACAGATTATATAAAAGACGTGAGTGCATTATATTAACACCTACTTTATGTTAAACGAGGAAAGAGTTGAACCGAAAATTGTGGCAGACATTTTTTTGTTGCTTTCCGCCGTTCGAATATTGTCCACTCAAGGTGTAAAATTTTGGCCACCGGAGTCCATGGGCCAATCGTGAACATGGCCCAAAATTAGTTTCAAAAATCTATAAAAAATTATCACAACTGCATGAAAAGAACGAGGGATGCTGTGCAAAATTATGGAAATTCCTGTCCTATTCAATGCGGCGCAAGGGAACATGACCAATTCTGATGTTTTACTCGCGCGACAGTCACGCAAGAAAAAATATTTCAATTCTCCTGTTTCTCACATACTACTGTAATTTTAGAAGAAAAAAATTTTTTGATTATGAAGAACATTTTAGATATTGTGTCTTTTATGAAATATCCAAGAGCCGAAAACATTAATTCATTTAACGCTCAATTTCTTATGCACTTCGAAATCCTTAAATTAAAATAAGATATGACCCAGCAATTACGAATGTTCCACTCTTTGTGAGGATTTCTCTCGCAATATTCACTCACAAGAATTCTCGACGACTTATTCAAAAAGTCGTTTTTTTCGTCATACCACCCAAATAAATGCCAATCCTTCAAACACTCTCAAAAAACATTTTTTTGACTGCAGAATAAATGGCAGCGCCAACTCCCCCCCCCCCCCCCCCCACTCCCTCCCAACCAAGCCCACACTCCCTATGTCCCATATCTCGTGCCTCTCTCTAAAATGCATCAAGTGATATGCCTAAGTTATTTCTCCATCGAACGAGCGTGTCACAGCTGACGGCTGACACCAGAGGATGCTGATTCCCTGTCGCGTATTGGAATATTTCCCTTCCAATAATAAAAATCGGGTTTTTGGGGACGTAAGCAAAAAAAAAAACGTGTTCTTGTATATTCAAAGTAGAAAAATAACATCAAAACAGCTTAGCTACTCAAAAATATCAAATACTCTTTATCGGTTTTTATTTATTTAATACAGTCCAATAGTAAGACACAGATGGTAACGCGGTGGGCTAAACTGCCTGCTGCGCTAGCTGCCATATAAAACCTGCACTCCTGGGCATCAGTTTAGTGCGCTGCCTGCCCGCCCGCCTGCCTGCCTGCCTGCCTGCCCGCCCGCCTGCCTGCCCGCCCGCCTGCCTGCCCGCCCGCCTGCCTGCCCGCCCGCCTGCCTGCCCGCCTGCCTGCCTGCCGAGAGACAGCATAGCTTTTACTTTTACAAAACAATTTCAAGGAAGTACTAAAACGTTATTCCGTTCTAGCATAGTTCTTCCAGCCACGAAACGTTCCGGGAAGGCCGAGACGCAGGTCGACCATCTACATCCTTGCTGCAGAAAATGCAACTGATTTGAACAAAACAAAAAAAATATATCTATCCGAATTTACCCGCGGTCAACAAATCAAGAAATCGATAGGAAAATCTCGAGCATTTTCCGACCTGACGATTGTCAGTTTCCACCTCGTAGTATCTATTTGTGTAAAGCCAAGTAAGTCGCGGCTTGTCAACGTCATTGCCAGTAATAGACTGGCACGAGGGAGCCGCCGTCTGTTGCCCTGATGGGTGGTGGGGGCTTGGGGGTGGGAGCGGGCTGTTAGGGGATGCTCGGGGGTGAGACGGGTCCAGGTAGCCGAAGCGCCCACTTCCACATTCTGGGTATCCTTGTAATATAGAGAGAATCATGCGTCGCGACGCAACGCATCACACCGCAAAGCATCGCAAAGCATCGCAAAGCATCGCAACGCATCGCAACGCATCGCAACGCATCGCAAAGCATCGCAACGCACCGCAACGCATCGGAACGCATCGGAACGCATATATGCGTAGCAGCGGCAAGCGTGGCTAATCCCCCTGATAACCCCCCATGACCCCCTCATCACGCCACACAACACCCCCGCGACCGAAAGACAACTCTGTCTTCGTCCGCTGCCGGCATTTCCTGTGGGTGTCACACGTATGTTATTCTTTTTTCCCCTCCTCCCCCCACTGCCGTTCATTTTTTGTTTATGAATAACTCCCGGTACGACCAACAAGCAGGCCTGCAGTGGGTCATCCGTTATCCTGGTGACACTCAGGCCAGCTACTAATATCGCGAAGCCATAGTGCTGCGCTGGTGGATATTATTATTACGATAGGACGCTTTTCCCCCGTCTCGGCCGCCACTTGTAATTAATTATATCTATTTTTATTGGCCGAGTCGAATGCTAAACCAGATTTCCAACCGCGTTATATATCAACATTCAATTAAAACAATTAACAAAGCAGACACATCAGTTGGGTGTGATACATAATGCTGGTCATCCTCGCGTGCTGCGCTGTGCTGCGCTGCACTGCGCCGCCCTGGCGTGGTGTACTGGTTCCACAGGATCCAGTAGCACGCGTGGCTCCAGCGGTGGTTATTAGCACTCTACCATCTCCCTTGTGCATTTGCTGAATCTCTATAGCGCAGAATTGTATTTTGAATAAGCTTATATCAGCAGTTTACCGGGGTATGTTCTGCTTTCACCCTATATGATGTCATTTTGAGGGAAACAAAAGCTGAACGAGACTGTGCGGGATAAAATATCCCTATGGACCACCGAGAAATTTCCCTAACGCAAGCTGTTTCAAATTCGACTCCCCGCAGAGATAAAGTAACCTTCCTTAACCACTTTGAACATGGAGACCCTCCTCAATCTGATTGAGCGGGTGTATCACAGCAAGGTAGCTGCTCTAGATGCGCTGCTCGGGGATGCCATACTCAGCAGCTGCTATGTTGCCAGGAGAAGACGTCAGACTATCGAATGACTATACCACTAGCAGCTTCTCAAGACGACACAATTATTTTAGAGGTGGAGGAGCGTTTTACAGGGTGAAAGAAAATTATCCGTGAAAACGCGCTTAACCTTGTCCAGGCATCTCTTGCCATAGGAAGCGCGGAGAAAAGCGTAACGGAAGGATTGAAAACAATCACGGCACCTCCACCAGCGTCACTTTTCTTGGTGGTAACTTACAGACACAAACTGTTCGCCCACCCTCTATAAAAAAATGATAAAAAAAAACTCCTAGCTCATGCCATAAGATTTCTTCGACTTTATTGAACAAAGCGACGGGAAAAATTATCATCACTTTGATGTTATTCTTGGCTGGAATACCGACTAGCATCGAGCCATCTGCTCTGTGCTTTTCCGAAGACTCGCGCCCGCTATGCAAGAGCTCGGAAATAACCGGCCGAGGTTCATATTGATTCAATAAGTGCCAATAGTAGCGTTAATTACTTTTTGCCAGTTTTATTCGATCGCTAAAGTAACCAGCTGGCAGAAAGATTAACTCGACTCAAATCTCTTAAACGTAGATATAATGAACCAGTCTGCGTCGGTATTGGGAAGAGCTCTTGGCTATGCGAACGCAATTTTAAGTTACATCGTGTTTTTTTTTTGTTTCTTTTTATTTATTATACTAGGCAAAAAATGGAAAAACCCCTACCGTCTACAAAAATGTCTCTTCCATCCACTCTTTTAGCCTAGCCCCCCGCAATAACCCGGTAACTCCCCATGAGCCACGAGCCACGAGCAACCAATTACTGGCTGCTAACCTAAACAATATAACCTTTCTAGCTGACGTGGCGAAACCGGTCAATGCACATACGACCGGCACAATACAAACAGTGAACAAGCCGTGAGCCTAATCCGTGAAACCACTCCACGATAAAGCATAGGGTTACGGGGTAATTAGTTGGACAAGGGGGTAGGGGGGGGGGGGGGGGGGCGCGGAGGACCTCGGAAAATGGGAAAGTGCCTCCGCCGCGGTTCTAGAACGATCCAGTCTGGGGGGGGGGGGGTCGGAGCGTTATGCATTGCTTGCACAAAAACTATATCGAAGGGCTAGCGGCTGACATGCGATCGAGTGCACCTCCCTGCGAATAAAATTATGGACGAAGAATTAATTGTTATGGCTGACGACGCAATGGAAATAATTGCGCGACGGAGCATATACCGGTGCTGCTGCTGCTTTCCTAGCGTCAACAACCTTTTCTTACGAGCTACGAGCTACGAACAGCTGTGTTTATCATTCAGTATACGTGTGATAAGAAAGGGAGCAACGAGATTGCTCAAACACAAATCTGGGCGAGCGGAGAAATAAAACACCTTTTGCATTTATTTGCGCACGATTGGAGGAAATATTTTTATATTATGTTAAAATGACGACATGTTTTCGAGAATTTTATTTATGATTGACAAAGTAAATACTAATCGAAGTGATGGAAGGACATGTCTGACTTCGATATTTACATTTCACTTCATGGATGGAGGGTTATATTAGAAAGTAGGTGGGTGAGCTACTTGACTAGATTTTACACCATGTTTACACAACAAATCGATGGAAATCAAATTTCCACAGACTGAACGCTCGATAAGACTTCGAAAAGAACACGTTCTTCTATAGTACAAGAAGAAAGGGCTTTTTGCAAACTTTTATTATTACCATCATCCCAGACACTCTCACGCAAATGTTACGTCATTTAGAAAATAGAATTCAACTTTCATGATCGTTTCGAGCGAACTTTAAAGATAAAAGAAATTTTCCGAGATAGAAAAACGTTCATGTCAAATGGATAAATAGAGCACCAATTGGCTGCAGCGGAAAAATACATATAATAGCAATTGCTATAAAGATATAGATTAGGACATACTAAACACTTGCCCCAAAAAACACGTATTGCTGCTAATTCAAGTAATTTGAGATACTTGGCCAGACTCCTTTCGAGTGAATGCTTTTTAAAAGAAAATAGTCCGAAGTTTTTTTCCCCTCGCCTTTCTTTCCACATAAACGTAGCTTGCCGGTGCGGAAAGTGGTGCATGGAAATGTTAGCTGTTCGGGTGATGTGGGTAACTGGGTAACTGGGTAACTGGGTAGCTGGGTAACTGGGTAGCTGGGTAGCTGGGTAGCTGGGTAGACAGATAAGTATGTATAGGTGTTGTCGGGTAGGACATAGCTGAACGCTCGGGGTTCGGTCAAGCAAGATGCTGCAGCTGAAGCTGTTAGCAAGGATGAACCGGCCTAGCTGCTAAGAACAACGGGTTACGGGTTACAGGTTACGGGTTACAGGTAACGGGTTACGGGTTACGGGCTACGGGTTACTGGTTACGGGTTACGGGCTACGGGTTACGGGTTACGGGTTACGGGTTACAGGTTACGGGCTACGGGCTACGGGTTACGGGTTACGGGCTACGGGTTACGGGTTACGGGCTACGGGTTACGGGTTACGGGTTACGGGTAACGGGCTACGGGCTACGGGCTACGCGTTACGGGTTACGGGTTACGGGTTACAGGTTACGGGTTACGGGTTACGGGTAACGGGCTACGGGCTACGGGCTACGGGCTACGGGTTACGGGTTACGGGTTACGGGCTACGGGTTACGGGTTACGGGTTACGGGTTACGGGTTACGGGTTACGGGTTACGGGTTACGGGTTACAGGTTATGGGTTACGGGCTACAGGTTACGGGCTACGGGTTACGGGTTACGGGTTACGGGTTACGGGTTACGGGTTACGGGCTCCAGTGAAGGCAACGAGTGAACGCCAGAGAAGTGGTGTGGGTGGTGTGGGATGGCTAGAGTGGGCGGGTGGGGGGGGGGGGGGGGGCAGGAGGGCTACGAGTCGGTGGTGAGAACTAAGCCATATGCAGGTGATTTCTCTCAAGGAAAAGTGGTCAGATCCATTTCAATCGATATCACACATACACACACACACACAGGCGCGCGCGGGCGCACACTCGTGCACTCACATCCACACCCATCTACCTAACACATGCTCACCTGAAATCCGGATGCATATTAGGAAAAGAGAAGAAAAGTCACGGTTGAGTACAGTCGAAGAAATCTCGCTAGGTCGGGGTGTTCTGTTTAGACGCGTCTTCGAGATGCGGTCTTGAGTGCTTTTAAGGCAATGTAGTGTCTGTCTCTGAAAAAACATAATTTGTGCTGTAAACTTTAAAAAAAAGAGAGGTAATACTAGATAATAATTGGCTTAATTAAAAATGGTTCTAAGATGAAAAAGCTTAGGTCCTTTTCTCTGAGGTAGGAGATTGGCCCGGTTGTTTTTTGTTTTTGTTTTCGCCGAAAGAAATGTATTCAAAACGTTCGCACTTGGCATTCCTTGGCCATGCCAGCTGTGGCCAACTTTGTAGCCTTCAATGGGCGAACTGACCAATGACCATCCTGAAGATACACACATCTAGCCGCAAGAAAAGTTCATTGACAACAAGGAGGCTCCAGTTTTCTTTCTCACACTTCATTTTATCGCCCCTACTTTCGGTGGCTCGTATTTTAGCCCGTTTTTACGATGTTTGCTTTTAGGATTGCTTCCTCCGCGTACTCTTCCAATTCGTCTTCGTTCCGGCAAAACCTTTCTTCATGGTAAAAACTAACGTTCAGCCCCGAACCAGCAAGACATAGATAAAGCAATGTGCAAAATATCCTCTTAGGGGATTATAATGCCCCCAAAAAATCCGTGTGAAACACTATGTGTTAACAACCATTACTTTTCGTTGTATTCATTTCAAAAATAAAAACAACGCCGTGTTTATTCTGTTTTTGGTGAAGAATAGATGCTACGTAACGCGGCTATGTGAAGGGACACGTGAAATCATTAAGGCGGTCAAACAAATTTTGTTTTGCTTTATGGACCACGAAAAAAAAATCCTTTTTATTTGTCAAGCAAAGTTTTCGCGCTCGGCTAGCGGTAGATGAAGCGAAATGAACACATTCAAATGTCGCCTGTTTCCCTTCCCTTTTCCCAAATTGAATGAAAACTCGAAGAATTTATTTCAAATTGAATGGAAAAAGTGTAAAAAAGGAGAAGTAGGTGTACCTTTATGGCGAAAGTTGGACACTGACAGGGTTCACCCGGTGGGAGATCGACGGATAGGGGCTGTTTAAAGTCACCCTAATAATATGGGAAAGGGAGGCCAATCAATGGTTTGGGGTAAGCTCCTCGCTAAACCAGCTCACTTTCGATTGAAAATCGCGTGGTGTACTCACGGGTGTACTCACGGGTGTACTCAAGGGTGTACAGTCTTATTACGAAGTCAATGATTTCAAGTATAGTACAACGTAACAGGATCCGGAAGGCAAAGATATCAGAACTACGGGACGTTTCAGTCGAAGCGAAAAAGATCCTAGAGATCGGTCCTATACATCGTAGACATCCTAGGTATTCTTAACATTTGTTTTTTGTAAACTTAGACAAATAAAATGAAAATATAGTGCTGATTCGAAAAGAACCTCTGCGCTAGAATTGATTGAGACAGAAAATGTAATCGAGACAATTTAATTGCGATGGGAAACGTGTAGGTCTGGCTGGTGGTCTGGACCAGCTATACATTTGAGTGTCGTTGGTGTTGGCGGCATGATTTCCCAATAGAGTTTAAATCAGAAGACGTCTTAAATGGAAGGATCTTTATTAATGTTTTTCGCACACTGTGTTGTACAATGCACCGGAACATAGCCTGAGCTGCGAGCAGATGAGAATGTTTTAAATAACCATCATCACGTCCATTATCATTTCCGACTTACAATAAAAGTACTTCGTTTCCGCGTCAAATCTCAAACCTTATTTAATGATTTTCAAGATAAATCTATGATTGTGTTTCAAACGTTGGTTTCGTTTATCTATAAAATTTGAATGAGTATTCATGTTGAGTACTATTTTGGCCAATTGTCGTTGTCCCCACAGTCGACCAATTGGATGTAGCACCCTCATGAATAGCTAGTACTTTTATTGAGTGTCATTTTTGGCAACACTTTTGCTCCTTCATTCCATTCTCATGGAATCCAACTGAATTGAAACCTCGCTTGGTAAAAAAACGAATGGATTTTTTAAAAGAAACATCTGATTTTACCAAAATAATGGAAATCTTATCGACAGTGCAGTTGTAAACGAAAAGCATAAAACCCACAACCTTTTAGTATCGATATAAATTATGAACCACAAATCGACGCTTAAATTTGCAACCCCCAACATAACCACCCCCACTCCTCCACTCCCCCCCCCCCCCCCTCTCCCCACCACACAGTGTAGTAAAAAAATGTTCAACCACGGAAAACCATCCGCGTTTTGAAGGGTTGAAATTTAAGTATTGGATTGAAATATTTTCAGGTAATCTCATAGTAATCTCGTGATCGACTCCAATGCAAACCCTCCCCCACTCTTATTCCAGTCAAGAATAGGATACTAGCCGCCTGTTACTCTGTATTCAATCCGATTTACACACACCTATGATAAAAGCTTTAGGCATAATTATTGCTCAAATCGCTCTAAAGTTAAATCTATACACTGGAAGATAACCGCGGGACGTATTTGACTTTCTGAAGATCATTTCCTCGTGCAAATTATAGTTTTGTAAACCAATTCATGTGCTTACAAAATGAGACAACTCAAATAGCCTGCCAGTTCCCAAAATGGGGTAAAAATACGCTCAAAAAGTCACAATTTTCTTAAATAGTCGATGAAATATTCGTGAAGTGTGCAAATAAACTAAAAAAGCCACTGAGGGCCATGTATTTAAGCGGGCGTCGGGTCGCTTCGAAGTGATTTGCGTTGAAGTGCCTGTGGCCACAAGTCGACTTTTTGAGGGTTTGGATGACGCCCAGAACAATGGCATTGTAATGGGGCATTGCGTTATGGACGAAATTAGGGTGGGTGTGTGTGTGTGTGTGTGTGTGTGTAGTGAGTGGGTGGCGGGGGTTGCCGTTGGCTGGGGGGGGGGGGGGGGGGGTGGATTGGGTGGAGCAGTATATAGGGTGGAGTGGGCTAAATTGGCAATTGGAATATTTCCACGCTCCCTAATGAGCGTGGAATTTACAGCCCCTGGCACTGACGATAGACCGGCACTTGCAGCGACCCGTTTCATGCACTTGGACCTTTTTTGGGCTTTGTCAATAAGAAACAATTTCATAGACACATTTCAAAACTTTGTTGCGCTAAGGGCAGGTTTGTATAACGCGTTCGGTCGGCGCCCATTGTTGTTTTCGCTTAACCGGCATTACCAACATTTCTTAATAAATTTTCATTTCTTTCGTTCGTTCATATGCTAAGTTCTCAAGAAAAATTTTCATCTGTAATTTTGAAAGGTGATTTATACCATATAAATTATTCCATCTTAGTAAACGGACGGTGAATAAGTGTGAGTAAATATTGTATTTAGCAGGTAGGGGAGTGAAGGGGGGGGGGGGGTGCAAAGGGCGGAGCCCCCCAGCTGAACAGTGTATAATTTATAGCTGCATCAAGGCATCGCCCCACGTGGTGGCTTTGCATTCTTACACACGAACATCTTGGCTATATCAAAGAATCTAGTCATAAAAATGCTTAGCTAAAGATTGCACGGTTTTTGTGTTGGCAATCGAATATTGAGCGCTTCGATGCATCCGCATTTTCCGCATTTTCCGCATTTCCACCGCTCGTAAGTCGGAAGACTTGTGAAAGTTTCTTCGTGGATCGAGGGAGTCAGCATTTTCTTAGCGTTTCCATGTTAATGGTCAGTCAACATTGCAACACAGGCTGTGTGATCTTCGCCAATTCCAAAAACACGGCTAATTGCGAGTGATAAGGCTGTGTCAGCAATCACGTTTACCGCGGCAACAGCGAGCGGAATGATTTCATACTCATCTACATTCGACCCTAATCAGGAGAACATAGCCCAGTATGAAGCGGAATCACACCCTATATCTTTGGTACACTGGGAATCGTGCTCGAGATGAGAAATCATTGCAGCTGCTCTGTTATTCGGCCTTATATACTTAGATTTCTATTTTCTTGACGTTGTGAAAATGTCAGTGTGGTTGGGTAACGTGATTGACAGATGACACTAAAATCGCTATGTCTCAGTGAGCGTTCATTAAACGTGCAATTGTTCTAAGCAAACACGTTGATTTGAGACGATAGAACACCGCAATCGTAAATCAGCTTTCCTTGATGGTAATCCATGTCATCGATAATTGCATGGCTAACTGAAAGGTTCGAGGATTAAGTAAGGTATATATGTAAAGATTTCAAGTGGCACTGGGTTGGCTTTTTTTCCGGTTGAAAGCGTTGTTTGTATAATTCAACTTGTAAGCGAGCTGAAGCGCTGTAACAACCTTCCGTGCTGCACCCCCCCCCCCCCCCCCCCCCCCACCACGCCACTCGTCCCTCGCCGCACACCCCCGTCCGACCCACCCCCTTGCCGCCACCCCATGATCCTTGGAGTACTTTCTCTCGTTTCCGCTTTCCGCTGCTTTCCGCTGCTTTCCGTTGCTTTCCGTTGCTTTCCGTTGCTGTCCCGGCGAGCCAGCCGGACCGCGAGCGACGCTCAAATGCTTCCAATCTGCTTGTTTGACAATCAAATCAAATCATATTCCTCACGAAGATATTTATTTATCGGAAATTACTGCTTGACTTCATTTGAATTTTCGGATGAGAACAAAGGCGAAAATTAATGTTTTATTGTGTTTTCTTGTATCTAATCGCGAAAGACAGATCAATAAAAAATAAAATTTGTTTCAGATCCTCAAAGTACTTAAGTTTTGATGAGCGTAGCGAACGGAGCGAGATCTTCAGTTACACTAGCCCCCAAAGTCACTTTTGTGTGTGTGTGTGTGTGTGTTTTTGTTTTTGTTTGTTTGTTTGTTTGTTTGTTTGTTTTTGTTTGTGCGCGCTCGACAGCCAAACGGGTGAACCGACTGCGATGAAATTTTCAGATGACCATTTTCTATTCCCAACTTAGACCCCCACGTTTTTCAGCAACATCCACAAAATTGGTTTCTTGCAAATGGTTCTTTACGAAAATTTTAAAGTTTTTTTCAAACCTTTTTCATGCTAAACAGACCAACTCACTTAATAAATTTGGCGAAAAATTCCATTTATATTAACCCTCACAAGTTGATGTTTGGTTACAAATTCGATTGATGTTAGCTTAGCACTTTTCTTGAAAATAGCGCTTTTATGACTTTTATTTCGGCGTTTTTGCAGTTTCTTGTAACTAAATCAACTTTTGGCTTCACCGAATTTGACAAAATTTAAAGTGTGCATTGAAAATAGTATAAAAATTAACTGTGTTATTTTGAAGCAAATCGAATGGATAGTTTTATTTCAATTTGATTTTTGCGTATTTTTTTTTTTTCATTGCTAAATTACTAAAAATTTAAATCTGCTTCAATTAAATAACGCTCATCCCCAACGCGAAGCCCTTGATCTTAAAGCGACTCATATTCCGTAGTTCGGTGATTCTTTCTCAACGAATTCTCCGCACAGAATCATGGGCTTTTTCGCAACGTAAAAATGATGTTGTTCAAATTGCAGAACAAGTTGGCAAACAAAATGATCAATTGCACTGTGCTTCGAAAATTACGTGAAATTAAATTCTACTCAGAGAAATTTCACAAGATTCTCACCCGTAAAGCGAATCTGGCAGAGCTTGAGCCAATAAACTCGGCACAAGATTTTCATAGCATCGTAATTGGCAAATGGTAAGTGAGGTTCCTTAGGAGAAGTCAAAATTGCAGGTAATTTCAAGAGACATTCAACGAGAATCAAGCTTCGCAACTGCAAATCCAAATAAGCATTTTCAGCTGCACATGTCTGATATAAAAATATGAGAATGGAATTTGCTCTGAGGGCGGCCAGTTGTTCCACAAATAACAATAAAAGCTTTAAATCAGTGCATTTAAATGCCAGGAAAATTAAATCAGTGCAATTAGAATTCAAAAATTTACAATCTTGACTCTTGATGTTCTCATATTGTTGTTGGAGGTAATTCACAATTAAAAGCCAAGTGAACTGCAGGTCCAGAAATGAAAGAACTCGAAAGAAGTCTTGAACCCAAAAAAAACTCGAACTGTGCTGAAAACTGATTGGTGGACATGAATAAATGGAAGTGTACGATGTTTAAGATAATAAAACTAGTATAGGTATACACAATTATTATCACTTCATTTCCAGGATTTGTTTTTTACTAAAATCAAGTATTACCCAACACTGCTCTTTCGCGTACAAGGGCTGCAAACTGCAAATACGTAGATGTAACTGCTCAGCAATCGAAAACTTTTCTGATTAACCACAATATTGCATGCAACCGTCTCTACTTGACACTTGCTGGTCACCGCTCACCGCTCACCGCTCAGCGCTCAGCGCTCAGCGCTCAGCATTCAACTTTCACCTGCCTGTTGTAGTTACTAGTTTTTCATTGCTGACTTGCCTGTTTCAAGGCAGAGTGGATCTCGGGATGTAGCTATATACTTGACAGAAATAGACAACTAAATAACCAGAACTTACGGACAGACAGTGCACGTTACAAAAGATATGGGATGACTTTTTCGTTTTTTGAAATGCAACTTTTATTCAAAGTGAAGCTTTTATTTCAAAGCCCTATCACCGCTCTTATGTTCCTAAGTCTTCAAACGCCATTCCTATTTGCTATGCACCGTTTTTAACGTTGATTTCATTGATACTTATATGTGAGGGCTTATGTTTTTACTGACTTCTGTATTCTCTATAGTAGAGCAAAAATATAGCTGTTGAAAGTAGGAACGACAATTTATGATTTCAATCGAGCAATATTTAGCGTTTCTTTTCGACCTCAACCACTTGCAGCTCGATTTTATTCACAAGGGGCCCACATATTTATGTGTCGATTATTTCCACCATGAATGAGAGACGGAATAATCAGGGGGCTGCCACGTATTGTGTGCTGTTCCACTGAGGCAAGGTTATGGGAACAGCGCAATACCAGTGCAAAGCCATCACGCTATTTTATAACCCCCTTAGATCGGACATGTAATTTCCTCTATCGTTTCCGCGACCTAGGCAACTTAAAAAAAAACAGACTACGCTAGTCTCGGCAGACAGCGGCCGTCCTAGCTCCTTATTAAACCCAGCGAACTCGATCAGAATCAGTACATTAGCAACTTGGTGAGATCAAGAACTGCCGCACATTAGATGGCGTCGGGAAACTCTTGAAAGTGAACTCACCTTTTACCGACAGCGAGACCCGAAAATTCCCAATTTAAACCCGTCTGTCTTTTCCAGCTCAATGCGCTCAATAACAAGATAGTAATTTTCACTTCGTTTTTCTTTCCAGGTCCAGCATTTTGGGGCTTAATCAACCCGGAATGGAGTCTTTGTAACAAGGGAAGACGTCAGAGTCCGGTGAATCTCGAGCCGAACAAGCTACTGTTTGACCCGAACCTCCGTCTGCTTCATATCGACAAACACCGAGTAAGTTGCAGCTGCTAACGAAATGCCTGATCGCCTTCTCAATAAATACCGTGCAACGAAAGGCCTTTTTACAATTAAACTGCGTTCGAAATCTTTGCTCTTACATACACCTTACGAAGAATTTCAAATGTTGTACACTGTATAAAAGTCAAATGTGGTTTTCTTTAGGTTAGCGGGACCATTAGCAACACTGGCCACAGCGTGATTTTCACCGTGGAAAACTCGACGAGGCATCATATCAACGTGACGGGGGGTCCGCTTTCTTACAAATACCAGTTCCACCAGATTCATGTGCATTACGGGCTTCACGACGATTCGGGCTCCGAGCACTCGATCAACAATCTCGCCTTTCCCGCTGAGGTAAGCTAATCGGAATCACTTGATGAGTACAAACCGTGTGCACTTGCTGGTTGCTTGTTGCTCGTTGCTGGTTGCTAGCAGCTGGTTGCAAGCAGCTAGTTTCTGGTTGTTAGCAGCTGAGAAGGCATCGGGCTTTCCTGGTCGCTGGTTCGGCGTCCCCGACCCACGTTCCCGCCACGTAGATAAACGACTGTCAATAGATGAACTCGATTGTTGAACTGTTATTGTTCGTTAAGTCTTTGTCGCTGTCGCTGTCGCTGAGCCAGACGTCCGAGCAAGCTTGACAGCGAAAGGTTCGAACATATAATTGGATGGGCTAATAGAAAATATTCGACAAGAGTGTCAAGTACTTTATAAACTTTTACTAGATTGTATTTTTATTTGAAAAAGATTTTGAGAGAATCTTCCTTTTCAATAAGAGGAAAACGCTTCTGCTCGTGGTTAGAGAAGTTTCAAAAATACGAAAACTCGAATCCGGTTCGGGCGCAGGGCCAAAAAACTTCAAGAGCAGAAGTTTCGATACTTGAAAACTTGTTTATTGTGGAGAGAAGAAACCAAACATTTACTTAATAAAAACTCTGTGTGATTTTTATGCAGAAGTTTTGGTTAAGTTTGTTTTGTGGCACGTATCACAAAGCGTTCGGCTAAGATGTTGTTGGAATCGGTGAAAAATTAATATTACATTTCCGCGCACCTGCACTGACAACACGGAAATTTTCCCCGCGCCACCAGCAATTGACAGATTTCGGAATTGCAAATGTTTGTTTGGTTTAGATCAGTTTTCATCTCGAAGATTGTTCACCTACAACAATCCAGGCGAGGTCGATTTATGGCATCTGCTGCTATTTGTGTTCCAGTCGCATCCAGTGGTAAAAAGTTGGAAACTTGATAAGTAAACATGTCTACCTTGCCGGTGCTAGATTAAGTTATTAAGACCTTAGGGAGCTGGGATTATCGTCGAAACCCAATTTAAACTCGAGCTGATTTCGTTAATTGTGAGAATAACCGCACAAGAAAAGAAAGGTGTCCCAGTTTCAACGTTTTTAGAAAATACTTGCCGACCGTTACAGAACAACAGAACAATTGTTTGAAAGAAAGTCGATGACTTTGATAAGATGACTGGAAATTACGGAATAACAATTGAAATTTCATCTAAGCTCCGATTTTTCTCATATTTGATATTGTTTTCGAATTTACATTTCAGATGTACTATAGAAAGGGGTCGGAAATGAAAAACTAGAATAATTTTGACTTTTTCGATTCGAAAATTATGTCTATTGCGATGCTAGTTCTTTCCAAATTTAGCCACGAAAGTGTAATTTTTGAAAATTGTGTAAGTGTCTAAATTTTCTCAGCCTGTAGCCTGTAGCCTCAGCCTGTGCACGATAAACTCCCAGGTACTTTTCCAAGCATCAACTATCACCTTCAATAATATCCTAGGATTGAAAGTAAGCCCCGATCCCCCTGCTTAGCTGAATATGATTCCGCATACTTGTCTAGAATGTACCCAATGACGTGTCGGTATAATTCCTGAAAACCCTAACGCTTTATCTAGTGGGAATCCTATTGTTTTGTTTGTACCTAATTTGAGCGTTATTGTACACGTTGATGCAACATATCCCTTCCAGCGTCTCGTACAGTTCCATCGGAGTCAAAAGGTAGATTTCGAAATTGCAATCGAGGAAAAGTGAACTCGATATTCCGCAAAACGCCGGGCTTCTCAAAAAGCCTTCTCAGTGTCTTTTTTTATAGGGTTCAGTGATGGGGCGAACATGTTATCAGAGCTTGTTTTCTGCCCGTTCAATTGGTCGAAAAGAAAAGGTAGACCACGACGGCAACTGAAACCAACCTACACCACCTTCACCTACCTACGCCTACCTACACCTACCTACACCTATCAATACCTACGGATACTTGCTAGCAGATTCTATTGAAATGGTGTCCGAATTTCCCGCAAGGAAAGGAAATCTTTCCTCCGACTCTACGTCGTCTACCGACTCTACGCAAATAAACATTTGATGGTTATTGAAGTACTTAGAGCATCATACACTTGGCTAGCTGTTCATTTCGGAGTATGAATATGAATCCGGCGTACCGACACCAGGTAAAACCATGTCGGTTTGTTTTAAACGGAAACGGCAACCTGTGTCAATTTACAGAATTGTTTTAACTAAATGAAAGCGCACGAGCAAAAATGATTTGCACTCCGAGGGAAACCAGCGAGCATTTACGCGTTGGAGGAAACTTGGCTCGGTTATAGTTTCCCGATTTTCCCATTACATGCCATGCGGCCCCTTCAATTGGCCGCACAAACTTTGCCACGAAAAGTGGTTTTATAAATTGAGACTTCAACCCTTCGAAACTCACCGACATCAGTTAATATCAACACAGTTTTATAACAAGATTTTTACTTTGTATTTTAGGGTGGGACGATCAAAACTTTTGCTAGCCAATAAAAATAACTTGCCATGACATTTTGACGGTGTACGAGTATATATTTGTGCGCGGCGAATGCATGATGAAATGCATTGTGTTCAAGAATCAGGAATAAGTGCAGTGGAAATGGGATACATTTCACTAGTTTTCTCTGCTGTATCAACTAAAGTATTACATTTCCTTGCTGCTTACCTCCGAAGCAAGAGAAATAGAGGTTCAAATTTCAATTTCTCCATCCAATTACAGATCTTTTCTGTTCGTTTTCCCTTTTTTTCATTAAGCTTCAACTTTTCCATTTTATTTTGCTGCTTTTAGAAATAGATGAAGACAGCAAAAGCATGGGTAATAAACTTATGTCAAACTTAAGAACATATATTTTCTTTAATAAACACTTAAATGCCATGGAGAATTTTCAAGCCACTTCTACGAGATAAATCAATTTCTTGAAATTTTCATTTAAAATGGGTAGTTACCTATTAAAATAAACAAATTGGCGTAGACTCGGTGCACAAAGGAACTCAAAAATTGCATGCGAAAGCGCACACTTTGATTTTAAGCTAGTGGAAAATGAGAGGGTATATTTCAGCGCAATTAGGCAAACGTAGAGCTCTATGCAAAGTAAGACAAGTAGATAAGACAAAGTATAGGTACGTATAGACTTTGGTGGCAAAACAAAGATTCTAATCAAAATAACATACTTTGATTTTTATTGAGTTGAAAGATGGACAAGCGTGTCACTTTATCTCTTCATTATATTCTGAACTCTTACGTATAAATCGTCGGAAAATGCTGTGAAATATTTGCTGAAATATCTAGCTCAAAAGTAACTTACTTGATCACCGTTTTCAAGCATGCTTTCCGTACAAAAATACTTTTTTTTTCCTTTGATCTCGAAATATTACAAACTTATGAACTTTCATTGATCATAGCTTATACAAATTTGATTCGTTTTTCAGCGATTATATTAACTTTATTTTAGATAACAAGCTAGAAATAGTTTTTAATAAATGCACTATAGGTTCCTACACTCTATCAAAGTCCAAAGGCAAAATATTTAGATTCCGGTTTTAAATGTGCAATTTAGCTCTGCAAAAAACACACGGCATTTTGAATAATGCAGCAGAGAATGAAGAGAAAATATGGAAACTGTCTAGGGGCCTGCTGCCTTCAATTCTCCACATTCCAGATCGCAGCAGCTGATTAAATAAATCACTCAATTTGTTCAAGAAAAGTGATATAAAAGAACAAGGGGAAAAGTGTCGTGGATTTGTTATATCAAGAAAAGTCACACATTCGAGGGAACACGCGATAAACACATTTCTATTCTCACCAGCGAATTTCCCAGCGAGAATTTCCCGGCGAGAATTTCCCGGCGATTCTCCAATGATATGGACTGGTCTCGATCTTCGATGCACTCCATTTTCCGACGAGACTTTCCAGACAAACAATTGTAATGGCCGCACTTATCGGTGCACTTCCGGTTTCACGGAGGCTGGCTGCCTCTCACGATTTGCGGGGGCTAAACGGCTTGTGGCAAGACATAGCCCGATTTTTTGGTCCTCGAAATAACTGGGAAAAAAACTCCGAAATCTCACAATTTCTTATTTATTTTTCAAGTGACGACGTCACTTCAAAGTTGACAAAAATGATAAAATGTCATCCAAAAACCGAGGTTGACTGTTGGGGCGCTGGAAATAGTAACAGCTACACAAAGTTCCCAGCTTATTTCCGAAGAACCGCATTTTAAAAGTCGCTAATTTTACTCCCTCTCTTTTCATTTACAGATCCAAATATTTGGCTTCAATTCGCAATTATATTCGAATTTCACGGAAGCGTTGCACAGAGCTCAGGGCATCGTGGCAATTTCGCTGCTACTGCAGGTAAGCAGCCATCGTGCACCGCAGCACCGTAACATTGAAACATCCAAATCAAACGTATCCTCCCTGTCGCAGCAACACCATCAATCAAGTGCGTTGCGTGTCACCATTCAACAGTCACCAGTCACCAGTCACCAGTCACCAGTCACCAGTCACAAGTCGCCACTACCGTGCTCTCTTTATCCAAACTTTCCAAAGTGTTAGTTTATTAATAAATTTGTGAAAGGTACCACCACGTTACACCCGGATCTAGTGTCCTCATGCATCGCCTCGTATTTTGCCTTCTTAGCTCTTCGGCAAAGTCACGAAGCAATATGTCAAGTACTAATATAAACGACGCGGGAATTTGCTTCGAGTGAGATGTTTCCAGGAGATTAACGGTAGAATTCAGAATTATGTCTCAACATTGATACACATAGATATGTAAATGCTCTCTGCTAAGAATGGGTTAGTTAGCTCGAACCTTTACTTGCATTTGTAACGAGAGCACAGTGTAACGGAGACGTTTGTATGACTAAAACCGATGAAATATTTCATTGGATAGAATAATAAATAGCACCCTGACTAAACACCTGTTTAATCGCTCTGATGAAAAGCACAGATATTAACAAGACCGCTATAAACTCTGGCGGAGCTCCTCTCAAAGTGGTTTACACAGGTTGCAATTATTATAATCAAAATATGTATTTATACGAATGATGGCGATAATTTGTGAACATCAGATTTGATTAAATCGCTGCAAGAAGTTATCTATATATCTGCTGCAATGCTCAGGACCGATTGTTTATCAGGTGGAAGATGGAGGAGGAAACTGGAGCTGGAAACAAAGCGGGAAAACCTCCATGCGTCACTAGCGGCGGGAAGACAAAAGTTGCGCAACAGCAAAACGAGTGGACGTAGTAATATCAGAACCGTTAGGTCATCCCCTTTAATAATTTAACATCAATACATCAGCATTAAATACTGCACTTGATAGATTTCGACACTTAACTCGTTCGCATTGCAATCACGACGTGACTGCATTAAGAAGCACGGTCGTAATAACCACTAAAAGTTCACTTTCACATCGACAAGATGAAATTATGGAAAACAAATGAATAATTGAGTGTATCAACCGGTTAAATAAACAATGAATGTGCATCGATATGTGAGAAGACAGGAAAGGCTCTACCTTTTCCATTTTGCGAACATTTCTGTTTAAGCATTTGAACCTGTACATTACTTCCTCGCAGTTATTGTCATTTCCTGAACATTTCAGCAAATGGACTTAACAGGTTATGACACTCACCACTTCAAATATTCCTGGCTGTATTAAGTAAAAAAAAAAAAAAAAAAAACTGATTACAATACCAACGTTTGTCTTTCTGAACGAGTACAAAGCTCGTTACAATTACCATGGCCTGCGGGGCCCATCTCATCACACAAGACACATGGGTTTTAGCGCAAGGGGACCGCGATATAAGTGAAAAGAAAGTAGCAATCATGTAAATACGAGGCGACAGGTGGAAGGAATGGCCGCGATGGCCGTAATGGCGTCACCGAATGCTCCTTTGCTCGAGTGCAAAGAGGCACGCAGCGGCAAGCAAAGAGATGAGATCCCAGCCTCCCGCCGATTTAATGGCCTGGATATTGAAGCGAATTATAATTGTGTGATGCGTCTCCAGTCTGCAGAAAATCGTTTCTCAAACTGTCCCGGGTTAGATTTTGCGCGGCTATTTGAGATGTGGCCCGTGGGTGATGTTTGGTGACATATTGGTGTCAAGCAGCAGCAGGTATAGCATTTTAATTATGCTTTTCTTAACGTGTTGTTTTCTTTTCCAGCTTGGCGATTTATCTAATCCTGAACTGAGGATCCTGACGGATCAGCTAGAGCGGATCAGGCATGGCGGTAAGTTCGGCTTGATCTCCAAATTCTCGTCTTCTCTCGGTGCATGCTTTGAACATTTCTCCGTTAATTGATATTTGCTTTTAAAAACTGTCTGTATCGCTTTACTGTCATCTCCTGAATATCATCCGAATATTGAGAATCACACAATACGATATCTAATTAACTATCTTGCTATTTATGTTAACATTATGCCTCGCAAAGTAACTTGTAAGGGCACCAGAAGATTTCAGAAAGAATTCTTAGATTTTATGAGTCAATATTTCTAACAATAAATAGCAAGTAATATCGATAATATAAAAGCTATCGTTTGATATCAGCTGATAATTGATGACCACACTTACACTTTACGCTGACACCTGCAAAATTATTGTCTTTTTCGTGTTATTTACAATGTCTTTTACATGCGGCGTATATACGCGATGGCCAAAGCATGATTTATTGCAGGCAATAATTACATTCAATTTGTTTCAAGAAGTAGCTGTTTCGTACACGGCCGATCACATTCTCGGATTATCTAGCACACAGTGGAGCCCCCCAAAACAACCACCCAACCCCCGCCCCCCAAAACCCCCCCAAACTCCCCCGCCAAGGCACGTATACTTGTTTGCTGGCGGTGATCTCTCCATAATCCGCATTCACTCCAAATCACGACGCAACGAAACCAAGTCTTCGCATTTTACCCGCACAGAATCGGCAACAGAATCGCCCAATTAGAATCTTTCGAATAACGAATGGTGCAGATGACATTATACATTGATTTGCTTTGTTTTTCAAACACCATCAGATCAATTTCCTGCGCGAAATATTTCACTGATTTTCGTCCTTAACCTGTGTGTGTGTGTCATTTATCATTTCAGGCCAGGAAGTGGAAATCACGAGATTATCAATCCGAGGTCTGCTACCGGAAACGGATTACTACATGACCTACGACGGGTCGACGACGATGCCTGCTTGTCATGAGACCGTCACCTGGGTTATCCTGAACAAGCCGATCTACATCACAAAACAACAGGTAAGAACTACGAGGAACGGGCTACGAACAATAAACAACGGAGATACGTCTGAGTATGCACACTGCACACTGCACACTGCACACTGCTCACTGCTCACTGCACACTGCACACTGCACACTGCACACTGCACACTGCACACTGCACACTGCACACTGCACACTGCACACTGCACACTGCACACTGCACACTGCACACTGCACACTGCACACTGCACACTGCACACTGCACACTGCACACTGCACACTGCACACTGCACACTGCACACTGCACACTGCACACTGCACACTGCACACTGCACACTGCACACTGCACACTGCACACTGCACACTGCACACTGCACACTGCACACTGCACACTGCACACTGCACACTGCACACTGCACACTGCACACTGCACACTGCACACTGCACACTGCACACTGCACACTGCACACTGCACACTGCACACTGCACACTGCACACTGCACACTGCACACTGCACACTGCACACTGCACACTGCACACTGCACACTGCACACTGCACATTGCACACTGCACACTGCACACTGCACACTGAACACTGCACACTGCACACTGCACACTGCACACTGCACACTGCACACTGCACACTGCACACTGCACACTGCACACTGCACACTGCACACTGCACACTGCACACAGCACACTGCACACTGCACACTGCACACTGCACACTGCACACTGCACACTGCACACTGCACACTGCACAGTAAACACTGAACACACTATAACCGGACACTTCACGCTAAAAACTGCTTCCCTGACAAAAACGTGAATTGCCGGCACCGAAACCGGCACCAAGACCGGCACCGAAGCCGGCACCGAAACCGGCACCGAAACCGGCACCGAAACCGGCACCGCCAAGAAAGATGGCGTGCCAGGGCAACATCGACACAAGAACCGTCACTGACAATAACAATACTCCAAAGACATCTGCGTGTTTCGCCATGTCAAAAAAAAAATGTAAATGAAGATCATGCTTTCTGGCCATCAATTTTCCCTGGGCCAATTCAAATCAGATATATTCAATGAATTCGCACCGATGCGTGCTCTAGACTATCGACGTCGCCCATTCCGTCCGGCCGGCGCGCAATTTCCACAATCGCCAATCCAAGTCGCCGGGCGGCACTATTTATGATTGAGGAGGACGCTTTGATGACCCCTCGTGCACAAGACACTTATCAAGCGGCATCTACGCCCGCGTGAAGCAAACACTCGCAAAGACAGTAAGACAGTAATACACAAATACAGTAATAATAATAAGCTACTATTTGCTTGTAATTTGCAATGTGTTCTAAGGTGAAAGACCGTCGGCCTGTCATTTATAACTCGGAGCTTTGCCGGATTTCCTTTGCATGTGTGCAAGAAAGCCGTGAATAATCAGAGCCGAGCTGAGCGACCGAGCGGGCAGAACGGCGGGCAGAACGGCGGGCAGAACGGCGGGCAGAACGGCAGACCGAAATACTACAATATATTTATTACGGCTATTCGGGAAATACCGTAATCCGAGTTTGATCCACTCGAGATAGGTATAGCACGTGGCTGCTGTCCATGCCCCGTACTAAAATAATAACCAGCCACTTCGTACACCAGCACGAATCCCAAACAAAACCTGCAGTAGACTTTCTTCCGCGAATTCTTAATTGCCCTAGTTTCATTCACCCCCCCCCCCCCCAACCCCCCACCACGACCACAGCCCACGAGCAAAAAAAATGAACATCGAATTAGTTCTTACTCGCAAAGAAACCCGCGTGTAAAACACGATTACCTTGAATGCACATCGAAAAGAATTCGGTCGTCAAAATTTGTGTCGCGGAATTGATTGGCGTTAAGCAAATGAACAACTCGGCCACTTGGTGCTGTAGCGTCGGCGGGCGCGCTGGCGGCAAGCAGCCACTTCCGGAAAGCACACACGGTGGTTCCGGGAACACATTCACCGCGGCTCGCGGCGCCCCCCCCCCCCCGCCCCGCCCCCACCCACTCCTCCGCCCCCCAGCCCACCCCACCAACCACCATGGGAATCTTGGCGGGGAAAAGGTGTCGGCGCTAAACACTCGAGAAAGATTCCCATCCGTGATGAGCAGAGAGCGAGAGAGCGAGAGAGAGCAGGATGAGACGGGGGAGAGGCGGGAGGAGCAGAGAGCTGCTGGAGACGAGACGAGACGACCGTGTGTAAGCCAGTGTGGTTGTCGGATCGCTCAGCGCTAAGCCGATTACTGGATTTGAGCCACCCCCGCGCCCCCACCCGCCGCCCACCTTCCGTACAAACCCCCAAAAACCCCGTAGCTAGTCCCACGGATCATGGCACTTCTCTCTCCCCCCCCCCCACACCTCGCTCAATCCTCTCGCCCTCTCTATCTATCTGCTCTCAACATGGTAGAGAAATCTAATTAATTGCTTGAGGCTGAATTCGTCTGAAAATCACCATGTGGCCGACCACCTTTCACCTAAGGTCTAAGATTCGTTTGCCGGCGCAATGCGTCTGTCTCTGGTTCCGTTGCCACGTGGCAGTCGAAACCGCGAAACTGACCCGTGTGTGCCGGTTCAACGTGCTCCCCTTGGTGCTCCCCTTGGTGCTCCCCTTGGTGCTCTCCTTGGTGCTCCCCTTGGTGCTCCCCTTGGTGCACCCCTTGGTGCTCCCCTTGGTGCTCCCCTTGGTGCTCCCCTTGGTGCTCCCCTTGGTGCTCTCCTTGGTGCTCCCCTTGGTGCTCCCCTTGGTGCTCCCCTTGGTGCTCCCCTTGGTGCTCCCCTTGGTGCTCCCCTTGGTGCTCCCCTTGGTGCTCCCCTTGGTGCTCTCACAACTCGTGTAAGGAACTCGTGTAACGAACTCGTGTAACGAACGCTTTTAACGAACGATTTTAACGAACGCGTGTAACGAACGCTTTTAACGAACGCTTTTAACGAACGCTTGTAACGAACGCTTTTAACGAACTCTTTTAACGAACGCTTAACGAACGCTTTTAACGAACGCTTTTAACGAACGCGTGTGTTCGTTGCGCGCTTTGCGCGAGTAGCCAGTCCGGGAAAGTGTAGCCGTAAAAGTGTCGTTTGCACTTGGGCAAGTGGCAAGTGGCAAGTGGCAAGTGGCAAGTGGGGGGGAAAATAATCAATCGGCAAATATCTCTTGAGTTTAATCGGCGTCGCAAGTTCGGTGTCGCGTGATCGCAGTACGGCTAATGGCCGTTATAATTATCATCACTTACTGCCTAGCACTGTGGCGAGAACGAATCAATTTTCAGTTTTGTCAAACTTTATTTAATTAAGTTAACACTAAGTTTTAATCTGTCTGTGAGAATAAATTGAGGGGAAGTTGAGCAAAAGTTCAGATTTGAAAATTAAGTGTTTGGCATGGGTAACGAAAACTTGAAATTATATTTTCATAAATAAAACAGCAGATATATAACGGCGGTGTTTGCGCCCGGGGGTGGGCGCCAAGGGGCCCACGGAACCCCCGCGGAACCCCCGCGGAACCCCCGTGGAACCCCCGTGGAACCCCCCATCGGCGACAACCGAGTTCCCATGCGGATTCCTAGCCGCGTATTGCTGCAGCTACCGGCGTTCACCGGAAAGTTATGGATGCCAGGCAAATTAGCACCTGTTCAGATGCTAGTTAGAAAGATTTTGAATAATTACGACAGGAACCTTAATTAGTGTCCTTTACAGTTTACGCCTAATTGGTGGCTAATTTATAAGAAGACCCAGTTCAGCGCGATTATTTTTTTTAGCGTGCTAAATCTCACGGTATTTATTGACATCGTTTCTGCAGCAAAATTTTTAATGCGTAGGATTAAAAACATGATCAATGATCAAAATTCAAAATATGTTCTTTCTCGAGCAGTTTCTCAGCTATTCGTCGGGGGGAAAAGATTTCAATCAAATAATTATCAATAAAACAGGTGCACGATGGAGAGTGTTGAAATCTCAATGCGGATCTATTGTTGAGTGGTTGGTGGGGGGTGGGTGGTAGGGGGTGGGTAAGGGGGTGGGTAAGGGGGTCGGCGCTCGTCGTGGTCGGCTGCAGGACGCTCTTAAAAAGGGAGGAAGGAAACTCGAGCAAATGAGAGGGCGAGAGAGGAAAAATGGGAATGTTTTATGAGAGTGAGGGTGAAAGAGAATGCTAACTGTTTAATGTAAATAGCGTGTTCTAGTTGATTGGCGATCTTGTCTTGTAATTAGCCTGTACTACACTTCCACTCGTGCTACTACACGATCGAAATACATCGCCGCTGCCCCCAACTTGGCGAGCCCGCGCCCCCGGCAAACCTGCCCGCGCCCCCTGCCCGGGCAGGTGCCCGCACCCCCCAAAACCACAATCCCCTCTAGTCCCTTTCCTAGTCCCAAGTCCCTAGTTCCCAGTCCCTATGTCCCTATGTCCCTAGTTCCTAGTTCCTAGTCCCTAGTCCCTAGTTCCTAGTTGCTAGTTCCTAGTCCCAAGTCCCTTGTTCCCAGTCCCTATGTCCCTATGTCCCTAGTTCCTAGTCTCTAGTCTCAGTAGCCATAGTTTCCCAGGCCCCATGGCCCCATAGTCACCAGAATCCATGTAACCCTAGTATCTCCTAGTATCTCCTAGTATCTCCTAGTATCTCCTAGTATCTCCTAGTATCTCCTAGTATCTCCTAGTATCTCCTAGTATCTCCTAGTATCTCCTTGTATCTCTTAGTATCTCCTAGTATCTCCTAGTATCTCCTAGTATTTCCTAGTATCTCCTTGTACCTAGTCACAGCCCTCGTGCCCTGTTGCCAAGTTCCCATAGTCATCCCCACGTCTCCCCCCCCCCCCCCCCCAAAGCACCGGTTCGCCAGCCCTCCAACCCAAGCGATGTGGCCATTTTCATTATGTTTTCCGACACCTGGGACAGTATACGTGGATCTAGTTGCGGACCAGAAGCATTTCCAAACTTTTCTTAGTCATTTTCCACCTCATTCCTCAACTGAAAACTAAACTCGGCGTAAGAAAATTTAAATGCGCTCTTTGTTGACTAAAGATCAAATTTATTAGAAAATTCGTTTAAAGAATAGAGGGTATGTAAAGATCTCAACATATGGCGCAAGATCCTTATTACCATAAATCAAATTAATTCGAAAGGCAATAGGGATTTTTCTTTTAATCTAGTTCAGTATGGAAATCGATGAAAAATATTTAGCTGGGTGACATTTTTCAAAGGCTATCGAGGTATCAGTGTGAGCTGTAAGCAGTAAGCAGTGAGCAGTAGGCAGAGTTAGCAGTGAGTAGTTGGTAGTAAGCAGTAAGCAGTAAGAAGTTAAAAGTAAGCAGTAAACAGTAAACAGGGAGCAGTAAACAGGGAGCAGGGAGTGGTGAGCAAGGAACGCTGGGCGACGTTTAGCGGTACGCCTAGTAGAAACATCATAACGCAAATGCCACGGCAATCAATTCAATAGGGAAGGATCAGTAAATCACGTCCATTGTGGAAATAAAACAACCCTTCAGGTACAACTCGAGGCACGCCACCCTCTCTTGGCCTCCATTCAGTCACCTAGCCAAACTTGGCCGCAGGCAAACATGTGAGCCAAGGAAATCTATTCGCAGTTCACAGTTCACAGTTCACAGTTCACAGTTCACAGTCTATACAGTCTATACAGTGTACACTGTAAATTCACACCCAACTAGAACTAAGCGGCAAATCGCATTTTAAGAGATTTTTCCATGAGATTACGATGAATTGATTCCATATCTCAAATTTGAATATTCTCATGGGGATGGCAAAGTATAGCTGACTTGTATTTTTAGTAAAGTTGTTCACGATTCTGGCCAAGGATGCATGCATGCGTTCCTTCGATTTATAATGGCCTTGAGAGCATAAAATAACTGGTTAACTGGCAAAGTTAGTACAAGGGTTTCATATTTTCTAATATTTTATCCAATGTGTGTGCTTGGGGTCCTGTGAAAGTCTTCGAGCCCCCTTTGCCGCTGGAAAAGCGAAGGGAGAGCGGAGGAAAAACTAAATGAACGAACGAACGAACATGGCGCACTTGGCAAGCTAATTTTTTCAGTCTCACGAAAGAGTGATCCATTGAAACATGCTGAGATTAATTTAAAGATCAGTTAAATTTAAAACAAACATCGTGAAAGACTTTGCGTGACTTAACAAGGAAAAACAAACATTCGGGGCATAACCGAAGAAGGAAAACCTACGACGAACTGCTCGGTTTTGGAATAGGGCAGATAAATTGGCGGGTGGATTTTTTTCTTTTGCATAAAAGCAAACATGCTCGATATAATATTAAGATAAAAATAACGTTGATAATAATTCGATACTGAGAGTATTATAAGAGCGTCATAAAATAATTAGGAAACTAAATAAGACTCCATTCTTCTTCACTCATTTCAGGAAGTGTAAATTAGTAATGGAAGCGAACCTGATTAAAAAAGGTTCTTTGTGGCAAATCTAGCTTAATCCAAATCTCATGCAATTGCTCTTTCTGCTCTTTATTCTAATTACCAGCAATAAATCGAAGAAAAAAACGAGCTTTGTAGTAATTCAAAGATTGTATATTCGAGGAGAAGATCAACCGAATACCATTAAGACCTTAATTGGAAATGGAAATTGAAATCATTTAAGCTTTCCGTAACCAAATAGTGGGTACATACAATAAAATGTATTATTACTTTCAAAAGATCGCACACATTTGATGAAATATTGTGTGTTGAGCGTTTTCATCGGTGATATCCGTGATAGTCTGTTCACTTACACACATTCGGGTAAAACAAAGTACTAGCTACGAGCGCATTGTACACTTTCCACCAGTGTATAAGACTTTCATTATGCATATTTAGGCCACGTTTTTCTAAGGCTCTATCAGATAACAAAGTCAAGGAAAAGATATTTCACATTTACGTTTCCCCTTGCCTCCCACACGCGTCCTATCCCCTTGTCTTTATCATCAGCCCTATTCCTCGCTTCCTGCTACCGCCGCCGCCGCCACCGCCGCCGCCACCGCCGCCACCGCCGCCGCCGCCGCCGCCGCCGCCGCCGCCGCCACCGCCGACGCCACCGGCAAAGAAATATTTCCCACAGATTTATGCACACACTTCCGGATCTTGTCTCGGCGAATCGTAATAAATGTTAAGAATTACAGGTTTATTATCCTGAGCTTCCATGAAAAATAAAAAAAAATCATTTTTTTGTTTCTCGTTTCATAGTTTTTATTTCACACATAAAAAATACGTTAGATCGCCAAATTCTGGCCGCACGAACTTTTGCACTGCCAACCTAAAACACCAGACGTAAATATATTTTCGCAAACAGTTCGTCAGCTGACAACGCACACCCGCGACACCGCGACACCCGCGACACCGCGACACCCGCGACACCGCAACACCCGCGACACCCGCGACACTCGCGACACCCGCGACACCCGCGACACCCGCGACACCCGCGACACCCGCTGAAAACGCGCCGAATTTCGAGCCCCGCTTCGGTTCACATTTTCACAATGGAGTGTAATAGATTTTCTTTCCGTGACGCGAGTCTATTTTCACAGACGCTCGCTTGCTTCTAGCCCCAGCCCTGTGTTCTCTTTTAGGGCTGATCGCTTTGTCATCATTCATTTGGCTAGCGCGAGGCCAGCATGTAATAACATCATCACCCAGATAAAGATAACCTCCTGCCAGGCGGGCTGTATTGCCGGACTAGCACATGTTAATTAACTCAAGTCTACAGCCCGACGAACCCACCCACAACCACCCACAACCACCCACAACCACCCACCCAACACACCCTATGCACAAGATTCAAGTGGGGAACCCATAAATAAGTGTATATATACGAAGGGTTATCTATGCCAAATTATATAGGGCCAAGGCACGCATATTATAGCAACTATGCCATCTCATTTAAGAGATTGCATTTTATTTTTTCGTTGTTGTTAATACCTGTTTGTTTTAAATGCTGTCTTGTGCCGTCAAGTCATCAAATTATTTCTTATCAACGTTAAAAAGAAGCTCGGAGTGAAAACAGAGTTACAAGTGATATTAAGATCTAAATAAGGGTCGTGTAAATGGTAGAAGATACGCGTGTAGATATCTGAGAATCCCAACTCATTTCTGAACTGGCAAGAAAAAAGTTTTTAATAGCTATTTATTTAAAATAGCATCTTATTTCGTAAGTCAAAGATAAGAAGTAACTCTGAGTGGAAAACAGGTATACAAGTGATATTTACTTTTAAGGGGTGGATATGTTAATATTTGCAATGGAAATCCCTTCCCAGATCCGTTCCATTCCACCGTTTGAGAAGGAAAGAAGGAAAGAACCTTTTGTTTGTGTTCGAAAGTTGAGAAACTGGGACTGTTAGCGATCTGCTAATATCATCGACAGATGATGAGACTTTCTTTCCTCTGCCTCTTGATTGGACACCCTCCCCCTACCACTGCCCCATCACAATATCCGCCCATCGTCCAAACAGAACCCCTATCCTCAACCCCGATACCAATTGTCATTTATACGTGTTGAAAATAAATGTGGCCATTTTGGGTGAAATCGCTTAACTCCGAAAATCTTAGAGCTTTTTTAGAAATTATTTTATATGTTTCGATAAAGTTTATCCCAATAAAGTGACAAAATAATACACGTGAAATTTACGCAGAACTCAAATATTCCGAACTGGTTTGCTTCGATTGAAGCCCATGAAAATTACTGTAGCTACCCCGAGATGCAACCACACGCAACCCACAAGTTGACCCAACACCTACAAATCAACGGAAAATAGCTTTATTAGCGACGGCTTATCCGAGAAGGCGATATAAAGCATCACTCAAAGAGGTGCATAGAACGTTTGAGGTTGATAAATGCCTTAGAAATGAGCATTAAACCAGCGCCCCACAACGCAACCCGCAGACCAAATTGGCCTGGCACCTCCTTTTAGACATCGACACGGATAAAGCTCTATTATTGACAGCATACTCGTGAAGGTTGGATGGTGAACCTCTCAAAAATGTGCATAAAAAGTATTCTAGTGATAGAATTCCTAGAAATTAGAATTCCACATCATCCCTGCAATCAATCCGCAGAGCAAATTTGCCTGGCACCTCTACATCGACGAGAATATTAGAATATTGGCAGTATATTTGTGAAGTTAAGATAAAACACCTGCCAAAGATGTGCACGTAATTTGAACTGTTGATAAAATTCCCTGGAAGTGAACATTTTAACATCGCGCCTAAACGCAACCAGCAGAACAATTTAACCCGGCACCTCTTTATGTAATTATTTCGTCGTCTGCAATAATTATGTCTGTTATTTTTTCATTCATGTTTGCATGAAAATAAAATATTCCGTTCTTTACCGGCCATTTCTCTTGGCAAATACTATGGCAGAGTAACTCATAAGTAGCAACATTGCAATGGCTCTACGGTCGCTGAGATAACTGTCTCGTCGATGCTCTTTCATTTGTGGCACGAGCAAAATGGATGATGGAAGATGGTTGTGTTTATCGCATCGCAATGGCTTCGACTGCCTTTAGTGCACAACAATAGACACATAATTGGACTACCAATTGTGTGCAATTGTTTGCTTTCAATTGATGTGATTTGGTTTGATGTGATTTGATTGCAGTTTGGAATTCGGACGGGCAAGGCCAGCTGTTTTTAGTTCAGCACGAACCACTGCACATCGACGTTAATTACACACTGATCATTAAATTCCCGAGCGTTTTAAAACAATACACCCGTGATTTGTCAGAAATACTAAGTCATCTTACATTTTCCCATTCAAAATATATGAACACAAACAGTGATGTACTACATACCTGAAGGCAATTTCAACATTTTCCGTTTCGTTATTACAACCCTGTCATTTTTTGGGAGCCTTGGCAAGATGTGTTGAAGATAATCAGACGATAAGAGAAACAGAGTAAAGAAATTGATCAAATTATAAGTTTGGCTAAAAATTTAAATGATCCTTTCATCTCAGATTGGTGTCTGGTCACTTTTCCAATTGTTTTAAACCTCATGGCCTCAATTCACGGTTTTCTGACAAAATTTACTGAAACATTGAGTAACTAGCGTGACGCGTGTGACCTACAAATACCCGAGCTAATTCGTCAAGCATTTCACATAAATCTTAGTGAAAAAACTCGTATGTGTCTTCAATATGCCAACATGGTGGGTGTTTCCATCCATCGGGGAGGTCAAAAGGAGGTTTCTTCTATAAAAAAAATCAATTTGACAGATGCGTATCTTCGAGTAGTTGCCAGCGTGTTTTCCCAATTCTTGAGAAAAGGTTCTAATGGCGCGTATCTCAATAGAAACCCACCGGACTTAAACTTGGTCTAGCGCACTCACGCGTGGACTTGTGACCTTTCCTCGTGAACGTTCATTCCGTGATTCATTTTGAGCAGCTACAGCAAGGTTAACAAGCGAGTGACTGCTTTGTGTTACAGCAAGGTGTGACAAGCGAGTGACTGCTTTGTGTTACAGCAAGGTTTAACAAGCGAGTGACTGCTTTGTGTTACAGCAATGTTTAACAAGCGAGTGACTGCTTTGTGTTACAGCAAGGTTCGAGTGACTGCTCTGTGTTACAGCAAGGTTTAACAAGCGAGTGACTGCTTTGTGTTACAGCAAGGTTTAACAAGCGAGTGACTGCTTTGTGTTACAGCAAGGTTTAACAAGCGAGTGACTGCTTTGTGTTACAGCAAGGTTTAACAAGCGAGTGACTGCTTTGTGTTGCAGCAAGGTTTAACAAGCGAGTGACTGCTTTGTGTTACAGCAAGGTGTGACAAGCGAGTGACTGCTTTGTGTTGCAGCAAGGTTTAACAAGCGAGTGACTGCTTTGTGTTACAGCAAGGTGTGACAAGCGAGTGACTGCTTTGTGTTACAGCAAGGTGTGACAAGCGAGTGACTGCTTTGTAATACAGCAAGGTTTAACAAGCGAGTGACTGCTTTGTGTTACAGCAAGGTTTAACAAGCGAGTGACTGCTTTGTGTTACAGCAAGGTTTAACAAGCGAGTGACTGCTTTGTGTTACAGCAAGGTTTAACAAGCGAGTGACTGCTTTGTGTTGCAGCAAGGTTTAACAAGCGAGTGACTGCTTTGTGTTACAGCAAGGTGTGACAAGCGAGTGACTGCTTTGTGTTGCAGCAAGGTTTAACAAGCGAGTGACTGCTTTGTGTTACAGCAAGGTGTGACAAGCGAGTGACTGCTTTGTGTTGCAGCAAGGTTTAACAAGCGAGTGACTGCTTTGTGTTACAGCAAGGTGTGACAAGCGAGTGACTGCTTTGTGTTACAGCAAGGTTTAACAAGCGAGTGACTGCTTTGTGTTACAGCAAGGTTTAACAAGCGAGTGACTGCTTTGTGTTACAGCAGGGTGTGACAAGCGAGTGACTGCTTTGTGTTGCAGCAAGGTTTAACAAGCGAGTGACTGCTTTGTGTTACAGCAAGGTGTGACAAGCGAGTGACTGCTTTGTGTTGCAGCAAGGTTTAACAAGCGAGTGACTGCTTTGTGTTACAGCAAGGTGTGACAAGCGAGTGACTGCTTTGTGTTACAGCAAGGTTTAACAAGCGAGTGACTGCTTTGTGTTACAGCAAGGTTTAACAAGCGAGTGACTGCTTTGTGTTGCAGCAAGGTTTAACAAGCGAGTGACTGCTTTGTGTTACAGCAAGGTTTAACAAGCGAGTGACTGCTTTGTGTTACAGCTAGGTTTAACAAGCGAGTGACTGCTTTGTGTTACAGCAAGGTTTAACAAGCGAGTGACTGCTTTGTGTTACAGCAAGGTTTAACAAGCGAGTGACTGCTTTGTGTTACAGCAAGGTTTAACAAGCGAGTGACTGCTTTGTGTTACAGCAAGGCTTAACAAGCGAGTGACTGCTTTGTGTTGCAGCAAGGTTTAACAAGCGAGTGACTGCTTTGTGTTACAGCAAGGTTTAACAAGCGAGTGACTGCTTTGTGTTACAGCAAGGTTTAACAAGCGAGTGACCGCTTTGTGTTACAGCAAGGTTTAACAAGCGAGTGACTGCTTTGTGTTGCAGCAAGGTTTGAGTGACTGCTTTGTGTTACAGCTTCACGCGTTGCGTCGCTTGATGCAGGGAGATGGGAAGCATCCGAAGGCTCCATTGGGCAACAACTATCGGCCGCCGCAACCATTACACCATCGGCCTGTCAGGACCAACATCGACTTCAGCACCAAGCAGGTAACTGTCACTTGACAGCCACTGTCACTGTCACTTGCCAGTCATACTACCTAATTACACCGCCGGCTTGTTTTTCGCAGAAAGCAGATAGCTTTCGCTTGCCAGTCTCTGTCAGAATCTCAGTAGTATCGCTCAATCCTTTCTGTTACACCATCGGCCAATCAGAATAAACGCTGACTTCAGGAATAAGCATTTGTCATTTTGTCACACTCATTATTGCGATCACATTACAGTCAAGCAGTCACTCTAAGGGCCACAGTCACAGCAACAGCCACGTCCACGGCGAACAAGTCATATTATTATTATTATTATTATAAGTATGTGATGTGATCATTATTAGTTTACAAACTCCGTCAGAGTCAAACACTCAAGAGGCTTTTGTAATCGAGACTTGCGCCAACCACTTCGCAGTGACAATATAATAAATCCATCGTTAGACACACAAGTTATCAAACTAGTTTGCTTCTATTGGGAATTTCCCATGATTAAATAATTGCGATTCAATATAATTGGATGAAACTTTTCCGACATATTTTTCTTTTATTTGTATTTGTGGAAAAACTTTCAGTTAATAACGTGGTAGCAAAAACCAAATTCCAATCAACGAGCAGGGATAAGTAGTATTGATAAAAGTTTTATGGCGTAGTTAAAAATTTCCATCGTGCTTATTGGGCTAAAAATACACAGATATACGCACAGCGGCGTCGTATACCGTCAACGCTACCACCCGTCATCATTTCACATTTAACAAACATTTTCTGCAACGCGTTTTATGCCCACAAAATAGATCACAATCTCTCTATATTGCATCACATCCAGTGCATCGCTCTGTGCTCTGTGCTCGGTGCTTTGCGTGTACGCTACTTTGCGTTGCCGTGGCGTAGACCCTGCTGATGTGTGCTTCTACAACGGCTACATTGTGACTGCGCTAAATGCTACGTGCCCATCCTTCCGTTTGTTCTCGCTCCCCTTCCCGGCACACGCTCATCGTTTATCTCTCTTCATCCCGAATTCCCGACAGGAATACATTCTCTATGACATCACTTCACTGCATTAGGACCGGCAGTAGGACCGCGGATGCCAGCGCTCTGTATAAACATTCGCGTCTACTCAAAACAATTAAACGTATATTAATTTACTTCAAACGTGTTTTTAGACTAGCTCAAGTGGCTGGTAACTGCAACATGCGCGTGCATTTCCAATTACCAGTTCTTATTTCGTGCAACCTTTTCGAGCTGCATTTTCCTAGACTGGAGATCAAATCCAACAACATTATCGATGAGGGTTGGTTGGGTCACCCCGAGAATGCCACTCAGCTAACACAATAAAATGTGAAAGCATTGACATCAAGCTACTAAATAATAGAAAATTCCTCTTTCGGTGGCTGGAAAATAAAATGAGAACTGACCCGTGCCTGTCTGGCTGGTCACTTTTCTAAAAAATTTCACGCCTAGGCCACGACTAAATTGCCTTCTCGGCGCAATTTTTGGCGAATGTGTTGTGAAAATATTGAGCAGAATTTCAAGAAACTTGGCGTGTAGCGAAGATCGATCGAAAGCCTCAAATAAACCGTATAAAAAACACAGGGGACAAAATCAAGTCATTTTCATAAGCTAAGGTAAAGCAATGGGTTTCGGCGGGTTTTGATTCTTAAGATTGACAGTTCACAATCATAAACATGAGTTTTAAGTGCGTTGAGTTGTAAGTGCGTTGAGTTGTTAGTGCGTTTAAGTTGTTAGTGCGTTGAGTTTTTACTTCGTTGAGTTATTAGTGCGTTGAGTTATTATTGTGTTGGGTTGTTAGTGAGTTAAGTTGTTATTGCGGTGAGTTGTTATTGCGGTGAGTTGTTATTGTGATGAGTTGTTAGTGCGTTAAGTTGTTAGTGCGTTGAGTTGTAGTGCAGTACTTTTTGCTTTTTTGTTCAAGGGACCCGGAAACTGGAAATTTTAATTTTTGTACTTTTTCCGTTTATTTTTTATTAAATTATTTATTACTGGATGCGATACTCGATAGTAATTAGAACCTACTAGATGTATTTTAGTAAGCCAATGCGTTCTCTGATTTCCCTGAATTGCTAGTGGGAACATTTTGTTTCAAAATTTCGAACGCGGTTATCTCAGCTCAACATTTTCTTCCATAAATGCCCTTTTTTCTAAGGAATTTCTCGACCGAATTCACGGATTTCTAAATTTTGATGTCTTGCATTAATTGTTTCATACTTTAAAATAGAGGTTATGGGATATTGTTTAGTTAAGTGAATTATGAATTTCCTTACCGAAAATTCTGTTTTTTATTGTTGTTTTTGTACTATACCTAAATAAACTATTTTTTAATGTTTATTTCTATTTGTGTGAAAAGGTTTCTTAGGTGTCCCTAATGTATTTAAGACTTATCGGCTTGGCAACTATTATAATATGGGACATTTATTTGCCAAATTTAAAATGGGAAGCATTGGAGGTTCCGGGTCTCTTTAATTCCCGCTCTTTCATGGCGACGAGGAGCTGGATGGGGATCAGGATCAGAATAAATATCAGTATCGGAATTGAGATCAGGAACAGGATCAGGAACAGTAACATTTAAACAGGATCAGTGACAGAAACATTAACAGGAACAGAAACAGAAGGATCAGTAACTGAAACATAAACAGGATCTGTCACAGGAAGAGCAACAGGAAAAGAAACAGTAACATAAACAGGATCAGTAACAGACACAGAACCAAAATCAGTTACAGAAACAGGATCGGTAACAGAAAGAGCAACAGGAAAAGAAACAGTAACATAACAGGATCAGTAACAGACACAGAACCAAAATCAGCTACAGAAACAGGATCGGTAACAGAAAGAGCAACAGGAAAAAGTGTCGCACAGCATCAGCAACAGGAGCATCACAAGGAGGATAGTACCGCGTGCAAGACTATCGCAAGCTTTCGTTCATCAAGTGCGACAGGATTCGATTATTCGTGGCCACCTCGTTTACTACCCGCGCTGTAAAGCGACAATAATAAATAGTTAGTAGCCCTAAAGTATCTTTCTTCTCGCCGCGGGCGAGGACAAGTTGCTTTCGCCGTTTTATCGCCCGCCTGGCTAAAAGGTGACACTTTTTATGAAACGAAAGTTAGTAGCCACAACTCAAATAGGCCCTAATCTCGGGTCCATGGCGTCGAGACGGTGGAATCACAGGGGCGGGTGTGTGTGTGTGTGTGTGTGCGTGTACAAAGTTATTGCTGGTAGTAAATTACTCTTCGGTAATAAAATCTGGACGTATGTCATCTATGTCTGCGCTTACTTTCACAATTACACGGCGCTCCAGTGAGACCACGGTGTTCCCCGGAGAAATAGGATTGAATCAGAAATTACGGCCGCGTCTACAACTCCAGACTCGAAATTTGCCGATTGCCCAGGAAAAACTAAGGCAGACCACATTATTTACAAAGAAGTGAACTTGACTATTTACACATTTGTTTGCTTCCTGTTTGTATTGTGTTGCTATTTAATGTTTACCGTTTAACAAAAGTACAATTCGTTTACTCTTTGTAATTGCTCGTGCGCGAGTAGCCAGGCGTTAAAGTTGCGAAGAATTTAAATCTATGACCGGTGTTTCAACACAAAAACAAGGTGGGCTAGTGGGTCACACATATCCACCCCCGCCCACCCACACCAACCCTTCCTACGCACACAACCGCGGTCGCTCCGTACGCTCATGTCACATGGCTCACCCCGAATGCGAAATAGTATTTAACACAGCATCCAGCATCCAGCATCCAGAGTACAGAGTACTGAGAGAGAGAGAGAGAGAGAGAGAGAGAGAGAGAGAGAGAGTGAGAGACAGAGTAGAGGGTAGTATTTGCAGAGTGACACGACAATCTAGAAAGATAATCTCTTGCAATTCGACCATGATTGATTCATAGCGACGAGTTTCACATGTCAATAAATACCGAAACATCGATTTAATTAAGCCTGAGGTTAAAATCCGCGGCAGCCTTTAGCCTTTATCAATTGGCCAAAAGTGTGAGGGATTATGAGTGAGTAACTAGATTTGTAAATCCGACGACTCGAGCCTTCCCCCCCCCCCCCACCACCGCGGCCACACAGCCCCCCGGTCCTCCAAAAAGCACATCCATACAGCCAGGCAAAACACGACCACTGGCTGGCCCGCCGCCGCCGCCGCCGCCGCCGCCGCCGCCTTGCGACCACGTTATGATTATCATCCCCAACCTCACCACCCCCACCGCCCCCCACCGCCCCCCACCACCCACCGTGTATGTGACTGTCTCAACATCGCGCGAGTGCAATTCAAAATTACATCCTGTCTGAAGAGGTTCCAATGCCATTAAAAACCGTTTATATCCTGTAATTTTTTACTGTTATCATCCCTGTTATGCTGTGGCATATTTTCTCCTCAAATGAAACTTCTACGAAATCATATAAAATTTTACGGAAGGATTTTTAAAGATGAATTTTTATTAGATACATAGATACTCGTTTAGAGATAGCTGGTGGTTTTAAATGAAATTATACACGTCACGTGACAGCTAGTGCGCCGGCCTTTTTTCCGAGGCTTGACTTCTTTTTCAAGTGCGTCTTTCCCAACCGCTTTTTGGGAAATTTGATGGGAATGAAACGAAGTTTTCGCATTAGACTGGTGTGGTTCTGAAAATGTTGTCTTTCGCTAAATGCATGCGTATTAAGTGAAATGTAAAATGTAAAATGTGAAATGTGACTTTGTTTGCTTGCAGGGCGGGAAGTACTGCGCCAGCATGTACCGAGAAGTTTACTACAAAGGTAATTATAATAAAACTTTCTCATACCCCTATTTAAGTAAGCTTTTAGGTAATTTAACATTAATCGCACTTCCTTATGGTCGAAGCGTCGTCAAAGGCAATCTTGAATACAGTGACCTGTCTTTCAATAATAAAAAAAATAATACTCGCAGCAGTAAACGAAGAAAATGATAAAATACTGATAAGTAATATTGGTAGAAACTGGGCATTAAAAACCCTCCCCTAAAATGGCCTCGCTACATTTATGAGCACTTACTGCGACATGGTTTCGATTAAACATCACATTATTATTATTCCTACCGGCGATGGTGTGGAAAAATCACACCTTGGCCACCCTTTTAGGTGTCATCTCTCATTCCGAGCAGCTAGGAGACAGCTTCCTGTTCATAACGGGCTGTTGTGTTCAATTAATGGTGGATTTATAGATTTCATAGATTGCAAACTAGGGCATTTTTAACGAACGCCACCAGATTTCGAGCCCGTTCAGTGAAAAACTTCTACGCGAGAGCGGGCGACCTATTTCGAATGTAAAGTAAACATTCCCAGCGGACCAAAATATCATGCTTTCGGCTATTTACATAAAATATAGTCCAAATCTCAATTAAAATCGTCACCGAACAGGCGGGGTAAATTTGTGATGATATTCACATCAATGCTAGATCGATTAATAAAATATAATTATGTGTGTAGGAGTAGTGTGTATGGGCATGTATTCGGTATTATATTGTAATAATTGGCTGGACACAGAAAGCAGCCCGGCGGCGGCGAAGTCGAAATGCTGCTGCTGCTGATCATCATCACATGTGATCATTATATATTGCTAAATGTCATCAACGTGCTGCTCGATAATCACAGGTTGATCATTAGAGACGCTTCGACAGAGATCGCCTGTAACACCCTGCCAGTTACAGCCTAGAACAGCCGCTTAATGCATAGCTCCTCCACAAATTATCGCACGCTCATCTTCGATTGCAATGGAAATTGATAGAAAATGCAACAAAGGCTCCATTTTTCTGTGAAAAATGCAGAAAGATATTTTCTTTCTTTGTGCCAGTAGGAGAACTGCGTATACAGCCTGCCGCTTACTGCAATGGCCCTTCACAAATTATCGCACACGCCTTTTCGATTGCAATGGAAATTGACGGGAATCATAGAAAAGGCCACATTTTCTGTAGACTATGCAGAGTTTGTATTTTTTTCTTGTTTGAGTGACTGCAGGAACTGACGATACAGCCGACTCATGACTTTGTCCCATCTTTTCTTTCCAGCCAACAACTGGAAACAGCATTGAACCTAAGAATCGTTAGTACATATATTGTGAATTATTATCTTCTGCAAAGAAAAAAAGCAAGACATCCTACCTTAATACGTCATCAAATGGAAGAATTTTAATTTCATTGTTGACAATCAATTGGGAAACTAAAACTTCCATGGAAGAAAACGGAGAAGAAAATGTTTATGGCGTGGTCGACACTATTCATATCACGTTGAGCACTATGAGACGTGCAGCTCGATGTTGTTTAGGGATTAGAAAGTGCACCAGGACTTGGGCAGCGCTCGGGAGCGCAGGGCAGCGCTCGGCAGCGCTCGGCAGCGCAAATACCTGTATCTCGTGTGTTATTCTTATATAAGTGGAAAGATATAAGGACTCAGGTGCAATGCAAAGATTGCTTCCCTTACTGAGCTGAAAAATTGATGATGCAAGAACGACTACTTCACGTAAATAGTAGCCTATATCAAATAAAAAACGAATTCGATATTATTTTTTAACTGGCTGTTAAAACAATTTAGGACAAGTGGGGAGTTTAGGGGCAGAGAAATTAGCCTAGAGTCAATGTTCCCGAATGCCCTTTCTGTAAATTACAATAGTTCAGTATCTATATGTAGATATTTTGTTTGAATGCAAATGATTATTTTTATTCGTAGAAGGTTTCAAGCTGGCGAATAATTAGGTGCTCGTGTAAATATATTGGAAGGTAGGTAGTGGGTACCGATTTGCGAACTTTCTCTTTTAGGAGGGATGTCTCCTTGATTATGTCTTGGTTTCTTGCACTGCACCTCGCCAAAATAAACAAGCTGTGTCAAACATATCATCATTTCCATGTGTTAGTGCTAATTAGGTATCAATTAGTAAAAGCCAGATATATCATTTTCGTGGAGATTTTCAGGTAATGGATCTCACTGCGCAATATGCATATTCAATGTTATATGCTTCAAAGTCTGTGCAAATAAATTGATATATTATTTTATATTTTCATTGTAAACTATCCTAGGTATTTGTTACTATAGATATAGAAAGGTGGAAAACTCCGATGAGGACAGTTTCTGTGAAGAAAGCTTCAACCACCTTGCAATAATTATACTAATACGCTACAAACGACCAGAAATAACGTTGATAGATTTGGTGCGCATGTATGGTTTTCGTGCAGATAATTGATGATACATTATTGCAAAAATCGAATTCACGATCCACAGGTCGATGATGTTTACCTCTAAAGATCAGCATCTATGTCGCTGCAGAAACTTTATACACAAGGATCTGAATCTTAATCACAGAGTTTGTGACATTTATATTCAGATCTTTGTGGAAATTCAGATCTGATTACAGCAAAAGGCCCCGTTTTTTTTTTGCGTGGTGCAACCAATTAAATTTGTGTGTTCGGAATCGTTTGATCAAACGTTTTTCCGTGCAAAACAGCCTCGCGTAACACGATGGCAGCTACATAAAAACATTTCACGGATCAAGTACATATTTAAAGAAATAAGTTCACTGATATTATATTACCGAGCATGCAAACTCATTTCCGGGCAGTTTTCTTTGGAAATGACCCAGCTATGTGCAACGTCAACGATTTCAAGTCAATCCACATGGAGAAAGACTGCTTATTTCGAATATATATTTTTTTAATGGATCACTTTCTATCCTTATGAGAAACACAAGATCGCTAATGTGGGATTTTGATCCGAATTTAACCATCGAGATTTATAGCTTTTTGTCTTTAAAGTTGCATCATCGATCTGTTGAACCCTGAAAGGAATACCTGTGTGCAATTGCAATCAGGAAATTGCTTTTGCCCGTGTACAACTCGGTGGTGCATAATCCAGTTATTGCTATTTCAGTCGAAACATTGCTGACAAAGCAGGTATTTAGTGTACCTACGTTTCGTAGTACTTCCAAATGGTACCATCATGCGAACTGCCAGTGTCTGACCAATACGACATTAGTCCTCATTCAAAACCAACTTAAACCTTTCTTTTGTCGCGTGTTGTGTAAATTCGAAATTGTAACGTAAAATGTGGCTATAACAACCTATCGGGTCAGAAAATTCGTTTACAATACTCAAATATCACATATAATATAGATCAGCAAGCCTATACTGCCGCTGGATGAATGTATCCATATCAGGCAAATGTATTTATACCGAAGCGGTCATTATTTAGATATCATTAGCCGTGCTACGTTCAAAAACCTGTGTTAAATCGCGTATATCGATTCTTTGCTGAGCAAATAAATATCGTTTTGATAAAATATCACGTATTTTGTGATCATGAGCATCTAGCAATTAGTTCCTCAAAATGACAACACTTTTCACTGATTTAGTATATTTGTTTTATGTGCTAGAAAATAACTGATGTTGCATGCTGGTACGAGTACGAGCAGTCAATATAATACCCTTTGCAGTCTAGCAAGCGTAAATTATGAACAACTGTGTATAGGCAGTTATCAAATATAGCATCCTTGTTGTGTTATGTGCATTGTTATGTACATCATGTTACCGCACAGAAATCATTCCTGAACTATCGAACCTGTTAAAGATGTCGGACTCAGATGCGTGTGCTCCGCATACTTTCCGTTGCGTATGATTTCCAATCCAGCATCCAGCTCGTGTTTTTGCGTTTGTTTCGCTGTTGAAATGGGTAAAAATGGTAAAAAAAATAAAGTGGATAACAATTGTTTTGTTCTTCCGTTTCTACGGCCATAGCCACAGGTGTGGCTTGATATTCTAGACTTGTTATTAGTTGTGAAATAAACATATCAACACTAATGCATACGAAATATAATGTATCGTACATAAAATTATGTAAATAATACCTACTCGTGCTGTAAAATATCGATAACTACGTCATCTTGAACCCCCTAGCTGAGATTTCAGAAGAACAGGAATTATGTTTTTCGTGATTCATTAATCAGACGGCTAGACTATTGTTGTAATTTATGTAATTAAATGATAAACGCTTGTAAAAAGTCTGATTATGAAATAAACGATTATATATATATACAAAGAATTCGGTTGTTTGTGTCCATCTTTCCTGAGCCTGGTTCAACTCCTTTACACTTCGGCAAATTTGATCGATTCTTTGATACTCAAAGCTCGAGACAAATATCGCCATGGACATTGTTAGCCAGAAGTACTATAATTACAACTGCTTACTGACTATTAGAAATAATCCACAGCCCTTTACACGGAATCAATCGACTCGCAAACCATTTTACAAACAAATTAGCCGCTTCAGCCAATAAATTCACCGGCCGAAACGCATCTCATAATAATTATGCTTGAGTTTTGAAAGTACAGCGATTTTATGCACTCCTTTGTTAAGTAAACAAAGGTGGTATAAATGAATTCTCGAGTGATTCAATTGAAAATGTCGTCTGAATTATCACTTTATTATTGATCATTGTCGAGTCTATTGACTAGTGAACATTGACGGGTTTATCGCCGATCAGATAGGCTTCGGCTGCACCATGGACCAGTCAGGGATCAGCTCGTTCAGAATCGCCGGAAATTACGTCACAATATGCCAGCGCCGGAAATGAATTGGTGTCCTTGTCATTTATAGCTGAAATATTATACGAATACGGCCGAAATTCGACTGAATTCGACTGCACTGGCATGCAGCATCGACCAGAAATGATCGAAATGTGGTTTTCGTGATTTATTTATTAGTTATGTGTGAGTGTGAGAGGGTGTGAGTGTTTGTGTGTGTGTCTGTATGTGTGTGTTTTTTCCACCAATTTTTATCGCCGTGAATTCAATGCTGCGGTATCCAAGGCGCAGCATCATTTGACTATCGCCCGTGTTATGGCCACACGCTTCAAGCTAATTTATACACACTTCAAGTAAACTGGGACATGGCGACTTATTTTTCGACGTGATCGATGCAGAAATCACAAACTCGCACGTTTTTTGAGTGATGTCGATGGCGACAAAGCTTTTTCATGATTATCGCTCGTGCCGGGTAAATACGCGGAATAATTGTTCGGTTTTGCGGAGAGAAGCAGTGTGTTTATTGTTTGTAAGGTGAGATGCAACTCACAGTCGTGTTGAGATGATCAAGGAGTAGTGTTGTGAATTATCTACACAAGAATATCATCTCTCTATCTAGACAATACTTTGTATTGTCATCTTGATCTTAATTGATCAAAAAATGTCTCTTCTTAATTCGGTATTAAACATATTAGATTTAAGAGATCAGAGATAATTTGATTTCAAACTTGAGACCCGATGCAACTACATGCACATGATTTGTCCGATCAGACTATCACTTTGAAGTTTTGGCCGAGCTCAGAATATAGTACACAATCATAGTCCTCGACAGTGTGAGCCGTTCCTGTCTTGACACCTGTTCATCGGTATTATTTAACATAATTTTTTTCCCTTATTTCCAAAAATAATATATCTTTTGTCTACAGAAAATTATCTCGGTGGAATTTTTCACCTTTTATACCTCTTATCTTCATGAATCGTTTTAATAATCAATTACCGAATCTATATAGATTTAAAAAACCGACATTTATCTGTATAAATGAAATTTTTCTAGTTGAAACACTGTTAAGGCGTATCCAGTTTTGCTCCGAAAGATTGATTTGTTTCACTGTCGAAGACACGATATGGTAGAAAATTCCCAGGAAACTGTCCTCGCATTTCCATCACGTGGAAGTCTGTGAGATCATATTTCCGTTTACTGAACACGTGAAAAGGTCAAATCATCACCTGAAGACTTTGAAGATCTTTGGGTACATCTTCTAAAACCTTTCGAGTGCCAAAATAGATCTAGAGTCGATATTGTTTTATGGAAAAGCGTGTAGAGTTTTTTTTACTATTTCTTACTCTAATTTCAGACCGAAAAAAAAACACTTTATGGTGGACAAGATAACTGAATTGTAATCGATTGTCTGGTACAGCAAGAGCTATATAGGTTTACAGATGCTGTGCAGAATGCAGCATCCTATAGAAGCATTGACAGGTCCATTGTCAGCCTCAGTCATTGAATTACGACGAGATTGCACTGCACTTCTTAATAGAATCTAATTGGGAATAGTGTGGGTCCAAATTTGTTAAACTCGAGTTGATAATGGTAAAATTTGAAACTAATTAGTCAAATGCCAATCAATATCTCATGGAAATAAATTTTTTCAGTGGGGTAGAAACGTTAGAGGGAACAAGAAGGAAATGAAATTATTTTGTTGTCACCGTATGTGACAATTCGTTTCTCCGAGATAATCATGCCACCAAATTGCTTCCTTATTGCAGATATCAATTTTCTATGCACAAGATAAATAAATAAATAAATTGAGAGCCCAGAGATTTGTGGCAACTGAGGCACAGAAGACAGTAGCGCAACCATATATTTTATGGCAGGATATTCATATCAAACACACCCATATTTTGATGCCAAAAGAATTGTGCCATGCGCCCTCCGGCGTAAGGGTAAACTTCCATTAGCCCGACTGCTCTCACCAAGACGGGGTCCTTACTATATATTTTATTATATTGGCTTGTACATCGGCGTCGAGATGCACCTAACTTTCGTTGCCTATAAATTGCTTAAATGTCAAATAAACAGCCACAACTATAGGCATGAAACCACCTTTTGTTAGGCAACGCTCGCGCGCAAAGTTTTCGAATAGAATAGAATAGAGTTTGGCTGCGTAAGACACCTCGCGGACTTTCTCAGGATTGATTTCATCCTTTGAACAAAAGAGATAAGAAGGGGGTCTCATTTGAAATACACAATTGGCGCCCGGGAAATTGTTGATAATCAGAAGTGAATAGTGATGATAAACCAATTCAATGGAATGGACGAGAATATACCGAATTCTTTTGTAGAGAACGAACGCTAATTAACTTTCTATTCATTAATTCATTTCATTTCTCGGCTGGTGTTCTTTTTTTAATGAAGACACAGATGGGATTCAATCTCTTTTTAATCCTATTCACCCCTGAATAATTATAGAGGTATGTTTCAAGTGCCCCCACTATATTATTGGAATGGATCCCAATATCCAGATTATTGAAATCTTTGACTGTCTTCAAAATGGCTATATTATGATAAAATTAAGAAAAAAAACAGTAAATTGGTATATAACTGATCCTAGAATTTGGCGGCCCAATGATTTTTTTTCTCTCTAAAGAAAATACTTCCCAAGTGTCATGGGATTGTTTTTCTGCGCGACTTTTCATGTAGGATTATGCAACAATCTAGCTTAAAAAGAAACAAAGTGAAGGTAGTTTGTTACTGATCGCACCCACGATGTGAAATTGGTGTCCATGCGAACCCTCGAGCTTTCCAAGGTAAGGAGTGAGGAGTAAGGAGTAAAGAGTAAGGAGTAAAGAGTAAGGAGGAAGGAGTAAGTAGTAGGGTAGTAGGCAGTCAAATTGCACCGGCATTACACGACAATCGAGGCTAGGTTTACCTTTGCTCTGGGGGCCGGAGACGGTGTATGCTTAGAATTTAGTATTATAGAATGGCTCCTTCAGGCCTCAAACCAATGATCCTTACTTTCCCCGAGGTCTCTCTAAAACTCTCATAAAACCGATTTGACTTAATGAGATAGCTCAACAGATTACGTAAATTCTAATTCTTCTTCGCAAGGAGGGCACCTTCGTAACGTGTCTGTCTCATCATCTCTATACTCTCTATACTCTAAACTGCGGATGCTGAGCAGATCTGATACCGTGTGCCAGCCCGCCTACAACACTGCCACCTTGGCTGTATCAGAGTGCAGACTGCACCCCCGTGCCGGTGTTGCAGCGGATTGGGTAGGTACAAAATTCCTACAATTACTATGTCTTGCAATTCCTGAGTCACGCTGTTGGGAAAAGGTGGAAATAAATATTAATCAATCGATTGATATGTTGTTTGTTGCTAGTTTCGACATGGTGCACTTTAAATTGGTCAAGTTTACTTGTACATGCTGCATGTAAGGAAACGAATGTTTTTGTGTGCGTATTTTGTTGCCTTGTCGTCTTGTTGCCTTGGTTCGTTGGCGTCTTGTTGGCTTGGTCTCTGTTGCCACGGCTCCAAAAGGAGTTGTGAATTCTGACATATTCATGACCTGGCAGGGATTCGATCTGACGTAGCGGACTGAGACTAGAGTAGGGTGTCAGATAATCCACGCTTCTCGCCCAAGTCAAATGCCTTTTACACATGCACCTAGTTGCTGTGCTAAGGAATCAATACCATTACCATAAGAATACTTGATGCCTAATCTTAGAAGGTCACAAATCAGCAACAGACGGACTTGAAGCCAGTAATACCCGAACAAATTGTTTCGCTATGAGATCAAGAGATATTAATACCGTGATTTGAAATAAATTTCCGTAACGCTTCGTAGTGGTGGGTTCCATGTGTGGGGGGGGGGGTAGACCTGTGTTGTCGTAAGTACAGCCAAGGCCTGGGAAATCGGTAACCGATATACACGGGTCTAATGGAGGATATAAATCTGCTCTTTCACTACAGAAAATACTCCACACTGAAGCGTCCGTTAGCAGCGAGGCATAGTCTACCCCTGATAAACATTGATACTCAATGCTCATCCAACTTACTAACTTACTTCCTAGACAATACGCCAGGGATTAAAGATTCGTAGATTGGCTACTGCGGATAGCTAATCGATTTCCAGCTCAAATGACCCCCACGGGAGGCAGGGCGAATCGATCTAGGTACACCCAAAGACCTAATGCAACCTTTGTTCAGAAACCATAAGATCTTTATTTTTACGATTCTTCAAAAACTAGCCCCGTTCCAAATCGCATTTAAACTTTCAACCATCAAAATACTATAAAACTAGTTTATTATAAATAGCCACAACTCGGATCATTTACCCTGGATACTTGTTTATAGTAATGGCATAATGGCAATAGGGGAATTTGCGATCACTTATTTTTATATGTCTGTGGAGGGTCTTGTATTGGATTGGTGGAGTCTTGAGTTCGAGTAATGATGACAGAATCAATTGAAAGGTTTTTCCGAAGAGTACGTCTATATATATATACACACTGGGAACACATCGAACCTCCAAAACCGACTCGTGTGACGTGAGGTGGTGGTTTGATGCGAGCCCGGGTGGGTGGGGATTTTGGAGCTAGTGGGTGGGTGGGGGGGGGGGGGGGGGTATTGTTGTTGATGCGCGAGGCGACATGTCAAGTGAGATGAAGGCAGGAATCAAAGGGTGCACTTTTCACAAGCTCATTCCGCGACATGTCTTTTTCCGTTTACCTCAATCTGCCTACGAAGCCGCAGTTCCAAATTAAATATCTGTCACCAATGTGGCCGTCAACTGCGACAGATGTCCCCTTCGAGTCAATAAAATAAAAACAATCTTTTCGTCGGCTCACCCGAAATGTGTGCACTCTAATTGTTCGGCTGCACAGATGTCTTACATGAAAATCTGTGTTGTTCAGCAATTTGCTTCGAGCAAGCAGCCGTTAGTTCCGCCTCCTGGACTGAATGAATGAATCACACAACCTTGTCTGGCGGACAGCGAACCAAACATTTGAATGCATACCTCAATCGATCATTAAATTGATAACCGAGATTTCCCGCCGCCGCCGCCGCCTCCGCCGCCGCCGCCCCCGCCGATAACTTCCCACCCCCGATGGCTCCGCGTCCCCAACGGCGTCTGGTATTGAGAAAATAACACGGCGCGTAGCGAGCGCGTTGCGAGAAGGTAGCTGAGGGTAGGCCAGGCGTGGCATAGTGCTCTGTTCGAACATGCTCGCACCAACCCCCTCTGTATAACGTCTGCGTCAGTTGAAGCTTTTTTGTTTCAAGACTATACGTGCATAATCTTCGGCCACCGCCGCCGCCGCTGCCGCCGTCGCCGTTGCTCTGTAGCCAGCCACCAAGCACACATGTACTATGCAGACTGCTAAGGCTTTCCGATTCCTCCACCGCTTGTAACCTTTCAAGCTTGAAGCTTAGCCGGAACCGCCGGCAATGGCCACAACCACGTCGAATACATCCAATTTATACGATGAACAAGTCGCGAGCGTTCGCCTAGCTTGGAAAGGAAAAGAAAGCGAAAGAGAAGGAGACAGAGAAATTATAGATATAACACGATGTACACGCGATGCGTTTAAATATTAAAATGTCAAAAGCTTTTGGCTTTTGGTTGAAAGTTGAAAGATGGCAGCATACGATTTCACCTGCATGGGGTAGTTATTCAGTGGCTTGTTACGAGAGCGTTAGTGTTGGTAACAGTTAGTTAGCTTATTACCCGCAATTAGACCGGTTCTATTTCCGACTAATGGTCGATTCTTTCTTAACCAGGGGAATTGAAAACAGAGCGTTAGCCACGTGATAATGATGCTGCGATTGTCGAGGCTAAGAAAATGCACTGTGGCGATTGAACTCTTATGCTGGCTTAGTTTTCTTTTTGTTTTGTTTTCTTTTCTTGGCGTGGCATGGCGTGGCAGAGGTCAGCATGGGGTTGTCAGACTGAGCCGATTTTCTGTTACGTGAACTCTGCTCCTGCTAACCTAGTTCAAGATATATTTTTTCCCAATCGGTAATGTTGTTTGAAAACAAATGTCCACATACATTGGATATTAAATACAATCTTTAAAAACAAAATTAAAAAACCGTAAATTTAACACAAAGTTCATGATACCTAATATAATAATAAAATCATATTCACCTTTACTTCCATAATGCGAATTTGGAGGTTTGTGGGTACGTTCGGCCAGCGGGTCATAAGAAAAACTAACCATCGGTCAGCCTTGCCTTCTCATCTTGATATCAACTCCACCCACGCTCTCTCTCCGTCTCAAAGCTTCCCTTCCCTTAGTTATATCGTCCCACTTTTCCCCACTTTTCCCCACTTTTACTTGCAGTTTCCACTCCTACAGTATCAAAATAAATATAACTGTTTTATTTGCAAACGCCCGTAATTCTTTCAGCGCGCAAATCGGGGCAAATCGTTTGCTAAGTACAACGTATCGGGTAACCGATGCTCTTTTGAGGCAATTCTTCGCAACATAATTCAATTCCCTAAGATCGGGTGAGCAAATATTAACGTTTTGCGGCATTTAAAGAGCATCCCGTTAACAAGCACAGCTGGCAAGTTGAAATATGAAAATCGCCTAATACGAATTAGGAAACAAAGTAAATAGTGCAGGCTAAATGCTTTAGGCAATAAACAGTATTAATTAAGTCTATATACATACGCGTAACATGTTCATTCAACATTATGTAAACTGCTAAATTGGGCAAAACTGAGCCGTTATGCGAGGCAAATTCGCAGAACATTGTGATGACGGATAATTCTGATGCGAGATCGATCGTGAAAATATGTCCACTCTCCTCGGAAATCATGATTCCATTCGAAATAAATAAAAGTGAACGAATTTCTTCAAGCTGATCACCATTCCTTCAGCATCAATAGACAGAAAAATACATTTTTCTATACTCCATTTGTGTCTTAATGTTCAAAAGCAAATCGTATTTGTTATACCTACGATTTACGAATAAGATTGAAAATTACTTGGCATAAAAACAAAACAATATATTTGAGTCAAATGTCTAGCGGGGGTACCTTGCTGGAACCAGGTTTGCTGAAACATGAAGATTCTAAAGCTAAAAACAAGTAACGTTCGTGCAGGTTAAAGATTAGAAGCAAGACTGCAAGATATTAAGTGTTTTCATTGGATAAAATTTGTAGCTAAACGGGAAACAATAATCAGACCAATGTTAAACAATCGGACGAAGTTAAATGGAACGGGAGTAATGTTAATGCGAAATTTGCTTGCAAAAAAAACACTGGAAACTGGTATAAGCTTTAGCCATCCCTATCTTCAAATCGTGGGTGTTCCATGGCGGGTTAAGTCACACTAAACAAGACCAATACGTAGGTTAGTGCAGATAATAAGCAACATATTTGTACAAGAACTGAGCGGTACGCCAACGGACATGGCGGCTAGCGAGGGAGAGAGAGAGATTAATTTTCACACCTCTCTTCCGAACTCGAGCAATTCGAAAGTGAGCTCACCCCTGCGTCCCAACTATAACCTATTTCTCCTTCTTTGCGCTAAGTGCACTCTTCGCCTCGCGTGAATTAGAGTTTAGTGTTTATTGACCACTGCTAGATCAAGTCGGAGCCCCGGCCTCCGCGAATAAGTCAAGGAGAAGTAGTAGTAAGAAGGAGAGGATAGTAGGAAGCAGAGTGTTGTTGCCCCCCAGATCCAACCCAATAGCCACAGCCAGTTACTCCAGTCACTAGTTACCATCATAGCTTATACCCCTGCTCTGAGAAGCCAGGCATGGCATTCTTATACAGTTTAACCCCAGATATTTTATTTGCTCAGAGAGCAAGAAACGAGTACGAGGTTTTCCTAAGCGAACCCCATCAAATATCTCCACCGACTAAATCACAAATAGAAATGTTACAGCGAGTAATTTAAACTACCTGCACATTAAACACATTTTTTGAATGATTTTTTTAGTGCGGCATAGCAGATAAATGAATACTACTACTGGCGGAGATACCTACAAGAATCGAGTCGGAGATATTTCAATGTTAGCGTTGAAGGAACTGAGCCATTCTTTCTGCTTATCCCCTTTGCACCCACTACCCTCCCCACTCTTAGCTAAGGATTACTTGCCGGGGCGCTAGCGGGATCAACCACGGTACGTCGTGAGAATTCACAGCTCCCCAAAGACAAACCTGCCCCAATATGTTCACAATACATTAATTTTACCATAAGCCAAACAAATAACGGATCTCTAGCTCTCTTTGTAATAGATATGGTGCTATTCGTGTATAAACTCGGCTAGGCCTTTAAGCTCACCCCATACAGCTTGTTATTAAGTGCTAGCGGCCACACAGGCTTGCCGCTGGTCTGAGCACAACGCAGCAGCAGCATCAGCAGCAGCATCAGCAGCAGCATCAGCATCAGCATCAGCAACAGAATCAGCAACACCAGCACCAGCAACACCAGCAATACCAGCATAGAGCATGCTGTGACTAGACCACAACAAAGCCACATAAAAATGTAGCCAACCTTAAATGGTTTGCCTTCTCTCGGGGATGTACTTTTAATTGTGAAAACTAAGTGGGTGTGTAACAGTAAACTCTTTTTTGCTATAAATAAGTTTGCACTTTCGCACGGTGAATGTTTCGTACCATTTATTACACGCAAGTTATTGGCTACTTCGAATTGGTTTCAGGCTTTCTTAGTGTTACTCGACGGAAATTGCCGGATGGCCCAAAAGCCAAAACTATATATACTATATATATATATATATATATATGGCCTCAGCCCCACGTGTTTTCTTTTTCTAATCAAAGAAGTATCTTACTGGTGCTGGACCTGACCTTGGGACCACCAATACAGTAACTCCTAATGTATCAGCGAGATTGGTCCATCACGTAAAGGTCATTACAATAGCATAACATTCCCGCCCGAATGTAAAACACTCCATCATTTTTAATGGGTCAACACTGCGAAAACATTGTGCACCGTACTGCATTTATTTACCTGCAGCAGCAAACAATTGAATGTTTCCAGGGCAGAAACACCAGCTGTTCCTTTGACACAAGGGTACTCGGAATTCGCATACTTTACGTAATCGGTAATTATAGTAGGAACAAATAATGAAATATAGCAGAAATATGGTGTTTTAAGCCCGTTTTCTATATCCCTATCCCATCTAGCACAGTACAAGATATCTATAGTGGTACGGCATTCATAAGAGTGACTTTCAAGTTTCAAACCTCAGTCCAAAAAATAAATTGGCTTGATATATTTCTGAGTTTTTTTAACATTTAAGGCCGTTAATTTAGTATTTGAGCAGTTCCCTAGGCATCCCAAGGTATATCTGACGTTGGGGACACTATACTATACAATTCCGTATTATGAAGTGGTAATGGAAGGCAATGGCCGAACATACCTGTCACTATTGCACCGTGGGTCGCCACTTGCATCTCACATTGCAGCACACAGCCTAGCAAAACTGTTACTAATATCTAGTAACTCGTACTTGAAACTCAGCTGTAACATACTTGCATCAACTGAAGGAAAAATCTGCCGTTCTAGAAACACTTTGTGTATAAATGTGTTGCGGGAACGTGAGGCTGAGTTACGGAGACGAACGTTAAAACGCCACGCCGATGGCTGCACGCACGGCAAATCAAGCCGTACTGCTCAAGACAGCTGTTAGCCTCGCGGATGCTTTCACAAACAGGCTTACCAATCAGAACGCGATCTGAAAAATTAAAATTTATTTAGTTACTATTTCGCGCTAATCGATTTTGCTTTTCGAAAAAATCAAGCATATTTTTTACACATTATTATTGATTCTATTTAATGTATTGTTAATTTTTTCCATTAATTTTATTCATTGTTGATGAGGATTTTAGTATTATGAATATTGATACATATTAAATACTATAATTAATAATATTATTATGTTTTCACATAATCAGACATGTTTGTATACGTCATTATTGACTATTTTCTCTGGTTTTAATACATCATTGGTTTTTCCATTCATTTTCTAAATTATCGATTACGATTTTAGTAATATCGATATTGCTCCATATGATTAATCATATTTCAAGAGTCGTGTGAACCCTACTTTTAGTTGGTTTTTAGAAAAAAGTAAATCTTCGTCCATGTTTCCTTTTTACAAGGCGAGACCCAGTGCGTAAAATTGTTTGTTTTACCTGTCATTTTGCATTTTTTAATTAATTATATTGTGGATAAGTGGTTATGAATATGTAACAATCTTACCTTAAGAGGGGCAAGTAAAACTAAATATCTAACACACTTCCGCTATGATTTATACTAAAATTTACATTGAATCTTTGAAATACAATAATCATTGCTAAAGCTAATTGATTTTTAACCTACATAATAGTATAGTAATAATGCAATTACTCTAAATCACCTAGTTGCGCATCATATGGGGTGGTTTATTCCCCACTAGATGGTTTGTGGGTATGTTGAACATATACCCAGACGACACCGTACCCAAGGTAGTCGTTGTGTATATAATGCCACACCCAGCACAGGAAAGGGAAGGGTTCGGCTAATGCAATTAGACACTCTAGTAGGTACTTTAACTAATTAGGATCACATGGGGCCATGTGCTAGAGAATACAGCTCTATCCATGATGCGTATAACAGATTATCGGTCCAATTATCTTATATCTTAATCTTAGAATCTTGCTAAATTTAAGGGATAACAATTATCTCAATCAAATTTCGTTGGTTATTACATGAATATTTCCAATTAAGTATACAAACGAGAGATTATGCGACGCGTGTAGGTGATAGGGGTAGATACACTGTCTCTGCCAGAAGCTAGGGAGGGGGCGTAGGATGGGGTGGGGTTGAAAAATTCCAGGAGGAATTATCCTTGGGAGCTCCTCCGAAACCTTCTGAGCCCAAATCAGGTGGGCAACAGATGGGACTTTATAAGGGAAACTAACCCTTATTCCTGGATACAACTCGAAGATTTTCACAATACTGTAATTAATCCTTGATGATTAACACGTTATGTCCGCTACTCATTAAGAAAACTTATAACTTAATGAATCATGATCATGTACCTATCGATGCCGTTCCCCTAAAAATATGCGACACACATAAATATATCATGTTTTTTTACGATATTACTTTGATGATTTTTAGAATTGAACAATAGTTTTCCATCTTAGATCCTCAACATAAAAATATTTAAAAAAAACTTAACATAAAGATATTTCCAAAAATTTTTGAGACACTGCACCTACTTAGAGGAATTGCATCGGATGTATCATGTTTCTTAACATCCTTCATTTACGCATGGATTCACACAAACTTTACATAGATGCACAGGGGGGATCTTTGATACGAAATAAACATGCAATATTATTAAAAGAGCAGGGACCAGATCAAATGATTCTGCAATCATTTGAAAAGTTCATAGTCAAGCCATGCATGAACCGAGAAAAAGGAACAAAAAATAAATAGATATAAATATTGGGGCGTCATTTCATAAAAATTAATTCTTTTTTGCTTGCATGGTGAGATATATGTAACATAAAGTGAGATGTAATGTTACACATAGTGAGATGTATTACACAGTGAGATGTAAAACATGTAAGTTCTCTGTTGATACCGAATTAAGTATTTTTCCCACCAGATAATTCTGGTCCACTTCTAAACAGACAATGTGAACGTTATGCGTTTTGCGTTTTATGATTTGCATGACCTGGATTGAAGGTGGATGAAACTTAATATGCACCAATTTGTTTACATCATACACCCATCATATTTCTATATAGCTATTAATTAATGAACGTTATCAGTTTCAAACGATTCTGGAAAAAAAAACTATAGTTAATTATTTATCCTTTAAATATTAATAAAAGTGATTTAAATTTGGGACAACATCGATGTTGGGTGTAATGATTGACAATTTCGCACTTTCATTCGCAATAAACAACTCTATTCACTATCACCGGCTGAAATTCTAATTGAAAATTGTGCGAGCACGTTTCATAATCGCACCTTCTGTGTTCTAGATTCATCTCTAAGAAACTCAAATCACAGCCGGGGCTACGCGATCACATCGCGTTGAGGATGAGAGTAATTATGTATTTTGTTCGTTTAGGAAACATAAAATTTGAACCTGAAAATATCAGAGGAAAGTACGTATGAAAACCATTCCTTTGTAAACCGATTTGGCTAATTTTCTACAAAAACGTAGAAAATCCTGAAATTTATTATCGTTTTCATCACTTCGACAAAAACAACTCACATCTTATGACATTTTTCTTGGCAGGCGAATTGGAGATTTCGTTTCCTTCGCGTCGCTCGTTACCCAAAGTTATTAAATTCCTAGCTTTCTTAGAAGGAAGATGATGTTCCCAACAGATGTACCTACCTGTTTTCCTTATCTGAAATAGAATAAACAAGAAATATGCCCATGGATTTGATGACTCCGAGAGACACGTGACTACGTAGATGTAATCCGACATTTTACAAGGGGCACAGATAGAATTGGCATTACATCTTTCGCATTTGTTTTATTATTTTGGAAAATAATGTTTATGCCTATTTATAGTTTCTTTAAAAAGCCCTCTTCATCCAAATAAGTGCATTATATTTATCGAAAATTTAATCAAAGGGCGATTTAGAACTGATTTCCTTGTCAAGAAAATTTGTATTTATATTTTATGTACTGCTGTTTTCATTCTCGGAATTTTCGATGATTATTTCTAGTGTACATCACCACGACTGTCATAGAGACTGTCATAGATACTGTCATAGAGACTGTCATAGAGACTGTCATAGAGACTGTCATAGAGACTGTCATAGAGACTGTCATAGAGACTGTTACCGAGGCATCACACATCAGACATCACACTTTGTTAACCAAAAAACAAAATTCTTGTTAACAATTAGATATTTCTCTCGTTCGTTCCTCGAATAAAAATCGATGACGATTGGTCGGCACAAGGTGGTTGGAAATAGTTTTACCGTGGTTTTACCGTGGTTTTACCGTGGTTTTATTGTGGTTTTACCGTGGTTTTACCGTGGTTTTACAAGCGCGATAGCTCCCTCATCGAGCATGAAATCGCATCGGACACCTCTCCTGGATCCGCAGATCAAAAAGCATTCTTTCCAAAATGTGATGTTCTCACAACAGATCGCGAACATAACGTGGCATGTTCCTTGGGAGGAATAGAGCCAAATGCTCAATATATCACAGGACATTCTGCTCGCAATTCCCTCCAAGCCCTTGTCCCCCACCCCCTTTGGTCCCCCCTCTAGTTGTTTTTTATAATTGGTAATTGGCTTTTCGTCTGCGGTATTTTTTCATAGGCAAACGAGCCTCTGCTGAAGTTTACTACATTTACTTGTCACAATATAAAGTAGGAAACACAGAGAAAATTCTAGTTTCGGTATGTTTCTCCATATTGGCGTCATCAAGTTGTACACGGCTATTTTGAGTTTATGACATCTCACCGACTAGTGCCGTGGCAGCTTCTCACGGGACCAATAACTCGACAACGGGTACCGGAAATAAGATGAGAAAAATAAAAAAAAAAGATTCTTTCTTCTTTCCAGTGGAGTTCGGATGAAATTCCTATCCGCTTTCTTTGTTTTTCCAACAAGAGGTTTCAGTTGCTCTCACGGCTATGTGTAATCTTTATAGCTAGTACAAGCGAGGGCAAAAGTTTACGTGGAATTGTATTGGTTTGGTTTAGATGGAGTGGGGTGGCATGCAAGATACAAGTTCATCACCCTTGGCAAGAATAAGGGTACCTAGTACCGTCGCTAGTAGGTGCTACCCACACCCAAGACTCTCCACCGTAGAGCTATAGATGATTTCTCAATTTTCATTGTGGTTTACTTTACGGCTGGAGGTATAACGAAATGAAACTGAGTGAATGCAACCCTTCATGGTAAAATAACTATTTGTATACATTTTAATATTGAGGGAACAGTTTCCACCGTAACGTGTATTTGCCTTATTTAAATTCGTATAATAGCTGTTCAAATGAGAGATACGCAATCAACAAATATATACATGATATGTAAAAAATAAAACATAAGCAATTGACAAAAATTAAAACTGTTAAAATTCTACAAAAAAACAATTACGGTAGCCTGCTACGCGCTATTAAAACTAAATAACAACAAATGTAAGTATGAATATTATCAGTGCACCTACCTTCCGTAAGTAGCACACCCCTCAAAGAGGCCAAGAACGCCGTGGGAATGAAATGCATTCTCGTATACATACGGCGGACGTGGACGGAGGTAATAAAAGTAGGAATAAATTTACGTGAAAAAGAGTAATCGAGGAAGGAAGCACGAGGTTAGAGGAACGACAAGAAAGAACCTATTCCAGACTTGGCGATAATATAGCTCCATGCCAACACAGGTGCGTCAATTTTCTAGGATGTCATCTTGATTTATGTAACAACCATTACAAAACATAAACAGTGTTTATTGAGCTAGGTTTAATTGTGTTTCCTTGCAATTCTTTCATTTGTTTTTGTGATTTTATTACAGCAGATGGCAAATTAAAATAATAAATTGTCTTGTGTAGAAAAAAAGTGTCCAATAGCCACCGAGAAGCTGACTATATCTTGAATAACCCAGAAGGAAATTATATATTTTATCTGTTCTGTGAGCCTTCAATGAACCGAAAGTGAATTGGATGAGAAAATACAAGAAACTCTCGACTTTTCCAGAAATTTAAAGCCAACAAAAAGAATTGTTATTATACTTATTGAGACTCATGTCTCTTTCTAATCTTAGCGCGTTAGTTAAAAAAATATATTTAACTGAGTTAATGAATTCTAGTTTTATTGAAATGCATTTCAAGAACCCATTTTTTATCTTCTATTTAAACAATATTTCAAAACCCAAAACAACATTTTTGATTCCAAAACCTGTGCAGATTCCACAACATAATATATCCAATCCATATCATTTCCATATCATGATATAAAGCTAATATTATTTGACAAAGACCGTCATATATTAATTTATAATAATAGGGTTAGATGTTAGATATTGCCTAGTGTAGAGCTGATAGTGCTGATTGGGCTGATTGTGCCACACTGTAAGATGTTTGGTGGACACTCGCAGCAGGACAGAAATAATCTTCCATCACAGATCGTCACCAGATTCTACAAGAAAAATGCCACCGAAGCATTAGTTTTATTTCGCTTCCAACGTCTTTCAAAACAAAGGGAAAGAACAAAACAACAAAACAACACAACGAATACATTTATGAGAGACTCGTGAACATTATGTTTATGCAGAACAACTAAAATTTGTAGTTTTGTTATGGGTAAATAAGGAATGTTACTGATTACTGATTATCATGTCAATTGGGTCCAGGCCCTGTGGCCCAGTAACTGTTTTGTGAATATGAAGGGAAGGGGTCATGTGTGAAGAAAGTGAACATTCAAAATTAGCCAAATGGCAAGATCTGTGAAAAAATCTTCGATTTGAATTTTAATCGCCCAAACGTTATCGAATGAAAATTTGTATTCTGGTCATTCCATTAACATTTTGAGCCATATATTTGGGTATATTATGTAAAAACGATGTTTTAATATGCTAGAACACGAATCGAAGAAACTTACCAGTTTCATTCTATTTATGACTTACGTCGGGTTTCTTAAACACCCGACGACACTTTCTAATGAACCAAACGTATCCCTTCGGACATTTTTTGATGGTAGGCATTCGAATCATATAAGGTGCCCTATGCCCGTTACGTTCCGAACTAGGTTGGCTTGAAAATACTTCTGCCTCAAACAAATTTGTTTCATTCAAACAGTAAACACACTGCGAAATTATAATAATTAAAATATAAATCAAACAAAAATTCGTTTCCTTCATGACAGAATATTGGCCGATCAATTGGACCCGAAGTAGCCAATTAGTATCACTAATTAGTATCGCTAATAAATTAGTAATACGCGGTTGAAAACGTGGCTTGATCGATCATGCCCGAGGTCAATCAGTCGTCTTGACGAACGATGCACCAAACGAAGATATCATCTCAGCATGTGAAAAATAAGGTCAATTTGGTCACAAGATAATTTCAAACATGGAACCACACGGTTGTGTCCATGATACTTGATTATTTCTAAGCCGTTGTTTACTCACCAAAAACATTGTTGGTTGTTGTGAGTAAAATACTAATAGATCTTCCGGCATCTGCCAGCCACAAGCGAGTGGCCACTTTTACAATTGGATGGGAAAGACAGAAGGCTTCCCTTCAGTATTGTTTTGGGGTGTTCCTGCGGCGTACTAGTCTGTGTTAGTCTCACCATCTGCATCTGCCCCTTAATTACAACACGCTCACTTTTCACTTGGTCTGGACAAGCACACACACTCACAGAACACACAATCAATACGATTGTCAGAAAGAAGATACATGAAACTTTATCGCGCATCTTTATCGACTTGGAACCCTGTACACGTTGATTTTCCAAATTTCATTCACTGTTTTAGATAAATGGCCACGAAAGTAAACTGCCGTTTCGTATTAAGACGCAATGAGTTTGTATACTGAACGGCATATATTTTTGCCAGAGAGATTTCTCGTGCTGTGACCTATGTGATAACTTTTAACCCGACTTGCTAGCCGCTTGGACTTCTAGTGCGATGTTTATTATTCCGATCTTGTTTATGTAATTTCCTGGTCATCGTGGCCGTTCAAAAATAAAATTTTAATTAGTTTAGCGGAAGGTGCATTGTTTTCAAATCACAATTAGCAGAGCAGGGGCTATTTTTAAGACTATCATCTTTAGGGAATGACCAGTAGTCGAGAACAGTTTCGAGCGAGGCATAGAATTAGTGGAAAAGTTTTCTGCTCACCAGATTTAAAATTCTTGACGACATCTGCCATTTACCAATCGCTGTCCCCTCGGACAAGGCGAATCTCGACCCCTAATGATGGCCTGAACAGCCCCTTTAGACGTAGTAGCAGTTTGCTCATTTGCACTCGAGCAAGACATGATTATAACCAGGAAAATGAGCAATACTTGTAAAAGACGCCACCACTTGCTTGAATAATTCTTCCTGAGCATGTTGAAGCAAACAATTCTGTACTCTAAATGTACCGAATGTTCAGACCTAATTCAACCCGCCTGTTCGACTAGAGAGGCTGCTGACCTTAGATAAAACTCGTTAATATGATACGAACTATGATCACTTACAAATATCCAACACATCGCTTGTTTTCGCTGCTAAACTATCTGCCTACAGTCGCCTCGCACTCTCCTCTGCCCAGGGGGACATTTTCTCCAAGGCATCCACATGATCGAAGCACTCGCGACTATACTTTCCGTGGCATTCAAAGAAGCCGGGAAAACACCGCGATCCGGTTCTACGTACGGAAGATAATTTCCATTTTGCGAAGGAGAGCAGCAATGGATGCTCTCCATAACACATATTACTGATATTATCGACACCAAAAAAAGTACTCTCATGTTGTATTGAAGCCAAATTTTACCCTTCAAAATTATTTGGCAAAATTATTTTTGGCAAAGCAAGATGTACACCGAAGCTTCGCAAGTCGGTGTGAACTAATACATAAAACATGATTTCAACTGCATCTAATAACCTGTTTAACTCCCAACTATAAAATGATCATCACAAGTAAATATTTGATCTTTTTATTTGCACTTAGCTTTTTTCGGAAACCTCTCGTTTGAACAATAAATATATCATCTGTGTGCGTACTTTATTAGAGCATTAAAACTCGGTACTTTCCTTCAATAGGTAGATATTGCGGTGTCATGATTTATGAAAGCTATTGTGACGTTAATACTCCCCATCATTGCGTAGTTAACTTTATACCTTCCAAGCCATTGGCCAAAAGTTTATCTTCTCCAAGACGCTAAAGTAACAATGTCAGATTACACGATACGGAATAATTGTTCCATAATTATTTACTTTAATTCGAAGGAACATGCATAATTTGCCAACACCTTAACGACAAACTATCTAAATTAAACGACAATCGTGAAACATTACACAGACACTATTTACTCACCTTTTATGATCTATATATGTTTCTACATCTTCCCGAAACGTCTTTTTTAAAACCACTTTTGCAGGGCCTATTAAAATCTCGATTCTGCGGTACTCTGATGATGCTGTTTCCAACTCTGGCTGCATCCTCGTTGCCGCTGCCGCTGCCGCTGCCGCTGCCACTCGTCATGTAATACTTGCGAACAAGTGTGTATGTACCCGTCTCAATGTGAGCACAATTGACGCGATCACACACGTTTAGAGTGAAAAACAGGACCGTTGAATACAACAAAAGCTGTAGCCCACAATTTCGAGTGTTAATAAAAAAAATATCGGCTGCCGCCATCTTTGTGTTCTTATATTTCGTTCTCTGGGCAACTATTAATATCATGCAGTTCTCCCGAACACTCCATCTATTTTACACTGCGCAAATCCGTCACTTGCTTCCACTGAACGGTGATAATGAGAAAGATAACAGTGCTAGCTACATGACCTCTCGTGTTATCTGCCCGTTTCTGGGTCTCCTCATGACACGTTATTGCTTATTATTGTAGAAACGAGTTTTGACCCAATCTTGTGAGTAAAATACTGAAGTGATTTTGACACCCATTTATATCAAAATGATGTGATCATTCAATCAAAACCGCTTAATCAATCTGACGAAGAATAATTTCAGGTGACCTTCGGTTCATCACATGTGAAGCAATATTCCACAATTTGCCAAATGAAAAATAACGATATTTAAAAAAAATTGTTTGAATTGTTTGATAAATATTACTGTAAGCACGGCTTCAGGGTTTCTTCCAAGCTTTTCATCTTCCATCTCCCATTTATATTAAGTTAATATAATCGTAAAATCTTTTTTGATACGTGTATGTGTTGGCATTGTCAATCACTTTTTGCTAGGAAACAATTCTTTTGTTTGTATTACAGTGTTCGTCACGATGAAAATAATATCTAATCTTACCTTATCGGTTAAAAGATTTTCGGCATTTCCCTTTCCCGTCGGATTTGTGGCCACTTGGGCAACCTCTAGACGGAGCATCAATTAGAGCTCGAGGAAGGGCAGTGGTACTTGTGTTCGAGTTTTCCACCAACACCGTACCGTTGTAAGTTGTCAACAGATTTTCTGATTCGGATGGGACGTTGGAGCCAAGAGATGATATTGTCACGTCTTCTACTGCCGGCGGTGCTAGCGTTGGTGTTACTGTTGATTTCTTAAATGCTCCCTGTGTTGATGTCTCTGTTGATGTGATCATTGATGTTGGTGTTGATTTTGCTGTTGATGTTACTCCATACACGGCGCTGTTAATAGCAGATAATATTCTCTTTCGATTTCTTTCAATCACATTTTCGGTTTCATTAATAATGGAGGAGTCTTCTGTCGCTGTTTTCGGCGTGGTCGACGATGTGAGCAATGTTGTGAACGAAGTAGTCCTTCTGTTAAATGGCCAAACATTTTCAATCAAGCCGCCATTAATAGGCCAACAGTTCAAGTAAAAAATCATCGCGACCAGCAAAACTTTGCACATCTTCATTTCTTATATAATGGTGTAGAACGCTTATTTTTCACTCCAACTATACTCAATGTCTTGAACGAATGATTTCGAATCTTCTATTCGAAGGAAACAGATGAAATGTATTGGCAGCGACGTCTGCGACCAGTTTGAAACGATATCAATTATAGAACTCGGCCAAAGTATAAGCAATTACAAGATGTTTTTTATGTATGACCTATATATGAATGCATGTATGCGTCTGCACTCGTCAGAGTTTATGTTCCTTTGATTTATTGCAAAATCAAATGAATCAAATTACGTGGTATGACATTTCGCAATACCCATGGGACCGCAGAAAAAATTATTCTTTTTGCTCGAACGTTTGAGTTAATATTCTTGTTTATTTTATTTATTGTGGTTTATTTCTTCCAGCACACCTTATGATGAATAAAGACTAGAGTTGTTCCGGAATCTCATTCTGAATTTGACTTGTCTCGAATCGCGTGTGTTTTCTTGCGAACCTCGTACTTTTTGGAAGTGGTATTGATGATACCGCCGTGAGTTGACACCCTCAACACTTCCAGACATTTATCATGATCTCCTTGATGTCTATGATATCCAGCATCCACAGAAGCAAACCTTATCAGCGTCTACCAAGGGATTCGAGGCGGCTTTTTTCAAACGCCTGCAATTATAGATTGCATCTTATTCTTCATTCAAACCCACGCAGTGAATGAATTACTGCTTTATGTAGACACTGAGAAATGGTCTCTAAAAATTTTACAAATTGGCAATAAGTCGGTATTGGTATAGAAATCGCGCTTGATAATATGTTCTATTTTGGTAAAAGATATATCTTTTTCACAGGAAACACACAAATAAATGCAATATTTAATTTAATATGCTAAAATGAATCAATACATTGTGACATACAATACAGATCTAGAAAACGTTCGTTTCTATAAATAAAATTTTCAGTGTGATTCATTGAAAAGAAAAATTCACCATATTATTTTTCTGCATCGGTCAGCAACTCTCCGATATCCAGGAGGGCATCCATCTATATCCGGTGCATCCACAATCCTAGAATTTGCACGAAAACCGGCGAAACCTCCATTGAGCCAGTCATAGAGGAGGCCGTCTCTAATTAAATCGTCTCTTGCTTCTTCATCTTCATCTTTCTCTGTACCGAAGACAAAGCTGATGGCAAGAAGGAGAAGTATGACACCTGAACAAGTAACAAAAATATTTCAGACTCGGCTAGGATTGTTAGACACATCAATCAAGAAGCCCCGACTGCCGCTTGCAATTTGCTCCCCCTGGGAAGTAACAGACATCTCATTTTGCCCTGATGCTAAAATTAAATCTGTTTTATACGCCAGTGTATAAAAATACAGGCAATTTTGTTTCATAAATCGTCAAGGGAGCAATAGAATCGAATGTTTTTTGTGGAACTTTTGAGAAATGAAATTTTTGAGAAAAGGTAGCCGCGTGATTTGCGAAAAGGGTCAACTTAATCGCGAGACAGGAATTAATTTATGTTTGCTTAACAAGCCTTATCAAGAATCGAGACATCTTCATGCAATCCCAGCAGCGGTTCTATTAAAAGTAAATCCAAAGAAAATTACTTTCAATTTTAATGGTAATTTGTAAGTATATAAGAAAATATGGAAACACATATAAAGTTTCATGTTTCACGAGTATTATTTGGTATCAAAATATAGGATATGTTCTTAATGGCCAAAAGCCAATTTGATATTAAAGTACATTTTAAAGGCAGTACGTACCATAGAATAATGAAGATTCTTATTCAATGGTACTACCCATATAAATTACTTTAAAACCCCTGGTATCAAATAATCTGACTGCTTTTCAAGAGCCAACGTTATTTTCGTGAAATTGAGCCGAGATATTTACTTGCATTCAATCAACAAAAATCAGCTCGTTACGAGAAAAAATATATATCTATTATTATTGCAAAATTTTTAGTCACAGTGATTCTTTTGTGTGCAAATGAAAGCTTTTCTTATCAAATTCAACGAGAAGAAAAATGCTTATATCACACCTGTTAGCTGCAGATTGTTCTTCATTTTGCCTACTATTTCTTCCTGTCGATCTCAAGATATATACTTCTGTTCCTTCAATCAAGAATAATTCAAACCATGCACGTTAACTGATTAGCTACAACTGAACCAATTTATATCTGCAAATCTAATTAGACGTGTGTTTGTCAAAGGATGTGGCATTTATTGCTAGAAAAATTCAGAAGAACAAACGATGGTTTTGATATTTCTATTGCTGTATTTGTTCTGAGAACAATTTCTAATCAATCTCGCTGCGCATGACGTTCACTGCATCGTATCCGTTTAGCAATTAATAACCTACGCATTCGACCTTATTAAATGCATCCATGGAGGATAAGTACTTCACGCTTAGATTCGATTCGTATTAACATATGGTGCCTAGGGATATGGTGCCCTTTACCATACACTCTGTGCTTTGCTTTTTGACCATCTTGACTAAGATGAAATAAATTCCGTTTCAAACCTACACGATGCACACTAGCATAATCCTACCTTTCCTCCCCCATACCCACATATACCCTCCCCCTCCCCCCAAACACACACAAGACATATCCTTATCTTTTTCTCTGTTAACCCCAAAGTTGCATCCTTGGTATGTCATCATAAGAAGCAATCTTTTTATTCTATTTTGTCAGTAGCAGAAGTAGGATGAATAGTTGCATGGTTACTCTCCAATCTTTTCATAGTGTCACAGCCATAACTTGTTAAAAATGATTGAAATTTCGATCCGTCTATTCTTGTTCTGTAAAAGGATCGTCTATTCGTGAACGGAGACATGGTGAAAGAACCAAGTCAGATCTTGCCTGATTAAAAGTTTTGTCAATTATTTATTAAACATATAGAAGTCAAACATAAAAAGTAGTTTAAACAAAGTGTTTTCCAATCTAGCATAGATTTATATTTTAGGTCGTATTTTCTCATAACCTCTGTCACGAAGCTGATTTTTAACCAATCGCGAATAGAGTTCATTTTGAGATTTCGTTTGTTCTGTAGTTCAGGTCAAGGCACGCCTTCTCTTTTGGAAGGTGAACATTTTGAAGTCATCAATGCGACGATTTAATTCGTCTGAAACAGGTAGAACATGTCAATCAGTTTGCCCACGGTCACACGAATTCAATAACAATTATTTTGTGTGCAGACGCAGTCAAACAGGTTTTACAGTCAAGATCATAGATGCAGTTGATTTTTCCGATACCTTGGGTGGTTCGGAGGTGCTGGATGCTTCGCCCTTGTTTTTTTGATGGTGGTGATGATGATGTTGGTGTGTTCCGTTGGTTCCAAGACTTTCTTCAGATGAATGTTCATCCGAATGTTCGTTGGAATTCACTTCTGTGGACGCGTCGGTCTTCACTCGCTCGCAAATCATGAGAACGACCAACGAAAAAATCAGTATCTTAGTGATCGAAAACATGGTGCTCGAAACCTATCGACGAAAAGATAGCCAACTCTAGACGAAAGCTCGATGGGATATGCTCACTTTTGAATAAATGCAAGTAATTATAGGCAAAACTCTAGTCATGATAAAAATTATGATGACCTCTGTGGCACCTCAGACAAATTTTACTGATTGAACTTTATCATTGGCTGCTTCGTATTGCGTGCGTTATCTAGGCCATTTTTTAAATAACACAGCGATGGTTGTTTGAAGTGAAAAATAAGTTTTTATATTTGTAAGATTTCTCCTGTAAGTCCAACTCACTTATGATAATACTGTAAACTGTTTTTGAAGAGGATTTTAGGAATATTCATAACAATCACCAAGGGCAAGACTCTCCGCTTTGCAAGCCGACATTTCACAGAATACTTTTCCATCGGATAAGTAAAGGTATTGCCTTGGTATTGCCTTTTCACAAAATAAAAGCAAAATCCGTGCTATATAGATATATACCTTTGTCCGGCAAGAAGCAAGGTACATACACACGATATGAACACACATTCTTTCATCAAAAGAGGAATTTCTTAACCAATAAAAACCACTCGACCATAAAAAGTAGTATGGCCAGCCAATGCATCCTCCTCCTTCAAAATATTATGTGATATCATCACCTCTGATGTGCTTCAATATTTCGGATAGGAAACGACTCTTAAGCCTGAAGCTCGGAGATCAGTTGGAAAAATGCTTCTTTTTGGCTTCTCTAATTAAAAAAAGACAATCAAATTGTTTTAAGATCGCCTAATGAAGAATAAAAACAAATAGACTTGTGGCCAAATGTGATTCAGATAAGCTAGACGACCTATTTAATATTCTACCCAGGGCAGCTGTGTTGTCTGCATATCGGACCGTCACAGTAAATGCAATTACATTTCAGATATTGCTTGTACCAGACCCCACCCCGACGTCATTTACTTTCAGAAACAAGTTTACAACGCTAAACGTATTTTGCTTTCAAAAGAATCGTCATTTGCCTGTCGGAATGCGCATAGCAGGATTGCAGGGACGTCAAAGAATGCATGCAAATTGAGAGGAGGTATAACTAGATGCAGGCTATGTTAGGGTAGGGCATAAGGCAAGGATAAGTACTATCCATCTAGATAAGTCTTCTACAGAGTAGAAATAGATACACTCCTCACATCCACGGAAGACGATTCGAAGACGAAATTAGACTTATTCAGTCTAATCGTACTATCAATTACTGCATGCATCTATACTTTAGACAACTGTTTTTCTGTAAAATATTGTCGATATTAAAACCAGACGAAGGATGATACTGACCAATTTCAAATGATTAAACTTGTTCCAGTATAATATCGAACTATAAAATAAATTGGACCAGCCATGTTGTGCTTTTTGTGTAATATATGCATGTATGCAAATTACATCAATGGCATCGCGTTATAAGCGAGTGCGCTATTGTACCCAAAGTTGGTACCGAGTTTTTCTCGGTGCCGCTTTCTCGCTTTAGCTCTTTTCGTCTTACTTGAAAGAGAACACTTTTACACGCCATTTTCCTGCAACAGCGCCGCAGGCATTAACCAAAAGAAAGGTAACTGTTACTTGACAATGACATTGAAGACATTTTCGATATGTAAATGGAGGCATAAGCATCAACACAACCACGATAGTTTGATGGTACGTGTCATGGAGATGAGGGAAGGCATCATTGATGGCTCCAGCCGTTAGCAATAAAGACACATATGATTACAACTCCCCGAAATATTTTGTCTTTTATTGCTAAAGAATGTAAATGAATATTATAAGAGATAGATAAACTGATAGTTTCAAGGACATGAAAACAATTTAAATTCAAACTTTCAAGAAAAGTAATTTCCTCCATTCTGCTGGCAGCGGGGTCTGAATTCTGCTCTGTAGCTGCAGAAAAGATCACTCAGCATCCTGCACACGAGCCACAAACTTTGATCGCTTGCCTATACGAAAGAATAGCACGCGATTTTCTGAACTACCCTGTAGGAACGTAAAGTAATTTATAGAGATCAACTTTAAGTGGATTCAGAAGGGAAGGTTTGGATTCCCATATTAAGAGTATATTTAGATGATCTCTTGGGACAACTTCATCTCCTTACCAAAACCAGGAGAGCATTTTTTATAATGGTGCATACGTGGTGAGCTTTAAAACATGTTTTGAAAACAGTGTTTTTTTGTTGGTAATACGATAAGAGAGCGATTTTCTAGTAGCAAGCGTGGCCCACGAAAACGTTAAATTGAGGCTCATTTCCCTCGATTTTCCTGCACTAAAATCAGAATGTGTAAAGCATGTCAGCTAAACACAGCGCCGGGTCTTGACTCGTGGTGGAACGGAAAAGAACGTGTTGGTTTTGATATCGCATATCCTTGGCTTATCACGTAGTTACGTAAGATCATTTTCAGGCCGGTGGTTACGGTGAGCTGGTGACCAACGTGCAACGCTTGCCTCCCAGTTCTCAGTTCTCAGTTGTAAGGCGGAAACGAGTGACCGGAAGAACGAGTTAATTTGAAAAAGCTCCGAGTACGTTTTTTCAATGACCATGTATGATTGCGACGAAATTTACCCTCAATGCCAAAAGAAAATTGTTCGATGACACTTTTAAATATAAATTTGGATATTTTATTTCTTTTTACATCCAATACAAACATTTATTCTTATTTATATATATTCTTTGCTTTGAGTGGTCTACTATTTGGGCTATATATTATTATATTAGTATAGGGATTCTTTCTATAGTTTAGACAAGAGTTATATACCGAAAACTAAAACCATAGAGAGTACGAGAAAAATTGCTAGCCAGGATTTTTAAATGTCTGTAGGCCCGTTTGGATTGCATAATTGCTATTAAAATTGCTAGTAAAAACTCGAGGCAATGCACCTATTCCATTCAATAAAAATTCTATCAAAGTGACGTAAAGATACCGACTCGGTAGAGCCAGGTAAAGCTTTCGGACTCTGATTTCCGTATCTTCCTTGGTCTATAAGAAAGGCATTTTTTTTCAAATTGGTAGTACAACCAGTGGGTATCTGACGTAATTTTTCTCTGAGCGGCATAGGTCTCTTGTGGTGGCAGGTATCATCCATTCCTTAATGCAAGCCTTGTAGGAAGATTTGCCGGTATTGTATCTTTCGACCTTAGGATAATATAGAAAGCTGCGAGGATAGTGGTGAACTTAAACAAATCCCAGTGTAGACTTGCTTGGTAAATCATACGCTCAAGGATGATCACATTTTACTGTGGGTGGCAAGACACCCCCCCCCCCCCCCACACCGCCACACCCCGCCGTTCACCCCAAGCTTTACAGACCCCCTTTAAGCAACCTGTGAAACATTTTCAAAAGTCCCGGGCTTTAGTTGTTGAGAAATTTGAGGATTTGAGAAGATTGGTGTATTCAAATAGAAAATTCTTTGGAATCAGAGCGAAATTCTTACCACTACCTATACCTATACCATATTATAGTGAATTCTTATAGCCAAATATAGAAATAAATACGAGGTATTATCAGCACTTAATTAATTGGGTCCATTCATTTGCGAGAGTATTACCACAAATTTATCCACTTTTACTGCTGTGGTTAATTGAGAGAAGTTAGATGCCCTACTGAAAACCGTTGAAAAATCATGACATTTTGCCAAACTATAAGATTTCTTGAGCCAGTCTTAAGCTGTTCAAAATTGGATTCACATTTTGACCATTGTCTTGGGAGGAAGAACATCCCATTACTATAAATTACCCCTACCAAAATTTGTATTTCTACTGGAAATTTCCAGAGATATCGTAATTTCAATCAATATTACAGTTTGATTACAATAAATGGTTGCAAGCTGCTAGGGAACAAGTAACTACCCAAACATTCCCAGAAAATTATTAGCAGTGTTTGCTACTCTAGGCTATTACAACTTCCAGTTGTAACCAAACTGGAGCTCAAAGTGCACCCCCTAAACCCGAATCCTAGTACCTACCCTCAACAAATTATTAGAGCTCACTCAGGGATACTGTTGTGCCTTAAGTCTCAATTGCACAAACCTTAATAGATGAAGAAGGTATAATAAAAAACAGCAGCAAAAATGAAATTCTGTACATCATGTAACCAGAAACTTTCATTTTTAATTTACATCAATATAGATCTTTAAAATTTTAATGTACTTTACAAAAATACGGTGACAAATGATTGGGTTTACAAGAAAACATGGAATGATGATAGCTATATGACGATGAGTTCAATGTAAGTTGGTACCTAAATTAAATATCAGGGCCCATTCATAATTGTCTTTGGTGCTGGTTGTGAAATAATTGCATTGTCTAGTAGGTATCGGTACCGACTTAACCTTAGTCAAAGTCAAAAATTATTTTGCGTGCTCCTTAATTTTTGCCCCTGGCAGAACAAAGCTGTAGGGAAATAATGGTGCAAACATGGCTATAGTTGAGTTCAACGTTTTCACGTAAATTTCTACACCTCAGGGCTGCTATCGAGTCAGGGTTGGGTAGATATTATAATACTCTATGGCAAATACTGGTATATTACCCAAATAATGTGCCCAATTTCACAAGTCAACTTAGCTTAATATGGTAAGTTAAATTTTATGCTTTCTTAGGCCAGAATCCAGGCAATTTTTTTTAACCATTTTTAGCTATCTAGTTCCTGTTTTTCTATTTGGTTGTCTCAATATTCAACGACAATTTGATAAATATAGTACACGCTGTTCTAAAATAGCAACAGAAATCAATAGTTACCATGGAAATCATTTTCAACATGTATATTCTTAAGATATCTTAAATTTTTATCATTATCTGGTATGTTTCCAATGTGGTCTGTCTGTCTATAGTTGCCAGAGCTAATTTTCAGAAAAGGAGACAATAGAAAACAAAATTTAGCAATTTATATGATACTGACCCCTGTATTATTTCTGGCAATTAATTGTTTCTCTTGTTGAGAGGAGAAAGCTACAAATGAGACATGCAATGTTTCTTGGCAATTTGAAGCGATTGTAAATTATGTCGCACTACATTTCAAAATCGGAACGTGATATTTCAAAGACTAACTCATACCAAAGCCATACAGACAAAATAATAACACTTTTCTGCAGGCAAAAGCAGCTGTTTGACTATTCTAGTGCATACCCAACCCTGGCCGTGACATGGAAGTTGTCAATAAATTAGTTTGTGTATGTGACAAACGGACATTAACGAGTACAACTAGTAGAGACTGGTTTTCTTCATGATCCTGAGGAACTCTTCTTGGTTGATCTCCCCATCCCCATCTCTGTCAGCCTCACCAAGCATTTCCTGAAACACCAGCAAAATCTTAAGCAATCATAGGCATCCAAAAATTTTTGCCGACAACTCTGACTGAACCATCTGAGTGTAACGTCAAGCAATTACTTGGCCATTACTCGGTCATTACCAAAGATGGGTTGTCATATAATTCAAATTAAATATTTCAACTACCTATATCTGTGTTTACCCTACCTACCATGATTTTAATCTAATGGCAAATTTGAATGCCTGTTTTTATTATTATATTTAAGTAACAACAAGTGCATGTATATTATGTACGCACAACTAAATGACAATAAAGAAATCTAACAACTGTTAGGTAATAAGTAACTATAATACTAAAAAAGCTAACCGTTCAAAGGGAAATTGTGTGTTTTCAGACTAGATGAGCAAGTACACTCCTGGACACTGAAATCCGTCCACTAGAAATTTATACAAGTTCCGAGGGAGGTTGGCTTGAAAAATAGTGTAGTCAAGTCGGGTACACACCATGCTGTATGCCATGTGCTTTGTGAACCTATACCTCGTTATGATAAACCAGTTTTCCTTATCAGTAATGCCTGTCCAGTGAAATGAAATGAAGTGAGCAATCTCACAAATATGATATCTCGTGAGTCTTGCACACCATTTCAGCACCCCCCAACTACCTATAACTCGTAATTTTGAAGATGCAGAAATAATTCGAAAACTTTCTGCGTCTACTCTTTACAGCAAGCACGTTTATCTCATCACTTCCTCAGTATTCTGGAAAAAGTTTGTTTCCATGGCACGAATTAATTTTCTCTCCTTTTAATTGCTTATATTATCTTTGGATCAAGTCAATGGTTGGCTCCGAGACCCGACCTTTTTGATGGCTGTAGGCTACCTTGTCCTGGCGGGTCGGATATATTATCAAGTACGGGAGATTAGATACCAAACAATGTCGATTATTACGATGAGGTGGAGGAAATTCAAACAGTTGTAATTTTTTGTATTTTTACCATCGAATAAATGTTTTAAACTATTAATAGGTATCAATAGAAAATGTACTGTAATTACAGCAAGGATATTGAAATTTGTCCAAACCGTCTCAATCTTCCCCGGCAACACTCTGTGACAAATGCTGGAGCTCGATCATGCCAAAGGGGCTACTCTGGTGAACGAATATTTGCAATGCACGGTTCATATGAATTGTTAAAAGCCCCACTGATAAGAAAACTGGTTTTCCAACATTAGGCAGCTTCCCAAGCAAGTGGTTTCATATGCCATGTGCTCAGCCTCTACCTGGCTACCTATACTATTTTCAAGCAAGACGAAATTGGGACTTGTAAAAATTTCGGGTGGACGGTTTTCAGTGTCCAGAGGTGTACATTGCTATAATTTAAAATTGAAATGTCTGTATGAACTATGAACTATTATGAGTCTATGAATAAAATTTTCCTGTGATAACTTTACCAGCAACTCTTCATCAGTCAAGTTCTCCCCAAGCTCTCCTGCTACCCTCTTCAAGTTCTTAAAAGAAATTTTCCCCGTATCGTCATCATCGAAAAGTCGGAAAGCCTTCAGTATTTCTTCTTTTGAATCTTTTTCTGCCATTTTATTTGTCATCAACATCAGAAACTCATCAAATGTTAATGTGTCTGAAAGAAAACAACAAAAGGTAACCTGATTGGAGTGATTATATTTGAACCTTGTAAGGTTTTGCTGAGCAAAAGATTGGGAAAAACCGGTTGAAGTGGCTGGGCAAAGCATGGAAATGTGCCCTTTAAACAAGAATCTTTCTCATAATTTTCCCAGAACTTTAATGGAATCCAGGAAAAACCACGACAGAGAGGATGCAGGGTTAAACACCTTAGGATTGAGCACTTTCCATATTTATAAGCGGCATATTATCGTCAGCAGCTCTAAAAGTAAATAGGTACCAAAGAACTATATTTGGCCTATTTTCTGAGAGCAAAAATGTATCTTTATTCTTTAATAACAAATATTTCTTCAATGAGACATACCTGAATCCTTATCTAATTCAGAAATCATTTTCTTAATTTCTTCTTTCTTTGGTTCGAAGCCAAGAGCTCGGATGGCAACCTTTAATTCCCTAGTCTCAATCTTGCCCGAGCCCTCAGAATCAAACAAGTCGAAGGCTTCTTTGATGTCAGATTTTTGATCCTCGGATAGCTCAAATTTTGGACCCGACTTCTTCCTAGCACTGACGATATTTGCAGCTCCGACAGGATTCGCTGGTTTTTTCTGCTGTGCCGATGCCTGAAATTGCATTAGTAAAATAAAGGCTGTACCATTGCTTTATCTCAGAAGATGTAAGTTCGATTACAACCTTTTAGCATGCCACTGTCGAAATTTGACACTTATTACATTTAAATCCTGCCGTTCTGCTTTAATGAATGAAAATGGCTAAAATTATCGAACATCACTAAAATAATTACCATGGTTCACTAGACACCAGTAGAAAATGAGTTATTTTACAGAATTTTGCGAAATTCAACAATTTAGCTGAAACTTGACATATGGACCGCAAACTTGCCCGCCATAGCTCTGCAAGTTGATTTGATTGATTAATTCACCGCTCAACAGTCATGAACATAACGCCGCACCCGAAACTGGTACTCCAAGCTCTCACACGGAGCAATACTGCAACGTTGCAGTCCATCGTCGGTGTGAACTACAACTAATGCCACTATATTAGAGAAAAATTACGATGAACTAAAGTTGATAACTTATTTTGATTGAGATTTTCTAGTCGTAGTACACAAATAAAAAATATCTAAGCATTTTCAAAAAAGAAAAACAAACGTAATTTTTTTATGCGTGATTCTTGCGGCGCTATGTTTGGCTTTGACCAGTTACCACCCACCTGTTTATATTGCATATGGCGGCCCTTTAGTGTCATTATCGAGGTCATGAGCTGCTAACTGTCATGAGTCATTGCTCAGTGCGCGTGCGATTCGTAAGTTTTGGGTTTGGTTTGTGATTTTGGGCAGAAAAGAAGTATTATCCTTAAGACATAGCACACATTATTATAATGGCATATTCTAGTTCTACTTCTGCTGTCTTGAAACAACCTACAATGTTAGAACAGTTACTGGAAGAGATCAATTTTCAACGCACCAAAGATATGAGGCAGTTGCTTAAAGATGGTAAGTAAAGGTTTGCTTTCAAAATATTTCAAAATCATTCAGAGTCGTCTCTCATGATTTTCTATTCATATTTCTTATCATCTATTCAATTTACTTTTTTGCTTACCCACTGTGAAACAAGAAGGTGTGTTGTGTGTGACTGCCGAACCCTTTGTGTTCGAATCATAATATTATTGTCAAATGTTATTGTGCAATTTGGGAAATGGAATTCTCTATTTGTAACCCAGAAGTTTTTCAGTCAGCTTTACATATACATATTCACTATGATCTCAAAGTGCTAGCATGTCGAAACCTTTATTTCAAATTAGTTCCATAGAACAATATGGTCTTAGGTATAATAGGTATAATGCATAGTCTTTTCTATAGCTGTGCATTTTTATTTTCAGATTCTGGATTTGTCATGCTGCAAGGAACTACTTACTGGACAGACTTATTTGTTAGACATTTCCTATTCCAAACAGAACATTGCATTGATTGTGATGACTTACTATTTTTCGTCAGAAAGAAACATGTTAAAGGCTCATCGAGATATCTACCGAAGTTTGAGGTAAATACTAAATCTACCTAAAATAACTTAAAAGGCAGTAACTATTGAACGTGGACCTCAATGCTTAAGTGAAATTTTAATCTCAAACAGGGGAAAAGAGGTCAACACACTCGATCCAACCTGTTCATAGCTTCAGTTATATCACTGTAATCACCTTTTCACTAAACTGTGATGAATTTCTTTGTTAAATTTGATAATTTAGACTCCATATCCAGATCCAATTAGAAAGGTTCCTTTGGTTCTTTCTATAACATACTACAATCCCTGTCAATTGCCCTATTTTTCAGACTGAAGTCGATGTATTTAGAAAAGACTCTCGCAAGCTACCGATCGGAGACCCTGAGATCGACTGGGAAGAGACGGTGTACCTGAACCTGATAATCCACCAGTTTGATTACACGTTGACGCTGGCCATATGCACGCGCACCAGCCCCAAGGAGCTGCAGGTGTTGCGCAGACACTCGCAGAAAGTGTACGCTTCGCCGAGCAAGCGCCGTATGGACACCAAAGGAGAAGAAGAAGAAATGACATACCCCAATGTCTGCTTCATGGTTGATAATTTTGATGAGGTGCGTATCCATAGGTTTTGCATCTATTGCTTTTGGAGTATATATATACATTTAATTTTTAATTGGCAACTCAGCAACCTAGTTCTTCTGGTAGTCATCCTAGTCTTAGTCCCAAAGATTTTTTTAAGGAAATTAATTACAGCTGTCAATTACTGTATGAATATGTTTAAATTAAGCTAGTACATTCTGTCGATAGGTAGGTATCATGTTTGTTGATAGTTCAAGCATACATGATTCATCATGATTGTTGCAGTTGACTGCGTAAAAATTAGTAGAATAGGGATGCGACCATTGATGCAATTCTAAAAATCAAAAATAGTGTAATTTCAATGAGTACAGGTAGATGACACTGCCTACAGCGGTTTTAAATGACTGAAATTGCAGTTTTTCCCGGTGGCGCCAATATTGTATAGGAAAGTAACTCTCTGAACGAGTAACTCTCTGTACAAGTCTCGCATGCCAGCTAATCAAGCAACTTGTAGGGAGTCACCATCAAAATATGCTCAATCAGGGCCACCAACCAAACTGGGACCACCGTCGTTTGAAACATGAGACGGCAGCTATCATGACTACACTAACTATGAACTGCATTTAACATGGACATACAATTGACTGAATTTTTCCCTATCACTTTGCATTTGTACTAATGTTGCTTTTGACTGTGCCGTTATTGTGACTGTACCAATCCCAACCCCAGCTCTGGGTACAAGGCTACAAGCGATGTTCAATCACAGGGAAATGCTTGCAAATTGCAGGTGTTCTGTGATATCTTGGTTCGCGATGGCGAGATGGTCTGTGTTGAGTTGGTGGCGGCTGACAGAGATGGGGCCGTGCAAGGAGTCTGCTTTCTGGGATCGATTCGATACGATGCTCTCAAGAAAGTCTATGATGCCAGAGTGAGTTCCCACATCCTGTTTGCGGAGATTCGAACCTTTACTCATGCCTAAGAATGCTGGTTTCTGGAACGAATTTAAAACTTTTGTCTAAATTTGTTTGTTTGTAAATTTAATAGTGTTTACTATGAACAAAAAATAATGGCATTATTGGCATATATTTTTGTTGTCTTTCAACCATCCATGATTGGCATGGAAGCTCCTGATGTGTAATTATTAAATTTCAATAGCTGTTGTTTCTTTGTTTTCCTGAAATTAATTGATCAACAATTACCACTTTCAGACAAGCTTGAGCAATAAGATGGCAAACCGGATGACGTTTGGCTTATTTAGCGGTGGAGACAGCCAACAACGGATAGAGTTTGTTCGAATGAAAGGCCCTCAAGGCAAAGGTCATGCAGAAATGGCTGTTACAAAACCAAAAGGTATGTCACTCACAAGTCACAACATATTTTATCAAATGTGATATGTTTTATTATGAATCGTTAGATAGCCTTCTCCAGCATCGGGTTAGTATTGATTTAGTTTGTACTATCCACTTGCTAGTGAACACTTTATGATTTTATGTTTTATCTAGGCATCTAATCTAAAAAATATAACTCCAATCCACAAGGGAATAATGTATCCATTTCCTATCCCAAGTTATATTTTGATTTATTATAAAAATAAATGCTATCTAAGCAATTATGATTTGGAATAAATATGTGAGTGGATCCGATCATGTATTTTTTGTTACAAATTGTAATTGATAAGGGCACATGGTTTTGATCATTATTTATGCCAGTTTAAAACTGGTACAAACTGGTGAAAAACCATTTGCAAATCAGGAATCTTTCTGAGAAAGTCAAAGGTTGGTTCTAAATTTGATGTAAACAATCATTTGATCAACAAAATTTTTTTAAATAGCTTAAAATTTGATTTGTAGTAGGCTGCTTTTAGCAGCAATCAATAGTTAGTATGCTCAAGCCTATTTTATGCATTTTCATTTTTACATATTACCAATTTGAGGGTATTTATTTCATGGTGGTTATAAATATACTAAGAAACCACCTATTTATTTAATTTATTGGTTGGAAAAGAATGGAGCCATTGACTACTTGTCAGTTTACTTTTAGCAGGTTAGCATTTTCATACTATTAATGCTTTGCTTTTTCCAATCATGATCCAAGAGTGATCATTATCCAATGGTTCCTCATAGTCATATTATATTTATTTTTTGTAGAAAAACATTTCCATATTTCAAGATACCTGTGATATTAAGATAGATAAATGTATAGACATCAAGTTATCTGTGTATCAAATATCTGTGCATCGAATATCTGTGTAAGGTTAGTGCCTGACAGAATAATGTTTTTCGCCGCAGGTTGTGGCTCGGAAACCCCCTGCTCGGAACCCGGACTCAGCATGACTGACTTGTGGGACCCAGACTGGGATCAGGACCCAGAAGAGTTTTATGTTTACCGACATCAGGTAACAACATCAACAATCGCTACAATTGCTTGTCTTATCTTAGTGGCCTAGGCAGAAATCAGAAACCTTGCACAATACAATACAGCAACTTGTTCTGTCCTTATTTATCCTGGTGGCTGTGAATTCCAAATTTGGTTTTCCATCTGTAAAATTGCAATTACGTACTATTTGAGGTAAATTCTTAAGTAAGGGTCCTACTAACAATGTATTAATTCTAGTATTGTGAAAGCAAACAGAAAATATGGATCAATTTCTATGTTTATTTGGTCGGATTAGTTGAAATAATATTCAGACAAGTCCTTTGTTGACCTGACATTTGAGATGAACCGTTCATTTAAAGTTCTCATGTATGTTACCAGTTCACAACTAAAATGTCTGGACAAGGATCTCCTAAGTTCTAAGCCTGACATTTCAAATTGTTTCCTAGCTTTTTTCTTCGTCCATCCTTGTGTGTGATGCTTCTATGTAATGCCGGTGAATTTCTTGCCTATGAACTGCGCCACATTACACGCTACATTTAACTGTGATCATTTAATCGTGATCTGCTTGACGACAGCGGAGACTCAGCGATCCCAGCGCAAACTTGAACAACTTTGTGAGATCGGGATGGCGGACCAAGGCACCCGAAACGCGCGCGAGATCGGAGAACGAAGGGCTGAACACACTCTCGCTTGGAGTCTCGGAAATTGAAGCCGGTGACGTTAGAGACGGTAAGATTCATTGAAGTTACCAAATCAATGTTAATTCCTAGAAATATTTTCTTGTCCAAGCTTATCGCTTTGAAATTATTGGTTTTTATTGGTAGTTAGAGTTTATTTATAATTATATTCAACAAGTCATATAACAATGATAGTTATGGGTAAAATAATAGCACAGTTATGGTTACTGTCCTTTGTAAAATTATGGAAGTGTAGTTTATCTGATTTACCAAGTATTATTTGATACATGTGATAATATTAGTGAATAATAACAAACTGGGGATATTCTTGGTAAGGTCCCTTGTATCTCTGCCCATTATAACATTCCTAGATATCAGTCAGATCATAACCTGATGAACTGTTTGTCTGTCAGCAGAATGTTTTTCAGCTGTCATCTAGTAACCGACTTGAATTGCCAACTTTCTGTCCAAATTATTCCTTTAAATGCCACCATCGATGTCCAGACTGAAGAAGGATTAATGCATGTGTTTGAAATAGTGCCACAAATTTCATAGCGCCATCATAGTTAGCAGAAAGAATAAGAATCAATCAAATGAAAGGATATATATATGTTCAATGGAAGGAAAAGATTAGTTTGCCCAAAAGAAAATGCATAGGCATAGCAATCATTCATTTGGTCAGAATTCAAATTCTGAGAAAACTTTGTATTCTGTTTGCATTTAAGTCAAACAATTTGGGAATCAAATTTGCATCAGCCTTACAAATACATGCATTTGTTAACTATTCAATTTGATTTTTTTCCAAACCATGTGATTAATGATTTTCAAACCTTTGTAGCATTAAAGAATTCCTATTTTTATCAGCTGATTGCAAGCAATTAGTACTTTATTTGTTGTCCCATGTTTCAACATTAGATTCACTTGCAATATCCATGTAAAGTGCTACCATGGATATGAGTGTTATGTTCCCAAGTTCCTGTAATTATTAGTAGGGTACAAAAATAGTGAAATTTCAAAGTATCTATGTTCAAGTCTATTCTGCTGCTTTAATTTGTTGTTTGATTTCAGTTTTGCTTTAATGTTTTGGGCCACAGGGGCATGCATATGATTCCCGTCCTCAACTTCCATCAAAGCTGTCCATACAACTGTCAGAACCCTCCAGTGCTTCAATTATATTTTGACCATGAACCATACCCCAAACAGCGTTTTTCTCGACTTGATGCGCATTATTCTAGCACCGCGCTGTGCTGTATCAAAACCACCCATGCTCAGGGATGGGCAGTAAATGAAATACGTACCTTAACGTACAAAACTACCTTGGTAACTGCATCGGAAGTACTTCTTAAATAAGTATCTTGGTATTGTATTCAAGATACATTTTTAAAGTATTTTAGTATCTTTTACTAGACAAAGTATACTAAGTTTGCGTATTCAATTCAAAAATGTATTAAAGTTGCCTCAGCATTTCGGCTGATTGTTGTCGTATGTGGTGAAATTCTCCAGCGGTAGCAATTAAATATGTATTTGAAAGCAAGCGACAATCAATTTGACATATCCGAATTTTCCGCACTCTTTATAAGTTTTAACGTAAGCTTTGCAAAAATAAGGCACTTAATAACTTCAGTGTCGCTGAGATACTTTTCGAGTATCTTAGTTACTTTCATAGAAGTATCTGGTATCTCAGACACTTTTTTAGAGTAATTTGCCCGTCGCTGCCTTGCCACCTAGTTTATCCCTATTTATAATTTCCTTGTGATGTATTTTGTTTTCTTGATTTTATTGTAGAGCTGAATGGATGTGATCGCATGGGACCAAGTGGCAATAACAATGATGAGAGTGTCCCGCCTGAAGCCAGGCTTCCCCCGAGTAGGAAAACTGCCGACGGCACAATTATTAACTACTGGTGTGACATGCCACCTCGCCAAAGCCAAGGTACTGCTCAAGGCTCGTATCGCTTCCATCACCAACCTCAATCCTGATAGACTAGATGACCAGGGACGGCCAGGGAATTCTCCTTGCTGTTTGTGCTCAGCGTTAATCATTTTTTTTCTTAGATTTGTTTTCGAACAGTTTGCGTAGGTTTGCAAATTTTGAAATGATTTGCAACTGATGAACAACTGATTTAGTGGTTTCATTTTGCTAAGGCTGTGATGGTTTTCATTTTGTAAGAATGCTTTTTCTACAGCAGTGATGTCACCACTGTTTTCTGCTCTGGTTCAAATTATTTTTATTTTTATTTTAAATGTGGACATGACTGGGTGGTGAAACGTTGGTCTCTATCACTAGATTGTAACTGAAGGCAAACTAGAGTTGAGGAGAACTCCCTAATCCCTATTCTAACTAGACTTTTATTTTGGTTGGCTTCATCAGAGGAAACTTCATTAAATGTTGACTGAATATTTCCATGACTTTTGGTTGTATCGTTAGAGCCGAAGGCTACATGCTCTTAGAAATAGCTAATTATTAGCCACATTTCTAATCGCCTGGCGCAGCTAAATATGCTACTGACATCTAAATATTATATTCCACTTCATAAAGCCATGTGATATCGAAGGGGTGATCATTATTATTGGTGCTTAGGTCCAATTTTGTTTTTTACCACAGTTCTAAGCATTTTTTTGTAGAATGAGACGTTTTATTCATTTTCTTATGAAAACTGGCTATTTGAACATGTTTTTCTTTTTTTCATTATAATTCCTACCTGGCAATAAGTACATTCCCATCTTCACTGGAATGTGGATTTATTTTATTTAATTATATATTATTATTTATTTGACTCTGGGATACCAATTTGACATCAAATAACTGCCTTAAGAAATGACGACTCGGTCAAACAAACTAGGACCTATCAGTATCACACCTTTCAGATTATTTCTTGTCTCCTGTTTTTACTTAAATTTCAGGTCATTTTCTTCTCTTATAATTTGATGAAGTTAACACCACGAATGAATTAATTGAAGTTGATAAATCTTTGACGTTGACAGAGCTGGACGACGGGGCGTACAACCCTATCTGGACGATGACGGGATACACACAGACGTTTCACTTCTGGAAGGAAACTCGCAGAGCTCAATCTGTACCTCTCAACACATTTCTCACGTATATCACGTTACCCTGGTGGACAATTGCTAAAGGTAAGCACGAGCCATTCCTTCCGCAGACTGTTCTAATTCCAGAGAATAATGCAACGGTTCATTTACCCACTAATAAAAGCCATTTGGTTTGTGATTTCCATGTATTCTATGATATTGAAAGGGTCCAGAAAAGAACATTTTATTTTTTAATTCATACAATAATAATTTAGCGTATTATCATTCCAAATTCCTTATTCTATGATATTATCTTACCAATTAAGCTTGTTAATTATAATTTTATGATTTAAATCACGACCCAAGTGATTTTTTTAAGTAGGTATCCGACCTGAATGGAAAAGGTGGTTGCAACAAAAGGCTGTTACGACAATGGGTTGTTACGAGTTACGACAATGGGTTGTTACGACAACGGGTTGTTACAACAATGGGTTGCTACCACAAATTGTGATCAAAGATTAGCATGCAGCTATTACAAATGTGTTTGTGGTGCATCACTGCATCACGAGAACATTACTAGAGTACCCATCAATCAACTCTCCCACTCCTGGAATTACTTGGAATCGAGGACAAATATTTTCTGACATTAAATAATCAAGATATGTCTCTTTGCGTTCCAATTTAAAGCTTAGGAAAACATAGTCTTATAGTTATATTGTATAAAATAATCGGAAACTCAGTCATTGGTTTAATACAGAAATTAAAATCTATATTTTTCTCTCATCCATAGATATTTTGGATCACCGAGAAGGGCCAATTCTTACGTTTTAAGAAGGTATGAAACATACTACTGTTTGCAAATATTAGAATCCTATAATAAAATATAACTAGTTATAGTTGTAATATTTGTGTGATTTAAGTGTGGTAATCACTGTCACTGAAATCACTGTTTGGTTTGTTCTAGTCGCGCGATGGAAACCTCTGTGTTCGGCTGGCATCGACTTTGATTGCCGTGTGCAGAGAGAGATAGTTAGCAAGAGAAGAGAGTGAGAGAGAGAAAGAGAGTGTGCTAGTCTTGCCATCAGGTGGAACTGTGATTCGACACTCTGTTTGCAGTGACAGGTGACAGGTGGCAGTTGGCCTGTGATTTTATCACTTTTGCCAGTTGGTATTGTTTTGGGTTTTTTCTGTCCTTGCTTCATCTCGGGACTGAAACGCTGCTACCTAGACAAGTAGGAAAACTGTCTTCCAACACAAAGCGCCTCCTTGGCAGTTTTACAAGGTATTTTTTAGTTTTTTAGTTTTTTAGTTTTTTTTAATATACTGGCATATTTAAAAGAAATTTATATTGAATTGTTGAATCTTTTTCCTTAGTGTGCTTTGGCTAGCCTTGACTGGCATGTGGCCATTTGTTGATAAATCTGATTAGATGTTGGTACCTATGAATCACCTATGATTAGCTGGCTGGTACATATTTAGGCATGTGTGCCAGTTAGTATATGCATGTCAAAGTTATACATTTTAAAATAGTTCTGTAGGATACTCAAAGAGAAATGATTATGCTAGAGGTTACATACTTTCTGTTTCTTACGTTGTATTTGGAACGGGACCTATGTCTCCGGTACCTATTAGATCTGGTAGATAAGAAGTTATCTGTGATAATTTCGAACTAATTAGGACCAGATTTAGTAGGTACTAGAAATTCGGAATCTATTGCAAATCCAGGGGTAAGATTGTGTAAAAAATAGCTCTCAATATCCATGTTATGTCTCCAGTTTTCTCTAAAACTGCTCCTGTCTCACAATGGCATGTCAAAAGAAAACAGGTGAAATGATATCGCATTTTTTTACACAATTTCCCCCCCCCCCCCCCCCCCCCCCCGCCCTGGTTCCTGGGTTGGGTTCTGCAAAATACCTGTTTGCGTGTTAGTAAACTGATCCAAAACAGAACCTAGAGGACGGTTTTTCGAGAAATGTAAGAATAGCGGCGGGGTTGCACTTGCAACCCCGTGTGATAAGATCCCATCGTTGGGGTAGAAGGTATCGCGTGTACTGACTAGCCATGGCAACTGGTAAGGTGGCAGATGTCTTACTTTTAACATTCCACAATCTTTCAGAAGGCATTGAAAAATTCTAAGTTTTGGAAAACTAAGTAACCCTTAAAAACAATCTTTGTTGGCCAAAGTAATGGAGACTTAAATGTGAATCTGAAATTTAACTAGGTCTGCCCCCTTCCCCTGGGCACTAAAATATCAGAGCCCACCTATGTAACTAGCAATTTTAATTTATCCGAGTGTGAAATCTAAATTTATTGATAGTGTTGAACCAACAATCAATGGCACTGTCTGGTATATGATTTCTATACTTAATCTTTATTTGTTACCTACTTATACTCATTTTAATGTATGCTAGAAACATGTGCAGTATGGTGCAGTTCACTTTAAGTAACCATCATTCTTTGAAATAAGCTTTCCCGCCTCCAGAATTTTCAGAAAGTCTTCGATCGAATGAAATATATTATAAAATGTAATGTCGGGAATATTTGTCTGTGTTCACATATACAGTGCTTCGTATAATAAATGTTGAGCATGATTAATTATCTATTTAATTGTTAGTTGTATTGTAACCAACCAGCTACCCACTGTGACACATTTTCTGTAAATGTTTGCACTAAATTAGGCCTATCCAAAAAAACTTCGAATAAGTATTGATTTACTTTAGTTTAATATGGAGGCTAGGATAATATTTTAACAGATTTTGCTGATGCTGTATTATAAGTTAGCACGTTACCCTCGAATTCCATAGAAGTCGAGGGGCCAAAATTCCAACTAAACGAGTAAATTCAATGTAGGTCTAAAAACGAGGTGGCAAATTTATGTTAGCATTGATTGTCTCCAGACTCCAATTAGCATCACATGGGACTGCATTCCATAACGCTGCACATCGCGAGACGATAGGATCAGCTGTTCTTAATGAGCTCATGGAGCAATCTCATGGGACAAACGTTTACGTCCCGTTGAGACATCATCAATTTTTAAAATAAATTTAGCACCCCTAGGAACAAACCGTTATGATTTAAATTTTAAATAAGTTGCATCCACGACTTCTTTGGGACCAACACAACACACGGGATTGTGTCACTCGCTGATATTTCAACAATCAAATATTTTCTCGTTTCTTTGAAGAGTTTAATTGGAATCACCAGGGCCCGGATCCACAAAGCAGAGCTTAAACTAAACCCTGGGGCTAAAGTCAATTAACCCTGTTTTTAAGCCCAATTCGTATCCACAGAGTAGAGCTTAGCCATTTTTGGGGCTTAGATTACCCCAAAACTAACCCCTGCTCTAGGAGTAGGGTTTAAACTTAAGCCCCAATAATTTTAACAACAAGATGGCGAATGTCGACTCACATCAAATGTTTGTGAATTATTTTAAATCTCTACAAACCTTTATTGCGAAATAATTAATTTCAAACAAAATCTATGTTTTTGTGCGCCTATTTCAGGGCAAGTGTATTTTTTATTTGAATTGAGCAGAATTTTATGAAGTGGGCTGTGGGCAAGTCTAGGCTTCTGACAGCTCACATGTGTCAAACTCTTGAATGCTCTTGTCATATAATTTAGTTGATGCAATTTCAAGATTTTAAGATTGCTAGATCTGCATCATTATATTGGGAGCTTCCTTATTGCATGAGTAAAAGTCTTTGGACTAGGTGGTGCTTTATTTTATAAAAATAACAAAGTTATTATTTTATCTTACTGTATGCAGTTTCATGACCATTGCCAAATGGTATTGAAATGTTGTAACATTTTGTATTGAACCTAAAAGCTTATTACTTTGTCAACATCAAGTCCCATTAGTCTTTCCAGTTCATACGCAGATTCTCGTGTGTAATACAGAAATATACCTTTTCTGCCTCTGGAACCATACTAAAATTTAAAGTTTAATTTGGAAAGAGCAGCTCGAATCGAGTTGATTTTTTCAGCTATGGTGGGAAAACAAAGCACACAACTTTTTACATATAAGAAGTAATTTATTTATGTGTAAAAGCATATTTATTTCATGGAAAGTCTCTCTTGATTTGGATGATAAGACAACCCAAAATCAGCTTCAAATTTGTAAAAAGTTCCAAAATATCTTAAAATTTGATTTCTGGACTAAATCTTGGCTTTATTTTCTTTTTGTCTTTACTAAGACAAAAGATTCTGATCTATTTGATCAGAATACATTAATAATGTTGCAAAAAAACAACTATTGAACACCGATTTTAGCGAACTGTCAAAGCAAACTGACACTAAAATGAGTTACACTTTCAATTGTTTCAGTGTTTACCTCCCCTCCATTTGCCCCTAGTGAAAATATCTTTTGTGGATACGAAAAATTGGGGTTAAAATTTTCGGGGTTAAAGTTGGTGTTAACTAAGCTCCTTTTTTCTTAACCCCTTTTTTTTAAGCTCTGCTTTGTGGATCTGGGCCCAGAGGGTATAGATTGTCTTGTCTCCACAATTCATACGATATTCGCTCTGAAAATCTCTACTCTTTCCAATCTTTAGGTATAATTATCATGGACGGGAAACTCGTTAATCACCGAAAAACATACAAGAGCATAAGGAACAAAATTGGTGCCTTTTATGGGCACAAAATATGCCTTTTTGGCGGCATTACCAATTTCTGAGTTATTATGGTTAAGGGAAATAATACATGACTGTACCGTCGGGGCCGAGGTGGATTTGCCCCACATTATTATTTTCTAAACAACCATTTCTTCCACGAGTTGAACAAATTGGCAAATCCGGGGGGGGGGGGGGGGGGGGAGGCTATGACTAAATAAATACGATATAGACATCTGCTATTTTTCATAAAACTGAAAACTGTCCATCTTTGAATGAACACACTTAGTTTTCATCGTCGCAGGCAATTATTCCACACTGGTATCAGAAGAGAAGGTGAAGTGATAGTGTATCAAGTTCGGGTTTGATACAGTTTAGAGGGTTGGTTATTAATTCTCAATTGTAGGTAGGCTATAGGTAGTGTTTTCAATTAATTACTATTATTCTCGGAATTTATGGAACCCCATGCATTCTATTTTCCTAGTCAACCATCTGCAGCTCATCATGACCAAAATGTAAATGACTTCATTTAGAATCCCCGCTATTTTTAGATTTTTAATACAAATCACATGTAAAAGCTAAAATGTTGCCAAACGAGTAAAACATATTCTTCGAAAATTACGCGTTTGAAAAGTACATGTATCAAACATAGGAATGTATCAGTTGTATTTAGTTGTCCCATCAGTAAAAAATGAATAAACAAACATGCAAACAAACAATAACGTATAGCTGACAGTGGTAAATGGACTTTGTCCATAATTTGGAAGTGTGGGGGTCTGTCGAAACAGTGGGTTGGGGGGCGGTTGGGGGGGTTGGTAAAGTGTGAATTTGTATCATGACCCAGGAAAGAAAGAGTTAGCACGTTTAACTGCGGTCTGGCCATTGCGGCCGAACTGGAATCCGGATGCAATGAAATGTCAGATTCAGATGCCGCTGAACGTTCGCCATGGAGAGATTTCGTTAATCCAGGTGATTCATCAGCGTGGGGGTGTGGGTGGGGACTCTACGACTTCATAACGGAGGTAGAAAGTAGAATGTAGGAGCGAATCAATCAGCAACACTATGTGTTCAGGAATATCTAACTCGCCAAAAACCATTCACTGAAACAACATTTAGAAGGGTGGAAAATCTGCGAGAAATAATATTGATACATGATATCAAAAAATCTATTCACATGGCGCTCGAGTTAATAAAGTAATCATGTTAGGGTGCGTTTTCAGTGCGACTGTTCGCAATTGTAATAACCAGACCATTGTTTACAACGCGCTGTAGTTATTTAACATCGTGATTTGTGAATCACTCGAAGCGACGAGTATTGCACCCTGAAATCTCGCGGATGAATTGGCAGGGTAGGAACTAACTCAACTAGCGCTCAGCGAACCGGCCGACCAGGCTTGAAGTACAGATGCGTCGGCGTCGGCGTCGGCGTCGGCGTCGGCGTCGGCGTCAGCGGTGAGGCACAGGATGCCGGCAAAGCATGCATACCATTCAAGCGAAAGGTAGTCAGTCGAGTGGAAGAGCGAGATATGAGCCACGTTTGGTACACTTGAGCTGTTTGGTATGCCATTGCCCCATTGCCACACCAACGTGAACCATGCCCGTGCGTGAATAGTGATGCTGCACAGATTTGCATTGCAAAGATCAAATAATATTCGACGAGATGAGAAAAAGTAGCAGGTTTGCGTTCTTAGTAACCAAACCTATTTGCTCATTTAATACCTTGCGATTCTTCCACGAAAATATGGCACCCATTGTTAGCGAGAAAGCGTTCGTGGCCGATCCCCGAGCTAAGTGAGCGCGATGACCAACTAATCCAGCAAGCTTTTACCTTAATTGGACACGAACCAAAATTGGAAGAAATCTATGTGTTGGCTTGGCCGGGATTATCGGACTCTTTTATGAGGGTGCTTGAATTGTGTGGCGTATTTCCTCCTCGTCCTAGTGCGGAGAAAGCCACGGACAGCGCGTTTCCACGAAGATTTTTTCGATTTGATACACTGAAAAAAAAATTATAGTACCTATATATACACGCCCGTTTAATTAATGCAATGTTTAGCCTTCGAATGTGATGTATGCTAATGAGAAGTGATTGAAAGTACGATCAATCATAACATGAATGATCCTATCTCGTTGCTTTAAAACACGTAAGCTGGATCAAATTGATGTAGGTATCAACATGTTTTGTCACGTGGAAACGGTTGCCCTAGCAACGGGACGGCATACTGGCTATACGCTGTTACACTGTTACCTAGGTACAGGCATTGGTACAGGTCTCAGTGGACAATCACAGCTTGCTCACCAGTACAGCCAGTGTTAAAACACACGTGCCAGTGTCACAGCCTTGTCACGTGGTCCCACCCCTGACTGCTTTCATCGCAACCACCCCATCACATTAAATCGACTCCTTAATTGCATCTATTTCCTCGCGTATCGTGTGACAAAAGGAAATGTGTGATATACGTTTTAGAGAGAACTTTATGTCAGCTGTGAGCTGTTCAAAGTACGCTGTGAATACGGAAACTTGGCGCCTCCATCGGTGAGCAAACGCGTTTGATTGACGTTGATAATCCCTGGACTTGATGCGCGAACACGATAGAAACGAAATGTAACCCAATGGTCGGAGAGATGGGATCGCTGTGGTTTCTACTTTCTAGGTGCCAGCAGCCGACTGGCTGGAGCTCAGGAAATAATAATACGCAGAGAAACGAAGAGAAACAAAGCTAAGTTCAACTGCGGATCAACATAAACATGATAAAGAAGCCACGCGGCACGTTTCCCTTGTTCTTACAGAGAAGCTTCCCAAAGATATTGCCGGGTGTTGTACACAACTCAAAAGTCTAAAAAAGGTAAGGTAGATAAAATGATGTAATTGGAATCTGGCGTTAGGGAGGGGTCTTTTTTCTTGACGCTCTGAGCTCTGAGATCTGTTTGCAATTTTATAATAGGTAGTGGATAGCATTGCAAAGGCGTGTCTTCAGCTGTTGACTTCGACACGCTGGCTTATGATGAAGATATTGCATTCATATTAGACGTAGAACGAAAGACGAGACGATATTATTCAATTCACACGATATGAGGGATGGTTGACAAGCAAGCACGCGTCGCGTAAACTTGCCAGCAGTCTGCTGTGAAGTGCGAAGTGGGTGGTGGGTGTTGGGGCGGGGGTAGGGGGGGGGGGGCGCATCACGGGCGCAAACACGGAGAATAATATATTTTAGTGTAGTCGGGGGATGCGACGCCGTTTTTAAAACAACAAAAGCAAAGAGAGACAAACTCGCATTACATTCCGGAACCGGAAATACGTTTCCAACCTCTTCGCTCTGGCTAACTCAAATTGTCGAAAAGAAAAACTCCACAGCGCATTCGGCGGCTCGAAATTTTGGCAGGACGGGTGTAAGTTATTTGGTGGACACCATGGACCCTAAAGTCGGAACAGGCTCGTTAAACTGACTTTTTGGCAACTCGATTTGAGGGTTCGTTATGTCGAAGTCAGCGTCAGTGTTGGTGCTTCGCAAGGAGTTAGCACACATCAAAAGTCTCCTACAATGGCGACATCAATTCTAGATTTAATTTCCATTTGACACCCCGCGTGGTGTCCATTTGAAGAAACCATTCACACGATACCTGTTACTTGCCTGATGTATCAAGTTTTCTAGACCATAATATAGTGATTTGTCAATATCCACCCGATGGTGGTAACTTCTCCCCTCAGATCCCCTATGCATCACATTGCCAATTCACCCCCCACCCCATACGGTGCACCCATCCTTCCTTCCTCCCCCCACCCACCCTACCCACCCCCGCCCCAGGCACCCCACGGCATAGACTTGCTACCAGCACCTTCATATACTTCTCTCATTTCCCACTTTACACTAGAATCTAGATGCTGCTATATTTTCTCCACCCCCAAAACTCCAACCCCCGATGCATCTCGTTCCACGATCTGAGCTCTCGCGTTCAACAATCACGGCTTATTTTCATATCCTATTTTATGGTTTGTTCTCTTGTTATCACTTCTCATCATTTCCAGAGTAACGGCGATCGTGATGTTGACGTAAAGCGTCAAGTAAAAATTGGTGTAGAACGCCTCGGATGTTGTTCGTAAACATCAAAATTATAAAAAGGAAGAAACCATAAAGCAAAAAGAATGTGTTTATTTAAATGAAGGTGTGCTATATTGTCACGTTCCGGATTAATTGTTTGCACAGCGAACGGGTCGAATAATTTGTCCAGAGGCGTTCGAATAAAGGAGCATTTTTTAGAAGCATTTCCTGACTAGAGCAGTGTGTTTTCATATTTCAAATTCAAACTACGTCCCTTGAAACATATGCCAGCGCATGACAGCACATCTTGAAGGAAAATGTGATTAATGCAATGTAGTTCAAAGGAAAATTATCAGATAAATGCAGCTATACACTCTATAATGTTCCTACGCTTGTCACCCCAAATTAGAGTATCTCCACCCTTAAAAAAAGTGTGTATGCTTCGGGAGGCTGAAAGCAGCTCGCTCGGTCGACTACCCAAGCGGGTAGGAGTCCTGTCTCTACGGACTATGATGTCATCTTCCCTGGGGACCCATCCAGGAAGTCGGGAAGAGGAGAGAGGGGGGGGGGGGGGGGCAAACACTCTTTATCTCACCCCTGAAACTATCTGCAATAGTGCCTCCCCCCCCCCCCCCCCCCCCCCCAGCAATACTCATTTTCACCCCCAAGCGATCAAAAAGCGATTCCGTATCTATAATGATTTCGCGAGATACTTTTAACACACATTGTATATTGCGTTCATTGCATTTAATTTTAATTTAAATTGACTGAGAATTTGAACTAAGTTCAGTTGTAAAGATCAGATTAATGAGCAAGCAGCAGAAATAATTCAGTTGCATGTTTCTTTCCACCAGTGTGAATAATGATTCAAAATCATTCCGCATAGTTAAGTAAATGTAACGCCATAATTTTTAAACAAGTAATTTTAATTTTAAACAGAGCATATCATTCGCGGGCCATCTCTTTTCCGCTCTCGCGGAAAATATACTTAGCATTCCTACCGATATAAGCCCGTATTCGCAGCCGAGTGGAGCCGGGGTTGGCCTGGACCCGCTAGCACTGCACGATCTCAGCATCTCCAGCATCTCCAGCATCTCCAGCATCTCAGCAAGAAGATAAATCGCCAGGCCGATTGCTTCCCGAATAAAACGCCGCTGGAATCGCTCGTGGTGCTCATTTGCTAACTTTATTGCTGAATATCACTCAAGAAAAAGCTATTATTTCGCCAGCCATTTCTTATTTCCAAAGATAAGATGAACAAACTATTTCCGCAAACTTTCTAAAGTACGATTTGTTTGTGATTGCTGTAGTGAATGCAATGATTAATGTTCGATGAGTCGCCCAGTTAGAATCTACCGAACCTTTGTGTGTATGTTTCGTCACAAATGCTTTCCCAGCGTTTCTACACATTTTGACAATAGTAACATTTCTCTCTAAGGCCTTTCGCCTCCCCCCGGCTTCCTTTAAGAACCCCTGTGCGGAAACTATAGTCTATGCTGGATCAGATCGACTGAGTTTACTTAGACTTGCTTATGAATTCCGTCTCCCCTGGTTTCTGGAAGCGAAGTCCTCTAACCATGCGCCTGCCTCCAGAAACACGTTGCTGGGAATGCCACCACCTGACAACGCATTCAATAACTATTATACAATATACACCCTTCGAATAGATTGGTGGGGGTGGCGCGAGAGAATAACATGGAGCTATGCGTAGGCTCGAGCCGTCGAAGCCACACAGAGTTCCTTACTCGTGTGGTGCTGCTTTACTTCTAGCCCAGTACCACGCCTGTACCTGCTTCATTGCTAGCCTAGTGTGGCACCTGTACAGGTGGAATAATAGGGCAGAATGGAACCTGTACAGGTGTAAAAATAGGACAGAACGGAACCTGTACAGGTGTAATAATAGGGCAGAATGGAACCTTTACAGGTGTAATAATAGGGCAGAACAGAACCTGTACAGGTGGAATAATAGGGCAGAATGGAACCTGTACAGGTTTACTGCTAGTCCAGGATGGAATCTGTACGATGGATGTATCTGGATTTGTTTCGAAAGGAACTGAGTTTGGAGACCGAGTTCGAACTTGGGTCATGTCTGTGATTGTCTGGCCTATACAAAGCAGCTTGAACTGGGTGATGAATCTAACAGTAACTAAAACAGTTACTACAGCTTTGTTTGGAGCTTCGGTTGGAGTATGGTGATTTGAAAACAAAATATTTGGGCAGTGAGAAACATAACCACGATAATGACGTACATTTTGGCCCACCCGATGCGATTAAAGCATGATAAACATTGTTCATATTTTGTAGTTCTAATTGTAATTTTCTATCGCAGGAAAGTTTTCTGTTGTGTTAAGGCCACATTATTCAAGAGGCATAGGGAAGCTTCCTCTCCTTGCATGCACCGACTAATGAAACTTTCTCTATAAACTTTCACGTTGTGGCGAATGTGGCAACTTTACGAATATACTGAGGAAAGCTAAACAAAATGAAGCCATAAATAATTGGCGGTGCTATATTTTCATCGCATCGTCTAGAAAAGCCCATGTGCGTGAACATGAACTAGGCGCCAGCATCTGCGGAGGAGAGGAGACCACTAACGACTAACGAGATGCTAAGTGGCAGGACTTGTGTTGCCACAAAGTGAAAGAGTGTTCATAATATTAGGCTATGGATGCAGAAGGCTTTTTATTATTATGTAAGCCTAAGGCACACAATTTAACTTTTCCACCACTTCAAAATACTTTTAAGTTTATAATTCTTTCCCCTGACTTTCCCGCGATATGAAACAAAACTGTGAAAATTGAGTTTTCAAGTAGATATGAGCTGCTGAAGCCTGAAAATCTCCTGATAATGGTAGCGTGTCATATTTTTTTCGATAAAGAGAAAATATTCTTAAGAGTGAGCCAGTATTTTTCTTCCCTCAGAACCGGCACCTCCACCGACCAACGTCTCCTAAATAGCAATAACAAGTCGAAATCGATTTCGCGCGGCGTATTTTGCCCAATTCGCTACTTGAAACGCAAAAGTACCCATTTTCCCCGATATGTGCTCAGAGATACGAAGCCACGAACTTGATCAGACAAGAAAATAGCCCCCCTCCCTCCCACCCCAACCAACCCCCATCCCAAAACCGACGAAATCCGACCATCCTACGACAACAAGCAAATAAAGTACATCCCCAATGCTCCTCCCGCCCGCAACACTCTTAATGGTCTAAGATTGTGTACTACCCTCCCTTAAAACAACCACCTCTCTTCACTTCTTCGTTCTTCGTTCTTCGTTCTTACATCACTTCTTGAAATCCGAGACACCAATTCTTTTAGACATGAAAGATTATTGACCGGTGAATTGATGAAGTGATATAAGGACACTCTTTGCTCCACTGATGATGATATCAGATGACAGATTGTTCTTTCCTCGTTGGTCAGTTCGCTTGCAAACAGACAAAGGTGCCAGGGTCGGTGTCCACGACTGCTTGGAACTGCCAAGAACGTCTCCTGTGCGAGCTCCAAACTCCTAATATGCTGGCTCCTAATATACCAACGCAAATAAAATGAGTAAGGGATATTTGTTAGATCAGCAGTTCCTGGATGTCAAGGAGTTCCCGCTTTTCGTTATTCACCGCAGAAATAGCCAGAGGTGTCACCAAACGTAAAATTGCAAGATTCGATTTTATGTTTGGATTGTTTCAAAGTAACCCATAAGAAAGGACGTATTTCCCAAGTTGTAAGATGAAGGAAATAAAGTTTGTGGGCTTTCCGGTGGTCGGTGGCCAGTGTTTTCAAGACTTTTTCAGAGAAAAATTAATGAAAACTACAAATTTCCCGAATTGTTATTTTCAAATGAGACCGCTCTTGAGAATTTCTCCGGAACTTTGGATCCAGGTCGTATATACTCGGAATATCTAATTGAACTTTGATATCTGGATTGGAATGTTGAATGATGATTAATTGCGATCCTAAGTGAATGCAAAGGAAAGTGGGTGGGAAACTTAAAGAAAGTTATTGAAGACAAAAAATAATATGTCGAACCTCATCCATTATTCTTCATTCAGTCGAAAACTAAAAAGTGTTTGGACCCGGAGGTCTTTGCAACGTAAAAAGACTTCTGAATCTCTTCAAAATATTTCAAACGCACCCGCGCTTTCTTAAGTAACACATGCTAAAAATATTTTGAGTGCATTCCAGTTTGCTTTCGGGTTTAGAACTTTGAACAAATGTTAAAAACCCATTAAAAACTACTTCAGCATTATCAGACTATTAAAATAAAACACACAGTTAACAACAATTGATCGCGTAAACATAAAGCGAGTGACAGAAAAGTAAGGTGGTATGTTTTAAAAAGAAACTATGCTTTCAAAAGATTGACATCTGAGGGCATCCAAAGGTGTCCGTTACTCATCAGACTTTTTACTGATAGAAGAGTGTTTTATAGAAATTATTACTAGTGATATGTTTTGCCATATAACTATGTAAAAAAATATATAAATACATAGCATTCTATTCAAATTTTCCGTTTTTATTGTACTATATAGTTTATCGAAGTGAATAAATAAAACTTATTGCCAAAACATATGCACACATAAATCAGCCACCAGTGGAGCTGACCACATAACTTAGGAAATATCATGCAAGGACGAAAGGAAGATGTCTTCTTAGAGCCACTTCCAATGCATATTATTAGAAAATACGACCCCATATTTCACACAGAACTTCAAGATAACAAGTCTGGCTGAATACTGTTTAGCTTGCGCTTGCCTGATATTTATTTGGCGTGACATGGACGTTTCAAATATATTTTGTTGTTCGTGAACCTTCGGCATTTTGAACTCAGCGCGTTTAAGAAATATTTCACAGTTAGATCCAAAGTTGCACAGCTGAAAATGATTCTAGCAAACGTTTGCCTTTGAACACACATATTTGCCTGATTTCTAGTCTCACCTCGCTGTTAGTTAGTAGTAGAAAGTAGAACCAAAAGAGAGAAAGAGAAATCTGAACACACTTCAAATGGCAGCGTTTAAAAAGACACCCTATAATGATGGCGCAGTCGTTGGGTGTCAAATATCGCTTTGAAATGAATTGAGAAAGCTTTTCTCTACCGTGTCACCTCCAGAACTCATTAAAAGCTTTCGGCTTGTTTTAATTAAATCGAGATTTTTTAGAAAAGTTTTAAACGTCTCCAGCATGAAACGACTATACACTCACTGGAATAGAAAGTAAGTACATCGATAATTGAAAAATAATTATTTTCCCCTAGCTGGAAAGGGGGAAAGAAACTTTGCATCTCAGTGACAGCAATGTATTGACGCTCTAAATAACGCCAGTGATTTGCCAACTGAAATTTGATCAATAATACCGCACACTTAAGTGCAGTTATAGTTTTAAGTGCAAAGCGAATCGTACCTATCTCGTGTTATTATTTATCGAATCGATCGTAATGATGCGTTCATCACCATGCTTACAATCGAAATCCACAGAGGAAACTAGTGTTTGTCAATGGCGGAGCAGCGAGGAGTTATATTCACCACCCACCCCATAACTTCCTGTCTCTACTGCTAATTAGCAAGAAATTTAATTAGAAAGTGATTCGACTAACTATTGCTCTCACCTTCCCCCCCATCCCCTATCTACCTTATTTCCGGGGTCACCCTTGTTAATTTTACACAGTGGCCATCATATATTTCACGAAATAGCACGGTGCATGTAACCATAAAGCGTTTAACGCCGATAAAATTCCTACACTTATTATAAGGCCTATAACTGTAAATTTTAGGGTTGATTTCAGGTGCCTTTAATTTGTGTTTGTTTTGCAGCTATGGAAGAAAGTTCCTGGTGTACATTTAACCAATAAGCCGCACGGCTGTCAGGTTTAGACGGTCCTTTGGCTGTGGCTGAAAGAAAATAAAGAAAAAGGGAATTTCTACCAGTTCAAAGTTCACACACATAGACATGTGCGGTGCGTTGTATCGTTTAACACTACTATTTACAAGCACAACACGCAATTGTATTGGTATTCAGGTAACAAAAAAGCAATGCGTTTGGTTTTGGGGTTCGACCGATTGTAGCTACATTTCAATGAAAGAGGGGGATGAGTTGGGGACCTTTAGCTGTTGCTTTCTCCGTTTCAGTTAGAAAAACATTTTCAAACTTGCTTTGGAAAAACTTCTGTGATGATACAAGGAATTTAAATCGGTCCATCAGTGCAAATATATATTGATATATTCGTAAATTTGATCAGTGCGTATGATTCCATGTGAGTGACGTGCACAATTTTTCATCCAGTTGTGAGTTTCAAAAAATGCCTAATGAACAACACGAATTGACATAAAACAAGCCCATAGTTAAAGAGATATTCCCGATAAAAATAAATATTAACACAGACAAAATTTTAATTGCTTTCTACTGGTGGGACAGGAATTATATTTTTCAATAAAGTTCGGAAAGTTAGTGATGCAGGAATCCAGCGCCGGCGAAATCTCATTCGATCCCGAGCACAGCACACCCTGAACGCTAGCAAGCGACGGACTCCACGCTGTGAAGTTTCCCTACCGACGCCAGGAGTGCTTGTAAATGTGGGGAATACTTTCGAGTTTAGCCAGTTTAGGCACACGGGGCTGATCGCGCTCCCCGCAACCCCCCTCCCGGGTGGGGTAGGTGACACGACACGACGTTCGACGATTGAAATATACACCAGCATGTCATCTCAACTCACTTCCACTCCCATACAAGTCTACCAGATCGACGAACCCCCGGATGCTGGCCGCTGGAGCCGGGAATGGGTGGGACGCCGGGGGGGGGGGGGGAAGTTATTTGGGAGAGCCGAGAGAGTTGTGTTCAAATCGCCTCGGAATTACTTTTCGTCGTATATTTACCGTGTGCAAAACGACAGCCGTTCGCCGGGGTGAAATTATAAAATGAAAGTTTCGTGGAAAATTTATAAATGGAAAAATACATGCATCGGCAAAAAACTTTTTTTTTATCATGACGTTACCATATTCAGCTTTGAATGCAAATTCACACCTGGAGAATAAATTGGTATTTTATTAAATGTGTATGTGATTATCGAAGGGTGAATGTGATTTGCACAACGTGGATTGCGTTTCAGTATCAAAGGGGTGTGATTTTTTTCCGTTCTCTCTCTCCCTCCCTCTGGGCTAGTGTCATGAAATAAAGTTTGTGGTACCATTGAGTGTGCATCGATGATATCGATGAGATCAATACACTAGGTACTCTTTGTGTCGGCAAATTATATCATTGCTGCGAATTCTGTGTTTAGTGTTTCGGACGTTTCGTTGTACGTTTTGGAAGTTTTTTACACGCTGGCAGCAACCTGCCGAAAGCACGTGATTGATGGATGATTGGGCCCCGTGAGGGCTCTAGTGGCATTACTGGGAAAGGGTGGATATTGAACACTTTTGCAGCTGCTTGCTGGGCCTGGCCCCCGAGGCCTCGGGGCTGTGGCACAACTGTAATTGATAATCGATATTCACCCATCAAACTATCGTGCATTTCTAATCAGATTATCTTATCCACGTGCAACAGTTTCTTGTTTGTTCACATCGCTGCTTTGCAATTCTTTCGAGACAAAACTATCATCTGGGAATGATTTGTGTCTGTTTTACAACGACAACGGGGGTGAGTAAACTCACGGGCTTCGCTCACAGCGATCATCAGAGGTGGATTATAATTCTTTGTTACCGCTAAAAGCGCAAAGTATCCTTCTTCCCAGACTCGATAGAATGTTTCACATTTCATATTTTCAGGTAGAAAAATCTAAGAAATAAGAGTCTCCCTCATCAAAACTGATACTTTTGAAAACAAATCTTCTTTATGATTCGAGGTAAGCGAGTCAAGAAAGAAAGAACACGGAAAAGTGTCTCGAATGTCTGAAATGTTGTCCCTGTGCTCTGCGGGTTGTATTCAGGAGTATCGTGGACAAATCTAATTGTCTTCCTTGATAATATTTCAGTTCGCTGAGCCATGCTTTCGAGGGATTGTGAGCATCCTGTCCCATCGTGTCCCATCGTGTCCCATCGTTTCCCATCGTGTCCCACCGTGTCCCATCGTGCCCCATCCTGTTCCATCCAGTCCCTTCTTGCCCCATCCTGTCCCATCCTACCCTGCCCCATCCTTTCCTACCTGTGACAATATTCCTGACATGTTTGCCCCCCCAGGACGAATCTTCGTATTACGTATTACCTCAACCAAGACATGACAAACCTTTTCCAAAAACCCATCTTTGCTCTTTAAGACATTTACCTACTACTTAGAAAATACATTAGAAATAAGGGGAGTTTAAGAGAAGATGAGAGGGTAAAAGGAAAACGACGAACGGGAAGAAAGGAATTGGTAATGAGATCGCAAGGAAAATCTGAGTGATCGTAAGTATGACACTATTAAACGTGGATTGGTGTGTAGAAAAAAACGACAGAAAAAGACAAAAGAAACGTCAAAGATTAAAGCCAGTACTTCAGAAAGTAGTTTCATTTTGCAATGGCAACATAACTTGTTCCAGGGGTGGGTTGGCCCATGTAAAATTTAATCCTTTAACGGTTGCCGTAGCACGTTATAAACAGAACGCTTGAAACAAAACATTGTCAGCAAAGGGGTGGGGATGGGGGTAAAATGTTGGGAAGGACATACTTGCGACGGGACGGGAGATGAATAATATCCTCGAATATCCTCGGTGTCCTTTGGGAAAAATCTACGTGTCATCTCAACCAGTACACGGATTCCCTCTTCGCATCTCTAAACTCATGGTTACTACTATTTCGGCTAACATGACTGGTGGCTGGAGGAGGCTGGAGACCGGTGGTGGAGGGTGGAGGGTGAGGGGGTGAAGGTAGAGACGTAAGGCTGGAGACCGAAGGCTGAAATGTAGACATGCAAGTCATCTGCATTAGTGTCAGCTTGAGCCAGAGAAGCTGCTGCCTTTATTACGCATTGACAACGAGATGACGCGACGGCTTCTCAACTCAATCATCAGACCGCGGGGCTTCGTTCACCAACTTGGGGTGAACGGGAAATAGCCATTTTCTGGCTAATTTTCAAGCTGCAGGAGTGTGAATTCACAGGCAGGAACTGTACGCTCGAAATACAATGCGGGAGAGCGGCTACGTGGAAGAGTGGAGATATGTACTAGATGCAACGATTGCGACCAAGCTGACACTTCGTATATACGCGTTACAGGTGGCGAATTTTTCCGAAGATTAACAATACGGTTTGTAAATAAGCTGGCGCCTGCCTTGGTATAGTCAATGCTTACATTCTTCTTCATTAGTATGTATGCTTTCTTGATGATGTTAGTATATTTACAAGGTTCTACTTGAAAATAGGTCCTCGTTATTTATCAAACGTATTGTTTTTGAAAGACACATGGTTATTTCCAATAGACCTGAATGGTTATTATGTAACTGTTTTCTATAATACTAGACAATCATGTTGGGAAAACATTAGAGACATCGGCGAGGTCGTAAAATATCATTTCCATGGTCGCTACGTCATTTTCGCTTTTCAAGAAAATGTACACTTTCCACGCTAGACGCCTGGAGCATGCGTTATCTTCGATCGAGAAGGGACGTTGGCCAAACCAAACAGTGATAATCGTCAGTTGTAGATTTGTCTTCAACAAGCAATGTGTTTTTAGGCGATAGCACGTGCTGTCACGTGCTTTCACGGGAAATTTTGTTATTTGAGCCGAAGTCCACAGATCTTCGAACTTCGAATCTAAGAAGTCAAGGTTGATTACTGCACCAAACATAGAAACACGTGCTAGCACGTCTCTCCATTTTTCTACCCTTTGAGCACTATTCAGATAATTTGCTGCACAAACTAACATTCAAGTTTAAACTGAGCTACATTTGCAGGAGCGATTTCCACCACGAGATGTTGCTTGTCAGACGAGTGGCACAGCTACAAGGATTTCATTTCATTTGATCCGCGATCATGTACTTTTTTACCCCGAAACACAACGCTTTATTGGCACAATTCACGTTGGCTGGTAAGGTAGATGCTTGTAGGTCATATATTTTATGTGCTTTTAGTATCTTTCTTGACCTTATCACAGCAATTTTACTTCATTGACATCATCATCATCATCCTCCTGGCAATATAGAGAGTAAACATGCACGATCTCATCATCATAATTTGGGGTTGCCACGTAGAAGGGCAACCAATACCAATTTGCCTGAAGACAAACACAAAAATTGCGTAAATTACAGTCCAGAAACACGTTTACCCCCTAAGCGCCATTTACAACGGAAGTATTTAAAAAAAACAAACGTTTTAACTAAATTATCGAACGAAAAGGCTGGAAATAAACGACTTCGCCCAATTATTTAGACTCGTAGACAATTAAGCAAACCGTTTAGTTCGTTTTTTTTACTACCACTACCACCACCACCACCACCTCCACCACACAAGCGTTCTCTTATAGAGATGGTTCCAGCCGCAGATTCTAAGCTGTGCTATCAAAGACCGGTAACACCTATTCAATGCGGGCTATTAATGTGTCGTAACTGGTAGGAGTTGAACGATTTGATGTGTCGACATGCGCGGCGTCGGCGTCGGCGTCGGCGTCGGCGTCGGCGTCGGCGGTCTCGCCGAAGGGCTAGGAACGTGCTAGGAACGCGGTGGCTGCCAGTCGCAACTTGTTGTGCTCCAAGCACGGCTCGCAGAGCTCAGTTCTCCGCTCAACGTTCCGCGCTCGCCGCTCGCTGCTCGCCGGTTCGGCCTTCCCTTAACTTTCCTATCTTTTGCGGCGGCGGGCTCCGCATTTCTTGCTGTCTAAACATCACGGCGCACTTGCCAGTTGACACCTAAAGTTTCAATTCTTATTAAGTGTGCAGCAGCTTTTTATGAATGTACTGATATGGTTCTTAAAAATATCTAGCACGGAAATTGTAACTGATTGTAATCATTGTAATTTCTGTTGGTATAATTAACTGGATTTTTTTTTGTTGGGGATGTAACGTAAAACTTCGAACTGAAAATGACATGCATTTTTTTCTGCACATTTATATTTTAAAACGGTTGCTATCGAAACAGTAAACAACTTTTTTGGCGCCAAAAGTATCACGAAATTCAAGTCTTTAAATGTATAACTTATTGAAGAAAAGCCAGTTAATGTCTAGACCGCAATTGACAACTTGAAGTGAGGTTCGACCTAAACAAGCGGCGCTGTAAAATTATCAGCTAGACAATGTGATCTTGCTGAACTTTCTGAACTTGCTGAACTTTCTGAACTTTCTGAACTTGCTGATCTTGCTGAACTTGCTGAACTTGCTGAATGATCTGAGCGAGCTGCGGCGCTACATTTCGAGCGCGGGCTTGAATGCATCGCCAAAATCTCACCCTTCAATGTCACGGCGCCGCGGAAATAATTTGAAACAGTTGGTATTCGAATGAAAGCCATAGCACCACTGCTTCATTACCTCACCACACTTTTCATTAGCAAGAAAAACGTAGTGGAATCATGAAAAACTCGCCAATGGGAATCCACGTGTTCTGTCTGAGTGTTCTCTTCGTGACGGTCTGTCAACTTCCGGTCAATTCGGCGCATCTGAATCTGTTCATCAGTCAAGAAGAGGTGATGAAGCTACTCGGTAAGCGCATTTTCACAATAAAAATTTATCAAGTAAAAAACAGCAGGCTAGCGCAGCAGCACCTTTTTCGAGTTGGACACACAGATATTTTCCGTTTCTCCATGCTAATGCAACAGCACCAAAATATAAATTAAGTCGAAATGGTGTTGTTTGCAAAACGTGCATGCAAGAGATTAAGTGCTATTTATTATTAGTCTGGCGTGGATTTGACACGTAGACCCGAAGTAAATCACAAGCAACGTGTACATAAAGCGGTGACGATTCATTACCTGCGCCTAAATGTCGCGTTATGTCGCGTTGTGTCGCGTTGTGTAGCGTTGTGTCGCGTTATGTCGCCTTAAGTCGCATTTTATGTAGCGTTATGTCGCCTAATGTCACGTTATTTCGCATTCTATCATAATATCGCTGCGTAAAAAACGCATTTTGTCGCGTTATGAGTCACGTTGAGTTGCGTTGTGTCGCGTTGTGACACAGATTGTCGGTGAACTTCGTTGCGAATGAGTTGAGGCGAGTGTGTTTTGACTTGCTGTGCAGAAAATGCTCCCCCGCAGCGCCCCCCCCCCCCCCTCCAACCCTCTCCCACCACCGACACCCTTTGTGTCAGCTTGGCGTCATACGTGCAGTAAACTTCTGATAATGAGCGCTGTAATTACTTATTTTCTGCAACAACAAAAAGAAAGGGTTTCGCAAAGTCACCATTTAAAAAATAAGCTCCATCGCTGCGTGCAATCGCAGGCTCTGCCTTCTAATTTGTCTGAGGACAACAGGCTGTGTGTAATTGTGTAATTTAGCGCCCATTGCACGCCTTTATAATATCACTAACATTCTTCTTTGAGAACGTTAAAAAAACACCTCATTTCATCCATTTATTACGCACAAATAAACTTACATTGTAATCACGTTGGAATATTTTCTCTTAATTAACTTTGTGCAATTTTGCGTATGAACTTTTCAAGGGGGTTGAATCATAATTAGCCAATCAGCAGCAAGCTGGCCACCCTTTCACTAGATGCTGATTTCTCGGTCCAACAACACTGGCCGGATATAGTTTGCTTCATTTAACAGCTCGCGCCCCAGCCTCCGGTGCAGGAGCACAAGTCTCACGACGCAATCTCACACTTATCACGTGCATATCACGTGCATATCACGGCACCACGGCTGGAAAGATTAGCAGGATAGTTTCAAGTAGAACTATAAGTGGAGAATAGTTCTGTGGAAGGTGAAGATATGAATAATCCAGCTATCTTTACGTTCAAACTTTTCAAGGCAATTATATTAGAGAAGAGTCGAGGGAATTGCTGGCATCGTATTGGCTGGCAGTCTGGGGAGTTTTACCCCTAGAGGAAAATTACATACAAAAGGGCTCGAATTTAAAATACTTCAAACGAAACGATTATAACGGGTATAACTTCAAACGCAATTTCCTAACTTCGTTGTCGCAAGCAACAATTCGTTTCTCTGACGGACCATTCACTTGATAGGTACACAATTTCACCAAATAATGTTCACTTAGTGCAGGCGGTTAAGTAAAAAGCAATATAAGTAACAAGACTAACCATCGTTTTCATTTGACATTTCTGTAGGTAGTGGTCATTATTTTCGTTTATAAATACGCCGTTGATGAAGGTTCGTCTCTGAATCGCACTTCTAATGGCGTCGGGATTTGACGACTCGTTACACCACAGCAGCGTGTATTATGTGAGCGTTGTACCGGAAGCAACGATTGGTCCTAGCTTTCGCCGGAAATAACGTAGTTACTTTCACTTTGCTGGGGCGAAACTCTTAGGCACCCCCTAAACCCCCTCCCCCATCACCCAGCCCAATTTCCAGGCCGATACCGACAGCTTTCACTCCGTTGCACTTGCAACTCTATGCAATTCCTTTCACAGGATACATTCACATTTCTGCTATCTGGCCGACTAAATGCCATTCAAGCAATTTTCCACGCGATATTTTACAACATTTCTACTCTTTTAGGAGTTTGCATTTGTTTTGGTAGTTCTTTGATCGAAGAGAATCGTGTTACGCCGGCATAATATTGCCAAAATATTCCCATTTTCATCAAGTATGTATCCCTCGCAACTTGAGATTGAACGAGTTTTATTGAACGAGTGATTTTGTTACAAAATCGCGAATCATTGCGAATTGCGAACTCTCAGCTTGTTTTAGCCGACAGCTTATAAAATGAACCCATCGCCATACTTCACATTCAAATGATCGCCATTTCATGTATAGCAAATTTTTCTCTAATTTCTTGCTGATTATATAGCACCGTATCTACGAGGCTGATTCACACCATTGGCAAATAATCAGCAAGCGGAAATTCATTCGTTTTCATTGTGCTCTAGCATGGAGTTTGTCAGCTAGAAGTTGTCAGTTGGCACACGGCATTTGCCAGTTGCCAGTTTGCAAAGTTGGGAGTTGGGAGTTGGAGCTAGAAGAATATGGGCACGGTGGTGGTGCAGTATACGCAAGCAACCTCTCGTGGCAACCTGCAATCAATTCCGAATGCTAAGAGCGTTTCTCAGTTGTGAGTTGTGAGTTGTGAGTTGTGAGTTGTGAGTTGTGAGTGTGATGAACAAAGCTTTGTGAGAACCCCGATCTATCGGGACAATATTGCTTTGTTCAAAGTCTAACACATTTACTAGCGTGACATTTTGAACGAACGGTGCTAGGAATTCTTTCTTTGTCATGGCAGTGCTCAGTAATGTCAGCTGCGTATAATTGAAGGAATTGTGGAAGGAAATCACAATTTCCTGCGACGGGCAAAAGTTTTCCAGGTGGTAATTTCGAATGTAGGCGTCTGCACATTTAGGACCAAATTGTCGCTTCAGCGCACGCCTAATTAAATGTAATCGATTAAAAACAATGTTTTTATCTCTCCCTTCTCTGGTCGGTGTAACGCGCTCATTTTCATTTGCACGTTGCACTTTATCTAACCCAGTACACAGAAGTAAAATGAACAGGTTAATTTAGCTACACCGTGATTCAATCGGTTCGTGTGTTCTGCTACTTACAGATATAGGAAAAGTTGATAAGCATACATTGACTAATTACGTTATAAAGAACTAAACACAATCAAATGGTAATCTGTATAAGTGCGAAAAAGGCTAAAAGCGAAACATTATGCCTGTGTATATACATCAAAGCGTTCTGCATTTGTCTGCAATTCCATCCACGTTTCTTCCTGATTTATTTCTCATAAAAATGAAGACTTTCTGCTTGAAATTCGCACCATTGCATTATTTATGAAAGTAATGAAAAGTGTGAAAACATGAAAATTTGAAACTAAAATGTGCCCACCCAAAATAACACGCCGGTACCGTTGCCAATGGCTCTTATTTATTGAAAACTGAAAAGTCAACACTGAATGCTCGTTGAATTTTTTTATCGTTCCTTCATATAGCATGAGTTGATGCATGCATTTATGCATTCGCGACTGTGAACTGAAACAGCCGGTTGTAGAAACTAGAGAAAAACGACACATTTAGCTGGTATTGTATAAATTGCACGAATGGAAAGATTTTCTTCCACTCTATTGCTGTATGAACGCATAGCGATATTTCGAGACCAAAACAACGTAACATGTCAAAGGTCCATTCCTAGGCAAGGACGGAAAATAAACTATTATAGTAAATAATGTCATTTCGCTCTCATGCTTTTTCATTTTAACAGCTCTAAGTTATTGCTTTTAAACATGGCACGATTGACTGAACGTATGAGAATTTTCACCTGACTTGACAATCTCAGTTAGAGAAGTAGGAAAAGAAACGCAACAGCGAACAAAATTACATCTATAATTATTAAAAAGACAAAACTTCTCTTTGCGCTGCTAAACTAATGTAGACGCGATTGCGTTCAAGATTTTTGATACACAAATTGAAATTTGCCTAGACATTTCAAGCGCCAGTCATTGATGTGAGGTGAATGCCTGGTTACAAAAACACCAGACAAAAGATTCGATCAGTTTTTTTTTATATAAATCGCTGACGACATTCAATTGGAATCCGAACTTTAAGTACCATAAAAGTGTTTAATTTTCATCGTGAATGTATTTTTCCGATAGAAATTAGATTGCTACGCATTCAGCTCATAACCGTGTAACAATTTCCTTTCGAATGCAATATTCAATGGTCTATTAGCTCCCCTTGGGCGTACGGAGGGTAAATTTCGGCTCCGGTACGCCACCCTCATTATTAAAAACTCCCAAAGCTCCTCCTCACCAGCCGAACAGAATTATCCCATGCTCAGACACGTTGCCGACGCCGACGCCGACGCCGACGCCGACGCCGACGCCGACGCCGCCGACGCCTCTGGGGCCAGCCCGGCGTCGCGTATGGAAAGCAGTACATTAAGAGAGAGCGGGGTGTCGCACTACTGAACAATCGAACTATTATCTGCAACACACGCGCGCTTATTTGTTGAAGGCACTTGTGCGTTTTTCATTTCCACGAGTGCTCGGTGAGGCTATTTAATGCCGAAGCGTCTCCCAGCAAGTAGACTTAATACCAAATTGCAATCCTTCGATTGGGAGAAATAATATTGACAGAGTCTACAGTGCACATAGAAGCACGTGGCCCTTGCCCATATATATTGGTTAATCATTTTTCATTTTGGTCTTCCGATTATTGATTTAGTCCATGGTTTTAAGCCAGTGAAAGTCAGTAGGACATATTTCCCGCGAAGAAAATGCACTTTCCGTGGCATTGGCTCAGGCGTCACTGATGGCCAAAGGACAGGAGGTTGAAGTAAGAAGAATTAATGACGTGACACAAGATTAGAGCACAGCCGGAAGTGGTGTCAAGGGAGGTTCTTTATCAGATGAATTACTCTCGGAGGTCAAGAGTCGATCTGGTGACGTCATATGAGTAGGGTTGGAGGAGGGAGTAGGGAGTATGGAATCAAATCAAATTTTCGTCATATTATGCACTTGGGGAAAGGTAAATACTTTGAATTCAGGATTTAGATGTCTTGTTCGAGTGGGTTTCAACTCTCTTGTCGGCCACTCAGAGGAGATATGAGTAAGGTTGCTAGAGGGGGGGGGCTGCCCAGGGAAACTATTTTCCCCTTCTGACATCCTCCTCCACCCCTACCACCCATCCCATCCGAATTTCCCTCCCCCAGCAGTTTGACTAATGTATCCATCAGGTTAAAGAAAAAATGCCAATTTTCATTAGGGTCGCCAATTTGCAAGGGCTTGAGTGTGTTGCAATGGCAGCAGCCACAAGGGCTCAAACTCGGTGTACAATCTAGGTACGAATGTGGGTGTGCATGGATGCGAGCTCGAGCTACTAGCTACAGTACACGCCTCTTACGGAGATAGCTTCCCAAATTAAATTTTAATGCATTCCAAAAATGAAAAATCTTTTTTTTTAATTGAGTTGTCAGTGCGCAGGCCTGGTGACAGGCAAGAGAATACGCACAGTCCATTACGATAAAACCTTGTAATACTGTAAAATCATGTAATACTGTAAAACCTTGTTACACTGTAAAACTGCGTAAAACTCAATAGATGTAGGTTTTTAAACAACAAAAATTGAAATCTCTGAGCTCACACAAAGCTTCCATCAACCCTCCCCCCCCCCCCCCCCCACCCAACCCAACTCAATCCTCATCACACCCCATAGAATGGGGGAAATTAAACATTTTTGTATAAAAGCAGCATTGATTGAACCAGCAGTGGTTCGGTCTTGCCGCCATCGAAATGAGTCGAACATGTAAACTACGCTTAGAGTCACTCAATTCATCCGCCAACCGGCAGCCACCCATCCACCCACTCACCCACCCACCCACCCAAAGAACGAACAAACCACAAAAAGAAACTTTCTTGCCTCCCCCCCCCCCCTTGTGTGTCTCAAAGCGTGTCGTGGCTTTTTGGCGTCGGCGCCGGATGCTGCACGTGACCTCCAAGTCTTCCCCGCCAAGACGATGCCAGAGTCGTTCACGCGACAAACTGCACCCTCCCCCCACCCCCCCAAACCACCATTCAAACACCCCCGAAAAGCCAAGTGAACCGGGCGCCACCACGGCGCCGGCCGTTTAATGAAAATATAGCTGCATTTTATGCCTAGTTGCCGTTTCTTACCCAACATTCGCCAGGAGCTGCCCGGCTGAGATTGATTACCTTTGCTACCTGGATTGATTACCCGCTCTACTTTATGCTGGCCGTCAAACTAAAGCCGTCGGTTTCTTTTCCAAATGAAACTTACAAGTATACCTATAGTGTACCTGCTCTACCAGCTGAACTTACAAGTATACCTATAGTGTACCTGCTCTACCAGCTGAAATGATGTTTTTATAAAAATATATAGAAGAAAATACTAAATAAACTGGAAAACCAGCTACGGTCCGTATGACTTGTCCAAAATTCCAAACTACTTCAAGCAAATTGTGCGTCACAAATTGTACGCTATACATTTTTCTAATGTACAATGTACTTTGCACCAGGGGCGGTTAGTGCATGAGGCCGAGGAGGCCGTGCCGCCCCAAAAAAGAGAGGAAAGAGAGGAAAGAAAAAAGTTTTGTATACTAGGTGTCTTTGGATTACCTATTTTCATTTGAAATTTGAAATGTCGTGGCGTTCTCAATTTGCGTTCGTTCAGCGACATCTATGCGTGTCTGCGGGTATTACGCGTCTTTGCTGCAAGATTGTCCATATCGCGTCATAAGGGAGGCACCTGACGTCAAGCGGAGGCCGGCGACCCTGAACTATAGGTGCGGGGTGTGGAGAGATCACTAGAGCCTCCAGGGGGGGTGTTGAAACGTGGCTCTCTCGGACGATCTCACGTCTCGCCGGAGTCCACGCTTCCCCTAGGATCTTTGGTTCCCCCACGTTCCCCTCCTTACGATGCGCGAGCAAGGCAGAGCCGAGGGAATCGGCTGGTTCCAGAGGCTCTGGGCCGAAGTTACCCGAGGCCCGAACAAAGTAAACCTACATGTCGCCAATTCCGTGCAACCGGTGCGATTTTATTCCATGCTAATTTGTTACTCTTTATTGATTGAAAGCAGACAAGTTTTAGATGAATTAATTTAAAGTTAATTTCTGTGTCGTGTGTTTGTGTATCTACGCGCCTTCTGTGTAATGTTTGCGTTTTGCAAGTGTTGTAAGTGCTACGTGTGCTAGTGCTATCCTTTTGCGACATCATGTATGCGGTTGATGATTTTCTGAATTTGCTAGTTAGCAAACGCGACTTCGTAGAACGTGTCAAAATCAAAACTATTGGTAAGCCAACACCCTATCTCAAAATAATCGACAAAGATGGTATTATAAATCGTTCGTTTTCTGACAAGTGGCATCGAAGATTTGGCTGGCTGGCGGGCAGCAATGAGAATATTGCATTGTTTTGGTGGTCTTGTGTCATGTTCCCTGCTTGCAACAACAAACACTCGTGAGGAATTCCATAGGCTACGTAGGTGTCACAAAACCTTCCCAGATCAATCAAACGTCACAGGACGAGCATCGAGCATATTCGAGCTGTATCGAGGTGTAAGGACGCCAGAGAGTCGACGAGGCAATAAATGATGGTGCAAGTGTTCAAAACGAACTCCACAATCTTCAAGTTTCTAAGAATCGTCTAATCCTCGAGCGTTTGATTGACATAACTTGCTTTCTGGCAAAGCAGGAGGCTTTCCGCGTGCATGATGAAAGCGAAACCTCGGCCGATAAGGGGCATTTTAGAGGACAGTGTGACCATTTTTGTAAATACGACACCGTGCTACGTGAATGTGTTTCCAAGATATCGCAAAACGAACAAATCGAGTCGGTTGCTTAAAATCACAAAGTAAATATGGTTCTGTGATTTCTTTTGTGGAAATTTGACGGAACAACCGAAATTGCTTGCAATTCTCATGTTTCTGTTACCTTTCGGTACGTGATCAAGGGAAATGTGATCGAACGTTTTTTTATGGTTTTATGCGATTCTAGACGCAAGTTCCGGCCGGAATGCCACTTGTCGGAACTCAAACTGAACTTCAGATAGAAATTCTCGTTAGGGTTGTTATTATTTTTGTGCCTCCTCTCTTTTTCGACCCACGAGCCGCCACTGCTTTGCACACAGAATGGCGGTGATAAGACCTACATTAACAATTAATTTGCCGGCACACAGTTCACTAGGTGCAATCAGGGTACCACTTTATTTTTAACAAGTTTTAGTTTTCAAGTGAGATTATTACGAGATCGTCTAGTCGATTGAGCTGATGGAAGCTGGAGCTGATTGAAGCTGGAGCTGATGGAAGCTGGAGCTGATGGAAGCTGGAGCTGATGGAAGCTGGAGCTGATGGAAGCTGGAGCTGATGGAAGCTGGAGCTGATGGAAGCATGGAGCTGATGGAAGCTGGAGCTGATGGAAGCTGGAGCTGATGGAAGCTGGAGCTGATGGAAGCTGGAGCTGATGGAAGCTGGAGCTGATGGAAGCTGGAGCTGATGGAAGCTGGAGCTGATGGAAGCTGGAGCTGATGGAAGCTGGAGCTGATGGAAGCTGGAGCTGATTGAAGCTGGAGCTGATGGAAGCTGGAGCTGATGGAAGCTGGAGCTGATTGAAGCATGGAGCTGATGGAAGCATGGAGCTGATGGAAGCTGGAGCTGATGGAAGCTGGAGCTGATTGAAGCTGGAGCTGATGGAAGCTGGAGCTGATGGAAGCTGGAGCTGATTGAAGCATGGAGCTGATTGAAGCATGGAGCTGATGGAAGCTGGAGCTGATGGAAGCTGGAGCTGATGGAAGCTGGAGCTGATGGAAGCTGGAGCTGATGGAAGCTGGAGCTGATGGAAGCTGGAGCTGATGGAAGCTGGAGCTGATGGAAGCTGGAGCTGATGGAAGCTGGAGCTGATGGAAGCTGGAGCTGATGGAAGCTGGAGCTGATGGAAGCTGGAGCTGATGGAAGCTGGAGCTGATGGAAGCTGGAGCTGATGGAAGCTGGAGCTGATGGAAGCTGGAGCTGATGGAAGCTGGAGCTGATGGAAGCTGGAGCTGATGGAAGCTGGAGCTGATGGAAGCTGGAGCTGATGGAAGCTGGAGCTGATGGAAGCTGGAGCTGATGGAAGCTGGAGCTGATGGAAGCTGGAGCTGATGGAAGCTGGAGCTGATGGAAGCTGGAGCTGATGGAAGCTGGAGCTGATGGAAGCTGGAGCTGATGGAAGCTGGAGCTGATGGAAGCTGGAGCTGATGGAAGCTGGAGCTGATGGAAGCTGGAGCTGATGGAAGCTGGAGCTGATGGAAGCTGGAGCTGATGGAAGCTGGAGCTGATGGAAGCTGGAGCTGATGGAAGCTGGAGCTGATGGAAGCTGGAGCTGATGGAAGCTGGAGCTGATGGAAGCTGGAGCTGATGGAAGCTGGAGCTGATGGAAGCTGGAGCTGATGGAAGCTGGAGCTGATGGAAGCTGGAGCTGATGGAAGCTGGAGCTGATGGAAGCTGGAGCTGATGGAAGCTGGAGCTGATGGAAGCTGGAGCTGATGGAAGCTGGAGCTGATGGAAGCTGGAGCTGATGGAAGCTGGAGCTGATTGAAGCATGGAGCTGATGGAAGCTGGAGCTGATGGAAGCTGGAGCTGATGGAAGCTGGAGCTGATGGAAGCTGGAGCTGATGGAAGCTGGAGCTGATTGAAGCTGGAGCTGATGGAAGCTGGAGCTGATGGAAGCTGGAGCTGATGGAAGCTGGAGCTGATGGAAGCTGGAGCTGATGGAAGCTGGAGCTGATGGAAGCTGGAGCTGATGGAAGCTGGAGCTGATGGAAGCTGGAGCTGATGGAAGCTGGAGCTGATGGAAGCTGGAGCTGATGGAAGCTGGAGCTGATGGAAGCTGGAGCTGATAGAAGCTGGAGCTGATGGAAGCTGGAGCTGATGGAAGCTGGAGCTGATGGAAGCTGGAGCTGATGGAAGCTGGAGCTGATGGAAGCTGGAGCTGATGGAAGCTGGAGCTGATGGAAGCTGGAGCTGATGGAAGCTGGAGCTGATGGAAGCTGGAGCTGATGGAAGCTGGAGCTGATGGAAGCTGGAGCTGATTGAAGCATGGAGCTGATGGAAGCTGGAGCTGATGGAAGCTGGAGCTGATGGAAGCTGGAGCTGATGGAAGCTGGAGCTGATTGAAGCTGGAGCTGATGGAAGCTGGAGCTGATGGAAGCTGGAGCTGATGGAAGCTGGAGCTGATGGAAGCTGGAGCTGATGGAAGCTGGAGCTGATTGAAGCTGGAGCTGATGGAAGCTGGAGCTGATGGAAGCTGGAGCTGATGGAAGCTGGAGCTGATGGAAGCTGGAGCTGATGGAAGCTGGAGCTGATGGAAGCTGGAGCTGATGGAAGCATGGAGCTGATGGAAGCTGGAGCTGATGGAAGCTGGAGCTGATGGAAGCTGGAGCTGATGGAAGCTGGAGCTGATGGAAGCTGGAGCTGATGGAAGCGTCGTGATTGTTAGAAAATTGTAAGCGTCTCGTGTCTCCCGCGACTCGCTGCCTCACAGCCACAAATTCCAACAAATACCAGAACCAATGGGCTCAACTCTGCCCCCAGATCCCAACCCCCCAGATCCCAACCCCCAGATTCCAACCCCCAGATCCCAGCCCCCAGATCCCAACCCCCAGATCCCAGCTCCCAGATCCCAGCCCCCAGATCCGAACCCCCAGATCCCAACCCCCAGATCCCAACCCCCAGATCCCAACCCCCAGATCCCAACCCCCAGATCCCAACCCCCAGATCCCAACCCCCAGATCCCAGCTCCCAGATCCCAGCCCCCAGATCCCAACCCCCAGATCCCAACCCCCAGATTCCAACCCCCAGATCCCAGCCCCCAGATCCCAGATCCCAAATATAGTTGGCTGTAAACTCCCGAACACGCTCGACTTTTCAAACCTGCCCATATTTTCCGCGGAGAAAATCTATTGCAATACCGACCAGTGGAAATTAGGGGTCGCTTCTTACCTACCTACTCCATCTTCCTGAAGTGGACCACAGAAGTTAGCAATTAATATTCTATACATGTTCGGCCAATGAATATTCATTTCAGTTTGAAAGATAATCTCGTGCGATTAAGTCTTAAATGTCGAGGGTTGGACACTCGTGCTGTAATAACAGTTATAATAAGAAGTGTGCTGGCTTGTTCTGTTGTTATACCATCCACGCAAAGAAAGAGTCACTCTCCAGTCTCCAGCATCCAGCATCCAGCATCCAGTCTCCAGAGGCTGGATCTAGAGCCGCCGTCGGCGTCAAATCTTCGCTGTTCAATATCCGGAACTGGCAACTTTGTCAATAGGAACACTAATGTCCTCTAATACAATTAGTCAACTTTATCATCAAGAAAATGTATCGTTATTTTTGGGTTCATATACTTTTCTTAGCGAAAAGCAAACTAAAGGGCGGTCAAACCTCCCGAGTGCTTGTGGTGTAGTGTGCATGTACATTTATGTTAACTTGAAGATACAGTAACGTGCCTTTGTTTGTCTTAATGGTCTTAATAGTGCCTAGGTTTTAGCATCCGTTTACGTCTAATGGTCCTATCATGCAGCTCTGAAAATAAAAAGGATAATAACATTAGATGCGATCTCTTCCATCTCTTCTATTATACCCTATAGTCAAACTCGCACTTATATGCCGTGAAACTGGAAACTATAGGTTTGAGCAAGTTTTAATTACTGCATGGCCTAGGTTCGCATTGAAGCACTTTCAAACACAATTTCGGATGGCTAGCTACTGCAGAAATGAGTTGTGCACGCAAACAGGCAAGTTGAGAAACCATTGAAACCGTCCATTCAGACCGTATAGAGTGTATAGAGTGTATATAGAGTGAAATTTCGAAGCACATTTCTAAAGGTGAAAATTATTTGCTTTATTTCAAATTATCTTCTGAAATTTGATTAGCTTGCCGTATAACGAGCAAAATTATGTAATAAATATACGAGAGTAAGTTAATGATTCAAATTTTAAAGCAAAGCTAGTCTGTATATGTTAACAGAATTTAAACTCAAAAGATTTTCGATCATTATGTTACGTAAAAATGCTTGATTAGACTGTTTGGCAAATGAGGATAATCTTAACGAGTTTAATTAACGCATAAGGTAGCTACTTATATAAAGTTATTGTATAAATGATTCAAAATGTCTACACCTCTATTCCAGTGGGAGAGGTAAATGCTGAATATACCAAATTCAATGTCTACGTTTGAGCGGTTTCAACCGTGAAGTCTACAGCCAGCCTCGCTTCCCCCGAATCCACAGAACGAATTATCATTCAAGCATATCATTTTCATTCGTGATTAAATTAATTTCCTGGGGAATAAACGCTTTTTAAAGTCTGCAAACTTCTGAAATAAGATCCCTGTCGCACAAGAGAATTCATCAGTAAATGCTGACAGAAGCCGAAGGAAATATTAAGCTATGCATCTCTCCATGAGCTATTACTCTGAGCTCATATCATTTAAGAGGTAACGGTAACAGGATTCATCTGTCGGTCTCGGATGAAAAGCCACTATACTATTGCAACTGCCACTGACAGGATAGTCACGAAATCCGGAAAATTTACATAAATTTGAAACCAAATCGAAAAATTCTTGTGCTATAACAGCATTGCATCTTCTGAATACAAGATGCATGCCCGTTTAGCGATCAAAAACAAATGAAAATTAGCACGCGTGCAGTTTAGCCGCCTTCTTCACCCACTTCCCATACAAAATAGCAATGCACTCTATTTCAAAAACCCTCCGTGTAAAACCGTCAACAGAAAGCTAAACGTAGAACACCTAAAACAAATTCCTATTTTTCTTGTTTCCCATAAGCGACAAAATCAGTCACCACCTTCCTCTACAAGCATCTAAACCCCGCGATTTCACGTTCACCATGGTTCAACAGTGCAAAAAAACGCAATAAAGCATTCCACTCAAGACAATAATATATGGACTTCAATAAAGCTAATAGTTTGGGCAGATATTTTAATGGCCCAGTTTAGCGCCGGCCTGCCTTGCATCCAATTTGTGGTGGTAATGAGCTTCCTGGGTTAATTAACACCCTCCGTCCCCTCAAGCTAACTCGGTATGGCGGTTATGGCCGTCAACAATTCTACACCCCCATCCCCAACGACATAATAATCTTCGCTGTATAATATGCATTCTCTAGACTCGACAGCGCTTTCGCATACTAAGCCTTCACACTGATCAAATTTCTGCGCAGTAATCTGAGAACAAAAAGAGGAAAATAGGAAATAATTAGCCTCCTAACTAGATATTTCAAGCGGTGGGTCACCACGCCTTTACACTTTGTGATATTGCTGAAATGATACCTCCACATCTGATCAGACGGCCAACAATGTTCTATACAGATACTCGGGATCATCGTACAAAATGGTGCAACCGAGAAATAAAAGTCAGTTCTCAATCAACATAAGTACAAGCACTATACAAAAGAAAATTAAAACTTGGTTATCAAATTAATCTGCCCACAACAGACGTAAGACAGCCTTAGAACGACAGAAGACAAACAAGGATTCCCAAATCCTTAGTATAAAGCAACATTGCCACTATTTTATTTTCACTTCCAACTTTTTGTACATTTACTACCCAAAGTTTTATTTGTGATTATTAATGGATTTGGAAACATAGGCGTTCATGTGTATAGTTCTATACTAAAAGACAAGCCATCAATTTGTACAACAACGCTGTGATTAATTGAAATAATCACAGCGCCGAAGAGGTTTGATTAAGCATCTTTGTGTCAGCATGTTTTCTTGTGTTGTCTTTTATTCGGCTTATGCCCGTTGTGTGCAGTTCCACATGAGTATCGCCATGTTCGAACTGTCTTACGCGCCATGCAGTGCTTATGTTTATGCTCATGTCGATCGACCAATTAAGCAAAGCCCGGCGAACAAACACTGACCAAACACGTCCATGTCCAAGGGGTTATTCTTCACCGTTGATCGATGTCGAAAGGTGTTAGGGTTCACCTATAGCAGGCTTAGCCTAGATCAAGTAAATCAGGGAAACCACCAAGTAAAGATAGCCGAACAGGACAATTCTAAACTATAAGCTGGAACATAAATCCTTTTTAAACGCAATGCAATGCTAGAGCTAAGGGTAGACATGTGTGAAACAAGATTTGTAGTATGGAGATAGGAGATAAGAGAATTAAGAGAAGGGTTCTAAAACGGGCACCTCCACCAAACGGAGCTGTGAATAATCCAGCTCGCTCTAGCTATGTTACAAGATTAACATGGCTGATGTGTTTTCTGTGGGATGCTTTACTTTCTAGCAAGGATCATCGCAGTCACAACGAAGTACCAACTTCAAGACAATTAAAAACATACTAATTACTAATATCCTTCATAACCAATGCACCGTTAGATTAATTTAAATTCATATTATTAAATAATATACTGAAACACAGAAAGAATTGATCAGGAAAAAAAATAGCAAATTATTGATGTACAAAGATTGAAAACACACCGTGAAACCGTCCGATACTTTTAAAACTGCTCTTACAAAAATTACCGAAACATGTCTGAGATAATTTTTTGAGTTTTGGAGAAAATGAGTCGATATGCTAATCTGTAACAAAGATTCGCTAAACCACAACCAAGCAAGCCAAGCAAAGAAGAAAAGCTATATGAAATGATTCTAGTATGGTAGCTTTATGCAGCTATATGCAGCTATATGCAGCCAAATGCAGCTACATGCAGTTCTAGGCAGCTATCGGTGGCGATACACGCATGGCATAATATGATACATCGATCGATCGTTTTCATGGAATTGGAAACGTTAAGACCCCTAGTTGGAACCAGTACACCGAAGCTTTATCCTCGGTTTTACCTTTTCGCGTGATAAGATACCGATTGATAACAATCGCCATTCGCAACACATTCTATTTCTAACTCTATTTGCTCACTTGACACTTGACAATTGACACTTGAGTCAACTTTCCCAGCCATTGGAAGCTGCGTAAACGAGTCTCAGAGGTGATGATCTTCACTATCGGGGGTTTTATAAGGTAAACCTATAACCTACCGTCAAATTTCAAAACATTCGGAGCAGAGTACAAACTGCCGATGGAAAAAACTGAAAGAGCTGCCAAAGGGCGTGACTAAAGATATAAAGGTGGTTAGTATCAGATATCGGCACGTATCATATTCCTCCATTTTCATTTCGCTTTTTTATAACAATGCCTGTAAGTATTTGCACTGCATTGAAACATTATGTTCGATAATCGATAAATACAGTTTCTATTTGTCGTATATTATTTACTCTGCTCCGTTTTTCCCAAGGTAAAACCTAAAACTGTATGTCTTTGTAGCTCAATTAACAAGATAGGGTTGGATCCGGCAGGGGTAGTTGCAGGGGTAGTGGCAGGGGTAGGGGCAAGGGTAGTGGCAAGGGTAGTGGCAAGGGTAGGGGCAAGGGTGGTGGTTTGAGGCTTGTCAGTTGTGAGATATCAGTCTTTGTAATTAAAGGTTATGTTTGTTTGTTAAAAGCCCTGTTAATGGCTCTACGTGAAGATTGTAGATAAATTGGGTATTCAGCCATAAATTGAATTTCGCTTGCTCTCTTACAGTCTCGTCGCAAGAATTTAGCTAGGAGATGTTCTTCATAACTTATCTTTAACAGTGAAATTTGTGTTTATTTTTCTTTTCGTTTTGAAACCCTTCTACTTTTGAAGAATCCGTTTGTTTTCAGACAAGTTTGCTAGAAAGTACTAAAACTATTTTCCTATCGGCTTCAATTAAAACATACAACATTTTTCGCTCGCAATTTATTTTGTATTATGTAATAGTTTATAAAGCAGTAGCAAGTTAATACCAAGTAGGTGCCAACAACTTACAACACATTCAAGACGAGCAGGATAGTAAATAAGTAAACTTTCCAAAACTAAATCAGCTAAACTCAATGTGGTCATTTTGATTGATGTAACATCAACGTGAATTTCAATTTGCCTCTCTGCAGGGTATTTTCCTCCCCGTGTATTTCCAACCCTCAACCCTGCTGTACACATTCCTGCCTCCAGGCTAGTATTTCCGACCATCGCTGCTCGAAAAATCACTTTTCCTCTTCCTATCATAGCTGACTTTCCCAACTTCCGCACACGGCTAATGCAAATCGTAGTGCAAAGACCGGAGCAGGCAGAATTTTCAAATGTTATTCCATCGGGAAGATCGGCCAAGTTTCGAGATTGAATAAACACAAATCCAATGGCCGCCATCTTTGTATGTACAATTATTGTTTGTTGAGAGAGCTAGGCACCGGCTCTGATCCATTCTGCTAAGAAAACACACTTTAGTGCTACTACCCTCGCCACCCTCACTACCCTCGCTTCGTATTTCATCGTAAAATATAACGCAGTGTTTACTCTCACATAGCAAGAAAGGACAACCCACACACAATCTTAATAAGTTCATGTTCGCATGATCATCGCATCTCATTGCGTCCGTTAAAATTAGTTCTCTGAACTATAACCTCCAAAAAACCCAGGAACAACACTGCATCCGATTGGTTTTCACGATTTCGAGTCTTTGTTAGGAAGATTTTTAAATCTTGCTCAAGCCATAAGTGCACAATCATGTAGAGTGCTATAGTAAAATAAACGACATTCGTTAACCATAATTGCCGCATGGCTAATGATTATGTGACTTGTGTGTCTGTTTCAGGTCTCTCAGCAGAGTTGTTCTACGTGCGAGATGGAGTCGTCAACACCTACGCTATGAACTTTGTGGTCTTGGTGCCCGCAAATGTGACGGATCTTGTTTTCTCTTGGCAGACGTTGGCAAGGAACCCGGTAAGTGCATTTCGAAAACAACGCTGCCTCTGTATACGTCGGTCGCCTGTATAGCTGTGCAGAGTGTAGCCAACCGGGAAACTGTTCGCATACCTATACTTCTCGCGGGGAAACGAACGCAACTAGATTATGCGTTTTCATATTGACTATGCAATAAAGACGTTCAGTTTTACAGCGCGAAAAGCGGCGGGACAAGTTTCCATCTCGCTTTCCAAAGTTTTTGGAAGTTTGCCGGTATCTTTTGTGTTATTTGTGAAGCTTGTACACTGTTCCGTGCTTTTGCTCAGTGCTTCAGTGCTTCAGTGCTTCAGTGCTTCGGTGCTTCGGTCTGGAATCTGCTGAATCTATGTGCTTAAAATGCAAAATGTATAATCTTTTGAGTCTCATCTCTCTCTAGTTCCCAACCATTTGCAAGCCGACCAATCGCTCAATCCTAGATTATCATCTAATATTTGTCTGACGGAACTCATCAAGTGTTCCGAGTTTGAATTGCTCAACATTTCTAGTCTACGAATCGGTACTCGTCTTAAAATCAGAACTTTATTGTTCTCAGAAGAGAACCAACATTTTTAAGGACATTTTTTCCTAACTTATCGGATGGCATAACTTTAAATGTAAAAATCAGTTTTCAGAGTGGAAAGCCAAATTCATTCTTTACTGGTATTTGAAAATGACTTTTTTGCTGTGGGAATCTTTCCCTTCTCAAAGCATAGCCGAGCTGTTAAGAGCCTGTAAAAAATTCGAAACTAAAATGAAAGAAAAACAACCTAAAAAGCAGCAGCGCTTGGGCGTAGCCACCAAGTAAATACAGCAGCGGCATTGAGTTTCTAACACACTTTTAAATACGTGATTAATCTTAGATTTGGGTACGAAAGAGCGTTACATTTACTACACCATGCAAGCGGCTAGCCGTTACCAAAATAATAGCTTGATAGAAAAGAGTTGAACAGAAGAGTTGGCCAAAAGAATTTGACAGAAATATTGACAGAGAGTTACAGAAGCGAATGACAGATAGAGTGTTTGAAAGAAGAGTTTGGTATATAACTCTTTAGCCAAACTCTTCTAAATAGAAGAGATGAGAAGAGAAGTTTATAGAAGAGTTAGGCAGTTAGTGTTTGACATGCGAGTTTGGCAGATGATTTTAGCTGAAGACTTTGACAGAAGACTTTGAAAGCCAGAGTTTGATGGGAGAGTTTGGCAGAAGACTTTGATTTAACGATTGATAGATCAAGAGTTCATTGGCAGAAGAGTTTGGCAGAAGAGTTTGGCAGAAGAGTTTGGCAGAAGAGTTTGGCAGAAGAGTTTGGTAGAAGAGTTTGACAGAAGAGTTTGACAGTTTTAGCCAACAACCCCTCACCGTCACCGTCACTCTATTCTCTATAGCGAGTCACTGAGCCACTTTGACGCCGGGCCCGACCCCCCTCCACCCGTACACCCCAACCCATCCCATCCCATCACACCCAACCACCCACCCACCCACCTATACACCCCATGCAGTATTTGAATGGGACTTAATTGCAGTTGAGCGAAACAATCGGACCCAGCATGCAGTATGTGTTTCCAAAACGAGGAATGAATGTTATTGCGATAGATGAAACAATTAATTCGTTTATTTTGAAGTAATTATTTCCCCCAAAATTGACTAAAGCTATCGCACTTTATATTTCACTAGCATGTGCCATGTGGATTGTGCACCCCGGGGTATGTACCCGGGGTGGTTACATTAAAATACCCATCTCCCTTTCATTTTCAGCCGTTGGACCAACAACCGCAGCCGATAGATGTCAATAAATATAAAATAACTCATCACAGTTTCGCCGTAAACGAATATATATTGCAAGCGAATCGCGTAAAGATGCAAAACAACAAAAATAACATCATTTCCACGTGCACACGATAACAAACAAATAAACTAAACCATTTTGTTTAGAAAATGAGTGCGATCGCTTAAAAAAAATCAAAATTTATTAAATCTTATTAATGAGGCTGCGATAAATAGGCAATTAAAATCGCACAACCTTTTATATCAGCACTTGTGAAAATTGTTTAAAGATGGGAAATAAATTGGCTCGCTATAGAATCAACAGCCAGCTCTCTTCTTCCCATCACCGAGTGTTGCCCGATTTCATCTGTCTCGCACTTGTCCTGGTAATTAGTAGCTCATCTTCATCAGCCAAGTCTAAACCATCTCATCTCACTACTCTCTACTATCTCTACTCTCTACGTGCTTCTCGCTAGACGCTTCACGTGGATGCCAGCTCGAGCCAGTGATTAAACAAATATTCCCTTCGCAAATGCGGAAATGGACGAAACGCACAGCACTGGCAAATACAAAGGATTTCTGATCTGTTGAGCAAATACTCGGTAGTTGATTCGTGATTCGTGATTCGTGATCATAGCACTACCACTCTGCAGCAACAGAGAGTTTTTCAATTTGTATTTAGCTGATCCTGGGAAGTGGGATGTCCTCTGCTGCTGCTGCTGCTGCTGCTGCTGAAAACCAGGCTGCAAATTACACGATTGCACGTGCATGTTAACATGTTTGATTGCAGTCCACGTGTCATCAACCTAAGGCTCCAGGAGTAAAAAGTGTAATTTTATCCAGGCAGCTTACTGCTTCCCCGTCATGCATGCATTTAGTGGAGTAAATTGATAGCCACGTTCATGTGCATACACTGTATCGGGGTGCAATCCCTCTAATTTCAATGAAGCACATTTTCCGAGAAACTTTCTACACTAATTTAACAAAAAACTACGGTAATATGGCACCGGCACCGTTGGTATTTCAAAAAAGCCTATTCCCCCAGTTCATATTACATTCGGTTATTAATAGTGAGATTAATATTAAGCTGGAGCCTGGATTAAATACTCATTCATCACTCTATATGCGGTATGCATTTCCAAACAGCAAGCTTAGCAAGGCTTACCCAGAATTACGTTAATAACATTACGCAGTGTGTGGGTATGAAAACGGAAAGTGTTACAACTTTTGCTGTTGGTTATCCATTATGTTAGAGCTAATAACGGACACGTAACGAAGCCCTCGTGGCGTAGCGCCGCAGAAGATGGATCATGGTAGGGTTATGCGGTGCCATCATGCGCTATCATTCATGCGCTGGCTTTGCTTTGCCATCAAACACCCCGTGGCATCACCACACTTAGCAGTAGCACCGGTAGCACCGACTTGCACTATAGCCGCTTGCTATCGTCGAAATCTATTTTGTGCGATGGACGGTGGACTGTACACGCCGTACACTCAGCACACTGTACACCGAGTTCACTATACTTAGCAGATTAGAGTTCGATCGCTTGGTCAGATTTGAAAATCAAAATCGAGTTATCTGAGAGATCATAAAAAATTCAGGATCTCAATGACTTTTATAAATTCGAAATAGTATCAGTAGCTTAAGCAATAAAAATACATATTTTTTTAAATATGCATTTCATATGGTGTGTGTTAAGCATTCTGCGTTTTTGCAAAGCAATGATTTTGGAGATAATTATATTAAACTGGTGGAACTAGCAGATATGAAACGTAGTCCGTAATTGTATACTTGACATCATATTAAGGTACTCGAAACGTAGGACTACTGGTTTGTTTCACCAGAGTCCAGACCAGCTGAAACCATGTAATGCTGAAACAAACTTGAAATGCTTGCATTGATTTCGTAATTGTCATCTATTCAAACCAATGGCCAATAAAGAAATATAATATTTGAAAAAAAACCATGACACACAATTTTATAAGATGAAAAATAGTTCATATCTCGATGTTTGCGATTTGACCACAAATAAACTAATTACGATTGGGTCTGGTGTACTGTCAGTAGATCGTAAACGAATTTTACGTTTGGAGCAAAGGTTTTGAGCGTTTATTGCGGACAATCGACTACATTTCGATCACGTATAAGAATTTTTCCTCTAGCGCTTGATGCTTGATAACGAACTCTCCGGGAAATTCTACCAGTCGTAGACAGTTCTTGCCAAATAGTGATCGAGGTCGGAAAATTGCCACATTTTGCTGGTTTTACCCCAAAACCATCCAAAACGTTGAAAATAACGTTGAACATGGTATGTTCCTAAGTGTGGACCAGTGTGGACCATTCTCATGGAGGACGGAAGGAGGACAAGTGAAATTTCGAGCAAGAGACCCAGCACATCATGGAGTTGTCATAGATGCACAAAGTAGACACAGCAAAGCAGAAGGATAATGTGTGAAACGGCCGCCCACGTAAACACCCCACCATCTCGAAGCAGTGTTTTAGCCTTTTAGTAGAAGCTCTCCATTGCCTTTGTACTCTTGATGAGACCAATCTTCAAATTATTATCTTAGCGGTTAGTTATACATGCACACACATACACACACACAAACAGGCGCACGTCGCACATGTACGAGATACCTTTTGATCATCGCACTGAATCTAATTTATGTATTTACGCTGAACTAAACAACGGCATCTTGTGTAACTAGTAGGCAAGAATCAAATGACAAGCGTTGCTGGCATGGCTTCATTAATACTTCATTAATGCAGCGAGTAACTATAGTTATTTCAACGAGCCGGAACTCGAGCTGGGAGCCAGGGTGCACGAGATATAGCACTTTGTCGCTTCAGTTCTGCTTCAAAAACAGTCAACTATAGCGATATTTCACACAGATATAGTAAAAAAAATAAACAAATAAATGTAATTATAGCATTCTGTGGCGAGTTGTGCACCGCTAAGCTCGGATATTGTTTTGTTCGGATATTAATTACTTGATATTGGAATTCAACCGTTAACCACCGGCTAATGTTGATTATACTGAGTTTGATACGATAGTTATTAAATAATGTTCGAGGTTTTAGTGTCTATCTTAACGTGCTATTTAATGGACATTGAATCTTTGCCAGTGATGATCAATAATGAAATTTCCAGCTAGAGCAGAGCCGGTTGCTGGGCTAATCTTTAGCGAATTAATAAATGGATGCTGCATGCGCAGGATGGTCAATGCGTCTGGACTCTATTTTACTCTTTATTCAGCGTTGATTTCTTGAATTGTTGCTCAAGCTATTGATCAATTACGGGCTCGTGATTTTGGATACACACCGTGTAAGGTCACGTAAGACTTAGTTTTTGGTCGTCATTGCGACACTGTGGTTTCCTGTGGTAACCTCATTAAAGGTTAGTAAATAAAATATAAAACACTTCGATCACATTGGAAATACTTCAAAATTTTTGGGTAAAAAGAAGTATTACGTTCTTAAATATCTTCAAATTCCTTATAAATTCTTTCATTTTCTGGTAACAAAAGATTTGGATCATTCATTTATAAGAATAACTTATGTGGGCTGATTTGGGATTTACGTGCTTAATTAAGATAATCATGATTTGTTATTTTTTCCCCAAATTTATTTTTCCCTAAAAATAGAATACTTTATCACTTGTTTTCGTAACCTAAGAAAACTCACATTTTCGCCCACCACCATCCAACCATTTGATCCAAGAAGACCAACCACAACAACACCGTTAAAATCAGGGACTGAAACCGTTTCGAATTTCGGTTTGGTTTTTGGTTTTTGTTCTTGAAATTTTGCTTTTCCGGTTTCGGTTTTGGTTTCGTTCTTTCGAAAAAATAGCGGTTTCAAAACCGGTTAAAACCGGTTAAAACCGGTTAATATCGGTTTTTGAAAGAAAAACAAACGTGCGGGTGATAACGGACTTTCCCACTCATGTCTGTGATTTGTTTGGCCTTTGTGACCTTTCTGGATAAATTTTATTTGAAATTAGCTTGATAAATTTAGGATATCATGACAAAAGAACCCAAACAAAATACTCGCGCACTTTATTTTCTCATCTATTTATTTTTCTCGTTTATTATCATCTTTATCATCATTCATCATAGCGGGTCCCCCCAACCTCCCTCTGCCGGCGACGCGCGTGTCAGCGTACAAAACATCGCCTTCTTACGTCACAATCACAACTTGCAACCGCGCTGTAGGCCGGCTAAATGATGGTTAAGATGTGAAACAAACGCTAAAATACAGAATGGACTCTGGGCCAGGACGTACGGCCAGTCAAAACCTTGTTGGAGGCCTTAAAAGCACTTCAAATCGATCCGAAAGGTCAAAATGTGTGGTTTTCGGCTCGACCTTGCTCGGACCGATCAAGCGTCGAGTGCGATCCCATCCTAAATCGCCCATCCCGCCGCACGGCGCGACACAAAAACGGCCCCCACGGGCAAACTAAAAAACTTGCGCTTACACTTTAAATTACAAACTTGTTCACAACAGATTGATGCATCAATAGAAAAAATAAATCGACAATTTTATAGACGAAAAATTTCTTGTAAAGTGTAAATATATTTTTCAATAATTTTTTTGGGCAAGACGGGGGCACAAAATGGAACAAAAAAAATTTATTTAGCAAGAACACATTTTTTTTAGTCTATTAAGAAATTTTCAGTTTTCTTTCTTTAAAATGCACCCGACAGGAATTATTCTACTAAACCTCTGCACCCCCACCCCCTGCCAGGGGTGCGAGGCAGGCACCAAAACTTTTAGTGTTCAGGACCTTCATATGCACCTATCTAAATAGGTGGCATGTTGTAATCATGCCTATCGAGCAACTTGCGATATTTGACCACTGGGCCATAGACTAATTGAAATCCTATCCCAAAAGTAGAAGAATATGTGCTGATAGCAAGCAGCTGCATCTACAGTATTGGAATGTTTATTAGTAATTCAATGTAGATTATGGCTTAGATGTTTGGCCGAGACAAAATGAGCTTAGAGAAGCTTATGACATGTCAACTTTTGCTGGAAGAGCAGATATGCTCATAAAATATAAACTTTAGGTTTTACAAGTCGGATGCTTGTTAAAGCTACACGTAGCACTAGATTGATATATTTCGACAACGCGTGATTTTCTCCCCAAAAATTATTTTTTGCTTGAAAAAGCAAATAAGAAAGTACAATTTTCAGCAGCATGAATTAGCACGAAAATACCGAAAAATACCGAAAAAAACCGAAAAAAACCGATATTGAAATAACGGTTTGTTCTTGGTTTTGTTCTTTTTCAAATAACGGTTTTGATTTCGGTTTCGGTTTCGGTTTTCGAAAAATAGCGGTTTTTACCGGTTTTCGGTTTCGGTTTCGGTTTCGGTTTCAGTCCCTGGTTAAAATACGCTACACCGTATTAGGAAAATATTTAAAAACTTCTATTCCAACTCACTTTCCCGCCTGTTCATCTTCATCCGTCTTCAGTTTGTGCTAAGCGAACGTTAAACCACGTTAAACGTTCTTTTCAATGAAAGAAAGAAAGAATGCCCGTGTATAGCTGAAAGAACGAACGTGTACGTATACCGCAGCACTGAACAAATTATCAATGTCAAGTTACGACTGTTTCAACCCTGGCTGCCAATTAAAACTAAAAAGTAAAACGCATTGAATGCGTGCCCGTTTACTGATCGTCGATAACAATTTGATCTAGAGCTAGATTCATGGAAAGCCAACGGCCAATGACCGAGTTTGCGTTCAATTAGGGTTAACTATAATTCACCTTGAAGGAGGCAATCAACATTGGCCAGCTAGACTCGTGAATTGCGTTTTAACACGATAATCACTCTGATTCTGTGGCAAACAAAGTGTACGTTGCAGAATTCTGGCCAGGGCGTGTTTTTTCCCTGTGCAATAAGGGTGAAAATTACGACGACCACTAGCAAAATGCTGCACCATGAATGCATTAACCAGCGAGGCAAAATGAATGCAATTGAAATTAGAAATATCACAAATGCTTTTCAACAAACATAGTAAGGAACAGTGTCCATAAAAATACAATAATATTGTTAGAAGACAACTAGTTTAGGGCATTACACCCTGGCCTAAAAAGAGACTAAGAAATTAAATGTTTAATTTTCTAGCCAAATAAAATATCAACAAAGAAGATAGCAGTGGCACTGTATAATTAGAAGAGAGCAGTCTGCATGACAAACGAGTCATACATCACTTGGCACTTGTCAGCTAAGTGCGCATACGCCACCGTAATAAACAGCCCGAGCTCTTTATGCCTTGAAACCACTGCATGATTGCCAGTTCGTCTCCTCCGTTCGTTGACTGAACGCTGTAACGCTGAACGCTGTAACGCTGAACGCTGTAACGCTGAACGCCATTTGAAACGCTCGGAGCCTGTACTTCAGTGACACCGTTAACTGCTTTTATTTTAGTACTAATTACTATTTATAATTGCACGAAACTCCGTCTGTAAATGTGACTGCTAGTAAGCCATGTCACTCTGGGATCCTTCTCCATTTCAAGGACATATCATCTGCGTTCACCTCAGACTCAGGACCAGGCCTGAGGACGAACGATGAGCGAGGAAAACGGCGATTCACACTGCGTATGAGGGGAGAAATGTACAAAAATTCGAATGGCACGGCTAGAGTAGAGATCTGATTGCCTTTGGCGATTGCCGACAGACAAGGATAGATTCTAACTGTATTGATTCTTGTTAAATATTCTCAATTGTAAAGTGGAAAATGACTTTTCAGACCCTCTAAGTCAACATTCATCAATAAGTCATAGGGATATCTCCATATTATCAACCCTTAATAATGCAGCGCAGCAGGGTGGATCGGAGCCAGTCCGCACAAGTATAACTAAGTACAACAGATACAGCCACCCCAATGTTATGGCTAGTCTATCTCGTCGTATATTAAAATAAATTGCTAGCCACATTATTATTCTATTTGCTTTTTGTGCGGGACGATATTTCGTTTCGAGTATAAAGTGGGGCGAATGCTGCTGGATAAATATTGTTTGGAAACTGCTAGCGCGTTGCACGTGAATGATCAATATTAAAATATTCTGTTTTCTAAACGGAATTCGTCTACAATCGACATTCGACATTCGACAGTCGTATCGAGCTATCTGGTCGATCATCAAAAAGTCAGCATCTAAATACGGAATAGCGTTTGATTTCAACGAACGGGTAACACACCAAACGTTTCTATTCAAATTCCAAACTGATATTGGTCCAATTTTATGCATGAATAAAGCGTCTATTTCAACTATTTTTCCTTGGGAATAGAAAAGAGGTTTCAGTAAGGAATTCAAAGCGCCGTGTCATCACATAAAACGGCCTAAACTTCGTTAGAAAGAGAGACCTTTCTTGAAATTGCTTCTAAAACGTTTGCAGCAGTATTCCCCTCAATTTTGCATGATTTTAGAGTATGATTGAGAAAATAAATAAAGGGAGGTAGGTCTATTTTCGGGTAGAATTGATTGTTCGTAACAAGAAGTGGGGAGTTAAGTGTAAGGGGATCTGCGGTTCTCTATAGCGTTGCCAATTATCGCTGTTCAAACACTGGGCGAGCCTTTAGCGAGACATCAGTCAAGTCAGGAGCAATCTTCTCTCGATTTCCGGCACATTTTTAAGGAAGTCGCCATTGCCAGTAGCCACACGTATCCGGGACAAAAGAAGTGCAAACATGATCGGATATTCATGTTGTGTAACCAGTAACCAGTAAGGCAGTAACCAGTAAAGCTGTAAGCAAGCATTCAGCTCGCGGTCTGACGGTCTGACGGTCTGACGGTCTGACGGTCTGTCGGCCTACCAGTCGTTGGTTAGGCCAGCGCACAAGACTCAAGAGAACAACTCTGGCCCGTGCAGTGGCCTACATTTCTCCTTTGAAACCTGAAGCACATAAGAACTCGTTTACAAAGAAATGAATTTTGGTGCGTGTTTCCATTTCCCAGGCATTTTCTTGAACACTCATCGAGCCGAATCAGCAAGAAAATTTCGAACACATGAAGTTATTTTTGTAAATCACTGAATAAAGGAACCAATCATCTTAGTTCGCGTTTCCTTTCTTTACCGCAAAACTTTATGGATGGCTCATCTTCGGCAATCGAAGGCAGTAAACCTTTCCGAGTTCGATTGACTGTTGTTAGATTACACATCTTACGTCCTGACTTGAAACCCGTACATATTTTACACACAGCCCTGCGTCTACCCCCCTCCCACCCACAACCTCTTCCCCCCCCCCCCCCCCCCCCCCCACCAACGCGTTCGATCTCGCCTTAAAGGTAAGGACACGAAATTGCTCGTATATCAAAGGGTGGGTCGGAAACGGAAGTATAGGGGTACGGGGGTGCGGGCTGCGTAGAGGACGTAGAATCCAATATACTGGCCAAAATATATCTCCGATGGATTCACCTAAAACCTGGATTATAGATTCGTGAGAAAAACCTGCAGAATGTAAGGAAAATTCCGTGGTAAAGGAAAAGAGGTTGCGGCATCGGTATGTCAGTGATGTAGCGAGTACTCTCTTGTGTGGTCAATAGCATCACATGTCACGAAAAGTTAATATCAAACAAAATTATGAGTTTCAATTCAGGATATAGAATAGCAGGCAGTGCTCTAAGGTGAATTCGCAAAACCAAAAACTCTTGCATTTTGCACTTACGAAATTCAGGATCAGGAATAAGGATCTGTATTCTCTTATGTGAAATTTTTGGCAGTTTCCATAGGAAAAAAACATGATTCTTTGGTTCACCCCGGATAAATTGAGCTCCGTAAAGGGACAATTGGCTGTGCTAGTCCCCATTTACTATTCCACCATTTAACTTTCACTATTCACTATTCACTATTCACTATTCAATCAATCTTTCAGGCCAAATTACAACGGCCGATTGTGTATGTGTGTCTATGTGTGTGTGAGTGAGTGAAAAATTTCTAGTCTTCTTCCTAACCCGCTTCTTGCGACAAACTCCCCAAAGAGAGTCATCTCTAGATTGTTTTCTTTGGGCTGCCAAGGTCAAAATATTAACATTTTTACATTTTTAATCAACTAATCTACTAACCTAGAATGCATCATGCAATACTACAGTATTTAAAAACACCGAATTGCAGTTAAGACCCGAAATTAGCGTTAAGAAATCCGCTACTAGTTTTATTATATACCTAAGCCGAATTATTATCATTTAAATACCTTTATTACTTTCGCCACTTTTTCTTTCTTTCTAAATACTTTTATTCGGACATATTTATAACTCATAATCAAGATCGCAATCTCAATTCTATTTCACACATAAAAAAACACGCGAACACTTCTATTGCGTCCATTGCAAGGGTCGACTTTTCAATGTGTTTTATGTGTCGTCTTCGAAGGCAATTTTCTAAATCTCCGGCATTTACTGCAGACTTACCTGCTCGTGAAATTCCCACGATTTAACACTTTCATCAAAATTGAGCAAAGCGCAGGCCGGGAGAGAACCCTTCTCTGCATTAAGGAACAAAGTCTAACGGCATTCAAAGTGTCACTATAAAAAACAATAAACCGGCTGTACATTGTACACTGTAAATTGTACATTGTAGCGTTGCGGCATGTAGTACAACACAGAAGCGATTCCTAATCGATGGTAACTCGTGTCAGGAATCAGAGAGTTGGGTGCTCGAGGGTGTTGGGACCAGGGGGTGGCGGGGGTGGCGGGGCGGGGGGGGGGGAGACAAAATAGAGGCTGTGCTGTGGTCAAGCGGAGGAACCGAACAAGCCAGGCGCACACCGACCCCACGTGACTTGTCGCTTGCTCTCTCTCTCTGTCTCTGTGTCTGTCTCTGTCTCTGTCTCATGTCTCTTTGCATCCCTCTCGCTGCCAATGTAATTAACATTTGTGGTGATCTGGTTGAGGTGAATCTAATACGCTTTCATTACTAGACGCATGCCGCACAAGGAGGCAAGAACTTAGAACGACACTCGAATGTTTTGACTTTTCAACCTGCTCTGTGGTTTGCGGTTTTGGTGAAATCCGAGGAATGACATGCTTCTGGCTACGACTTCGGTAGCGCGAAATTTGTCGACTAATGAGCAATTTCTAATTTTTACATATAAACGCCGAGAATTCGACAATTCGACAGATTGAACGTGATTTTGCAGATTTCGAGTTCGCTCTACGAGGCAAGTACTTGGTAAGCTTGCAGCGCGGGTGCTAATTGAATGTTTTTGTAATGGATATCGAGCTCGGCAAAGAACTAATTGGACTTACTACCTGGTCCATGCCAATGCCTCTGGAATTGATTTGGTCTTGCGTAGAAAGTAGAAACTCGGGGATTTGCTCTTGATTATAGACTGCCTCTGAGACAGGGTTTTAGGGTGCGGTGGAGGGCTGGTGGAGGGTGGAGGGGGTGGGGGGATTGATTACAAATTGCAATCACACCGATGTTTACGAGAAATGTCCAGCTTTGTCTGAAATATGCCATCCCAAGGGGCAAAAATAAGTCGTTTTATTAAATCTCAACTATTTGTATCTCTAAGCGATTGTATTTTTGGAAATAAACTTGGAGGTTAGTAACGCAGAAGCGTAGAATTCTATTCAAAACATTTGGGTGGTTTCAATTTTGCTTGCCGAGTTTAAAATTAAAGACATAAGTTTTCAAGCGTGATAAACAACTATTAAGACCAAGATTAATGATGCACCCCTAGTTATCTTTATAATTATGTAGTTTCGCTTCATTTCCTGAGAAAACCTCTGACTAATTGCCACCGTGGCTTCCTCCATAGCGCTCTAGGGGTGAAAATATCATGAAATCCCGGCACTTTTTAACCCTCTTCTCTTCATGTACCACTACTTGTTTGCGTAACTGAGGAAATATGAAAAGGCGGTTGAGCCTTGGGGGGGGGGGGGGGGCATGGGGAAGCCCCGGAGTGAGCATATGAATATTTCACCGGGGAGTTTTAATTATCCTGGACGACCCGAGCACCAAATTTCCACCAAGAAAACGCTTTCGGCTATCAATTTGCACTTTCACGAGTCACAACTCACGAGACACAACTCACGAGTCACGAGTCACAAGTCACAAGTCACAAGTCACGAGACACAACTCATGAGTCACAACTCACGAGACACAACTCACAAGTCACAACTCACAACTCACGAGTCATAACTCCCAAGTCATAGCTCCCGAGACACAACTTATGAGTCAAAACTCCCGAGACATGGCATAAAGCACAGGCTAGCACTCACGAGTCAATACGCATGGGTCACAACACAACTCACGGGTCACAACTCATGAGTCACAACTCCTGAGACATAACTTCTGAGACATAACACGGGCCGCATCTCACGAGTCCCAATTCATGAGTCACAACTAATGAGTCACAACTAATGAGTCACAACTAATGAGTCACAACTCCCGAGACTTGGCATAACGCACGAGCTAGAACTCACGAGTCAATACGCATGAGTCACAACACAAAGCACGGGTTCACAGGCCATGAGCCATGATTCAAGGGTTACTATCGGAACCTGCATTTAAAGGGCTTCCTTTTTATTTAATTATTACCGACTAATAACTCCCCCTCCCCTTCCCACTCTCAACTCTGTCTACTCTTTTCTCTGTTTTCGCTTTCTATGTAATGTATGCAACCGAATTCTGCAAAAGAAAGCAGTTTATTTTAATATCACTGGGATTTTTGCCAATACCTATAATTTTTAGAAAGAATACTACCCAACCGTTGTGTCCCAAAAATTCCGCTAGTCGAAGTTCGGAGGGCTGTAGATTTCCCACTAAATTCAAACTCGACAAGTTTTTTCATCTGCTGGACCCGTGCGAACAAACACAATGTGCACAGTTTTGAAAAAAGTTTTGATACACATTACAAGGCTACGCTTCATTCGCTACGCTCGTCTTGCTCATCCAAATATTATAATCCCACAAAGTAATTCCAATTAATTGAAAATATTGATTGGTAAAAAAAAAGTTTTTACTTGATGTTTGTCTTAAAATATTCTTGTTGTTTTGAATCCTAGTCGAGTAGGTTACGTTGAAACGTTTAACAGACAGACTCGACCGAGGACAAAGATCCAAAGACTAGGAGCCCAAG